>CM053031.1:96969804-97667304 GCA_028564925.1 Lithobates sylvaticus | reverse complement strand
ATAAGAGGACTCTGATCCATCATTATTGGTTATCCATCCCACATAGAGACTTGGACAGACATCATATACCATTGTTTACAACGATTGTAGTCGATTACTTGTCATTTATGCTTCAATAACCTGAGAGTATACTGTCACCTTCTGCCTATGCTCTTTTCAATCTGTGTGCAGATTTTATTCCTCAGGTTACTGGTATTCTCAACACTACCAATTGGTACACAGGTCATACATGTGAACTTTCAGAGTGCAGAGGTGTGAAAACCACAAGAATAGCTGTTTAGAACCGCAAAATTATTTTGCAGGCAAAAGAGTACATATGAATTCTAAATATGAATTTAGATATATTTTCAGGGAAGTAAAATGTATGTATCTGACTTGTGTCCTGGGCCCTATTTAGGGCCAGGGCCTACCAGAGGATGGTCTGGTAGGCACTACACTCTTTTTTGTTGATTTGCATGTTGTTTTTGATGTGGTTTGGTAAATCCAGAGGTGTGGAGCTGCCCTCACTCGCCAACCTTTTTATGGGCTGGAGGGAGTGGTCCCATATCTATAGAGATGGCTATCCTTTTAGGAGGTATCAAGTTTTATTTCAGATATATTGATGATCTTGTATTCATCTGTGACAACAATGTAGATTTGGCTTATTTGAATGATAATACCTGTAATTTAAGTTTTACTGGTTAGATGCACCACAAGACCATTTTCTTCTTAGATGCTCAATTAACAACTGCAAATGAGAGAGTAGTGACCCAGCTCTATAGGAAACCCCTAGCAGGGAACAGTCTTTTATGTAACCAGTCGTGCCACCGCAAACATACCATTAGAAACATTCCAGTAGCGCAATTTTTACAGCTTTGTCATATTTGCTGTGAGTCAGCCGACTTTGAACGGGGGTCAGCTCTACTATATCAGAGACGTTTGGACAGGGGTTATCCCAGGTGGTCTCTAAACAGGGCATATAATATTGCTAAAGGGAAAGATAGAATGGATATGCTACAAAGAAGTAATAAACCGAGAGGGAGTAAAACTAGTGAAATTAATTGTCCTTCATTGGTTTTATCCTACAGCTTAGAATTTAAACAGATCATGAATATTGTGTACTAGTACTTACCTTTTCGGGTTAATGACTCTGTCTGTTTAGAAATTTAAGTTGTGGCATCAATATTGTAGCTAGGAAGGCTCGTTCTTTTGGAAATACTTTGTCCCCTAGTCTACATCTTCACAATCTCTGACATGGCTCCACATTAAGAGAAATTTTTGGTGTGATAGCCCTGAGTGTTCTTGTTGCTTGCATGTACTCTCTGGGGATGTAATACACTCTACCAGTAGTGGTAGTTTTTTTTTTTAAATAAAACGTTTTTACAACTGTAATACAAAATATGTTGTCTATAGGATAACATGTAAACTATGCTCCTAATAATACGTAAGATGCACTTCTTGAAGGCTCAGACAGCTTTGGAAACTTTTAAATAATTAAATATATAAATATAATATATTTCTGATATAAGTGTTTTTTAATGAAAAAATGCCAAGGTACTCATAAACATAATAGATAAAATTGTGTGTGTGTGTCCAATTGACAACAGAAGAACATAAAAGCGACTGTTTCCAACCAGCAAGATGTCTGACTGTAAGATGTGGCGACGTCACGTAGCTCAGCTTCTCCTGACGTGTTTCGTCATCATAGACCTCATCAGGGGCATCACGGGTACCTTGGCATTTATTCATTAAAACACTTATATCAGTAATACTGCGCAATGAAGTGTTTTCTGTTTTCCTTTACGATACGCGAGACTTGTTTCAACATCTTGGAAGGAGATATAGCCTGATAGATATACAGTAGGTACTAAGACATTTCAGGAGCTTGATGGCTTGAAGGCTACCATTGTAATTAATGCTTTTTTAATTACTTTTATTTGGGTAGTCCAAATGCTTGCGGTAGGGGCCAGTGTGTGTCCTTTCTATCGGTGGTGGTTCTTCATTGTGCCACCCGTTGTTTGGAATATCATCACTGGACTCTTAATGAACTTTATGGTTCATGAAATTATGGACTGTATTTACATTTAAATATCCAATTTAATCAATTTTTTTTTTTTTTGCATGCTAGTCTCATATTGAAAATGAAGAGTTTACTAAAGTGACGAAAGTTCTCGTACGAAAGAATAATACAGACGTGACGTAATGTGTTGTAATGTATTTGTTTCATATTTTCGAACAACAACTGTACCGATTAAAGAAAAATCTTACGATCTGGTATTGTACGAGAAAAATGTTCATGCTTGTCCCTTTGGATAATATTGAATGAACTGTCATGATCTGCTCTCAAATGCTGTGTACTAATGATCAGATTATCGTACTTTCGATTCGAAAGAGCTATTTTTCCATAAGATTTTCTGATTGTGTGTATGGGCCACTAGTGTTAGGAAGCCTCTACAAATCAATGACAGGCTGACAGTGGCTGTAACTGTCTGTCAGTGTTTGGCTGTAATTGCACATGCAGCATTTACCTGTGATTAGGGTCAGATGATCACTTCTGGATGCAAGCTGCATGCATCCATGGGCGATCATCACAGGTTATTGCGCCTTTTGCAATTACTTCCAAACACCAGTGGACAGCTGCAGCCACTCTCAGCCCGTTGTTGCTTTGTGCAGACTTCCTGTTCTCACCTAGCCTCCCAGGCACAGTTTTTCTCAACATACTTGCTCCACCACGACTGATTTGGCAGTGTGAATGAGGCCTTAAATCTCCATGTACTGAGAGTGATGAATTGAATTATATATGTGTAAACAACCACATATTATGTTGCTTACAAGTAAATAAAGGGTTTAAAGGAATTTTCACTAATGTGGTTTTAAAAGGGAATGAACTTAACATTTTATATATTTTCCCAATCTGCCTTAAAGTGGGAAAAAGGGAGCAACTATAAAAAGTAATGAGTGTGATAATGGTTTTGTTTTCTTTTAAGTGTGTATTGAATTATTTAAAACGTATATAACAAACAGCGGCTGTGTGCAGCTGAGGATGCTGTCCTGATTATAGCATGCTCAGGGTGCTCGTGGATGATTTGACAAATGATAAACACAATCATCCTGGCAAAAATGGGATGATTGCAAGGTCTGTGCACCCTGGGGCTACTCATTTATCTCCTGGTCTTGCTTAATAGAACTGAAAACTATATGACTGAACAGAAGGTAAATGAATACGTGCATTTTAGCCCATCTGTCTCTGCTGTTTTAGAGCTTTCAATATCAAGAATTTTTTATATTAACAGTAAACTGTCAATTATCTACCAGATGTAGACATGTTGCCACGGCATACCAGCCAACACTAGGCCAAGCAGGATTGAGGGTAGTATTCTCATGCCTGTTCTATAATCACTAACAGGCAGCATCATTAGCTGTGTGCACAGTGATTGACAGCTTTAGGGATTGATCCACAGGGACATACTGTATATCTGCAGAGTATTTCTATGGCAGTTCAAGTCAAACTGGGACTTTTAGTTTTACAGCAGGGACGTGCAGTGATGTCAGTGGCTGGTGAGGCACTGGCTAGTATCAGAGCCAGATACACACAGGTTACATACGCCGCAAACGTTCGAGCAAGAGCAATAATTCTAGCATTAGATCTCCTCTGTAACTCTAAATATGTAACCTGTAAAAAAATTGACAGCATCGCCTATGGAGATTTTTATGTACTGAAGTTTGGCGCCATTCCACAAGTGTGCGCAATTTTAAGGCGTGACATGTTAGGTATCTATTTACTCTGCGTAACATCATATTTCACATTATACAAAAAAATCGGGCTAACGTTTGTGCTTTTTTTTTTTTTTATTCATGACAGTTTTTTTCCCCAAAAAAAAACATGTTTGAAAAATTGCTGTGCAAATACCGTGTAACATATAACGGTGCAATGACCACTATTTTATTCCCTAGGGTGTCTGCTAAAAATATATATATAATGTTTTGGGGCTCTGAGTAATTTTCTAGGAAAAAAATGATGATTTTTATATGTCAGAATTGGCCTGGGTGGCAAGGGGTTAATTACCAAAAGTAGGTAATATACAAATAATTATTATGGTGTATACTCACACTGGATTACTGGATTTGGGTCACACATACATTCATTGATGGACTGTTTTGCACTGTGCACTTTTCTTTCTTTAAAGGAGTTGTAAAGGCAGAAGGTTTTTTTTATCTTAATGCATTAAGATAAAGAGCTTTCTGTGTGTATCAGTCTCCCCAGCACCCCCCTAATACTTACCTGAGCCCCATCTCTAGCCAGCGATGTCCTTGAGTCCCTCAGCTTGACTCTCCTCCTGATTGGCTGAGACACAGCAGCAGCACCATTAGCTCCCTCTGCTGTCAATCAAAGTCAGTTAACCAATCAGGAGAGAGAGGGGGTGTGAGAGAGAGGGGCAGCTCCTTGTCTGAATGGACACACAGAGCTGAAGCTTGGCTCAGGTGCCTCCATAGAAAACTACTTGCTGTGGGGGCACGCAACTTGCTGTGGGGGCACGCAGTTAACCAGAGAGGAAGAAGAAGGAGGAAGCTTGGCTCCAGTGCCTCCATAGAAAACTACTTGCTGTGGGGGCACTGTGGGAAGAGCTTCGTAGACTGATCATTCTCATTTCTGTATATTGTATCTAGTGCAAAAGAGAAAATATATTTTGAGATTCACTAACTAGATTTTGATCTTTATTAGCAAAAAATATTGTAAGATTTAATTGAGTCACAATAAAAACAAAAACAAATAACATACTTTTTTTTTTGGACAATGTGCAATAATCTTACTGCATTCAATTTACTGAGGATGGATATTTGAATTTGAAGAGGCTTATTTTTACCTAACTACAGTGGGTGAGTTTTTTTTTTTTTTTTCGTAAGGAAATCAGACTGATATCTGGCCATGCTATTCTGTACCGTAGAATGGAAAAACTCTGTGACTTATTATGACAATAGGAAAGTCCTTAGAGTTTGCTTGGTTCTGTATTTCTGACAATTGCACTGAAAATAAAAGCACAGCTCGGCAGCCAAGTAATTCTAGCTTTTTGTGTCCCAACGGAGATGGCAAATCTGCTTGTGTGTGTTTTAGCTTCTTAAAGCCTGGAGGAATGTACATAATATTGGATGAACTGGCACAGTGCCTGCTCTTGCTGCAACAGGTTCATCTCTACTTTAGAGCTAGCTAGGGACTTGCCTGAGTAAGATCTCTTTGCTTGCAAAACGGTTCAAATATAAACCTTATACATGTTAATAAGACTCTGTGATTGGCTGCCAAACTGTTCCAAGTAGTTTTGAAAAGGAAGAACATGTTTTCTGAAAACCAAAATTCAGTTTGTGCTTGAAATAGATTAATGCTTAACCACTTCAATACAGGGCTTTTAAACACCCTTCCTTACCAGAGCACTTTTTGCGATTCGGCACTGCGTCGCTTTAACTAACAATTGCGCGGTCGTGCAACGTTACACCCAAACAAAATTGACGTCCTTTTTTTCCCACAAATAGAGCTTTCTTTTGGTGGTATTTGATCGCCCCTGCGGTTTTTATTTTTTGCGCTATAAACAAAAGAAGAGCGACAATTTTGAAAAAAAACACAATATTTTTTACTTTTTGCTATAATAAATATCCCATTGTTTTTTAAAAAAAATTTTTTTCCTCAGTTTAGGCCGATACGTATTCTTCTACATATTTTTGGTAAAAAAAATCGCAATAAGCGTATATTGATCGGTTTGCGCAAAAGTTATAGCGTCTACAAAATAGGGGATAGATTTATTGAATTTTTTTTTTTTTTTTTTTTTACTAGTAATGGCGGGGATCTGCGATTTTTTTTTTCGTGACTGCGACATTGCGGCGGACACTTCGGACACTTTTGACACATTTTTGGAACCATTCACATTTACACAGCGACTGTTGCTATAAAATTGCAATGATTACTGTGTAAATGTGACTGGCAGGGAAGGGGTTAACACTAGAGGGCGCTGGAGGGGTTAATGTGTGTCCCTAATAAGAGTGATTCTAACTGTAGGGGGAGGGGACTTAAGGGGAGGAGACCGATCATGTGATCCTCCGTACTGGGATCGTTCTGACTTTTTTTGTTTCTTCTTCGAACAACTACTTTCCTCAAACTTTCCTGAACATAACACTTACTCTTCAAAGCTCTAAAACTATCTCTAACTTCTACATTTTTTACTTTTTGCTATAATAAAACTTATCCCATTGTTTTTTAAAAAACAATTTTTTTCCTACTTCAGTTTAGGCCGATACGTAATTCTTCTTACATATTTTTGGTCACGATCTCTAAAAAAAAATCGCAATAAGCGTATATTGATCGGTTGGCCTGCTTGCGCGATACCGTGCTGGTCGAAAGTTATAGCGTCTACAAAAGTAGGGATAGGGATTTATTGAATTTTTTTGCGTTTTTTTTTTTTTACTAGTAATGGCGGGGATCTGCGTGTGGGAGGATTTTTTTTTTTTCGTGACTGCAGACATTGCGGCGGACACGGGAAGTAGCGGTCGGACACTGTTTTTGACACATGCGCTTTTGAATTTTTGGAACCATTCAGCATGATCGGTCTCCTCCCCGCTGACAGGACGTGGAGCTGTGTGTTTACACACACAGCTCCACGGTCCCGCCCGGTCCCGTTGTTTTAACGGGCAATCGCGGGTGCCCGGCGGACATCGCGGCCGCCGGGCACTCGCACCGGGTCCCGAGCCCCAGGCAGCCGGGAATCCGAGGACGTCATATGACGCCCACCCAGGATGGTAGATCCACCTTGTGGGCGTCATATGACTATGGCCGGGTATTGAAGCGGTTAAAGTGATACTAAACACACACTGCTTAATTTACATTGTCTCTTTGCTTTCTGTATGTAGATGGTGGCACTGTAAATATTTTATTTAAAAAAAACCCATCTAAGTACCTTATTCCTAATTGATATACAGCTGTCACATGACCCAGATCTTTCCCAGCCTGTCTCCAAGGAAAGGAGCTTCTAGTCCTCTGCCACTGGTCACATGTTAAAATAGAAAAAACAAGTAAAAATAAATATATAATAACAATAAACTATTTTAACCACATGCCGACCGCGCCATAGTCGAAAGACGTCTACAGCGCGGTCGGCTTGTTCTAAGTGGACGTCCTCCCAGAAACTTGCTCCCGCGCGCCCCAGATGGAGAAAGAAGGAAAACGGGGGACCCCAATAGTGAAGTATGTAGAACTAGTGTTTAATTTTTGACAGAAAACAATAAAGTACTCACGAAACATAAACGAGCTAATAATTATCCAAAGAAAGGAAACACATATATATAAGAAGTATTTACCAGGCTCCATACAGATCGTAACTGATAAGGAAATACTTAGACCCCCGCCGGTAAAGCGGCGCTATTTTTAGCGTCGCTTTACCATCATTTTAGTGGCGCTATTTTTAGCGCCGTTTTACCATCATTTTAGCAGCGCTATTCGTCTGCTAGCAGAGCAGTTTAACCCCCCGCTAGTGGACAAAAAGGGGTTGAATCCGCCCGCAAAACGCTGCTACAGCGGCGCTTTGCCGGCGGTATGGCAGCGCTGCCCCATTGTTATCAATGGGCAGGAGCGTTGGAGGAGCAGTGTATTCACTGTTCCTCCACCGCTGCAAAGAGGTTGCTGGCAGGACTTTTTGTGATGCCCTGCCAGCGCAGTGCCCCAGTGTGAAAGCACTCGGGCTTTCACACTGGGTTTGCAGCTGGGGCTTTTTTCAGGCTCTATGCACGCACTATTTTTAGCACTGTAGCGCCTGAAAAACACTTCCAGTATGAAAGGGGTCTTAGGGAGATTGTTTTCAGAACTCTAGAATATGGATCACCCCTGGCTATTCTTACGCTGTTACCTTACAGTGGTAAGGTAAGGAGCCACTGCACCTTTAGGTGGAATTGCACTGAAGAAAAGTATCACCCAAGCACTCTAAACACCAGAACCTTCTTTGAAGATACTATTCGCTGTGAACTTTTTTGGCACTTGCACTTTATTACGTTTTAGATTTATATTGTCTTTGGTGCACGCACTATATTGAAGGAATTTTTTTTATCTATTTCACATGGAATACTTATCACTCATTTATTATTTAGCATAGTAGATTCATTATGCATTGTCTTTTTATGTGTAAAAGTAGAAAAGTGTAGCGCTGAATGGTGATTTACAATTGTGTAAAATAATCTAATCAAAATATGTATATAGTAAAAACCAAATGGTGTGAATGGTGAACCAATAAACATAAATCAATAAGTGACCCAACAAGTGCATAAATGCATCAAGTGTTCAAATTAAAGTTCATATATAAAAGTCCAAATAATCAGACTAAAGATTTGAAAGTTGATTATGTGAAGACATCCAAACTCATTCCAGGGTATATCTGTTAATAGTTGTGCTTCCCATCACCACAGATGAAATAAAACAAGAGGAGGGGAGGCTTACCAGAAAGCCAGTCACCGCCCTTATTCAGGGGGGTCAAACTGAGCTTAGAAGAGGAACAGCCTTGGTGCTGTTAGTTGTCATCAACGTTCCAATGGGTGTCTATCAGCAGCAGGGCTTCTCCAATGTAATGGCTTTTCTCTCCAGCTCTCAATTGCCATGGGTGCAACAGAATATCCGGATGGGTAATTCAGGTGAAAACAAAAAAGACTTGAATAGTGTAGACGTTCCAATGGGGTTTTATTGAGTAAAAAATCCACATTACAAAAAATAGGTATATGTGACCTTGCAAGGTATATGCTCAGTTAGTCTATAGACATACAAATGCAATCGCGCATGCGCAGTGCGAGCGTACGTACGCTCACGTGCGCTCGCACTGCGCATCCGCCATCATCACGTTCAGGATGATCGGATTTTCCGACAACTTTGTCCGACCGTGTCGGACAAAATCCATCGGAAAAAATCCGACGGATTTTGCGGTCGGAATTTCCGACCGTGTTTACGGGGCATAACACTCCTTCCATTCGTTTTGTGGCCAGGTCACAACATTGATACGGACAGCTGCAGTACTCTGTTTCTCTTTTCTCTGCTTTCCCCCCTGCTTTCTGGTTTCTTTCTTACACTTTCTTTCTTTTTCTCTCCCCTTTTCTCTCTTCTCTTTCTTTCTTTTTTCTCCTTTTTTCTTTCCTGTTTCTTCTTACCTTTTTCCTGTTTTCTTTGTCTTTATATATGCAGTTTTACAATTCTTCCGCTGCACTTCATATACCACCTTGATTTGTGACCAACCAGTTCATGGAGGGCTCCCACAAGACATTTGTTTAGTCCTTGGGGCAGTGTCAATAGGCTTCCAGTGACGCCATCTTCTGCACCTTCTGTTCGCATAGTACAGTAGACTCCTTCAAATCAGGATATTCTCATTCACTTGTCCACCTGCACATTGGCATTGGGCTCTAGCTATTTCCCACTATATAGAGTATTTATAGTACACCCAATATATGTATTTTTTTTTAGACATGAAGCCCACTCATACCACTACCTGGATTTCCGCATTTCGTTTTCCTTGGGGATGGTGTTTTGTGCACCCGGTCCCTCTCCTGCGGGCTCCTTCCACAGCTCACAGTACAGACAATTGGGACAGCCTCTGATTCCTTGTTCCCAATTTTTCAGATTTATCATGATGTAAGTCCCCCGAGGAATGGGTAACTCTCTCACGTTTCTTTTGTACACATCCTCCCCGTTGAGGGGTATAACGTTTGATCATACTGGTCTACTCATGTTTTGTTGTCTTTTATAGAGTTGCATGCATCTGCCCCTGAAGAGTGGTATTATCCACGAAACGTGTCAGGCTTTTAGGATGCATTCTCATGCCTACTGATAGGAACCTAATTAGACTCATTATCTACAACCAAATGATTATACTGTGTTTCTTACCATTGAATACACTGCATAGTGCCATTTAGATGACATGTACATATAGGAATTTGCAATAATTAATTTTATCCATATTAAACCTCTTGTTAATTTTATATGCCATCCCTTTGATATGTATATGTAATGTATTCATGAGGTCAACATAATGTATGTGTATGTATACATATTAAACCTTTTCTACTATATGCATTATTGTTATGTATTGTCAGACTTAATATGCCAATTAAATATATTTTCTAATTATCTCACCCCCACAATTCAATAGCCTCATTTAAAGTCCCACCTTCCCTTTTCTCATACCTGAACCAGGGATGGAGGCACACACCGTGTGCTTCATTTAAAGTCCCAAACTCCCCCCTATTATTCTATATTGTTTACTCTCAACATTTCCACTGCAAGATGCTGGTGTTTTTTCTGACTTTTGTGCTTTCTGCTGCCTTAGGAATACATAGAGGAATCTGGATCAATATATAACTGATAAGTTCTGCATGCTTCTATCTATGTGAGTGCAATATATTATTTTTATTTCAAAATGAATACCCTTGGCCATTGCACTTTCTTTCTTTCCTTGTGTCATGCCAACCCTCCTGTCTCAATATTTTGAGTCACTAACCCAGAACAAGCATGCAGATGAATTCAGAGTTTCCTGATATGCCTACTCGTTCCAGGCCAGTTACGCGCATAACAGCCAGGCAACTGGCACTTTCAGAAAGCAGTCAATAACGGCAACCGTCATATCTCTCTTAGGAAACATCTACTTTAAAGGCAGAGTTTTAGTCAACCATTGTGCAGTGCCATATGGTTCGAGCTGTCAATGAAGGAGTTAATCAACCAAGGATGTGTAGAACCTGGGAATTCCTGGAAGCAAAACACGGATCCCTCAGTAAGATTAAAGAGTGACAATTAATCGATACAGCTCAACAAATTAAATTGGATCTGTAGCTGAATGTCCGAAAGGAGGGCATTGAAATGTTGCAGCCGTGACGCTGTGATTAATTAGAAAGGGAATGGGAAAATTTTAAAGGCCGTGAGAATTAGTTTACAAAACCCTGGAGCCACCAGATGCTGTGACTAAAATACAATGTTCCGTTTTCTAGCTGTTTTATTGTTTTTAATAAGCAGACCATATTTTCTGCGGCAATGTATAATTTTATGTGCGGGTTCCTACTTCTTTATCCTTTTAACATATAATTTGTCTGCTATAAAATGCTTAGAAATTTCATTTTACCTATCCAAAGCTCATGGAGAATAAAATAATAACAAGCAAAACATTTTGAATGTGTTAAATTTATAAAGTGTGTTTTTTTTTAACTAATTACTTTGTACAAGATTTTTTTAATTAAGCAAAATAAGCTTTTGTCCTTATTTTTCAATTAAATTATCCCCTAAGGCAGAAACAATTATAACTGTTTATTGGATTCTCGAAAAGGTGTAGCTAGCATATGAGCATGTCAGAAGTGCTGCTAAAGTTATAGGAATTATGTATTAATAAGATTTCCAGTGACTACTTGGCATTGTTGGAGAGGAAAAAGCTGAAAACTGTTTTGTTTTTTAGACAAGTTGTGTCTGTGGAAAGGCAGAACCGGAGAAGCTTGAACATGTATCAACATATCTGACAGGACAGTTGTTGGTTTGGCCTATAGCAACCAAATGCAAAAACCCTTTGAAAGGGTAGATTTGAAAATAACATGAAACGAAATGGTTGCTATGGTAACATAGTGATTAGCAATTATGCCTTGCAGAAGTAAGGCATAATTCTACTAAAGGATTCTTGTCAGCTGAAATATGAAGTTTTCCATTGCTGGCCTCCTTCTAAAAATGGCAGTTGACATGCTGATCCTTTGGCTTCTATATTTTTAAATCAATGAACTGGAAAATAGTGTACATATTACGAAATTTTACTTAATTTTTGCTGACCCTCCAGATTTATAACTTTTCATATGGAGGTCAATGGCAGCCCTGTATATTTGTCTCATGACAGTTCCTTTATCTACCTTGTCAAGAGGGGAATTGCAGAATTTTCCTTCTTAAAAGGTTAACTGCCTTGGTGCCATGCTGATTATTTGGCTTTAAATTTAACCACCTGGTAAGCATAAGATCTAACCAACTTGTATTGGTTTAAGGAGGTCAACAAATGCAGCCCCCAGTTTTCAATCATGACAAGGTAAATATCAAAATTTGCTTTGCTAGTCATCAAATGCTAGTTTCCTGGCTGTTATACTGATTATCTGACTTAAAGTGGAAGATAAGAATGGAAGTATTGGCTGTGGTCTCTCTACAGCTGATCACCCACCTTTACTTACTGTGCCTTGTTTTGAATTGTCTCTGTGTGGAGGTGACCATCTTGGTAGAGGCAGGGTTTTGCTTCCTCTTGTTAGATCCTCCAGTAAGGAGGAGAGTGGGAAGCATAGTAGTTACATCACTAACTCTCATTCCAAATCTTCTGAGACTATAAGTCAGAGATAGCAGCATCTTGGACTTCACAGTGTAGATGCACAGCTATGAGGCTGTATGTACAGGATAGCCTAGGCACCCTTACCTACCAGAAACTTCACTACTAATTTCAGGAGAAATTCAAGACAAGGGATAATGCTTTCAAAGTACTGCTTAGGTACAGTGAACAATTGTAATGTACAGTATAATATAGCAATTTCATATTATTATATCTCGTTGTAATGTATATAACAGTTGTAAGAACAGAAGAGATTAAATTAGGTTATTTAAGTTATTTAAGTACTGACCTCAATCCCACTAAAATGCTGTAACTGTCACAAACTTTAAAAATTGCCAGTAAAAGCGCAAAAAAGTCAAGTTTTAAATGTTAACTTGTAGTATTTCTTCTTGGCTAAACATTTTTTACCTTGCAATGTGCCTCTGAATGTGTTGGTAAGTTTGACTAGTCAATTTCCTAGTATAGCCCTCTCTATCTTTGCATGTCACAGTCCTTTATTCCTCTGGAAGTGTCTAATTATTCTCTGTGCCTGCTTATGTTTTTTATAGCAGCTGGTGTAGGAGTGAAGGGGAAAAAATTATAGAATGTAATTTCAGTAACATGTATGAGTCTGCTGGGGCTATTGACCAAGATGGCGGCACCTAACAGCAGTCTTAGTGGTTTTGAATGTCAATACAAATCATTTTAAAGGTAAATAACATGGATACAATACATTATATACACATATAATCTTATGGGGAGATTGTTGATGAAATAAAGGGTCTGATGACAAGGTCTCTTTAAGAAAAACATTCCTAAATTTAGCATGAACCTCAATAGTTTTGCATACAGAAACAAACCAGTTTATGTCTTACTGGTTAGAACTTAAGGAAGTGGTTGTAGTTAATGCAGGTAAATTGAGTCCTCATGTAGCACTCACCCCCTAAGGGGCACACTGATCAATCCCAAGGTTCTTTTCCCAAACTATTGTATTAGAAGCTGAACACACGGTCTCAGTCTCTCGTCTCGCTCAGTAAACAGTCTAGGGGTATCTTTTCTTGATGCTTTATTAAAGTTGAACTTGGACAGGGTATAGGGAAGCTTTGGGATACGCCAGTGGCACAAAAAAATGGTAACACGAGAGGAGACCTCTCAAGCTTCTTAGCACAGTCCTTGCAGCAGCAAGTAGGTAACTGAGCTACACTGGGACATAATAGGAAATGTCCACATTTTGAGCAAGAGTTGAAATTGACTCAGAAGGTATAGTAGCAGCACACTAGTCACTAGGATCTCTCACACAGGTCTGTACTCACAAATGTCCCTGGATACATGAATGCTTCCTTTCAATATCAGCCAGACATTTCTCCAGTGAAATCTTCCAGATCCTCAGTAGAATCCCCCATTCAACAAATGTAAAAGCAGAGCTGGACTGCCCAGAAGAGTGGCAGCCCTTCAGGCCTGGAACTTCTCCTCCTGGACAAGAACCCTGCTGTTCCAAGCTTCAGACTATGTATGTACTCCCCAGCCACTTACTGGGCACACTCCCCAAGAGATAGGCTGGGACCACATAAATATTCAGGCTGCTTATTGACTCTCAGAGTCCATTACATTCCAGAACCCTCCAGAAGGCAGGGGGAAGTCAAATCTGCAACCAGTGACACCAGTAGTGTATTTAGGTTTTGTGCTGCCCTAGGCCTGACTAAACTTGTGTACCCTGTAAGTTAAATATGACCCACCCCTTGCTGTTTAAGACCTGCCCTAAACATTTTCGAGTGGGGATACTAGTTCTGAGGGCCTAGGGGGGATGGATTTCCTTAATTTGCATAGATTTCCTCTCACTTCCTGTTTGGCTATGGGGCAGAAAGTGAAGGGAAATCTCTGCAATGGGACAGGGATGGAAAAAAAAAAAACTAACAGGGGCTATAACTCTCCCTTACTCTATCCAAAATGAAAAAAAAAAAAAGTGTTGCCTATAGTTCTACTTTAAGCACAAAGTCCTGATAATTTTATGGAGAGGACTAAGAAGATATAACCATGCCAATGGTGCAGCAAAAAACATAGCACAGTGAGGAAGGTTTGTGGTCCAGGATGATAGGACAGTCAAAATTAGAAGAGGCGCCCCCCCCCCAGTTGCGAAATGCCAGTCGCCCACATACCGGAAGTAGTGCAGCCACTTTATAGGGGAGCTAGACTAATTTGCCTCTCAGCCCAGTATGCCAATAAGACGGGGACTCTTTCTATGCTGCCCCCCTGCAAAGTGCTGCCCTAGGCCTGGGCCTTGTCGGCCTAGGCCAGGATACAGTGTTGAGTGACACACAGAACAGCCCAAAATAATCACAAGCTGTGCAACTGATTACAGGAGAGCTACAAAAAAACAAATTTACCTAACCTAACTTGCAGCATATCTAGGAGGGTGCTACAATTTTATATTATAAATATAAAGGGTCATATTTTTATTTCATAATGTATTATGATTGTTTATACAAACTGCTGAAGAAAGAAGTGATAATGTAGAAATTCTGTGAATATGGTTTGTTCAATAAGTCTGTCTTTGGGTTCCCATATAATTTAGACAAATATTAGACTAGGAACCAACAATGCAGAAATATAGAACAACTCGAATGGTTCCCCCTTTACTTACATAATTTAAAAAAATTGCTTGGCATTAATAATACAATTCCAAGGTAATATAGTTGAGCGATGTATATACATTGCATATCATTTTTGAATTGATGGTTATTTTATTTTGCCATAGCTTTTATATTTGGGTATCAATTTTGAAATAGGGGATTTATATATGTGTAATTTTTAGAATAAATATTTGTACTTTGATAAAGTTTGGCTGGCAATTTTTAGCTGCCTTTTTGATAGTGTCTTAGGTTGGGCAATTGCCAGCATTTCTTCAGTGGTGCTATACCCCTTGTGTAGTAGCACACGTGTAGTTTAAGAAGGCATGCCAGCTCGTAGGAGGGTGAAAATGCTGCTGGGAAATATATACTTATTCATGTCTGCATCTGAGATCTGTTTTTTACATACTGTTTGCCAAAGAGGGTAATGGGCAACCCATGGAGGAAAAGGATACTTCTGGCCGAGAAGACCAGTGTGCCTGGCAGCGCTTTTTTGACTAAAGTTTTATCATAAACATACACTGGCTTCCCTAGTGAATTACTGTAATTTATGGTTGAAATGCGTTACCATAATTCAGGGATCTTCAAACTACGGCTCTCCAGCTGTTGCAGAACTACACGTCCCATGAGGCATTTTAAAACTCTGATATTCCCAGACATGACTAGGCATGATGGGAATTGTAGTTCCTGAACAACTGAAGGGCCATAGTTTGAAGATCCCTGTGCATAATTTATCACCAGCAAGTGGCACTGTAGCTAAAGTAAAGCTAAAGGCAAAACTTTTTTCCATCTTCGATAGTGTAAGAGCTGATTGTAACCCGTCAGGTTTTTTTCCATCTGTGTCCCATTTGGGGAGACTTCACTTCCTGTCCCATAGCGAAAAGAAGTAGAAGAAATCCCTCAAAAGTGAGAGAATCTCTGGTTGTCATAGAACTAGTGTCCCTATTGAAAGATTTCCCCTCCATTCCTGTTCTGGGGACAAACCAACAAAGGGCACACACAGCAATAAACACTTCACAATGGTTCTAATCCCTTTCTATTCTATCCAAAACTAAAGAAAGCTTTTTCATTTAAAGCTTAGAAATTATAGCTCTGCATTTAGATAAGCTTGGAATTCTTGTATCCCTCTGGTGACACAAATAAGAGATTTCTCTTTATATTGGCAGTAAAATTAACAAACTAAAGAAATGCCCCCTGACGGTTTTAGCTATAATTCAATAGTATGCACTGCATATGGCACATTATGAAAGCATAACCTGTACACACGATCAGACTTTCCGACAACAAAACCGTGGATTTTTGTTCGAACGATGTTGGCTCCAACTTGTCTTGCATACACATGGTCACACAAATGTTGGCCAACAATTACGAACGTGGCGACGTACAAGACGTACGTGATATCTCCATTACAAACGCTAGTTATATCTCTGGCTAGTACTTAATTCCGAGAATACGTGGACCTTTGTCTGACGGACTTGTGTACACATGATTGGAAAGTCCGACAACAAACATTTGTTGGTGAAAAATTTGAGAACCTGCTAGCCAACAAAGTCCAACAACAAATGTTCGATGGAGCATACACACGGTCGGACTTTACGCCAACAATCTCACATCCAACAATTGTTGTCAGAAAATCCAATTGTGTGTACGGGGCATTAGGGACAAACTGAACCCTCCAGCGATGCGCTCTGGCCTGTTCCCCCTTGCCTCCCTGTTTGCCCAGTATTCCTTCTGAGTTTTGTATCTTCAGCCACTGGAATGGCTGGGGTGACGTCACTCGCATACACATGGGAGTCGCATCGCCACGGCACAGAGAGTGGGCTGTAAATGTTTTCTGAGGTGCACATTGCGTGGCTCAGATCACAATACTTGCTGTCAGGCAGGGGGGCATTTATGACAGAAGAGACTTCTAGGGTCCATTCTGTTATAAAAACCCTGCTTGTCAATGGATTTTCTAAGGCCCCTTTCACACTGGGGCGGTGAGCCGCGGTGACGGTAAAGCAGCGCTATATTTAGCGCTGCTTTACCGTCGTTTTCACCGCGGTTTTCGGCCGCTCGCGGTGCGGTTTTACCCCCCGCGAGCGGCCGAAAAAAAAAAAAAGGGTTAAACACCCCCCGCAGAGCGCCGCCGTAGCCGCGGTATTACCGCGGTAACCGCGGTATTGCCGCGGTTTTACGGCGGTCTCCCATTGTAATCAATGGGAAGGAGCGGTATAGGAGCGGTGAACACACCGCTCCTATCCCGCTCCAAAGATGCTGCTAGCAGGACTTTTTTTTACCGTCCTGCTAGCGCACCGCTCCAGTGTGAAAGCCCGTCGGCTTTCACACTGGAGTGAATGGGGCCGGATTTTTTCATGCGGTGAACAGGCGCTATTTTTAGCGCCGCACCGCATGAAAAACGCCCCAGTGTGAAAGGGGCCTTACTTAATCTAATGCTCTTCCCCAAATATTGTTCAGCTTTATATAATGTGATACATAGAATCATAAAGGGTGTTATGTAACAACCAATCAGAATTCAGTTTATGTTTACCGAAAATAAATTGCTGCTACATGATTGGTTGTTTGTGAATGTTTTCATTTATCCAGATCATGGAGTTTTATTTATTACTATCATATATGATAAGGCATAGCATGGCCCTTTGCACCATTTTTAAAACATACCTTTGGCTAAACACAGTTTAATTATAAGTTCTCTGGTAGATAAAACAATTAACATACCTGTACACACGGCCGGTGCAGTGCCATAGAATGAGATTTGCCATAGAATGAGATGCTCCGCCTCCATCACATCCTATTGGCTCACAATCAGTCTCACTTTGGCTATCACAGGGAGAGGATCTCCTCCCTGTGATAGCTGGAGCTGCACGGAGCATCCGAGGGCAAATCTCATTCTATGGCAATGCAGCGGCTCTCCAATCCTGGCAATGAGCGGCGGGCGCAGCGCACACCGTGTTCCTCCGTCCTTCACCTGAGAGGGAGCGAGCTGTGTGTGTGACTGCACCGTGTATACTCGGCACTGCGCTCCATCTATTAAATCACTTCTATGTACTCACTCCAACTTCCTATGTTGTACTCTTCCCCTACATGTATGTGTCACTCAGTAACGCCTCATGTAGTGCACATACAATAGTATAGTGCCTGCAATTGTATATTATTCCTCTGCAGCCCCCACCCCCCTTCCTTCCTTCTCCGCCCTATAATATATTCATCCGACACCCGGACCGGTGCATTGCCATTGAATGAGATTTGCCTTCGGATGCTCCGTGCAGCTCCAGCTATCACAGGGAGGAGATCCTCTCCCTGTGATAGCCAAAGTGAGACTGATTGTGAGCCAATAGGATGTGATGGAGGCGGAGCATCTCATTCTATGGCAAATCTCATTCTATGGCAATGCACCGGAAATTCCGATGGAAAATGTCTGATCGGACCATGTTGTCGGAAAATCCGCCCGTGTGTGAGCACCATCGGTCTTTTTCCGTCGGAATTTTCGACGGAAAAAATTTGAGATCCTGCTCTCAAATTTTCCGACAACAAAATTTGATCGGACTTTGTCCGACCATGTGTATGCAACACCAGTGTCGGACAAAATCCGTCGGAAAAAATCCGACGGATTTTGTGGTCGGAATTTCCGACCGTGTGTACGGGGGCTTATTCTGTCAAGACAGATTTATAATTTAATATCCCCACATTGAACAACCATGCAAATGACACACCTTTTTCAGTATTCAGCAGGTTCCTAAATAATTTCTCTGCCCTGAGTCTTTTCAATGAACAATGATCCAACTTTATCACCTTTGTTTAATGAGCAAAAATGTCATCCAGAAAGCAGTAAAACTGAACCAGAAAAAGAAGCGCTAATGCTGAACCAGGAGACAGTAAAATGATCTGCCTGGCTGTGCAGTGTGGCAGATGTGTGTAAATCACATAATTGGCTGAACAAAATAAAAAATAAAATTGTCAAATAAAATGTTTGCATGTATATGTTTCTGTTAATAAGACAGTTTGTAGGACTCATGTATATTTGCTCTGCGCCTCTAATAGCACTTTATATAGTGACTGTATGCAACAATTTGGCATTGCTTTGCATGAAGTAATTAAAGAAAACGGTTTCGGGTCAATTGCACATTTTTATAGTTAACAAAATATTTTTAATAATATATTTTTTTTATAATGCATCAAGTATTTGTAATGTGGAGCACACTCTATACATCTCTGTACACGAGTCAGCTTTACACAGGTATTTTGTGGCACGCTTTTGTTGCAGCACATTGACACTGGACAGTTAAATTCCCCAGCTTGCTGAGCGGCAGGGCAATCACTGCTGGACCAGAAGCAAAGTAAAGACGTACTGATATACATAAATGTACATTAACATATCAAAATGATGCCATTAGTAAATTATCCACTGCAGCTAATGATCAAAAAAGACCAGGATCAGATCCAATGATTATTCACATGAGCTTACAATATAAGCGGGAATTCCTGTGAAAACCAAGAAATCCACGACTGGTATTCCTCGGAAACGGCACACAGCTTGCTTTAAAATGTGCAATATTTATGTAAACATTTGTCATCCCTTATTGTGAACATACAGATGGAGCACATTTGCTTTAAATAAAAAGCACGTCTTTGAGCGGTACATAAACAAAGGAGCCAATGGGAAATATATGGCCGCTATTAAAAAAGAACAGCGGTGTAATAGAAAATCAGGAGATTGTGTTATTGTTTGAAAATAAGTTGCTGCTGAAACCACTGAGTACATTTAACACTTTTACCTATTTTCCCGGAATGCAGAAGGATCATCTAACATCCAACTCCATACATGACACCCTCTCATATATATATGGTAAATGCCAAATAGCACATTTTTCCACCTGCATTAAAAAGTTTTTGTTTTTTTTGGAGCCTCGTTATACATCCATGAGCCAAAAAAAGCACTTACCGCATTACTTTTCCAGTACACTGAAACACAGCTTCTGTATTCTTTATTACCTGCATTTTTTTTTTTTTACTCCCTGTATGCACATTGGTGTGCCATTAAAAATGAATGGCAGGGTTCAAGACCACTTGTACATGGGCCATACAATGCACAGGAAAAAATGTGAAGGTGCCGAAAAACTGGTAAAAAAATAAACACAATATTGGAATTGTTACTCGTTCCATCAATGAGAATTCTTCTTTAATTTTCCTTTTAAATGATGAGCTGCAGGAAGTTATGTGAAAGAAGAAACCCCCGCTCCAGGACAGCCCTCCAAGGCAAATGCTTGTCTTCCTAATCGGGGAGCCCCAGGTGCTGGCTAATACATACACAATTCGAAAGTAATGGCAAGAAGACTCTGGATGGCCGCACAGTGAAAAGAATTGAAATCCTGTGCTTTTATTGCAAAAACGAAGATCACATCAAATAATCCACATCAAAGATGATCCAAAAGGCTGACGCGCTTTGCACTGAGATCAGTGTTTACTCATAGCTATAAGTAAGCACTGATCTCAGTGCGGAACGCGTCAGTTTGTACCCCCTATTTGATGTGATCTTCGTTTTTGCAATAAAAGCACAGGATTTCAATTATTTTCGGTGTGCGGCCATTCAGAGTCCTCTTGCCATTACTTCCCAATTGCAGAAAGTTATGTGTATTTTCTGGTCGCAGTAAAATATGGCCAAATTATGAAGCATTCTGGGCTAACCTGATGTACTTTGAAGTACCTAGGCTATTTTCTGTCAAGGGGGATATCATTTATGCCATTATCCAATACTGCGTACACCTTGGCCTTAATATACTACCTTATAGGACCCATATAGATGTCTATTGTGCAACCCTTACTAAACTTTATCTCAACCATAAGATAAGGCTGCCACATATTGATTTGGTTGTTCTGTTTATTTTTACAATGTGTAATGAGAAAAAAATTAATAAATAAAAAAAAAATATATATATATATACTGTATATAGTTGTCAGTCTCTGCGTCATAGGATCTGATTCAGGGATGCCTTAAGTGTCCCATCCTTAAGTTGGACCTTCACTGCATCTGAGCAGCACAAAGCAAAAACACTATTTAATTAATTTGTAATATTCAAAGCAAACTCCCCCATCCATCCATTTCTCTGTGCTTTATTTTGTTGCAAAATCACTTCGAAAACTGACCCCCTAGCATTTCTGTCCATGGCCATCTTGGTTAAGGGCAAATGATTCATGTAGCATTTACTTTCTGGAATCCATCTGACCTTAGCTCAAGCATGCATGCAGGAGGGTGTGCTTAGCTGAGAAAACCCCTCCTCCTCTCATCCTGAAGACTCCTGGGATGTATGACATCATTTGCCTTTGATTTTAATGCTGTTGTAAGAGCTTACCATATGATCCATGTGCTTAAGGGTCCATTTGAAAGTAGCTTAGTGCATGCATGTTTTATGCATTGAGGTGTGCTACATTAATGAAGCCCATCCATTTTATCATCATGGTGCATTACTAACTATTTTATTGTGTTGTGTTGCTGCTCTAAATAATTGGCAGCAAAATGCAATGCACATACTGTATACTTTGTGTGTTTTGGTAATGCTGGGTAAAAGCCAGTCTAATGCCCCATACACACAGTCAAAATTTCAGACAGGAAAAGTCCAATGGGAGCTTTTGGTCAGATATTCCGACCGTGTGTATGCTCCATCGGACTGTTTCTGTCAGAATTTCCGACGGACTTAGATAGAGAACAGGTTCTCTATTTTTCCATCGGAAAATCCGACGGAGGCTGTCCCGTTGGAAAGTCGGACCGTGTGTACACAGCATAAGTAATGACACATTCAGTAAGCACTTTACAGACTTTAAGATGCTTGTCAACAGCTAGTTATGTTAACCATTCCTTTAAAGTATTACTCCAGGACTCTGCATTCACTGCTTCTGGTCTCCCACAGTACACAGAACATGGATGTGCAATAATTTTAGCAAAATACCTTTTATGATCAGAAGTATAGTCTTGTGACTTCTATCAGTGCCTGTTTAAAGATTGTAGGAGTTTTCATACAGCACTGGCTGTCCTATCCAGATGCTGACCCTCTGTCTGGACAGTGCTAATTGGCCCTGTGCTGATCACATGCACGCTTCCAAGAAAAAAAAAAAAAAAAAACTCTTTAGCAATATACACCAAACTGAGCATGTGCAGCCTGACTCCAGTAACTCTGTCTTATCCAGACATGTTTTGGGGCGAATGCAAGAAGGGGAGGATCTGTGCATACAGGATGAAACAGCTTTTTTACACAATGCAGACGATTAACCCCTTAGGTTCCACAGTGAGTATAACAAGAATGCTTTACTGCATATACAGAATGATTTTACTATTGTGGGTTTATTAACACTTTAAAACCAGATAATTCCAAAATACTTCCCGGACACCTCTAAAATGCTTTCCAAATGCTTGTATGGCATGTGGAAAGCATTTGATTAACATTGCCAATCACTTCCATTACAGGCATCAGGAAGTGTCCACAAGTAAATCACTACTGTAGCAGTGTAATTATTGTCTTAAATGTAAATGTGTAGTAACATTTGTAAGTATTTGAAAGCATATTTGCCCAAAATACCACAAAATGTTGACGGACAGATATTATTAGCAAATTTTACCAATTGAAAGGACAAAAGGTGTTGTTAGCATTGAGGGAAACCAATATTTTTTTCTGGTTCCAAGATACTTAGCTGTGACTTACTAACAACTTGTAGTGACCACACACAGGGCATATAATTATATTTTACTATACGGACCCTGGTTATTAGAAGCATTGGCTTACAATAAAAAAGTACCTTTTGTTTTTATAAAATACTAAAATGATAGTGTGCTTATACTGTGTGGCCATTTCAGATAGTGCTAAGGGAAGGAATTTCTCAAAAGTCTGTGCAAATGTGCAAAGTATGTGTATACAGTATATCACAAAAGTGAGTACACCCCTCACATTTTTGTAAATATTTTTATTATACCTTTTAATGTGACAACACTGAAGAAATTACACTTTGCTACAATGTAAAGTAGTGAGTGTACAGCTTGTATAACAGTGTATATTTGCTGTCCCCTCAAAATAACTCAACACACAGCCATTGATGTCTAAACCATTGGCAACAAAAGTGAGTACACCCCTAAGTGAAAATGTCCAAATTGGGCCCAAAATGTCAATATTTTGTGTGGCCACCAATTTTTTTTCAGCACTGCCTTAACCCTCTTGGGCATGGAGTTCACCAGAGCTTTACAGGTTCCCACTGGATTCTTGACATTGACAACATCCTGGAGCTGGTGGATGTTAGAGACCTTGCTCCCCTCCACCTTCCATTTGAGGATGCCCCACAGATATTCAATAGGGTTTAGGTCTGGAGATATGCTTGGCCAGACCATTACCTTTACCCTCAACTTCTTTAGAAGGGCAGTGGTCATCTTGGAGGTGTTTTTTGAGGTTGTTATCATGTTGGAATACTGCCCTGCGGCCCAGTCTCTAAAGGGAGGGGATCATATTCTGTTTTAGTATGTCACAGTACATGTTGGCATTCATGGTTCAATGAACTGTAGCTCCCCAGTGCCGGGAGCACTCATGCAGCCCCAGACCATGACACTCCCACCACCATGCTCGACTGTAGGCAAGACACACTTGTCTTTGTACTCCTCACCTGGTTGCTGCCACACACACTTGACACCATCTGAACCCAATACGTTAATCTTGGTCTCATCAGACCAAAGGACATGGTTCTGGAATGACAGCATGCAGACCAATTTGATGCAGTGTGCAGCGTATGGTCTGAGCACTGACAGGCTGACCCCCCCCACCCCTTCAACCTCTGCAGCAATGCTGGCAGCCCTCATACGTCTATTTCCCAAAGACAACCTCTGGCTATGACGCTGAGCCCGTGCACTCAACTTCTTTGGTCGACCATGGCGAGGCCTGTTCTGAGTGGAACATGTCCTGTTAAACTGCTGTATGGTCTTGGCCACCATGCTGCAGCACAGTTTCAGGGTCTTGGCAATCTTCTTATAGCCTATGCCATCTTTATGTAGAGCAACAATTCTTTTTTTCAGATCCTCAGAGAGTTCTTTGCCATGAGGTGCCATGTTGAACCTGCCAGCGACCAGTATGAGAGAGTGAGAGTGATAACATACCTGCTCCCCATTCACACCTGAGACCTTGTAACACTAAAGAGTCGCATGACACACGGGAGGGAAAATGGCTATTTGGACCCAATTTGGACATTTTCACATAGGGGTGTACTCACTTTTGTTGCCAGCGGATTAGACATTAATGGCTGTGTGTTGAGTTATTTTGAGGGTACAGCAAATTTACACTGTTATACAAGCTGTACAATCACTACTTTACATTGTAGCAAAGTGTTATTTCTTCAGTGTTGTCACATGAAAAGATATAAGAAATATTTACAAAAATGTGAGGGGCGTACTCACTTTTGTGAGATACTGTATAAATATGAGTAGTCAGAGACTAAGGCAAGGGAAAGAGTTGACTTTGTAAAGGCGCTCTAGTATCTGCTATAATCTATAAATAACAAAGGTGTCCTCGCTGAGATGCATGTCGGTGCTTGAGCACCTGCAAGATCTGGCCAAGAACTTCAGCAGCACCCCCAAAGAGTTGATCTGTATACCTCAGTTTTAATAACTGTTTGCAGCTATATCCACATTGTGATATAATGAAAACAAACTGGTTCGAATTGTGCAGAATTAGTCTTCTCTTGACTGGCACTCTACGTATCCTGCTCCAATGCCATAGTGTTGCCTGGCAACATCTGAGGTTTCACGATTATTATGTGTGATCCGTGTTTGTTGACCTGAGCTACTCCACATACTAAGCAAGCACTCGCAACAGTGCATTCGATCAAAGAATTCTTTAGCGCTCTCTTTGTCTAACAACAGCACCAACTTTCAGATAATTCACTTTTACTAAGCAGATCTGCCTTTCCCTAAAATAATTTACATGGCAGCAGAAATCTTGTTTGCAGAACAGAACAGATTTGCAGTTTAGTTGTATAAATTATGGAGACTCGATGGAAGAGGAATGCTTGTAATGAAAAGTATTAGGTCATGCCTATAATGAAACGTATTGAATAAGATGAGGCCTACATGTTGATAGGGGTACGTTTTATTAATATTGCAAATGTTTTTTCTTTGTTACTATTTTATTTGCTGTACGGGATTCCTTGTAATGGAAAAGCAGAATATTGTTTCAAAATGAGATTCTGCTAAAAAACCTAATGGGGTAAAGAACATTGTTACTTGTTTTCCTGCAATATCAAGTCTGCAAATTTTTAATCTGGGAGCTGACACCTTGAATAATTTTGTGTTTGTGCTCATCCTCTGCTCTGCATCATCCATATATTACATAAATCAAAATGAGCATAGCCAATATTACACATAGAGGGGGCTCTTAGGCCCCTTTCACACGAGGCGGACTCCGCTTGCACGGAGCCCGCCTCTGTCCGCCGGCTCAGCGGGAGATCTCTCCGTTGATCTCCGCTGAGCCGGCGGATGACAAGCCTCTCTCCGCTCACTGAGCGGGGAGGGGCTTGCGAGCGTCGCTGGTCTCTATGGAGAGATCAGATGAAAACGGACAGTGTGTCCGTTTTCATCAGATCCCACCCGATCCGCCAGCGACGGATCTGGACGTGGGGCCATACGTCTGCTTTTGGCGGATCGGACCAGGTCGGATGTCAGCGGACATGTCTCCGTTGACATCCGACGCTCCATAGGCTAACATGGAGCGCCCGTTCAGATCCGCCATCAAAACTGACAGGCGGATCTGAACGGTCCGTCCATGTGAAAGGGGCCTTATCCTGGTTCAGACCAGTGAAGCTCTGGCCTGCTGAGAAGATGCAGTGGTGGTCCTATCACCTGTATCTGACTTCCAGAGGCATCATGTACTGACAGTTTTTATTCTTAGCTTGAAAAACTAATCTGAAAAGCATCATGTTCAGCAAGCATTTAAAAACTATTCATCATCTTTACTGAAGTACTTAACCACTTCAGCCCCGGAAGAATTTACCCCTTTCCTGACCAGAGCACTTTTTGCGATTCAGCACTGCGTTGCTTTAACTGACAATTGCGCAGTAGTGCGACGTGGCTCCCAAACAAAATTGACGTCCTTTTTTCCCCACAAATAGAGCTTTTTTTTAGTGGTATTTGATCACCCCTGCGGTTTTTATTTTTTGCGCTATAAACAAAAAAAAAGCGACAATTTAAAAAAAAAAAAAACATTATTTTTTACATTTTGCTATACTAAATATCCCCCAAAAATATATAAAATAACAATTTTTTTTTCCTCAGTTTAGGCCGATACGTCTTCTTCTACATATTTTTGGTAAAAAAAAATCGCAATAAGCGATCATTGATTGGTTTGCGCAAAAGTTATAGCCTTTACAAAATAGGGGATAGTTTTATGGCATTTTTATTCATAAGTTTTTTTTACTAGTAATTGCGGCGATCAGCGATTTTTTATCGTGACTGCGACAGTCACGATAAAATGGCAGACACATCGGACATTTTTGACACATTTTTGGGACCATTGTCATTTATACAGCAATCAGTGCTGTACAAATGCACTGATTCCTATGTAAATGACACTGGCAGTGAAGGGGTTAACCACTAGGGGGCAGTGTAGGGGTTAAGTGTGTCCTGGGGAGTGATTCTAACTGTGGGGGGGGCGTGGCTATGTGTGACATGTCACTGATCTCTGCTCTCGATCACAGGGAGCAGAGATCAGTGACACTGTCACTAGGCAGAACGGGGAAATGCTTGTGTACATTAGCATATCCCCATTCTTCCTCTCCGTGAAACGATCGCGGGTATCCGTGGGTATCCCCGCCAGCTGGCCACCTCTTGAAGGGCAACGCACAGGTACGTTAGTTTGCCTGTACGTGCCCTTCTGCCGTAGTATATCTGCATGAGGCGGTCAGCAAGCGGTTAAAGCGGTAGTAAACCTCATAAAAAAATATATAATTTGCCCCCGGGCAGTTTAAATCAAAATGTGCTAGTATGCATCGCATACTAGCACATTATGGGGTTGATTTACTAAAGGCAAATCCACTTTGCTACTACAAGTGCACTTGGAAGTGCAGTCGCTGTAGATCTGAAGGGAAGATCTGAAATGAGGGGAAGTTCTGCTGATTTTATCATCCATTCATGTGCAAGCAAAAACGCAGTTTTTTTTTATTTCCCTTGCATGTCCCCCTCAGATCTACAGCAATTTCACTAACAAGTGTACTTGCAGTGCACTTGTAGTGCAGAGTGGATTTGCCTTTAGTAAATAAACCCCCCCCCCCCGACAGACTTACGTGAAAATGAAGCCCTCCAGTGGTAAGCACTGCTGAAGGTGCTTCCATCTGGACATGTGCACTGCCAAAAACTTTTTTTTTTTAATCGTTTTCATTTAATTAGTTTTTTATTGGTTTATCGGATCATTCGTTATGATCGGCATTCGCTATTTCGGATTTTTGGATGCATTCGTATTCGTTATGTTCCATTCGTTTAGATGCGGCATTCGTTCTTTCGGTAAATTTGTAACTTTGGATAAATTTGAAAGGAAATTCCATATACCTATAATTTAATAGTTTATAACTATTATTATAGTTTTTATTATTATTATTTATTATAATAATAATAATGATGATAATAAAAAAAAAAACTATAATAATGGTTAATAATTTAATTATAATAGAAAGTACGAAAAAAAAAAAATTATCCAAATGTTTTTCGTTCTTTTGGATTTTTTACTTTTCTGATTTTCGTTCTTTCTGATTTTCGGAATTTTTTTATTTTTGGATTTTCGTTCTTTCGATTTTTCGTTTTTTTTTTTAGAAAATTTGTTTTCGAAAAAAATTGTCAAATTGTCTTTCGTTCATTCGGATGCTTCCGAAAGAATGAATATGCCGAATTTTGACGAAAAACAAAACAAATTGCACGTCTACTTCCACCCAGTCTTTTGTCCTGGTTTGCTGGCTTTGGCGATATGAATGGATGAGCGAGCGATGACGTCACTCCCGTACATGTGTGTGGGAGTTGCTGTTTATGGCATGGTTTCAAAGGAACATACACGAGTATGCCTTTCCTTCAGAGCGCATGCGTCGGTGACGTCACCGGTTGCATTTAAAGTAAATATTTCCTAAACGGTTCACATTTAGGCGATATTTACTATACCTCTAGGTAAGCCTTATTATAGGCTTACCTATAGGTAAAAATCATACATGGGAGTTTACTCCCACTTTAAAGGACACAGTAGTTCCAGTCAGGAAGTGGTAAAGACAAATCTTGGGCATAGTGCTAGGTTACTTTAAAGCTGAACTCAATACATTATTTGTATTGTATACAGTTTAGCACAATGTGAGTATGCATATCTCATTCCTGATGGGTAGCTGGGGAAAATGAAATCACTGCAGTGCTCAGTGCTACAGTGATGGTCACAATCTTTCGGGTCCTGCTTGGGTTCTGTGTGAGAAGCTTCCCCTCTACACACTGACAACAGTGGATTGCTTGTTACTTAACCGGCACTGGTGCTATTCATAGGACAACTTGTATTTTTTTGAATGCATACAAAGAGTCCTCTGTTTGGATGAGATGGCGAGGTGGATCGGTGATGTCACAGTTTCCATCTTATCCAATCAGAGAAAGCCTTGTAGTCATTGACAAAAATACAAGTAGTTATATAAATGGTGATAGTGCTGAGTTAGTGACCTCCTGTGATTCTGTGCAGAAGGAAAACTGTTTGCACAGAACTCAAACAGGACCTGGAAGATCACAGCTAACACTGCAGTTGCACTGACTACTACAATGATTTCCAGCTTTCTCAGTGGCCCATGGAGTCCACAACATGCATACTTACAATATTGCAAGCTGGACTAATGTAACTATACAGTATACAAACAAGTCCTGGAGTTTAGCTTTAAAGTGTCACTAAACCCAGGACACTGCATTCACTATATCTGGTCTCCCACAGTACACAGAACATTGAAATGCAATTATTTCAGTAAATAAAAACTGCTAAATACCTTTTTCTCATCAGCAGTTACAGAAGCGTTTTGACTTCTATCAGTGTCTGGTTAAAGCTTGAAGGAGGAGGTTTCATTATCCCTCGATTGTCCTATGAGGCTGCAGAACCCCTGACCCTGTGTTTGGACAGTGCTGATTGGCCCTGTGCTGATCACATGCATTCTCCCATGAAAAAAAAAACAATCTCTCTAGCAATATGCATGTGCAGCTTGCCCCCAAGACTCGGTTCTACCAGCAGATAGACAGGGGACAGTGGAAGAAGAGAAAGATCAAAGAAGGAAGGCAGGATTAAACAGCCTTTTTTACACAATGCAGGTGATTAACTGCTTAGGTTCCACAGTGAGTATAACAAGCATGCTTTACTGCATATACAGACTGATTTTACTGTTGCGGGTTTAGTAACACATCATTTAGCAGACTATTAGCAAGCTAATGCGTTGAAACGGTTTTCATGTTTGTTAAACACTATTCTTTACAAACTAGGAGTTAGAAGTGCTATATTTCTGAGATTAGATTGTGATTATGTTGTGTGACTAGTTTAAATGTAAGTGTAGCACTGGCTCCTGACGAGCACACGCTATGTGTTTTTCAAAGTTAATGTTCCTAAAACCATAGTTGGGTTTTGGGGTTAATTATGTTAAATTATGGTCTCAGTATCAGTCTAGCTGGAATTGGAGTTCTCCTTGGCCGCAGGTGTCACTGTCACCGCCGGCAAGTATGAGAATGCAGTCTAGCTGGGTGTATTGGATACCCTTCTTTCTCTTGGAACAAGCCCAGTGGGAGTGTTTATCCTGCTGTGAATTCTGGGAGAAGGCATTTAAGGTACTGAGATCACGTGCTTCGGGGTTCCGGTCCAGTCCAGAAAATACTTTCTGTCTGTTTGATCCTGGTTCTCCTGACCAGCCCTCAGGGCCCTCCTGGCCTGGGGTGCGGATCCATGCAATTCCGAGTCTCGGGGCTGGATAGCCTGAGGCGAGGCAACTGCAGGGACAGGCCTGAATGGATATCAGGGCCTAATCATCCAAAAGTGGTCCGGTGCCGTCTCGTCTAAAGAGAAGCCCAGCAACTGGAGAAGCATCCAGGGGAGGACACCTTGGGAGAGGGCCATGCACAAGGCTGGTTCCTCGGAAGGAGCCTGGAGGCTCAGTTGAAGGACACTAAATGGATCTACACTCATACCGTATTGCCGGCTGCAAGATACTGGTACCGTATGATAGTTCTCTAAATTTGTCCCTCAGTTCTACATTCAAGTCTGTGGCAGAGACTTTTGCTCAAGTGTTCCACAACCAAGTCTGTGGCAGATACTTTGCTTTACCTAACACGCTACCGGCTGCTAGGCCTAGTGAGAGGAGGTCTATCCGGTGGTAGTGGGAATCCAGCTGTGAAACGGTAATTCTCTGGATTTCTATAGTGAGAGATTTCCTATCTTTGCAGTTCCAAAGGTACCTGAACTTTTACCCTAACCCTCTACCCTACATATAAGAGACTGTTTATCTTTTTGAATAAATAACCCAAAAAAGGAAGATAAAGTGTCTACATGTCTAAAGTTTCTACATTTCTTTGGGCTATCTACCACGGGAACCCCTAGAAGAGGACAAGGTGAAGAAGGTAACGGTAAGCCCAATAAAACCAGCAGCTTCTTCGGGGGTCAGTGCTACATAAGTAAACCTAAGTGTCATCTTTGTTTAAATAATACCGATGATAAAGGTAAAGGACATCTGTACATTAAGGCCCCTTTCACACTGGGGCGGTGAGCCGCGGTGACGGTAAAGCAGCGCTATATTTAGCGCTGCTTTACCGTCGTTTTCACCGCGGTTTTCGTCCGCTCGCGGTGCGGTTTTACCCCCCGCGAGCGGCCGAAAAAGGGTTAAACACCCCCCGCAGAGCGCCGCCGTAGCAGCGCTTTGCGGCGGTATTACCGCGGTTTCACCGCGGTGTCCCATTGTAATCAATGGGAAGGAGCGGTATAGGAGCGGTGAACACACCGTTCCTATCCCGCTCCAAAGATGCTGCTAGCAGGACTTTTTTTGTCATCCTGCTAGCGCACCGCTCCAGTGTGAAAGCCCGCCGGCTTTCACACTGGAGTGAATGGGGCAGGATTTTTTCATGCGGTGAACAGGCGCTATTTTTAGCGCTGCACCGCATGAAAAACGCCCCGGTGTGAAAGGGGCCTTACTGAAAAAACCTACTCACCTACTTCCATGCACTGCTGATGTAATAAACAGTGTAGGGCAATGTCTGCAACATAAACTCCCAAACTGATACAGCCTCCACCTGTCTCACATAGAATGGTGGCCAACCTAATTGACCAGCTAGACTCTGCCTATATTGTTTCCATTTTCAAAAACTGTCCAGCACTAGTTAGAATCAACAGTGTTGGAGGTAAAGTGACTCTGTCACTAAGAAAAATAATAAGCATGCTTAGTGCAAGCATCTAGAGTTGCAGTTTTTTTGCTTCCTCTATGTATGACTGCTAAACCATTCTGAACAGTCAAACCTCTGCCATTTCCAGTTAGTATTGGAATTCTCACATCTCCTGCCACCTCCATAAATTTGTGTTAGCACATCACTATGATGGGCTGTCTCACTGGCCAACAGGAAGGTGTAGGAGGCAGGAGGGGTTGGAGTAAGCGCTGATGGTTTGCCCGATCATAACAGCTTGCATTTAGACATAGAGCAGGCAATGAAAGCTGTTGCAGGTATGCCCAGGCACATCTAAGTACCAGCAATTTATATTTGTTAGTTCATACCTCTTGGCATTTTCCACATTTTGTCATGTTACAACGAAAAACGTATTTTATTGGGATTTTATGTGATAGACCAAAACAAAATGGCACATAATTGTGGAGTGGAAGGAAAATGATGAATGTTTTTCAAATTTACAAATAAATCTGTGAAAAGTATGTCGTGCATTTGTATTCAGCCCCCCTGAGTCAATATTTTGTAGAACCACCTTTCAGTGCAATTACAGCTGCAAGTCTTTTTGGGGATGTCTCTACCAGCTTTGCACATCTAGAGAGTGACATTTTTGCCCATCCTTCTTTGCAAAATAGCTCAAGCTCTGTCACATTGGTTGGAAAGCATCTGTGAACAGCAATTTTCAAGTCTTGCCACAGATTCTCAATTGGATTTAGGTCTGGACTTTGGCTGGCCCATTCTAACACATGAATATGCTTTGAGCTAAACCATTCCATTGTAGCTCTGGCTGTATGTTTAGGGTCATTGCCCTGCTGGAAGGTGAACATCCACCACAGTCTGAAGTCTTTTACAGACTCTAATGGTTTCTCTTCTAAGATTGCCCTGTATTTGGCTCCATCCATCTTTCCATCAACTCTGACCAGCTTCCTTGTCCCTGCTGAAGAAAAGCATCCCACCACATGATATGGCCACCACCATGTTTCACAGTGGGGATGGTGTGTTCAGGGTAATGTGTGGTGTTAGTTTTGCACAACACATAGCGTTTTGCTTTTAGGCCAAACAGTTCAATTTTTGTCTCATCTGACTAGAGCACCTTCTTCCACATGTTTGCTGTGTCCCACACATGGCTTCTCGCAAACTGAAAACGGGACTTATTATGGCTTTCTTTCAACAATGGCTTTCTACTTGCCACTCTTCCATAAAGACCAGATGTGTGGCGTGAACGGCTAATAGTTGTCATGTGGACAGATTCTCCCACCTGAGCTGTGGATTTCTGCAGCTCCTCCAGAGTTACCATGGGCCTCTTGGCTGCTTCTCTGATTGGCTGCTCTCCTTGCCCGGCCTGTCAGTTTAGGTGGACGGCCATGTCTTGGTAGGTTTGCAGCTGTGCCATACTCTTTCCATTTTCATATGACGGATTGAACAGTGCTCTGTGAGATGTTCAAAGCATGGGATATTTTTTTATAACCTAACCCTGCTTTATTCTTCTCCACAATTTTATCCCTGACCTGTCTGGTGTGTTCCTTGGCCTTTATGATGCTGTTTGTTCACTAAGGTTCTCTAACAAACCTCTGAGGGCTTTACAGGACAGCTGTATTTATAGTGAGATTAAATTACACACAGGTGGAGTCTATTTACTAATTAGGTGACTTCTGAAGGCAATTGATTCCACTAGATTTTAGTTAGGGGTATCAGAGTAAAGGGGGCTGAATACAAATGCACGCCACACTTTTCAGATATTTGTAAAAAAAAATGAAAACCATTTATCATTTTCCTTCCAACAATTATGTGCCACTTTGTGTTGATCTATCACATCAAATCCCATAAAATACATTTACATTTTTGGTTGTAACATGACAAATGTGGAAAATTTCAAAGGGTATGAATACTTTCTCAAGGCACTGTAGAATTTTTATTTATGACAGAGTCACTTTAAGGTTTAGCAATCAAGATCAAGTGTTCAGTTGTATAGTTAGGCAAAAGGATAAATACTATACTGAAAGAAAAAGGTATCCTACTATTTTTGACCTTCTTTAAAAATACTACTTGGTACTCTTGTTCTGCCTGCTTATTCCAAATGAATAATACAGAAAGTAGGGAGACTTTGAATTGGCATTAACCAGGCAACTATAATTTTTGGAGGTCAGCATTGAACAGCCTACATTTTCTCTCAATACAGGGTACCTTTTTGTACTAAGAGTTAATTTTTGGGGTTATAAAAAATGCTATGGGTATGGGGAAGGACATATTTATTGATTGAGAAGACATTACTGGAAGTGGCAGCAGAGAAGCTCATTAGTAGGTGACCCGTCCTCCCGGCTACTACAGGATTCGTGATCAATTATCCAGTGAGGATCGAACATAAGATTTTGTTTTCTGTGCCCGTTACTTAGCACAGTCCTGTAAGAGTCTGATTCATAGGGGGATTTTTAACCCCCCAACTCTACACGTGTGGAGGTGATGGTGGAATGGTTATATCTAGGATGTAATCAAGCACTCTATCTTTATTGGACTCCATTTAAATCTTAATGTGAAGTGATCACATCTCTGAAACGATTATTTTTGGACTTTAACATTGATATGCACTTGCATGACAGCACACCAGTAATAGTAGGATTGTGTGTTTATGTAGCACTGCCTTGATGAATGTTTTTGCTTGTTTTAAATGTAATTGAATTGTCATTGGCAGGTATATGTGGTAGCTGCTTCAGTTTTAAAAAGGTAATTTGTGGTAGTTTCACCTAATCCCTAAGGCCGGCTTCACACTGGAGCGGTGCAGGCGGCGACGGTAAAGCAGCGCTATATTTAGCGCTGCTTTACCATCGTTTTACCCGCGGTATGCGGCTGCTAGCGGGGTGGTTTTAACCCCCGCTAGCGGCCGAAAAAGGGCTAAAAAAGGGCTAGCGGCGCTTTGCCGGCGGTATCCCCACGGTGTCCCATTGATTTCAATGGGTAGGAGCGGTATAGGAGCGGTGAATACACCGCTCCTTCACCGCTCCAAAGATGCAGCTAGCAGGACTTTTTTTACCGTCCTGCTAGCGCACCGCTCCAGTGTGAAAGCCCTCAGGGCTTTCACACTGGAGACACAGCAACAGCTGTTTCGGGTCGGTTTGCAGGCGCTATTTTTAGCGCAATAGCGCCTGCAAACCGCCCCAGTGTGAAAGCAGCCTAAGCGCTTGAGTTTGTAGGAGGAGGTTCGTTTGTCTACAAGTTGTTTATAAATATTTATTGATAACTATACTTATGCCCCGTACACACGAGCGGAAATTCCGCAAGCAAAAGTCTGATGAGAACTTTTGGTCCGGAAATGCAACCGTGTGCATGCTCCATCAGACTTTTGCTGGCAGAATTCCAGCCAGCAAAAGATTTTTTGGTCGGAAAAAGCTCCGATCGGAAATTCTGATCGTCTGTACCAATTCCGACGTGCAAAATTCCTACGCATGCTCGGAAACAATTCGACGCATGCTCGGAACCATTGAACTTAATTTTCTCGGCTCGTCGTAGTGTTGTAGGTCACCGCGTTCTTGGCGGTCGAAAGTTCAGCGAACTTTTGTGTGACCGTTTGTATGCAAGCCAAGCTTGAGCGGCATTCCGTCGGAAAAAACATCCAAGATTTTTCCGACGGAAATTCCGCTTGTGTGTATGCGGCATTAGGGTACATTTTCCCCTCTTCTCTCTCCTCAGCAATACTATATACCTTTTCCTGTTATACGAAACAAGATCTGAGGCACTGGACTCTTTATTTCTTTATTGCAGCTTCACGTAACAAGGTTAAAAAAATCCAGGCCAACCATAATTTCATGCGTTTTTTTACACACTTTTGCAAGGTCTGTGAGACTGCAATAAAGGGGCAAAGAGCAAGCAGAATCTTGTTTTTTAGTTTATCTTTAGGAAGATAAACTGAACTGTTTATCTTTCTAAAGCACCTACTATGGCAAGTTGTTGGGTAATTTGTTAGCTCCTGTGACATTCGTGATTTGCATTGCTGTTTGTCTATTACCTTACTTGAAGTATCATGTGTCACACTTTTGGTTTTTATACTATACATCCAGTACAGACCTCAAATCAGACACTCACTAAGGCTTAGGGCTAGAAAGGGTTGGGAGGGCATTAAAGGTATTTTCCCTTGCTTCTTGTCTTGGAGACCACTGCCAATGGGAAAGAATGTTAGGGATATCTCCAACAAGGGAGGCTACTCCATACTACCCAAAGCAGAGAAAGTGTTTTGACTGGACTTTGACTTTTACTGCAATAGAAAAGACTGTTTGGATTTTTATTTTTTCATCTTGGGTTCTGGCGTCTGGTGATATAAGCAAATGCAAGCACAAATGCGGCACATTTTCTGTAAAATGCTGTTATACAACAAAATATTAAAAAAATATTTAAAATTAAACTCCAAAGAAAATATCTGAACAACACGTTTTACCTTTAGCTCATTTGTGAAAGGTGGAAGGAAAATATGCACTAAGTACATGCTTAAAGGAAAGCATTTATGAGAAATACAAAGGGCTGGCATTGCTGTCCACCTTCTAGGAATGCTAAATGTACTTTGGACCACTAACCTCAAACAAGCCAGAGTACAATCCGATTCCTAGTGGGCATACTTGTTCAAGGCCAGTCCTAAGAAAATGTTTGAAGCCAGAAGATCAGCATGAGAACCAGACATAAAGCATTTTCAGAAAGGTCTGCAATAATAGCCTCCATATGCTCAGTTCAGGTTGCCTTTAAATAATGTCCACTCTTTATATTTGTATTATAATATAGCTTGATAACTTGCAAACTTAACCTTTGCTCACTGGTGTGGTTAAAGTCTATTTTCAGGCAATTGTTTTCAATTTTGGATATAGTGGGGAGGAGTTCAAATTTATGTCAGGTTTTTATTTCTGTTTGGTTCTCATTGGAGAAATTATCCCTCCTGTCCCTGTGACACCAATACACCAAAAGGGAAGGCAGTTGTCACTTGAACATAAAGGTACAGAAAATAATTTAAAAAACCCTTTCAAAGGATTAAACCCTCCCCCACACTGCAAATGTTGTTTGCCTGTGTCCCCTTGACAATTTTTATCCCTCCCTGTCCTGACAAGCAAGGAAATCATGCTAGTTGGGTCACAGCAAAAATATATAAATAAATAAATATAATAAAATTATGATAATACACAAAATAAAGTTTAGGCTTTAAGGGAGTTGCAATGTAGACATGGGTTAACTGGTTTAGCAGAAAACTACAAGTCATCAGCCTAAACATTAATAGATTTGTTTTCACACCATACAGTATTTCCACATTGGCTCGCAACTTAAAATGTTTTTGGTGGACTTTGTCAAGAAATGCATATATGAAAAAAAAAAATAAAACATTCTTAGCAGTTATCAACAAATCATCTTAATATAAATCGTAAATAAAAGTTCTTGGATGGAGTGGGCTAAGCTTGGTTAGTTATGTTGGGTCATGTCTGTGCCCATGACAGATTGAGCTTGGCTGAATACCACTACAACAATATATATTAGAGCCTGCATTCAGGAAATTTGAAAATTCTCCCTTGCAGTAAGGCCATGTACACACTTCAAGGGTTAAATGCTTGCTCGGGCTTAGGGACATAGAACTAGATTTAGGGGGAATACAGCTGATCTTCTGCTCATCCATGGTGCTAGTCCATGCAGTGTATTCTCCCCTATGCTCTGGCAGTCTAAGGTCCTGCAAAACCAATCCAGGATCCATAGCCTTGTAGTGGACATGATTTCATAGAGGGACAGTCCACTACTGGAACATGGGGGAGTGCCTCCGGCTGGGAGAGAGAAGGGTGGGGTAAGTAAAAGTGCTTTTACTCTCCCATAGACCTAAATGAGCAGTTAATCCCCTTGCTGTGAGGCTCCACCCACACTGCAAGGGGATTAACTGCTTATTTTGGAGGAATTTTGCAAGCGTTCTGGAGTTGGGCTTTACATCTGTGGAGAATGAGGAAGTTTAGCTCTCACCTAAACAATAGCTGCTGATGGCAAATAGAAGCTTCTCTAACAGAGTCACAGATAACTATAAAAACTTTGGCACATTTGACCACCCTAGCCACTGAAAACATGTTTGAATTTCTTCCTCAAGGTTGATCATATGATTAATTTTTTTTCAACCATCCAGGTGAATGAAAGAAAAAATTATCCGAAAATCATTCCCACTGTGGTATTAAATTCTGACACCAAGGAGCCTTCCCCAGAATCCCCAACATCATAATACAATGATCAGTGTTGCTGGCTATAGCCATCCCTGCTGAACCAGACAAATTCCGATCCATGTATGGCCAGCTTAAGTCCCAATTGAAGTCTAATACTAGTTTATCTTTTTATAGATCTAAGCCCCTGCTGTAATTTGTGACTGATTTTGGCCATGAAAATATTCTTCCATTGGCCTGTGCTGGCAGAGCTGAGTAACAGAAGAAGTTTCCTCACACACACTTGTACACTTGTATTGCCGTATGTCCCACCAGTACCATTACATCACAGCTTGTAAGGTCTTTTCTGTTGCCTATTGGATAGAACAGTCTTATTTAGACTCCCCACACAACTTCTAACAGGAAAATGTGCAAAGTGCATATCTATTTATGTGACTTCAATAGGGCTTTACAAAAATGTTGCATGGAGTTAGCTGTGGACTTGACAGTTTATAAAATAAGGACTGAAAATGTAACTGGATCCAGGTACAATTCTGCACAAACACAGCGACTAATTATTTTATCAAATCCATTGTATATTGTTTACTTCTTATTTGTAGAAAGATGCAGTAACATGATAATTTTGGCACCAAGTAAGGAAGGCATATGCCTTCATCACCCTACACTTTTATGTTACCTGAATTCTTATACTTGTTTCACCTTTTTTTTTGGCACTACTACTTGGCACTACTTTTTTTGTTTTCACTTGTACTTGGCATCAGCACTGGCTACCTGTTAAAGAGAATTATTTCCTCAGACATACAGAACCGGATGTTGGTTCTCTTCTGATTGCTTGGTTGGCATACATATTGTAAATAATTCAATGTAACAAAAAGTAGCAGTAAAATAACAGTGAGTTAAAAAAATGTCAGGTGAACTAAGTGGTAATCGATGGAATGGAACCAACATTTCTTCATGGTGTCACACTGGAAAGTCTCAGCGTTCTGTTTGGTTACACCTTGTCAGAGATCTGAAATTGTCCCCAGAGGAGGACGTTATGTGATCCATAACTTAGTCAGAGAAGTTCTGTGCTATCTACATTGCCCTGATGGATTTGGTAACACAGTAAAATTCAACCCTTTCACATGGTGAATCTTCTTTCTTGTGTCGGTATCCTGTCTGCTGCTGTCTGCCGTGTTTGGTATTTTTTTCCAATTTGAGGTCTTGTCCATAGGTTTGTATATAAAGGCAATTCTTCAGCCACATAATATAGGCACATTGTATCTATAGGGTTTGTTTTCCATGGCACTCTCTCTTTGAACATTGTGCTGGCTTCCACCAGTCTCCATTGTGGCAGTGGCAGATATTACAGTCATCCACTTTAACTTCAATCCCTGCTGGGATGATGGTTGTTCCTGCGAAGCAGTTTGGGCCTGGATGGGCAAATAAAGAGTAAAATAGGGTTAGTTCAATCATTCTACGCAATACTGCTATGCATGTGTGGGAGTCATTCATGTCAGCATAATGTGTATACATTCTGAAATAGATTGTGAACAGGAAGATACATTTATTTTATTACAGAAGAGACATTGCATGCCTCTTCTGTAATAAAAACCTTGTCTGTTCATAAGCTTTTTTCATTTTTTTTACTTGCATTAAGAAAACCTCTGGCCTTGTATGAAGCTTCACTTACTGGATAATGACAATTAAGAGGTCTATTTTTAAAAAGATTACTTTGCGACTTTATCATCATTCATGCAAATGTAACAAATAGTACCCATAATGTTCATAATATGTGCGAGATAGTTTCTTTGTTGCCTTTCAATAGGCAAATGTAATATTCACTAACATTTGATCCTAAGTGAAAAAAAGCCCATAGTTCTTTGAGTTTGATATGAATCTTAAGGTGGAGTCACACACGAAAAGAAAAAAAGAAAAAAGTGAGGAGTCTCCCCATATCCAGGGCCAGGAAAGGAGGGGACAAGTGTGTTCCCACCCCCTTGAAATCATACCAAGCCCAAGCCACATGCCCTTAACATGGGAGGGGAGTACACTGCCAGGCAAAACACCCTACTGCCACGTTAATGAGGGCAAGACCACAAGAAGAAGGAAGAGAGGGCGCACCAACGTAGTTCATTATCCTTAAACCCTTGTTTTTTAAAATAAAAAACTTTTTATCATTAACCATTTAAGGACAGAGCCTCGTTTTGAGATTTGGTGTTTACTGGTTTAAAACATTTTTTTTGCTAGAAAATTACTTAGAACCCCCAAACATTATATATATATTTTTTCTAACATCCTAGAGAATAAAATGGCGGCCGTTGCAATACTTTGTCACACCATATTTGCACAGCGTTCTTACAAGCGCACTTTAAAAAAAATAAAAGACAACAAAATAAGACAACAGTAAAGTTAGCCTAATTGTTTTTATATTGTGAAAGATGATGTTATGCCGAGTAAATTGATACCCAACATGTCCCGCTTCAAAATCGCGCCCACTCGTGGAATGGCGACAAACTTTTACCATAGGCAATGTTTAAAAAATTCTACAGTTTGCATGTTTTTAGTTACAGAGGAGGTCTAAGGCTAGAATCATGGCCCTCGTTCTAACGATCATGGTGATACCTCACATTTGTCGTTTAAACACCGTTTACATATGCGGGTGCTACTCACGTATGCATTCGCTTCTTCACGCGAGCTCGGCGGGACGGGGGCGCGTTTAAAAAAAAAAAATGTCTTATTTATTTTACTTTTACACTGTTCTTTAAAAAAAAAAAAGTGTCACTTTTATTCCTATTACAAGGAATGTAAACATGCCTTTTAATAGAAAAAAAGCATGACAACACCTCTTAAATGTGAGATCTGGGGTTCCTCAGATCTCACATTTACACAAAAAAGAAAAACATTTAATTTGAAATTTTTGTTTTAAAAAAATGTCCCTTTAAGAGCTATGGGCGCGAGTGACATTTTGACCCTGCTTCCACCTGCAATGGTATGGAGCTGGGTGGGGGCCATCTTCCCCTCATTCAGCTCCATGACACACAGGGAGAAAGATCCGATCGCCTCCGCCACTGCCGGTTAAGCAACGGAGGGCACCCGAGAATGATGGGAGGGCCCTCTCCCACCACCGATAAAAGTGATCCCGTGGCCAATCCACAGCCGAGACCACTTTTATTTAAAAGCTGACCACCTGCTGACGAAGTGGATACCGAGGTTATGGCAGCTAGCTGCTGCCATAACAACGATGTTCCACTTCAAACAGCCGACATATAACGATGGCGGGCGGTCGGCAAGTGGTTAAAAACAAGGATTTAAGGATAATGCACCAGGTTGGTACGCCCTCTCTTTCTTCTTCTTGTGGCTTCAGAATACCAGACTCCCTGGTCTTTAGAGGGCAGCAAAACTTGGCTTATCCTGTCAAAACCAAGATGGAGACCTAACACACCTCGTCTGGTCGGTCTCACTCCCAAGCGCAGGATTATTAGTGTTTGTGTCTATTTGTAAAATGAGGACAAGAGCCTCCCCCCCCCCCCCAAGTCTGGAAGGGGGTCTCTAGATACCCCCCCCCCCTCACAGATGAATGATCAAAGAAACTATTGTACACACATTACGTACATTACAGGTATTATTATTATTTGCATGAATGATGAGACATTTGCAAAGCCAATTTTTTTTAACAGACCCCTAAATATTTATATGCAACATATTTACTAGAGCAAAAAAAATATATATGATTTTTTTATGTGTTAGTATTGAACATAAAAGAATGTATAAACAAAATGAATTAAAAACTTTTTTTATATTTAAATATCTTATTCATGAGTCTGATACAGATTACGGAACACTATATTATATTTTTCAAAGGTTCATTATTCCCTAGAAAACAGGCCCCCACTAGACAGTCTAGCCTAAGAGGTCAATTTTATTGTTTTTCCATCGATTCATCACACTGTTTATTATTTGTTCGTCAATTTTTTCCCAGACTATTTATCACAAGAAGTAATAATCTTGTGGCAGCTGTAAAAATTATACAGAGTATGGCCAGCATTAGATACAGTAGTTCAGAAAAGTGACCCTAGAAGCTATTTAAAGATGTTCACCACTATGCGATATAAAATATGGGAAGCCTCAAATTGGACCTTTGCCCTCTTTCCCTGTATGCTCTGTTTCTATACCGACACTCCCATACCTTTCAACATTCTAAGATAGGAAAGAAATACACCTTTTTAAAAATCTAAATTCCATCATGTTTCAAGAGCCAGTTTGAAAATGAAGACATATTTGTCCAACTGCTATAAGGACCAACACGACTTTTCCATTGCACTACTTTAATAGAAAAAAAAAAAAAGGTAAAAAAAGATTCTAAGCACCTTATTGCAGCCATACTACTGCTTTTTAAATCAGTCTCAAGGTACTCATCTGGTCCAAAGAGACAGAAAACTTAGAAAGCAAGATACGAATTTCCACCCTGAGATTTTCACTCTGCTTTATTGAAATAATTGCCCGATATGCCCATTATGATGGATATGAAGGCGTTACGAGACCAGTCTCTTCAAATTATCCAAGGTATGAACAATATTCTTGCTTCTGTAAACCGCTTATACCCAGTCAACACCATACTGTGAAAGTAAAATTACTTTTCAAATGTAATGTTGCAATATTAGTCAAAAATGGCCAATGCAAGTTGAAGCAAGTACTATAAAAATGAAAATACAATTAAATGTTGTCATTATAACGCATCTAGTTACAGTAAGTCTAAAAACTGCAAAAGTATGCTTTCATATGGATCACAAACCAAGTCATGTTCCTTTAATATTAAGATGTTAACAGTACAGGAGAGCTCTGGTATAAATACATTTCAGAATTCTGATATAAAGGAAACATATACTGTACATTGAGGACTATGTATACTGCTGTTGTTATCCTCTTTCTGGAAATACTGACTGTCTGTAGGACAATGTTAATTTACTATTCAGTAAATTAATTCCTTATTTTATTTCACATTTCCTTTTTATTTTACCTATTACCTACACAGACTTCGGAACAGGCTTACCTACACAGGCTTTGGAACTGGCAGGCAGGGAGGGATGGGGAGAGGGGGAGAGACTCAGAGCAGAGAGCATGATGAGGGAGGCACATAAACTGACCACGGTATCATGGATCAGCAGCTATGATGCCGTGGTCAGTACACAGATGGGAACACATGGGAAGCAGGATCAACCAGGTATTTTAGATCAAAGAAAGGGACAACTTACACTGTATAAGCAGGATGGTATAGATCAGGATTTCTCAACCAGGGCTCCATGGAACCCTTGGGTTCCTCCAGAGGTTTCTAGGGGTTTCTAGGGGTTCCTTGAGCATTTTCTGACTCTCAGATAAGTTCCCTCCGACACCATTGATCTTTTTAGCTATCTGTAAGGTGCTAATTCATCCCACTGTCCACAAGTGTAAGGAACATTCTTCTGACTGACCATCACACTTGAGTATATTGAATTTTAGATATAGTAATTTTTAGCAGGGGTTCCCTAAGATCAGAAAGTTATTTCAAGGGTTCCTCTGTCTTCAAAAGGTCGAGAAAGGCTGGTATAGATAATGCCTTAAAGAAACAGAAGCTTTTTTTTTTTTAAGCTAGCATTAGAGTATCCATCACAAACTGATCTAGATTCCACCAGGCCACTTAGTAAAATTACCAATAATGCCTTTCCCTACAAATCAGCTAATAACAACAGAGGCAGGGAGGTAATGTTGTACAACCTGTTCTGCAGCTGCCACTGGCAAGTGCTTATTGATTTACATATCTGCAGACGCTATCATCAGCACTGCATTATTTATTAACGAACAGGACCCCAGATGAGGTTTGTGGTGGCTCTGTGCAGGCATGGCCACCTAATCCTGAACTTAAATAGCTACCTAGTAGGGACGAGCTCGATGTTCGGGTCGAACATGAGTTCGACTCGAACATGGGGTTTTCGAACGTTCGCAGAACAGCAAACATTATGGGGCGTTCTCGGGAAATTCCAGTGTCGCGGAACGCCCCACAATGCACTGTGAGATCGCAGTGCATTGCTATATGATGATTGGCCAAAGCATGCACCTGACCTGCATGGTTTGGCCAATCACAGTAAGAGACCCATAATTGGCCAAAGGCAGGGTGCCTTTGGGCAATCATGACCCGGGGGGACTAAGTCCATGCCCCACACTATATAAGTGCTTACATTGTGGCCATTTATAGTGTTGTTGGCGTGGACAGAGAGAGGCGGTGTACATAGTATCTAATACAGGGTGTACAGTTTCTAATACACTTCAGGCGGTGTATTAATATATATACACACACACACACACACACACACACACACACACACACACACTCTGCATTCAGTGTAGCCCATATATACAGTGCATTCGTGGTGTATAGTTTCTAATACACTTCAGGCAGTGTACACAGTATATAATACAGTGTAGTTTTGGTGTTGCAAAGCAAAAAATAGGTCATGTCCGGAAGGCCACCAAGGAGAGGCAGACACTCACAGGCCACTAAAAGAGGGCAAGCAGCCTCTGTGTCTACAGTCAACAGTGATGGTCGTGGACATGGTGCATCCTCTGCAGGTGGCCGTGGGGCTCCCTTGTCCTTTTTTTCTGCTGCTGGCCATGTTATTGAGCCACAACATACAGAAGAGTTGGTGGAGTGGATATTGAAGCCGCCTTCATCCTCCTCATCCTCTGTCACCCAGGTTCAGAGTAGTTTGTCTTCCAATGCAGCTGCCAAAGTGGCCTATTCCACTGGCTCCTTGTCCACAGTCACTCCTTCCGTAGCCCCACCATCAGGCATGGAGGAGTCCCCAGAGTTACCTGACCACACAGTGTCGGGTACATGCTGCTGGAGGATGTGCAGCGATTTGAAGGCTCTAATGTTGGTTCCCAGGTTAAGGAAGGGAGTAATGTGAGCCTAGAGAGAGGGGGTGCCACAGAAGGACAAGAAACTGGCAGTCATGTCCCCCCCAGCTGCAGAATACTGTCAAGTTTGCTCCAGTGATGAGGAGGGAGGGGGTGATGAGGTCACTGACTGTACTTGGGTGCCTGAGAGAAGAGAGAAGGAAAGCAAGGAGGAGGAGGCACAACTCCAATGAGGCAGGATGTCCTCTAGGGGGCAGCTTAAGGGCAACCACCCTATTGCATCACACCACAGAGCTCCACAGGTGCAGGGAGCTGCTGACTCCCTGCTGACTTTTAAAAGTTCCTAGGTGTGGGCCTTTTTTGACACGTGTGCAGCAGATTACACCGTTGCTGTCTGCAACCTATGTCTGAAGCGGTTCAAGCATGGCCAGAACAGCAGCCGCTTGGGCACCACATGCTTGACCAGACATATGACGACCTGGCATGCAGTTCGTTGGCAACAGCACTTGAAAGACCCACATCAAAGAACAAGGCGGAATTCTCCTTACTCCTCTCTGGGATCTCCAACCCTACTTTACCTCCAGTTCCCTCAAAAACCTGCACTGAGAGGAATCAAGGTATAGCAATAGGTGTCCCAAGTACTTGCAGCCAATCTGCTAGCAGTACACCCCAGTTGCTGAACCATAAAAAGAAATTCGGTCCCAGCCATCCACATGCTCAGCGCCTAAATGCTAGCTTGGCCAAATTTCTAGCACTGCAACACCTGCCTTTTCAGTTGGTAGACTCTGCCCCCTTTCGTGAATTTGTGGAATGTGCTGTACCTCAGTGGCAGGTTCCAAAACGCCATTTCTTTTCATGGAAAGCCATTTTGGCTCTCTACTGGCATATGGAAGGCAATGTTTTGGCCTTGTTGGACAGGGCGGTCAGCATTAAGGTTCATATTACCGCTGACTCATGGTCCAACAGGCATGGGCAGGGATGTTACTTTTCATTCACAGCACACTGGGTAACTCTGCTGGCAGCTGGGAAGGATGCAGGACAGGGTTCAGTGTTGTTGGAGCTTGTTCCGCCACCACGCCTCCAAAATGCTAGTGGTGATTCTGACAAAGCTCTCCTCCACTCCCTCCTCTTCTTCTTCCTCAATGGCCTCTTCTGCAGATTTGTCCTCTGAAACAGCGGTGCTCCGTAAGCGATCAAGGGGCTACGCAGCAGTCAGGCTAAAAGATGTCATGCGGTGCTTGAGTTAGTCTGCCTAGGGGACAGGGGCCACATTGGAGCAAAGATTCTGTCAGCTCTGCAGGGGCAGGCTCAGAGGTGGTTAACTGCTTCAGCCAGGAATGGTTGTATGTGACAACTGACAACGGCACCAACCTTCTCTCCGCCCTCCGACAGGGACACTTGGCCCATGTTCCATGTTTGGCACACATCCTGAATTTGATGGTGCAGCCGTTCTTGAGCAGGTACCCAGGCTTACAAGATCTCCTGAGGCAGGCCAGAAAAGGCCGTGGTAATTTCCGCCGGTCATACAATGCCATTGCTCGGCTGTCTGACATTCAAAGGGAATGCAACCTGCCCACCAACCGCCTCATTTTTGACATGCCCACCAGGTGAAACTCAATGTTGGCAATGCTGCAGTGGCTGCACACACAGCAGAGGGCCATCAATGAATACCTGTGCGAGTATGGCACCAGGACAGGGTCAGGGGAGCCTGGCTTCTTTTCGCCACACCAGTGGCTACGGATCAAGGATGCATGCACTGTCCTGTCACTTATTGAGGAGGCCACAAGGATGGTGAGAAGTGACAATGCATGCATCAGTGACACTGTCCCTCTAGTCTTCCTGCTGGAGCACATGCTTTGTGGAATCATGGATAGGGCACTTGAGGCAGAACATCGGGAGGAAGAGGAGGACTTCCTTTCCTCTCAAGGCCCCCCTTATGCAGATATCATTCTATGGGCTTGCCAAACACACAGGAAGAAAAGGAGGAGGAGGATTGTGTCAGCATGGATGTAGCGGATAACACTCAGCAGCAGTCTTCAAGGGATGGTTTTCAGTCCCCAGAAACCCAAGGAGTTGTACGTGACTGGGAGGAGGTAGTTACGGATAATGTGATCCTTAGTAACCCAGAGGCAACCCTTCTTGATCCACGTTACAAGGGTAAAGTTGCAGAACTCATCCTGCCTTTGCAGAGAGAGCAGAGGATGAAACATCTTCAGGAGGCCTTGTAACGCATTTTCAGACCCTGGAAGGTTACCATTTCCTGGTGCTGGACAACATGTTGCTGAGGCTTCGTTCAGTCAGAGGAAGAGCAGTGGAGAAGGTGGCCGGCTGACCAATGCCTTTAAACAATTTTTCAGTCCTCAGTGTCAAGGTCTGATCATTTCAAGCAACCATAGTCAGCGTCTGCATTGTATGGTGCAGGAATATCTAGGGGCAAGAGCAGACTTGGAGATCTTTCCAACAGAGCATCCACTGGGTTTTGAGGATGGACCACTGGCCGGAACTTGCTTATTATGCAATTGAGCTACTGGCCTGTCCTGCTTTCTGAATGCACATTCAGTGCTGCTGGAGGGTTTGTAACAGATCAAAGAGTGCACCTGTCCACAGACTCCGTTGATAGGCTCACATTCATAAAAATGAATCAGTCTTGGATCAGCAGCTATCAAGCACCTGATGCTGATGTAACTAATTGAATTTGCTATGGATCTGGGATCCCTTGAAGGCTGCCTAAACTGACTATCCAATTCCTTCTCAATCTTGATGATGCTAGCTTCCAACAATATTTTTGGTTTAGGGCACCACCACCACCACCCAAGGCCCAATTTTTCTGCAAATAAACAAAGGGAGAGGTGCCTCTGGGTGCAGAAGTATAACAATTTTTAATAGTACTAAAGCTGAACAACTTACATTTAGGAGGTAAAAAGCAGGCATATGATTAGTTCCACAGTGGGGAGTGGAAGAAAGTGTCCTCAGTAGATGGTCCTATCCCAGATGGGAAGTGCTGTATCCTCTAATTCAAACTACAAAGGACTCACAGAGAATTATCACAAAGCAATCTTCAAAGCTAAACAAGATTATTTTTCAAATACTATCTCATCGGCCCTAAACCGCCCGCGGGAACTTTTTAAAATAGTCGCTCAGTCGATGAACCCCGTATGCTTAGAGCCCCCAGCAAACGCAACCCAAGATTTCTGCAATGAGTTATCAGATTTTTTCATTGACAAAATTGACAAAATCCGGAAAATAATTCATCAGAAAAAAACAACCAACCACAGTCAACCAGAGCGAAAAGAAGATATCGTCACGAATACCCCACAGCCACCAAAGTTTTCTTTGATCCCAATCACCTCGGACACCACTATAAATATCATCAAAAATCTCAGAGACAGTACATCTCCTATTGACATCATCCCCACAAAACTCCTGAAAGAATGTTCCGACATCTTGGCTCCCACCATAACTCACCTCATAAATCAATCGTTCAAAGAAGGGATGGTGCCGGGCGCCCTCAAACAAGGCATCATCAAACCCCTGCTAAAAAAAACAAACCTCCACCCTCAGGACCCAAACCACCGCAGACCGATAACAAGCCTTAACAACATCTCCAAGATGTCCACCACCTGGACACACACAAATTCCTGGACCCTCTACAATCAGGCTTCCGCCCAGGCCATGGTACAGAAACAGCACTCCTGAAGATTTGGGACAACGCCCTCGAAGCAGCAGATGACAGAGAATCATGTCTCCTGGTACTGTTGGACCTCAGTGCAGCATTTGATACTGTGTCACGATCCGGGGTCAGGCTCAAAGACCAATTGCTATAGCAGTTGCAGGACTACCACTAACCAGCAGGATAGTTAAACAGGCAGTCACCCTGGCGGATGACACAGGCTCACCTGAGGTGCGGTGTCTAAGTACTAACCGGTGTTCACCAGAGCTCCTGATGGTGGAGATGGATTTAGCTGCGTGTTAGTACCAGGTCGCGGTCCTCAAGATCACCCCACCAGGAGGTGAGTAAGCCGGGGTTCAGTAGTGGATGAGCAGATAAGGATCAATCAGAAGCGTGGTCTGTAAACAAGCCAAAAGGTCAGTACCGAGTAGTTGCAGGTTGGGATCAGGCAGAAGTGTAGTCGAGGAACAAGCCAAGGGTCGATAACGAGCAGTAGTAAATATGAACGGCAGCAGGGAAGTCAGGAGCGAGATACAGGCTGGAGATAGCACAATATTCTGGCAAGGAGGAAGTGCAGAGACATGGCTTTTATCAGGAAGTTCGTGGGAGGAGCAAAGAGTTCAAGGTTCAGCTGACATCAAGATACAAGGCAGGGTTGTAGGGTTTGTCCAAGGGATCTGACAAGGCGCTGTCCAGCATCTCAGATAGCTCAGTGAGAAGACTCACTGCCAGACACAGCTGAGGTCCCAGGTTCAAGTCCAGGTTGAGTCCCTCAAGGATCACCGTTGTCGCCAGTACTCTTCAATATATACATCCGCCCACTCCTCAAAATAATCAGAAGTTCAGACCTCTGGTTCCACTCATACGCTGACGACACCCAATTATATTTTCGGATTACCGGACAAAAAGGCCATCATCAGCAATTAGAAAAATGCCTTACCCTGATAGACGACTGGATGACCACTAGCTCCCTTAAGCTCAACGAATCGAAAACAGAACTTCTTATTCTAGACGCAAACCAAAAACTCCCGAACCAAGATCGATTGGACACCACCCAACATCTTTGGACAGATCATCTCCCCAAGGACCAAGGTCAAGAGTCTTGGCGTCATTTTTGACTCAGAAATGTCAATGGATGCACAAATAGGAGCAGTAGTCAGTGGTTCTCACCATCTGCTCCGCCTGCTATGCAGACTCATCCCCTTCATTCCAAAGGAGGACAAAGGAGGACAAAGCAGTGGTAGTTGGAACAGTCATTAATTCACGACTGGACTACGCAAATTCCCTTTACATAGGATTACCCCAATATCAACTTGCGCGCTTACAACTCATCCAAAACACGGCGGCAAGGCTGATAACAGGAAAAAAACCCTGGGAATCCATCTCCCCTTCCCTGAGGAACTTACATTGGCTAAACGTAAAGAATCGGGTCACATTCAAGACCCTCTGCCTCACCCAATGTGCCCATGGAAACGCTCCACAATACCTTTGCGAGAAGATAACACACTACACACCCAATCGCAGTCTGCGATCATCTAACCAAAACCTCCTCCTCATTCCCAAATCCCGCTACAAAGCAAAAGGGGAACGAAGATTCGCTGTTCAAGGACCACGGCTATGGAACGCTCTACCAACCTACATCTGCATGAAAGAAAACCATCAGGCCTTTAGGAAAAAACTCAAGACCTACCTTTTCTAAAAAGGGGGACAACAAAGCACCCATACAGCGCCTTGAGGCAATTCAGTTCGCATTGTAGCGCTATACAAATCATTCATTCATTCATTCATTCATACATCGCTTCCCATCCGGGATAGGACCGTCTACTGAGGACACTTTCTTCCACTCCCCACTGTGGATCTAATCATATGCCTGCTTTTTACCTCCTAAATGTGAGTTGTTCAGCTTTAGTGCTATTAAAACTTGTTATACTTCTGCACCCAGAGGCGGCTCCCTTTGTTTATTTACAGTGTACTGGAACATGGTTTCTGTTCCCAAATGATGGCTGCCCTTTGCGGTGGATCTCTACACCCTCCCTATGGTCTGTGGACTTTTTTTTCCCATACCTGTTGGACATCTGTCTATATATATGATATATGATTTCGTCAGAGGGAGTCTGACAAAAGCATTGAGGAAACGCGCGTCAGGGCATGACCACACAGCTACCCACGTCGTTGATCTTCTGTGATACCTTACCCGGGAATACCGCTTTTTGCGGTAATAAGATGGAAGTATGCAGAGTGCGCTGACAGCTATCCAAATATTTATCTACGGATCTAGCTTCATTTTAGTGAATTAAACAGAGTCTGCTGACATCAAACCAGTGAAAGGCAAGCTGTTAACCCATTACCTGAAAGGAAAGCTGTTAACCCATCACCTTCTAGTCTAAATCTTCAAACAAGGAAGGTTTGAAGATTCCTTGTTTGAAGATTTAGAGGGAAGACATTGCTGGAACTGGCAACAGAGGAGGAATCAAGATTTAAAACGCCCTTAAAGGAGAAGTTTTTTACCCTTACCAGTTTTATGCTGAACAACTTGTATCTACAGTCCATGGGGCTATAGGATATGCCCGAAAAGCTTCAATCTTATATATTTGAGGTGAGAGTTTTGAGAGACTGGCGATTGGATTGGATTGAATTTTATGAAAATCAGGACCAAGTACCCACTGCAGAAAATATACAGGATTTAATATTTAAATCACACAGCTAGTGCTGATAACCTGAGTGAATGGAATACACTATTACTGCATAATCAGAGTGAACACGGTACCTGACTACATATAGTTATATTATCAGGACCGGATGGACTAACTTGGACACTGTTTTATTCATATATATTTTATCCAACCTGGGACTATATTTATTTATTTATTAATTTTACCATTAGCATCTGTTAACCATTCATCTGCCTTAGAGTATCGATTACTCATCCATTGTTTGACGTTTTACTATTAATCACTTTAACTGCATAGCACTTTAATGCACTATGATCGTTTGAATTTATGTTATTTGATCGTTTGAATTTATTTTCACCTGTATCTCACAGCACTTTCATAGGGTTACTACTAATAAGTCTTTTGCACATATGCACAAGTCACTTTATATACTACTTAATGTAGACACTTACGCTTATTAGTACTGTATTATTGATTACCTCTCACCAGTAATATTGATATCTTTATTGTATTTATATGACTGGAACATTCTTTATTGCACTTTATTTTTAGCTACTTATTGCGCGAAATTCTTTTAATATTTATTACTTTATTGTGTATTTGTGAACACAGCACATTTTGCAGCAGAGCACTATTTATTTATTTATTCTTTGACTATTTCACATACTCCAAGTAGCGCGAGGGGCACATATTCACATTGCTGTGGTACTGTTATAAAAACGGGAAAGATGCACTACTTTACAGGCATACTAAGGACATCCCCAGGCACAATATACAAAGGAATAGTTCATTCATTTTTATTGTTTCACTTTAAGCATTATTAAAATCACTGCTCCCAAAAAACTTCCGCTTTTAAAACTTTTTTATGCATTGATACATGTCTCCTTGGGCAGGACCCGTGTCCCCAAACACTTTGTATGGCAATAACTTGCATATAAGCCTTTAAAATGAGCACTTATGATTTTTCACGTTCCATAGACTTTAGCGGTGTTCGCACAAATTTTTTGCCTGTACGCATGTTCTGCTGCGAACCAAACAGGGGAGGGGGGGGGGGGGTGTTCCGCTCATCCCTACTACCTCGAATGCTATAGAGATGTATATGCATTGTGTATAAATTAGTGAGGAAGATGCTACATAATTTACAGAAAGTAAGCGCATCTCCCTCAGTCTGTCACCTCCACCCACATCAGAGCTCATTACGGTTCATGTTTGATAAACACTTCTGCGATAGTTCAGTAACATTTGTGTGGACTTCACTGTTAACTGTCTCTTCATCCTTTTCCTTTCCAGTCAGTTCAGAGATGAGACTGAATTTATACATGTTATCAGAAGCAATGAAGTTAAGGCATGACTCTCCCTTACCAGTCCAATGCCCACTTCAAAATTAAAAAAAATGGTGCAGTGTGCTTTTATAAATAAACCCTTCTGTACCTTATATCCCAAATTTCCACTAACTATATCTAGAATTTTTAAGGCAAATACGTAAAAAGTAATAGACATCCTTGATTTACACAATTTAGAAATGAATAGAATGTAATGAGCTATTAAATTTTTCCTGTTTCTTATGCACATAAATGATCCCACCCTGAGCATCTGATCTGCAGGATTCCGTGCTTGAGAACACGTGGCAGCATTATAAATTAATTTGGATTACGATAATAGAACCGGCTATAAATGAGTCTGTTTAGTATTCATGCAGATATCACATTGCTCTGCTGCAATTTAAGCCGCACTTAATAGACTCTTTAAGGGTTACTGTTCCTATAATTGCATGATTTTCTAATTGACTCTCACAGATTTTTTCACATCTAACAAAAAAGACCTTAGAGCTGGAACAGAGATTAATGAAGGAGAAGCTAAAATGTGACCTAATCAGATTGGAGGAGAAGCAGTTCTATGCGGCATGCATGCAAGGGCCAGTTTAAATAACTTTGAAGGCTCCTGTGTATTGTGAATAGAGATATCAAGACCACACGCCAGTATTACCGGCCTGAAAATAAATTATGCTGATGATATTGTAAAAAAAGACTGTAATTCCATCAGCGATCTTTTTAATTGACTCATATCACCCACTATCACATCTTCTTTTGAACTTTACTTTCTTTAAACACAGCATGAGCCACATATCAAGGACTATATAAACCTCTGGTGTCGAATCTGCAGCCCTTTGGTACTTGTTGTGTATTTCTCTGACCCCTGCAATTAGCATTGGGAAAGTTGAATCTAAGGTTGTACTATTATTAAGGCCCCTTTCACAGGGGAGGACCAAGAGGGTCTGTCTGTCATTTTTTAGGCAGACCCGATCGGATCATCCATTGCCCTCTATGAAGCGGTGGGTGTCAAAGTACATGTGCCCATTGACACCTGCCGATATCCGATCTGATACTCTCCACCAAAAAACAGACACATGGGGGATCCTTTCCCCATCTGTCTAGTGGATCAGATCAGATGACTGTCGGAGCTTAATGGACAGGCGGTCCATTTACATCCGACCACCCATAGAGGACAATGGGCTGTGTCTTTGTCCAATCTGCATAAGCGGAGCCGACACGAACAAGCCATCCGCCTGCTCAGCGGTAATCAGCAGACAGATTCCTCGATGAGCTCTGGCAGAGTCTGCCCCATGTCAAAGGGAAAGAGAACATGTCAAAAAAGAGAACACTAAACTTTAATCACTCTAGCTGCCCGCCCACTGTCATATGACAGCGGGACGAGGCAGATCTCGTCTGGGCCGCCGTCAGTCATATGACATGATCGCTTCCCAGGCCACTAGGGGGCATGTGCCACCGCATCACTGGGGTCCCTGGCACCCGCGATTGCCCAGTAACTGAGCAGGACCGTGGATCTGTGTGTGTAAACACACAGATCCATGTCCTGTCAGAGGAGAGGAGACCGATGGTGTGTCCCTTGTACATAGGGACACCGATCAGTCACCTCCCCCAGTCAGTCCCCCCCACAGTTAGAATCACTCCCAGGATACACATTTAACCCCTCGATCACCCCTAGCGTTAACCCCTTCCCTGTCAGTCACATTTACACAGTAATCAATGCTTTTTTATAGCATGGATATATAAATGTGAATGGTCCCAAAAATGTGTCAAACGTGTCCGATATGTCCGCCGCAATATCACAGTCACAATAAAAATCACAGATCACCGCCATTACTAGTAAAAAAAATATATATATAAATTTATCCCTATTTTGTAGATGCTATAACTTTTGCGCAAACCAATCAATATACGCTTATTGCGATTTTTTTTTTACTAAAAATATGCAAAAGAATACGTATCGGCCTAAACTGAGGAGAAAATTTGTTTTAAAAAAAATAAATAAAAATTGGATATTTATTATAGCAAAAAGTAATCAATATTGTGTTTTTTCAAACTTGTCCCTCTTCTTTTGTTTATAGCGCAAGAAATAAAAACCGCAGAGGTGATCAAATACCACCAAAAGAAAGCTCTATTTGTGGGGGGAAAAAATAAAAAAATTGGGTACAGAGTTGTATGACTGCGCAATTGTCATTCAAAGTGTGACAACGCTGAAAGCTGAAAAATGGCCTGGGCAAGAAGGGGGTGAAAGTGCCCTGTATTGAGGTGGTTAAACATATGATAAGCGCTATTCAAAGAAAAACAGTCTCTAAAGTCTGCACAGAGTTGAAATCAAGACAAATAGTTAAAGTAGAACTAAACCTAAGAACAAAAATATATAGTTTTGCAGTCCGTAGATGTGGCGGTTGCATTTGTTTTCATTCTACAGGCTAAGAACATTTTTAGCAGGGACAAAAAATACCTTTTAATCTTGCCAGAAATGTTCCTGTCACTTCCTGTGAGCAGAGCCAGAAGTATAAAACAAGTATCTTTCTTGAGATGAAAAAATGCAGACAAGTCCAACCTGGATGGCAACGTGGCTCCCTCTACAGATACAGTGGAGAAATCAGTGTAGCAGCCATAGGACATGAACTATGTAATTTGCAAGATTAATAAGTGGAAATAAAGGTAAAAAAACAACGAATGCAGCCACCTCATCTGATGACTTTAAATAAAAAAAAGTTGAAATACCTGACTTTTTAGCACATGTGCAAGCAGCTTCCTAATTGGCCCCTACTGCTGCACCTCCCTCTCCCTGTCTGAATTTTACTATACAGAGGATTACCAGAGGCTGATGCCAAGGCAGATTCTGGTACTTATAGTACTTTATTTTTAAAAAGTTTTTCATGATTTTTAAGAACACAATACAGCATACATTGGTAATTGTATCTGCCAGGAGTCCAGATTGTGGCTAGAAATGTGTAATTTATATGCATGTATGTATAAATTCCACATCACTTTCCAGATGTGCCAAACTCTAGTCTTAAGTGTGCACTGGAGAGACATTTATTTTGAATGGCACCCAAAGGCACCTGTGCTGCCGTAGTGCATTATTGTGCCCCAACACACTACTTGTGTGCATTAAATAAAAAAAAAAAAAAAAAGGTCAGCTGTGGTTTTGGTCATAATTGGGTAAATGAGCTACCTCAATGCACCAAGCAGTAAAGTGTATTTACATATGTGTGTTAAAGCACCATACAAGTCTGATAATAAACAAGCATCTCCCTGTTCTGCCTAGCAACAGTGTCACAGATCTCTGCTCCCTGTGATTGGAGCAGAGATCAGTGATGTGTACAACACAGCCACACCCCAACAGTTAGCAACACGCCCCTAGGACACACTTAACCCCTACACTGCCACCTAGTGGTTAACCCCTTCAATGCCACTTTCATTTACACAGGAATCAGTGCATTTGTATAACACTGATTGCTGTATAAATGACAATAGTCCCAAAAATGTGTCAAAAATTTCCGATGTGTCCGCCATAATGTATGTATGTATAAATATGTATAAATCACTGATCGCTGCCATTGCTAGTAAAAAAAAAAAATATTAATAAAAATGCCATAAAACTATCCCCTATTTTGTAAACGCTATAACTTTTGCGCAAACCAATCAATAATCGCTTACCAATCAAAAATGTTTTTTTTTTTTACATTTTTTTTGGGGGGGGGGGATATTTATTATAGCAAAAAGTCAAAAATAATGTGTTTTTTTCAAAATTGTTGCTCTTTTTTTGTTTATAGCACAAAAAAAAAACACAGGGGTGATCAAATACCACCAAAAGAAAGCTCTATTTGTGGGAAAAAAAGAATGTCAATTTTATTTGGGAGCCACGACGCACAACCGCGCAATTGTCAGTTAAAGCGAAGCAGTGGCGAATCGCAAAAAGTGGCCTGATCTTAAGTCTGCAAAATGGTCCGGTCTGAAAGTGGTTAAAAAGCAGATGGAATTACTCTCAGATTTGTTTGTCCCTTACTTGAAGTACATTTAAGAATATTCTATCCATCAGGTGACGACACTGCTGTGCAATTCCACTGTAAAATTGATGTCAAAATTGCCCTATTAAATTATTTTCACCTGTATCTCACAGCACTTTCATAGGGTTACTACTAATAAGTCTTTTGCACATATGCACAAGTCACTTTATATACTACTTAATGTAGACACTTACGCTTATTAGTACTGTATTATTGATTACCTCTCACCAGTAATATTGATATCTTTATTGTATTTATATGACTGGAACATTCTTTATTGCACTTTATTTTTAGCTACTTATTGCGCGAAATTCTTTTAATATTTATTACTTTATTGTGTATTTGTGAACACAGCACATTTTGCAGCAGAGCACTATTTATTTATTTATTCTTTGACTATTTCACATACTCCAAGTAGCGCGAGGGGCACATATTCACATTGCTGTGGTACTGTTATAAAAACGGGAAAGATGCACTACTTTACAGGCATACTAAGGACACCCCCCAGGCACAATATACAAAGGAATAGTTCATTTTTATTGTTTCACTTTAAGCATTATTAAAATCACTGCTCCCAAAAAACGTCTGCTTTTAAAACTTTTTTATGCATTGATACATGTCTCCTGGGGCAGGACCCGTGTCCCCAAACACTTTGTATGGCAATAACTTGCATATAAGCCTTTAAAATGAGCACTTATGATTTTTCACGTTCCATAGACTTTAGCGGTGTTCGCACAAATTTTTTGCCTGTACGCATGTTCTGCTGCGAACCAAACAGGGGAGGGGGGGGGGGGTGTTCCGCTCATCCCTACTACCTCGAATGCTATATAGATGTATATGCATTGTGTATAAATTAGTGAGGAAGATGATACATAATTTACAGAAAGTAGGCGCATCTCCCTCAGTCTGTCACCTCCACCCACATCAGAGCTCATTACGGTTCATGTTTGATAAACACTTCTGCGATAGTTCAGTAACATTTGTGTGGACTTCACTGTTAACTGTCTCTTCATCCTTTTCCTCTCCAGTCAGTTCAGAGATGAGACTGAATTTATACATGTTATCAGAAGCAATGAAGTTAAGGCATGACTCTCCCTTACCAGTCCAATGCCCACTTCAAAATTAAAAAAAATGGTGCAGTGTGCTTTTATAAATAAACCCTTCTGTACCTTATATCCCAAATTTCCACTAACTATATCTAGAATTTTTAAGGCAAATACGTAAAAAGTAATAGACATCCTTGATTTACACAATTTAGAAATGAATAGAATGTAATGAGCTATTAAATTTTTCCTGTTTCTTATGCACATAAATGATCCCACCCTGAGCATCTGATCTGCAGGATTCCGTGCTTGAGAACACGTGGCAGCATTATAAATTAATTTGGATTACGATAATAGAACCGGCTATAAATGAGTCTGTTTAGTATTCATGCAGATATCACATTGCTCTGCTGCAATTTAAGCCGCACTTAATAGACTCTTTAAGGGTTACTGTTCCTATAATTGCATGATTTTCTAATTGACTCTCACAGATTTTTTCACATCTAACAAAAAAGACCTTAGAGCTGGAACAGAGATTAATGAAGGAGAAGCTAAAATGTGACCTAATCAGATTGGAGGAGAAGCAGCTCTATGCGGCATGCATGCAAGGGCCAGTTTAAATAACTTTGAAGGCTCCTGTGTATTGTGAATAGAGATATCAAGACCACACGCCAGTATTACCGGCCTGAAAATAAATTATGCAGATGATATTGTAAAAAAAGACTGTAATTCCATCAGCGATCTTTTTAATTGACTCATATCACCCACTATCACATCTTCTTTTGAACTTTACTTTCTTTAAACACAGCATGAGCCACATATCAAGGACTATATAAACCTCTGGTGTCTAATCTGCAGCCCTTTGGTACTTGTTGTGTATCTCTCTGACCCCTGCAATTAGCATTGGGAAAGTTGAATCTAAGGTTGTACTATTATTAAGGCCCCTTTCACAGGGGAGGACCGATAGGGTCTGTCTGTCATTTTTTAGGCAGACCCGATCGGATCATCCATTGCCCTCTATGAAGCGGTGGGTGTCAAAGTACATGTGCCCATTGACACCTGCCGATATACGATCTGATACTCTCCACCAAAAAACAGACAGATGGGGGATCCTTTCCCCATCTGTCTAGTGGATCAGATCAGATGACTGTCGGAGCTTAATGGACAGGCGGTCCATTTACATCCGACCACCCATAGAGGACAATGGGCTGTGTCTTTGTCCAATCTGCATAAGCGGAGCCGACACGAACAAGCCATCTGCCTGCTCAGCGGTAATCAGCAGACAGATTCCTCGATGAGCTCTGGCAGAGTCTGCCCCATGTCAAAGGGAAAGAGAACATGTCAAAAAAGAGAACACTAAACTTTAATCACTCTAGCTGCCCGCCCACTGTCATATGACAGCGGGACGAGGCAGATCTCGTCTGGGCCGCCGTCAGTCATATGACATGATCGCTTCCCAGGCCACTAGGGGGCATGTGCCACCGCATCACTGGGGTCCCTGGCACCCGCGATTGCCCAGTAACTGAGCAGGACCGTGGATCTGTGTGTGTAAACACACAGATCCATGTCCTGTCAGAGGAGAGGAGACCGATGGTGTGTCCCTTGTACATAGGGACACCGATCAGTCACCTCCCCCAGTCAGTCCCCCCCACAGTTAGAATCACTCCCAGGATACACATTTAACCCCTCGATCACCTCTATCGTTAACCCCTTCCCTGTCAGTCACATTTACACAGTAATCAATGCTTTTTTATAGCACGGATATATAAATGTAAATGGTTCCAAAAATGTGTCAAACGTGTCCGATATGTCCGCCGCAATATCACAGTCACAATAAAAATCACAGATCACCGCCATTACTAGTAAAAAAAAATATATATATAAATCTATCCCTATTTTGTAGATGCTATAACTTTTGCGCAAACCAATCAATATACGCTTATTGCGATTTTTTTTTTTACTAAAAATATGCAAAAGAATACGTATCGGCCTAAACTGAGGAGAAAATTTGTTTTAAAAAAAATAAATAAAAATTGGATATTTATTATAGCAAAAAGTAATCAATATTGTGTTTTTTCAAACTTGTCCCTCTTCTTTTGTTTATAGCGCAAGAAATAAAAACCGCAGAGGTGATCAAATACCACCAAAAGAAAGCTCTATTTGTGGGGGAAAAAAAAAAAATGTGGGTACAGAGTTGTATGACTGCGCAATTGTCATTCAAAGTATGACAACGCTGAAAGCTGAAAAATGGCCTGGGCAAGAAGGGGGTGAAAGTGCCCTGTATTGAGGTGGTTAAACATATGATAAGCGCTATTCAAAGAAAAACAGTCTCTAAAGTCTGCACAGAGTTGAAATCAAGACAAATAGTTAAAGTAGAACTAAACCTAAGAACAAAAATATATAGTTTTGCAGTCCATAGATGTGGCGGTTGCATTTGTTTTCATTCTACAAGCTAAGAACATTTTTAGCAGGGACAAAAAATACCTTTTAATCTTGCCAGAAATGTTCCTGTCACTTCCTGTGAGCAGAGCCAGAAGTATAAAACAAGTATCTTTCTTGAGATGAAAAAATGCAGACAAGTCCAACCTGGATGGCAACGTGGCTCCCTCTACAGATACAGTGGAGAAATCAGTGTAGCAGCCATAGGACATGAACTATGTAATTTGCAAGATTAATAAGTGGAAATAAAGGTAAAAAAACAACGAATGCAGCCACCTCATCTGATGACTTTAAATAAAAAAAAGTTGAAATACCTGACTTTTTAGCACATGTGCAAGCAGCTTCCTAATTGGCCCCTACTGCTGCACCTCCCTCTCCCTGTCTGAATTTTACTATACAGAGGATTACCAGAGGCTGATGCCAAGGCAGATTCTGGTACTTATAGTACTTTATTTTTAAAAAGTTTTTCATGATTTTTAAGAACACAATACAGCATACATTGGTAATTGTATCTGCCAGGAGTCCAGATTGTGGCTAGAAATGTGTAATTTATATGCATGTATGTATAAATTCCACATCACTTTCCAGATGTGCCAAACTCTAGTCTTAAGTGTGCACTGGAGAGACATTTATTTTGAATGGCACCCAAAGGCACCTGTGCTGCCGTAGTGCATTATTGTGCCCCAACACACTACTTGTGTGCATTAAATAAAAAAAAAAAAAAAAAAGGTCAGCTGTGGTTTTGGTCATAATTGGGTAAATGAGCTACCTCAATGCACCAAGCAGTAAAGTGTATTTACATATGTGTGTTAAAGCACCATACAAGTCTGATAATAAACAAGCATCTCCCTGTTCTGCCTAGCAACAGTGTCACAGATCTCTGCTCCCTGTGATTGGAGCAGAGATCAGTGATGTGTACAACACAGCCACACCCCAACAGTTAGCAACACGCCCCTAGGACACACTTAACCCCTACACTGCCACCTAGTGGTTAACCCCTTCAATGCCACTTTCATTTACACAGGAATCAGTGCATTTGTATAACACTGATTGCTGTATAAATGACAATAGTCCCAAAAATGTGTCAAAAATTTCCGATGTGTCCGCCATAATGTATGTATGTATAAATATGTATACATCTCTGATCGCCGCCATTGCTAGTAAAAAAAAAAAATATTAATAAAAATGCCATAAAACTATCCCCTATTTTGTAAACGCTATAACTTTTGCGCAAACCAATCAATAATCGCTTACCAATCAATAATGTTTTTTTTTTTTTACATTTTTTTTGGGGGGGGGGGGATATTTATTATAGCAAAAAGTCAAAAATAATGTGTTTTTTTCAAAATTGTTGCTCTTTTTTTGTTTATAGCACAAAAAAAAAACACAGGGGTGATCAAATACCACCAAAAGAAAGCTCTATTTGTGGGAAAAAAAGAATGTCAATTTTATTTGGGAGCCACGACGCACAACTGCGCAATTGTCAGTTAAAGCGAAGCAGTGGCGAATCGCAAAAAGTGGCCTGATCTTAAGTCTGCAAAATGGTCCGGTCTGAAAGTGGTTAAAAAGCAGATGGAATTACTCTCAGATTTGTTTGTCCCTTACTTGAAGTACAATTAAGAATATTCTATACACCAGGTGACAACACTGCTGTGCAATTCCACTGTAAAATGGATGTCAAAATTGCCCTATTAAAGGAAGTGGAAAATTCACACGCAGGCAAGACCACCAAAAAAAAATAAAAGGGAACTTAGAAAAACAAAAACTCATATATTAATGCTAGTGACTGGCTGCAGCATGTATGTCATTTTGTTTTATTTTGTCCATAGAGAGAGAAAAAGAGAGGAATGTGGATTTGTGCTGCATTGTGCTTCCTCTGATATTATTAGTGTGACAAAACTTTCTTAGTATATCAATAACCATACAAAGACACGTTATATAAAATTTTTCTTTTTCAGAACAATGTGAATAGAATTTCTCATTAACAGGAGACTGTTGAAAGTGTAGAGCTTTTAGGGAACATTATGTGAGTGTATATAGCAAGAGCTATTGAAAGCAACACCCTGCTCTCATAATAATGTAGCTGCAGACAATACTCATAGCTTTCTTTCACACTATCGCCAATATATCAAATTAATTTTGTAAAGACAGACCAATGGCTAGGTCCATTTTAACCACTTCAGCTCCAGGGCGGTTCACCCCCCCCCCTTCCTGACCAGGTCATTTTTTGCGATACTGCGTTGCTTTAACTGACAATTGCGAGAGCTTTCTTTTGGTGGTATTTGATCACCTCCTGTAGTTTTTATTGTTTGCGCTATAAACAAAATAAGCCTGAAAATTTTGGAAAAAAAAAAACTATATTTTTTACTTTCTGCTATAAAACACATCCAATAAAAAAATAAAAAAAATCTAATATCTTCATCAATTTCGGCCAATATGCACGTTTTTGGTAAAAGAAAACCCAATAAGTATATATTGATTGGTTTGCGCAAAAGCTATAGTGTCTACAAACTATGGGTTATATTTATGTTTTTTTGGTTTTTTTTTACTAGTAATGGCGGTGATCAGCGATTTTTAGCAGGACTGCGACACTGCAACAGACACATCTGACACTAAGTGACACTTCCTGGGGACCAGTGACACTAACACAGTGATCAGTGCTAAAAAAATGCACTGTCACTGTACTAATGAAACTGGCAGGGAAGGGATTAACATCAGGGGCGATCAAAGGGTTAAATGTGTTCCCTGAGTGCTTACTAACTGTGGGTGAGGTGCTTTGACAGAAACACAAGATCTCCATCTTTCCCTCTGACAGAATGGCAATCTGCCTTGTTTACATAGACAAACCGCCGTTCTATCTGCCTCGGGAATGATCGATGGGTCCTGGCAGATATCGATTCCACCGGACCCGCTGATTGGCTCCCACTGTGTCCAATCACAGTGGGAGTGGGTCACTGGTGGTGCACTCGTGCTCGCGCCCCAAACCCAAAGAAAACAATCACGTACAGGTATGTGATTTTGCTCTTAAAGTGGATGTAAACCCAAAAAAAATTAAGGGCGGCCTTGCTGCAGTATATGTATGTGGGGCAGTCCTTAAGTGGTTAACCACTGGGCCCGCTGATTGGCTCCGACAGTGTCCAATCACAGCGGGGGCGGGTCACTGGCAGTCTGCACCAGACCCAAAGTAAAAAATCACGACAGGTATGTGATTTTGCACTTAAGGGCCTCCCTGCCGTAGTATTTGTATGTTGGGTTGGTCCTTAAGTGGTTAAGGACTGAGGAGCAGTGGAAAGCATAAGGCATACAGTACATACAGATTGTCCCAAAGAGATGCAATTGAACTATAGCTGTTGCTTTATAAAAAGTAATGGCAAAAACAAGGATAAATTCAGGCAAAACATGAACTTCAGTAATTAATATACAGCATTCATGGATATTTACTTGTATTTGCCTTTGTTTTATCTTTCTATGCTGTCTCTGAAATACAAAGAGTGTAACCCAACCACTGAACATTACAAAACATCAGTTTCATTTTTTTTTCTTTCCCTGGAAAAAAAAAATGGAAAAAAAAGGAAAAAGTTTCATTTAATGACACACATACTTACCAGCTTGGAATGGAAAATATTGACACTAAACTTCTTTGCAAAAAAGTAATCTATAAAGTGGGTTGTGTACAACTTATTGCTGAACCACAGTATATGACAAAGGGAGATTTCAACCAATTTTCAATCAAGTTAAATGATTACACAAATTGGCAAGCCCAAAGCCAGGAGCAACTTCTTTAGCTACTCATGGAAAAATAGACCTATCACATCCAGACCTGGACTCACTTTTTTTGGTCCTCTTTCTACCACTTGAACCTCTAGCCCCTACTGACACCCCCGCGTCTCCCCTATTATACACTTTAAAAACCATCTAAGGCCAGCCATAGTCGGAGTGAATTTCTTTTCGGTGTTGGGGGGGGGGGGGGGAGCAGTGGGAGAGGTGAGCCATCGCTGCCGGGAGAGGACAGTGGTTATTGCTAAAAATCACATGTAAGATCCAGCAGCCTGGTTGCACATTCAGTCTGCCCATAGATGGTTCAAATCTTGGCCGGTTCCTGCTGAACCAGCCGAGATTCAAACCGTCTATGGCCAGAATAAGCCATATAACCACATGTGTTAGAAATCTACATTTGTGAATGAAAAATTTATATATGCATGCTCTGTTTATTACCTGAGCACACAAGATAGAAATATGTCTTTATCCATGTATGATACTTCCATATAATAATTGTATATTTCAACACCCCAAATAACAAAAATTGGACCAGAAATAAAAATAGTATTCCATATATTTTTTGTTTCTGACTAATGCCCTGTACACACGGTTGGACTATCCGACGGAAAATGTGCGATTGGATTGTGTTTTTGGAAAATCCGATCGTGTGTGGGCTCCATCTGACTTTTTCCTTCGGAATTTCCGACACACAAAGTTTAGAGCTGGACCTAAAATTTTCCGACAACAAAATCCAATCGTTTATATTCCGATCGTGTGTAGACAATTCCGATGGACAAAGTGCCACGCATGCTCAGAATAAATTAAGAGATGAAAGCTATTGGCTGTTGGTCCGTTTATAGTCCCGACGTACGTGTTTCATGTCTCCTCGTTCAGAACGATCGGATTTTCTGACAACTTTGTGCGACCATGTGTTTGCAAGACAAGTTTGGCCCAAAATCCATCTAAAAAAATCTGACAGATTTTGTCTTCGGAATGTCCGACCATGTGTACAGGGCATAAGAGAGTAAAAGGATATAAAGCTAGTCTTATCTCAGGCATGACTTACGAAAGCATAGAGAATATGTTCACTTAGAAAAGTGGATGTTTACTTAGCTTAGTGAATATACTAAAACAATATTCTCATTAGGGATGGGCCCGGTGTTCGATTCAAACCCATGTTCGCCCGCTCGGCGAGCCCAGAACTATTTGGGCCGCTCGCATCAAATTCGTTGCAGTTGCAGTGCATTGCTGGCTGATGATTGGCCAAGCATGCACTGTGATCCGCATGCTTGGCCAATCAAAGAGTCAGCGGTGAGGAGAGCAATAATTGCCCACAGGCAGGATGCCTGTGGCCAATTATAGCTCAGGGGGTTTAGTACACGCCCCACAGTATAAAAAGCCACTGCGCCGGCGGCCTCGCATATTGTGTTGTGTTCCAGCGTCAGTGTCATGTGCTGCTGACTGCTGACATTATGTGCTATGATTCTGGGGATTAGTGTGTGCTTGCTGTTAGTACAGCATTGCAGTATCGCATCTGGGGGGTGTCTATAGTATGCCTGTGAAGGGGCGCATGTTTCCTGTGCTTAGAACTGTCCCTGCAAAAAGTGTCATTTTTGCAGGAAAAAAAGCTATTTAAAATCACTCACTCACGGCTAATTTATTGACGGCTCCCGTAACACAGAGAACAGTCATTCATTGAAAGCCATTCATTAAAAAAAAAGTCATTGATAAAAAAATAAATAAAAAAAAAGCGTGGGGTCCCCCCAAATTCAATAATCAGGCCCTTCAGGTCTGCTATGGATATTAAGGGGGACCCCAGCCAAAAGAAAAAAATGGCGTGGGGTCCCCCTCAAAATCCATACCAGACCCTTATCCGAGCACGCAACCTGGCAGGCCGCAGGAAAAGAGGGGGGGACGAGAGCACCCCCCTCCCTCCTGAACCATACCAGGCCACATGCCCTCAACATTGGGGAGGATGCTTTGGGGGTCTGAGACCCCCAAAGCACCTTGTCCCCATGTTGATGAGGACAAGGGCCTCTTCCCCACAACCCTGGCCATTGGTTGTGGGGGTCTGCGGGCGGGGGGCTTATCGGAATCTGGAAGCCCCCTTTAACAAGACCCCCAGATCCCGCCCCCCCCTGTGTGAAATGGTAAGGGGGTACAAAAGTACCCCTACCATTTCACCAAAAAAGTGTAAAAAATTGTAAAAATGACAGGAGACGGTCTCTGACAATTCCTTTATTAAAATCTTCTTTCTTCTGGTCTTCCTTCTTCCTTTCTTCATCCTTCGGTTTCTTCATCTTCTCCTTCCGGCATCTTCTTCCATCTTCTTCTTCCATCATCTTCTTCCTCCGATCCGCTTCTTCTTTCTCTGGTCTTCTCGTCCGGCATCTTCTTCCATGGCGTCGGCGTCGCTTCTGGGCCGCTCCGTGCAATGGGAGGCTCCCGCTGTGTGAGGCTTCGCTGCGTCTGACAGGTCTTTTATATACCACCTGGTAACCCCGCCCCCCTCTGACGCACGGGGACGTCATGGGGAATTCTCTATGGCTTTCCCCATGACGTCCGGCACCAGAAGACCAGAGCAAGAAGAAGCGGATCGGAGGAAGAAGATGATGGAAGAAAAAGATGGAAGAAGATGCCGGAAGGAGAAGATGAAGAAACCGAAGGATGAAGAGAGAAAGAAGGAAGAAGACCAGAAGAAAGAAGAGTTTAATAAAGGAATTGTCAAAGACCGTCTCCTGTCATTTTTACAATTTTTGACGAAATGGTAGGGGTACAAGTACCCCCTTACCATTTCACACAGGGGGGGCCGGGATCTGGGGGTCCCCTTGTTAAAGGGGGCTTCCAGATTCCGATAAGCCCCCCGCCCGCAGACCCCCACAACCAATGGCTAGGGTTGTGGGGAAGAGGCCCTTGTCCTCATCAACATGGGGACAAGGTGCTTTGGGGGTCTCAGACCCCAAAAGCATCCTCCCAATGTTGAGGGCATGTGGCCTGGTACGGTTCAGGAGGGAGGGGGGGCGCTCTCGTCCCCCCCTCTTTTCCTGCGGCCTGCCAGGTTGCATGCTCAGGTAAGGGTCTGGTATGGATTTTGAGGGGGACCCCACGCCATTTTTTTTTTTTGGCTGGGGTCCCCCTTAATATCCATAGCAGACCTGAAGGGCCTGGTTATTGAATTTGGGGGGACCCCCACGCTTTTTTTTATGAATGGCTTTCAATGAATGACTGTTCTCTGTGTTACGAGAGCCATTAATACATTAGTGATTTTAAATAGCTTTTTTTCCTGCAAAAATTACACTTTTTGCAGGGACAGTTCTAAGCACAGGAAACATGCGCCCCTTCACATGCATACTATAGACCCCCCAGGTACGAAATTTAAAGGAATATTACACTTTTATTGTTTCACTTTAAGCATTATTAAAATCACTGCTCCTGAAAAAACAGCAGTTTTTAAAAAAAATGTTTGCATTGAGACATGTCCCCTGGGGCAGGACCCAGGTCCCCAAACACTTTTTATGACAATAACATGCATATTAGCCTTTAAAATTAGCACTTTTGATTTCGAACGTTTGCATCCATTGTAACTAATAGGGTTCTAATGCTCGCACGGACTTTAGGTCCGTTCGCGGGTTCTGGTGCAAACCGAACCCGGGGGTGTTCGGCTCATCCCTAATTCTCATAAATCAACATTAAACTAAGGAAACATTCTTTACTACTTTATTAAATCAACCCCAATGTCTGGCTTCTGTGTATTAAACTAGTTATTACAAACAATATAGCTCCAACCAGCAGTTATCTTTCCCCAACTACAATTAGGGACTGCTAAAAGGAGCTAATGTGTAAATTATAAACTATACGTTATTGTTTAAACCCAAAATCAAAACGGTATTATTTATCACAGATTACCAATTTTTAGATGTACTGGCAGCATTATTTTTTTTTTTAGGCCTTCTCCTTTATTTTTACCTGGTAATCTGGCCAGTAAGTCTGTTATTGTTCACATTTCTTTAACAGACCAAGCTGTCCAGTGTGGTACTTGTAGTGTTGCCTAAAGAAAAAAAGAATGCAGGCACATTTAAGGATTGGTAAGCTGCAATAGCTGGCTTTTTAACTCACTGTCACCAGTCAGTGTCCCTAATCACCACCATCCACTCAAAGTGTCTCTAATCACCGGTTACAGTGTCCATGATCACAGCCACACCAGTTACAATGTCTGCGATCACTGCCACACCAATTACAGTATCCACGATCATAGCCACACCAGTCCTAGTGTTCTTGATCACCGACACACTAGTTACGGTGTTCCTAATCACCGCCAAACCAGTGCAGTGTTGCCTCTGCCTGCTGCCTGCTGCCTGTACCAATACTGGCCTGTATATTGACCACATTTCTGCCTGCTGGTTGGACTGATCCTTTGCCTGCTTGCTGACCATGTCTCTACTTGTGCCTGAACTGACCCATCTGCACATCCCACTGACTATGTTCCTGTGAAACACCAGTCCCAGCCATCCCCCGCAGACAACTGCACTCCTGTACTCTCCTGGCCAATGGGGAGAGCCACGTACCAGTAGGCTTAGCTTGCTTGGCCTATAGGAACTGGGACTGCTATAGGTGATGTTACACTAAGCTATATATTACCTAAACAATCATACAGAGGCAACCATTACAGTACATTGGTTTTGACACAACTTGTTGATTTGTGTGATACACAAGATGCAATGTCTGGTGCCAACTTTAATTTCTTTTAATTTTCATTCCGCATTTTCCAAAAACTTTTTTTTTTAAAAATGAAGTCTTCAAAGACTCAATATGCCTTAAAAAAATACATTGGGATGTTTACTCTCCAAAATGTCATTTTGTGGATGGTTCCACTGTCCTGGTGCTCAAGGACCTCCAAAAATGTGCTAGATAGTTAGGAAATTAGATGTGTACAACGCCTGAAGGTGCTCCTTGGATTTTGTGGCCTCTATGTGGCTAGGCTGTGAAAAAGTCTCATGAATGTGGGATTGCAACACTCAGGAGTAGCAGAATATGTTTTGGGTGTATTTCACTGACAGAGCGCTTTGTCAGATTCCATCCAAACAGTGTTCCAGATGGATCTGTGATTTGTTCTGCAAGCAAGTTTTGTGCAGGAGGCAGAAGAGGAGTGAATATAGAGATTGTACATTAAATCTGTGTATAGTTAAGTGTCCCTGAAGAAGTTTGCAAGTCAAGTGGGCATCCCATAATATCCCTATCCCCATCCAAGTTTATTCCTCTCACTAAAACAAAAATAAACCCAAAACACTGGACTGTTCCCTCACTGCAGTGTGCTTGTGAAGATGCAGTGTGCCTGGCTGTGCAGGGTGGGGGATCCCTTTCTGACTCCTTAGAGGGTGCACTACATATGCATAAAAACTTGTCAGATCTGCATACAATCATCCAATTTATAAATCATGGCTAATATCAATAAATAAATCCAAATAGTGAAATTCAGAAAATAAACAATTAATTAAAAAATATTTAGAAGTGGTGAAGAGTCCCACTAACTCGAATTGAGAAACTGTGTAAACAATATTGCATCTGAATTATATCAAACCTATTTAAATAATAGCAAACTAAATAGATAACATAATATTGTGCTCTAAGTGCAAAAAATGAATTAGTGATATAGCACCAAAAAAAGAAAAGAAAAATATAGGTAATAAAATAGATTGAATCAAAGTCCCAAATGAATTTAACAGTGAATCAAAAAAAATGTCTATGCAGGTATAGAGATAAGATGCTAACACGGAACCATGAAGAAAAGATCCCTTCCTCCAGGCAGGTTTTACACCCAAAATGAGTATGTAGTCTCCTTACCCTCAGGAATGACCACAACAGCGGTCTCACCAAGCTCAGGGAATTTGGTTTACCAAAAACCTATTTGGCTATCACAAACTGCTGGATCTTTATCACTCAAAACAAAAGCAAGAATTGCACCCATAGTGCAGTATTCAAAAGGATGATTTAATAAGCTTTAAAAGTTTGCACTTACAAGATATGACTCATATGCACGTGGTGTATCAATAAATCGAAAATAGCGGCGTCTCCTCTGGCTTCCTCTGCCTGCTGCTTGTTGTACCATCGGATCTCCGAAGATAAAAACGTGATGACGTCAGTGTCACAGGCCCACCCTACGCGTTTCGTCACAATAGGACGCCTTTGGGGGGGTTGGCTGCTGTCCTATCGTGACGAAATGCGTAGGGGGCGGTGACACTGACATCATCACGTTTTTCTCTTCAGAGATCGATGGTACAGCAAGCAGCAGGCAGAGGAAGCCAGAGGAGACGCCGCTATTTTAAATTTATTGATACACTGCATGCATATGAGTCATATCTTGTAAGTGCAAACTTTTAAAGCCTATTAAATCATCCTTTGGAATACTGCACTATGGGCGCAATTATTGCTTTTGTTTTTGAGTGATAAAGTTCCAGCAGTCTGTCATATCCAAATAGGTTTTTGGGAGATCGAATTCCCTGAGCTTGGTGATACCGCTGTTGTGGTCATTCCTGAGGGTAAGGAGACTACATACTCACTTTGGGTGTAAAACCTGCCTGGAGGAAGGGATCTTTTCTTCATGGTTCTGTGTTAACATCTTATCTCTATACCTGCATGGACATTTTTTTTGATTCACTGTTAAATTCATTTGGGACTTTGATTCAATCTATGTTATTACATATATTTTTCTTCTCTTTTTTTGGTGTTATATCACTAATTCATTTTTTGCACTTAGAGCACAATATTACATTATCTATTTAGTTTGATATTATTTAAATAGGTTTGATATCATTCAGATGCAATATTGTTTACACAGTTTCTCAATTCGAGTTATTGGGACTCTGCTTTCGTTTTTTCACTTTTTAATTCAAGTTTTTCACCACTTCTGAATATTTTTGAATTAATTGTTTATTTTCTGAATTTCACTATTTGGACTCTGCCTTAGTGTTTTTTGATTCAGGTTTTTCACCAATTCTGAATATTTTTTATTTATTGTCTGAATTTCACTATTTGGATTTGTTTATTGATATTAGAGCCGCACCCACCCCATGTTTTTCACTGTTTTAGAGTTTTGTATTTAGGACTTTTGGTGCCGGCATCTTTACATAAAAATATTTGATTTATTTTTTGCAATAATATACTGATTTTGAGCGCAGCGTTAACCGTTTTGGTTTCTTTTTTACTATAAATCATGGCTGCCTATTTTATTGAAGTTTGCAATTGTCAGCAGATCAGATAACGCTATGTGTAAATATTCAAGAGCATCAAACAGTGATGCTCAGCGGTTCTCCTGATTTGATTATCCCTATTCAGTCTGATCTGACAACTGTGAAACCATCAAATCAGCACCACCTACCATTATAGCAAGCTCTGCCCAACCAATTATTAACTTGAAAGTGAAAATAACAAATTATGACTTTTTGTAATAGCAACAGAACATAATGCTACCTGAGACTTCGCCCAGGCATGCCAGTCTGTCAGTGTTTGTATTAATCTACTTGAAGCTATGCCCTAAAGTGTCTTCCAGAGTGACTGTGTTTGTCTGTCAGTCTGTGTAAATGTCAACTGATTGCATTATAACAACTAGTGTACCGCCTGCTATAAGTTCAAAATATCAGCATTCACCTCGGAGCTTATATCTGTGATGTTCTAAAGAATCCCATCCACATAATTGAAGTTTCTTTTTGTTTCCTCTGTGTTATAGCCCTGAGTTTTACACAACAGAAAGCACAGCTTCTCTCAGAGGGATCAATGGTGAGCCAGCTATAAAATCTGCTATAATTACATCATGAAGCCTTAGACCAAATTCTCTTGAGAAGGGGGTCACAATCAATGCTGGAATGGTCCCTGCGTGCTGCCCTTTAAATACTTTATATCACGATTGGGTTATGGCGATCTCCCAGGCAGGCAATGAGAAAAACCAATGAAGGAATTACAGGGGCCTTTAACAGCCTTAGATTTATAGCCCTTCTAGTGCACGCTAAACTCCCCCTTCTGTCTTCCAGCAGTGTCTCGGCGACAGCTGGTCAGTGAGAAGGACTGCGGTGTGTATTGGAACTCCTTTCACTAATAAGGATATAGCTCCCATTTCCCAGCTTCTTCCTGCAGTTTACTGACCTGCAGGTCCAATAAATAAGCTCTTGTAACAGTCACTGAAAAACATGTGAACTGACAGATAAGGTACATCAATAGAGTTACAGGAAAAATAAAATATACTTTTGGAAATGTAAAAACATAATAATAAAGAAAGCATATGAGAAATTCCTACTGCTATCACTCATATTATTGCTTATTTTTATCGTCATTGCTTTTATTTTTAAAAAGGGAATTCTAACAGAAGTGAGAATTTCCAGTATATACACTATATAACCAAAAGTATTTAGACGCCTAAGACCGTCTCATGCCCTGTACACACGACAGTTTTTCTTGTCGGAATAAACTCTGAAGGTTTTTCCAACAAAGTTCCTACGGAATTCTGCTAAAACTGTGTTGCCTACACACGATCACACCACAAGTCCGACCGTCAGGAACACGGTGATGTACAACACGTACGACGGGACTAGAAAAAGGAAGTTCAATAGACAGTAGTCAATAGCTTCCGTCTCGTACTTGCTTCAAGGTATGCGTCGTTTTTAGTCTGTCGGAACAGCATACAGATGAGCAGTTTTCCCGATAGGAATTGGTTCCATCGGAAATATTGTTCCATTTCAAGGTCTGTCAGAATTTTCAAAAAAAGAAGTCCGATGAGGCATACGCACGATCGGAATATACAATGAAAAGCTTCCGTCTGACTTTTTCTGTCTGTAGTCTGTAGGATTTAATATTGAGTTGGCCCACCCTTTGCAGCTATAACAGCTTCCACTCTTCTGGGAAGGCTGTCCACAAGGTTTAGGAGTGTGTCTATGGAAATGTTTGACCATTCTTCCAGAAACGCATTTGTGAGGTCAGGCACTGATGTGAACAAGAAGGCTTGGCTTGCAGTCTCCACTCTAATTCATTCCAAAGGTGTTCTATCGGGTTGAGGTCAGGACTCTGTGCAGGCCAGTCAAGTACCTCCACCTCAAACTCGCTCATCCATGTCATTTCATATATCGGATACAACACCATAAATGTAAACTATCACGTATCCATGATAAAATATGGGTGTATGTGGTGTTACAGAGCAGTATGATTTTTAGACATTCACAGCAGCAGCATACACTGTGTTAGAAGTTTTCTTTAATCTAATATCTATTTTTTATTAATTAACATCACTAACACATGAATGAACAGGTGAGATCTTTATAGTATGACTGAGTTGTATATATTTATGTCTTCTAGATATGGAAAAGTGAAATATATAGATGTTTATACTTATGTGAAAATATACATTTTGTTATAATTCCATAAGCATTCCTATGGAGAGCCAACAAGTGGGAGTAGTTAAAGTGGATGTTTTTGAAGTCATAATGTGGAGAATAAGATTTCCTTTAATTTGAGCCCAGTCTTGCCACACAGACAGGTTATTTACATATCTCATGCACTAGCCTAAAAGAGGCACATCCTGTGTAATTATAAAAAGTGAGAAATCCACCCCTCCCCCACATAACAAATCCCGTGATCAATGTATCCTCAAACGCACACTGCACTATAACAATCATCAGATCACTGCATGTTCTACTCTGCCCAGCTCTGACTACATACAGCTCCCCTATATTCTTCTTGCTGTTCACTCGAATAAATTTATTTTCACTCTGGTCTGTGGATCTGTGGTCTGTGCCTGTCTCTTAGGCTAGTGCATGAGATATTTAAATCACCTGTCACTCACAGCAAGGGGGCGTTTTTGACAAAGATTTCAGCACTTTGTCAAGATCTTTCTAACTGAAAAATAAAAGACGATTGCTCAGGCCTCGAGTAAATCTGTGTGGCAAGACTGGGCTCAAATGAAAGGAAAACTTATTCTCTACATTATCAACAAAATTTTTTTGGGGGTTTACATCCACTTTCAGGTTGAGCTGGTTTCCTTCACCCTCCCCCATGGCAAATGAGATGAGATAAGATTACACATTTCTTGAAGATAGAGTTTTGTATATATATGAGAATATAAGTTCTTTATATTACAATATTTCTTGATTAGGATATTAATAAGAACATTGGGTTTTCAATTAATATAATGTATATATATATATATATTGGTATGTGTAGTGTTTGATTTAGATGCTAAAGAGAGTTATATCGTATAAGTTAAATGGTTTTACACATAGCTCTTCTTGCCCATCCCCATGCAATGTTGTGAATAGAGATGGTGTTGTATTTCAACATCTGGCGTTAGACTGAAAGTTAGAAATTAATTTGCCACTAAGTCTATGGAATGATAAGACAAACCAACCCTTTTTAGGAAGGTGGGGGCTGTTTTCATAGGTCAGATTTTAGGAGTAAAAGCTAGGAACAAAAGCACTTTTGACAGACTGCTATAGACACTCTAGGAAACTTTAGCTTCAGACTTACACAGACTTCTACTTACACACATCTGATTATACATACAATCTTCAGTACAAGAAAATAACTACATTATTGATGTTAATTTTACATTCTACATTTTGATATTGTTCTTGTAATATTTTGCTATTTTATTATTAAATGCATTTTTGAGTTTCTAAAGTCTACTTCAGAACTTTTCTCACCAATATAATTTACAGAATATCTATAATAATACCATAGATAACAGTATTTAACAGTGGCGAGCCAGTTTCGTTTTGTCCGAATATCGAACATTTTTTAACTATTTCTCCTTCCGCTTGAAGGGAAGACAAGCATTGACTATGCATTCACTATGCTTCCAGGAGAAATAAAAACAGCGAATGAACTTTCAGCATCATCGAATTAATGAATCTGGAATCATAGAATTTAAATTGGTGAGAGCTTTGTGCTAGAAAACCCTGTTTTTTGATGACATAATTTTCTGCCAAGAGAGGGAATGCTTGTTACATGAAGGAAGTCTGTCCTAAATTGGTAAGTGATGAATTTTATTGATGAGTCACGTGGTGCCAGAGTTCACCTGTTTATGTCACCGGGTGGCCCCACCCTCAGCTATATAACAGCTGTCACCGAGAAGAAGTGTCACTTGGCGGGAGCCTCCAATGGAGGCAGAGGTGTTGCAGCTTTTTTTATTTTATTTTTTCGACTCGTCTGGTGGCGTGAGATGGATCTACATCGCGGGACATTTACATTTTTTAATAAAGGACTTGTCCCAAAGTGTCTCCTGTCTTTTTTACTGTTTTGGGCACTTTTTTTGTGAAAACGTAGGGGTACAATGTACCTGTTACCAATTCACATAGGGGGGAGGCCGGGATCTGGGGGTCCCCCTGTTAAAGGGGCCTTCAGGATTCCGATAAGCCCCCCGTCTGCAGACCCCAACCACCACCAGGCAAGGGTTGTGGGGATCAACATGGGGACAAGATGCTTTGGGGGCTACTCCAAAGCACCCTCCCCATGTTGAGGGCATGTGGCCTGGTACGGTTCAGGAGGGGGGGTCGCTCTCTCATTCCCCCCTCTTTTCCTGCGGCCTGCCAGGTTGCGTGCTTTGATAAGGGTCTGGTATGGATTTTGGGGGGACCCCTACGCCATTTTTTTTTACATTTTGGCGCAGAGGTTCCCATCAAAATCCATACCTGGTATGGATTTTGGGGGGACCCCTATGCCATTTTTTTTTAAATTTGGCGCAGGGTTCCCCTTAATATCCATACCAGACATTAATATCATTAATGCCCACCAGTACCCCCTGCCAGTGCCACCTGCTATTGCCACCTGTCAGTGCCACCTATCAATGCCCATGAGTGCCACCTATCAATGCCCACAAGTGCCACCTATCAATGCCCACCAGTGGTGCCAATCAGTGCCACCTAGCAGTGCTGCCTATCAGTGTAACCAATCAGTGCCCATTATTGCCTCCCATCAGTGCCCATCACTGCCACCCATCACTGCCCATCACTGCCACCTATCGGTGCCCATCAGTGCCGCCTCATCAGCGTACATCAATGAAGGAGAAAAATTACCTGTTTGCAAAATGTTATAACAAAATAAATAAAAACATTTTAAAAAATTTGGTCTTTTTAATTTTCTTTTAACAAAAAATAAAAACCGCAGAGGTGATCAAATACTACCAAAAGAAAGCTCTATTTGTGGGAAAAAAATGATAAAAATTTAATTTGAGTACAGTGTAGCATGACCGCGCAATTGTCATTCAAAGTGCAACAGCGCTGAAAGCTGAAAATTGGTCTGGACAGGAGGGGGGTTTAAGTGCCCAGTAAGCAAGTGGTTAAGCAATTGGTAAGTGTTTATTTTGCAGTTAAAGTAAGAGAAAAGATTGTGAGATCTAGTAATTACAGACACCGGATCCATCACTAAAACTTCTTCTAGAGAAAATTAGTTCAGGAAAATGTTGTGAGAGATTATGGATAAAACGTTTAAAAGTTAAATCTATACAGGTAGCTTTGGTAACAGAACATTCTCAGCAATCTGCACAAACTGATGCTTATACAAATGTATTCAGAAAACCTGTAAGTGGTGTTTTTAGAGCAAGTGCTGAGAGAGGCTTTGAGCCAGTATTTGTTAATACTATCAAGATTCATTCAGCAGGTCTTCCTATGTGGTACCCAAAGAATGGTTATGCTAGTCAGCAAAAATTCTACAAAAATTACAGTACAGCACGCATGACTCTAAACCTTAAAGAAGAGAAGTGAATGGACACAGTTCACTTCAGGCTTCTGGGTTAATTTGAAATCTTTCTTTGTTTGTAAAAACGAGGTCTTGAATTATGACTAAAAGGAGAAATTGCATCCTGTTATATTTAAAATACACAGGAGTATAGGCCAGTTTAAGAAAAATAGAGCAAAGCAAGGTAATTAGAAATGTTATTATCAAAATATGTCTTACATGTCATGATAAAATACTAGGATTTTTATATGTAAAATAAATAAGTAAAAGAAGGTATATCTTAATCAATGCAATAGTAAATGCAAAATAATGATACTGCATTCTGTTTTCTGACTTATGAGTAGGGGAGGGCTGGCAGCCTTAGGCCTGGGGGGCAAGTCCAGCCAAGTGACCCACTGAACCACAGACCCACAGGTCAGCTGCCAACAGGACACACAGGCCAGTGGCTTGCTCCCAGCAGGACCTACATGCCATGGTCATCTCCCAGTGGGACCCACAGGCCATGGCCAGCTCCCAGCAGGACCCACAGGCCATGGCCGGCTCCCAGCAGGACCCACATTCCAAACAAGAAGACCCACTGCTCCAGGTGAGACAAGAAGCCTGATGATCTGCATGGGTGCCCGCCCCAGCTCGCCTCCGCATGCAATCAATAATAGAAGAAATGGCTGCACTCCATAGTCGATCAAAATTATTTTATTTAGAACATCCCAAGTGTTGACAAAAACAGAGAGCTGGTAGACGCGTTTTTTACACATTTCAGGTATTTCACATTGGAGTTACTACCAAACTTCCAGTGCTGCAAATCAAATGTACAGTGCAAAGCAATACACTTAAAACAAACAGTCCACCAGAGAGCAACTGCTCTTGTGCACATTGCTGGATCAAGACGAGGCTCAAGCAAGTGGCTGACAGATTCCTCCCTCCACACAAGTGGGTGGATGTGGGAATCCCCCCTCACTGGGACATTGTATTCTGATAGTAGGGACTGTCCTCTGTTAGAATACACTGGTCAACACTGGTGCTGTTTGGCTGCAAGCAGCTAACTGAGCAAGGATTTCCAGCAAAAGATGATATAACAATGGGTTTCTGCCTAACATAGAGGGGTACACAAAGATCAAAATTCAGCCCCCGCTGAGCCCAATGAATTCTGATCTGTGTGTACCTAACTTTTACCTTATCCCTTGCTTCAGTGGGCTGTCTGCAGTTCTGTCCCCTGCAGCTCCTGTGTATGTTAGGAATGACATTGGTCACACTCCAGCCTCCACTTCATACCATACAGGGTTAATCTTCCTTTATATGTGATGATGTCTAGGGAGGAGGAGAACACTGGAGCATAGAATCGGGTAAGTAAAAGAGTGGACTTCTGTACTTTCTTGGAGTTGGGCTAGGATATCATCACATCCTTTGCTGTGTATTCTTATATTTTTGAATAGGTTAGGAATTAGTGTGACATTTCAGGTGCTACATAGATGTAATCCACTAACACATTACGGTATATCTTTTTAAAAATCATTATTTTTAGAAGATATAATGTGTATGTGGATTACATCTATGTAGCACCTGAAATGAAACAATAATTCCTAACCTATTCAAGCATTTTACTTTCACTTTCAATAAAATGGTGCCACAGAGCAACGAGCAGGGGCACGTAATCTTTGTTTTGGGCAGGCAACAGGGGCATACAAGTGTTACGAGTAGATTTTGTGGGCAGACTTTCCTGCTCACAACCTGGCGCCCCCTCCCACCCCTTGTACCGACCCTGCTTGTAGCCATCCAGCGCCCAGACCGAGCCCAGACCGAGCCAGTAAGTCATGCCCCGCCTCTGACTTCCTCTGAAGACTCTGGGAGTTGTAGTTTCCGGCTGCTGCGTGCCGCTGCTCAGTTCTTTCCACCCATTGCCACCAGGTACTTGAGCGTGGTCCAGATTACAACTCATGGAATGCAACGCAGGAGCAACACAGCCAATCGGCGGCCGCCGCGGTCGATCTCCTGCATAAAAATAAATGTCAGCAGACAGTGGCCATGAAAGCGGCCATTTTCAATATAAGTTAGGCGGTGTCCGAAACCATGAATCAGATCGAGACAGAAGTACAGTTAAATCACACTTGTTTAATAATAAAAGTAGTTAGAACAAACCTAGTCAAAACATAGGCAAGTTTGGTAACCGGAATGGATAGTCAGACAAGCCAGAAAGTCAGGAAGCCAGAGATCAGCGTAGTGGAACAGCAAGCAGGATCTGGAGCCAGAAGGAATGTCAGCCAAGCAAGTCTATAACAGGAACGTAGGAGAGGTCTCTGTGATGTTGACCAAGGCGAAGGCAGAGATCATCTGGGCCGGGCGGCTTAAGTAGGCAGGACTGACGAGCAGTATATCATCAACAGGTGCGTCACTGTAGAGAGATAGGAGCTGGCAATTATCCAACAGCTGAGCAGCCAGCTCAGAGAAAGGAAGAAAGGAACAGCCCTGACAGTACCCCCTCCTCAATGACCCCTCCCCCTCGGAAGACCACCAGGCTTGAGGGGAAAACGTCTATGGAACGTCTATGGAAATCACGGAGGAGGACTGGGGCATGTACGTCTGAGGATGAGACCTAAGAGTGTTCCCCTGGACCATACCCTTTCCAATGCACCAGGTACTGTATGCGCCCATGGAACCTACGGGAATCAACAATGGACTGTACTTCTTACTTCTTAAGGTTCTCAACCTGTACAGGTGAGGACGTGACACCGAGGTGGTAAAGCAGTTGCAGACAAAATGTTTTAATATGGAGACAGGAAATATATTTGAGATACGTATTATTAAGGAAGGTCTAATACATAAGTCACTGGGTTAATCCTGCAAAGAATATGGAAAGGCCCAATAAACTGAGGTGCAAACTTCAGAGAGGGAACACAAAGTCGGAGATTGCAAGATGACAGCCAGACCCTGTCCCCAACCTTGTAGGAAGGTGCTGGCAGGTTTCTGCGGTTAGTATGGAGTCTGTACCTATCATTAGCATGTCGCAAAGCCTCCTGGACTGGTGCCCAAGTGGAACGAAGACCATGGAGATGCTCCACTAACGCAGGAATATTCTGTGGAACAAATGAGTCAGTCAACATGGAAGGTTGGAAACCATAGTTCACCATAAAGGGGGGCAATCGAAGCAGAATTCAAGGCACTATTGTGAGCAAACTCTGCCCACGGTAAGAGGTCTAACCAGTTGTTATGATGGTCAGGAATATAGCAACGTAGGAATTGCTCCAAGGACTGATTGGCATGTGGGCAACTTCTTAAGTGGAATACAATGAGACATTTTCGAAAACCAGTCAACCACCATAAGGATAACTGTGTTGCCCTTGGAGTTGGGTAACTCCACAATAAAATTCCATTGACAGGTGGGTCCAGGGCCTCTCTCCATTGGGTATGGGTTGTAGGAGGCCCACTGGAAGGTGTCATGGAGTCTTACTCTGAGCACACACGGAACAGGCAGCTACGAAGGTGGTTACATCAGCACGTAGACTAGGCCACCAGAATTGTTGGGAAATTAACAAAAAGAGTTAATTCTTCCCAGGGTGGCCAGCAGCCTTGGGAGAATGGTATGTCTGGAGCACAGCAGTACGGAGACTCTCTGGGACAAAGCAGCGGTTACAAGGTTTCTCAGGAGGAGCATGGACCTGAGCAGCAATAATTTTGTCACCCAAAAGGAGAAGGGAGATTGGTGCGAACCATAGCCAGAATACGATCAGGAGGAATTAAAGGAACCGGACCCGACTCCATCTTGGAAGTGGAGGAAAATTGTCATGACAAAGTGTCACCCCTTACATTCTTAGTACCGGGTGAGAATGAGACAATGTAATTGAAACTTGACAAGAAAAGAGCCCATCGCGCCCTTCTGGGAGAAAGGCTTTAGCTCAGACAAGAATGTGAGATTCTTATGGTAAGTAAGAATGAGAACCGGCACAGTGGTACCTTCGAGGAGAAGTCTCCATTCTTTCAGGGCTAAAATGATCGCTAACATCTCTCTGTCACCAATCTCGTTGCACTCCGCAGGTGACAATTTCTTGGAAAAGTAGCCACAAGGATGCATAGCGCTCCCAAAGGTAGGACGTTGAGACCAACTCTGTGGGTTACCGTTCTTTCTGGTCATATCAGTCAGGGGCTTGACCAGAGACGAGAAGTTACGAATAAACTTCCGATAGTAGTTGGCAAAGCCAAGAAAACGCTGCAGAGGACGTAAACCCATGGGTCAGGGCCACTGTAGGACTCCTGAAAGTTTCTCTGGGTTAACCTGTTCACGATGGAATTCGCACTTCTCCAATTTACAATATAGATTGTTCTCTCTTAGTTTCTGAAGCACACGACAGACATCTGTGTGGTGGCTCTCCAGGGACTTGAAAAATATGAGGATATCGTCAACATAAACCACCACACATAACTGCAACAAATCTCGGAGGACATCGTTAATAAATTCCTGGAAAACGGACGGGAGTCAATGAGGATGGCAAACATGATCAACTTCTCCAGCTCAGTGGATATATCTCGGGCTGCTATCTCATCCTTGATGGTATCTGAGAGACCATGAGAAAAAGCAGCCACGAGAGCCTCATTGTTCCAAGAAACCTCTGCTGCCAGAGTATGGAATCCAATGGCGTAATCTGGAACAGTTCTCATACTCTGTTTGATGGACATGAGGCACTTGGCAGCAGAAGTGGAGCGTGTGGGAACATCAAATACCCTTTTAAAAGAAGCCACAAACTCAGGGTAACTCAAGGCAACACGTTTTTACATCTCCCATAGAGGGTTTTTCTCAGGCCAAGGCTCTCTCAGAAAGCAAAGATATCACAAAACCTACTTTGCTACTGTCGGTGGGAAACGCCTGGGGCAGCATCACAAAGTATATCTCAACCTGGTTGAGAAACCCTCTGCATTGGACTGGAACACCCCCAAATCACTGGGGAAGCGGAGCGGAAACAGACATGCCTCTTATAGAGGAAATACTTGAGGCGGGTACGTGAACAGAGACAGCAGCAGGGACAGCCTGCAATACAGGTTATACTGGAGCAGCTGGTAAGGGGAAGAAAACTGCGCTCGGAGCGGGGGGGATATATGGATTCTCGATAGACAACCAATATAGGCAATTAATTAAATAAAAAGAAAAAAAGAAAAGCTGCAACTTATTGTGGGATATACACAAAATAAACAGTAAAAAAGAAAAGTTGCGCTAATAGTTGGTGAATATTGACCTGTGATGTCACACTCTAGTGAAAACAAGAAAAATAAAAATAACAATTATTTCTACAAACTTCATACGGAGAATAAAATATGCATAAAAAATTGCACAGTGAATATATTATTCCAAATTAATCCTATTTGGTGAATATAGTGATAAAAAATTATGAAATTAATATTAAAGTCCCAATTTAAGGTTTTCTATTAATAGTCCACAAATTGAGCATATAAGGACAGTGTGTACAAATGTGCAGAAGCCTCGATCCTTCCAGAGGGATTCTGGAGTGATGAAAATATTTCTAACAAGTGAACGTCTCAACCTTCCAAATAATATGCTTACCAAAAATAAGCAAAAATTGCGCAGTTGGCTTATACCCAGCCTGGGCCTTTTGGTGAATCAAGATCCTGGAACTTTGAATGCTCAAGAATGACGTATGACCCAGTATGTGTATATCAAAAATAAAAAAAGGAGACAAACATAGCGTAATATTGTCAAGAAAAAATAAATAAAAAAAATAAAATAAAAATAAAAATAAAAGTAAAAAATAAAATAAAAACACCCTGTGTAGTCAACCAAAAAAATAGAGCGTGTTCCAATAAAGGACTCCTCCACCATTTGAGTAATGCGCTTACCAGAAAACAACAAATGAAACAATTGGCATTATCCCAGCAAGCAGGTGTATCCTAAACCGTGCACCAGTGATCCAAAAAACAAACGACTAACACGTGTCCCGTCACCACACAGAGGGGCTCCTTACCAGAGACTAGAGTCAATCAATGCATAAAATCTCCCAAATTTAGTAGGCAAGTGGTTAGTAGTAATGGTCCTGGTCCACTTCAAAGATCAGTACTCCCTCTCCTATGCCCAGCGGCTCATTTAGACCCAAAAGGAGAAAAAGCGTCAGACCATAGTGGAGTACGTTTGGCAAATTTATTTGTATAAAAAAGTAGAATTTACACTTACAAAAATGAAGATCGTTTAAGCATAAAACAGAAGCCGGCCGGCAACATGAAACAGAAAATCCCATCCTCGTCGATGGCGTGGTGACGTCAGCACGTACGTCCCAGACGCGTTTCGTCATAGTTCCCATTGAAACCGTCAACCTATGACGAAACGCGTCTGGGACGTACGTGCTGACGTCACCACGCCATCGACGAGGACGGGATTTTCTGTTTCATGTTGCCGGCCGGCTTCTGTTTTATGCTTAAACGATCTTCATTTTTGTAAGTGTAAATTCTACTTTTTTATACAAATAAATTTGCCAAACGTACTCCACTATGGTCTGACGCTTTTTCTCCTTTTGGGTCTAAATGAGCCGCTGGGCATAGGAGAGGGAGTACTGATCTTCGAAGTGGACCAGGACCGTTACTACTAACCACTTGCCTACTAAATTTGGGAGATTTTATGCATTGATTGACTCTAGTCTCTGGTAAGGAGCCCCTCTGTGTGGTGACGGGACACGTGTTAGTCGTTTGTTTTTTGGATCACTGGTGCACGGTTTAGGATACACCTGCTTGCTGGGATAATGCCAATTGTTTCATTTGTTGTTTTCTGGTAAGCGCATTACTCAAATGGTGGAGGAGTCCTTTATTGGAACACGCTCTATTTTTTTGGTTGACTACACAGGGTGTTTTTATTTTATTTTTTACTTTTTTTTTTATTTTTATTTTATTTTTTTAATTTATTTTTTCTTGACAATATTACGCTATGTTTATCTCCTTTTTTTATTTTTGATATACACATACTGGGTCATACGTCATTCTTGAGCATTCAAAGTTCCGGGATCGTGATTCACCAAAAGGCCCAGGCTGGGTATAAGCCAACTGCGCAATTTTTGCTTATTTTTGGTAAGCATATTATTTGGAAGGTTGAGACGTTCACTTGTTAGAAATATTTTCATCACTCCAGAATCCCTCTGGAAGGATCGAGGCTTCTGCACATTTGTACACACTGTCCTTATATGCTCAATTTGTGGACTATTAATAGAAAACCTTAAATTGGGACTTTAATATTAATTTCATAATTTTTTATCACTATATTCCCCAAATAGGATTAATTTGGAATAATATATTCACTGTGCAATTTTTTATGCATATTTTATTCTCCGTATGAAGTTTGTAGAAATAATTGTTATTTTTATTTTTCTTGTTTTCACTAGAGTGTGACATAACAGGTCAATATTCACCAACTATTAGCGCAACTTTTCTTTTTTACTATACTGGAGCAGCGACAGTGGGAGATTCCAGGTGAGCCATGCGACTCAGGAGCATTTGTAACGCCATGGCAAACTGATCCATGCGGTTAACCTGCTTATCCAATCTGGAAAAAATATTACCAACAAGTGGATTGACTGCATCTTCTAAATTCCTTCACCCTCCGCATGGCAAATGAGAAGAGATAAGATTACACATTTCTTGAAGATAGAATTTTGTGTATATATAAGAACATAAGTTCTTTATTTTACAATATTTCTTAATTAGGATATTAATGAGAACATTGGGTTTTCAATGAATATAATGTGTATATATATATATATATATATATATATATATATATATATATATATATAGTGGTATATGTAGTGTTTGATTTAGATGCTAAAGAGAGTTATATCGTATAAGTTAAATGGTTTTACACATAGCTCTTCTTGCCCATTCCCATGCAATGTTGTGAATAGAGATGGTGTTGTATTTCAACAGCTGGCATTAGACTGAAAGTTAGAACTTCATTTGCCACTAAGTCTGTGGAGCTATAAGACAAACCAACCCTTTTTAGGAAAGTGGGGGCTGTTTTCATCGGTCAGATTTTAGGGGTAAAAGCTAGTGTAGCGGGGTCGTACCCCTTTTAGGGGAAGAGACTACATCCCCCATGATTCCCCAGGCTCCCGGGCTGCTTGTTTCCGCCCGAGAGGCTGCTGGGGGAGGTTATAAAAAGGAGGAGGAGAGACCGCCTCTTCCTCTTGGGACACTTCCTCTTCTGAGGCCTCACCTGACTGGTCTCCCTCTCATGACTGAGCTTGTGATGCGGAGACTGGTGCCTGAGGAGACACCTGTGCGGGCCGGAGCTGAAGGCCTGAAGCCTGGGCCTTGCAGCAGATGGAGTGAGACTCTCATCCCTCAGAGTCAGCAGCAGCGGAGCGGAGACTCTTCCCTAAAGTCGGTCGGTCGGAGCTGAGGACCGGAGCGCAGGGGCTGTGACTGAGGAGGCCGGAGCCGCCATTGGAGGGACCGGAGCTGAGGACGGTACCCAAGGATTGGTGAGAGAGCTGAAAGGCTCATCCTGCATTGATACACACACTTTCATGCCTACTGAACTGCCAAGGCATAATTTACCTCAGAGCAGCAGATGTTACTTTCTGTGGATTACAAGTATACCATTTAAAGCTACATGTGCACCACCTCTACAGATTTATTGCCGGTGAAGAATACTGTACTTATTCAAGGACTGAGCTCTATATTGCTAGGGATCAGGCCTGGTCCGTTAGGTAGGCGCAGATAGATTTATTGCACCTCAGGGGTGCATAGCAGACGGTCGCCACACTTGGCGCTCCGTTCCCCATTGCTAGTTTGTGATATATTCCTGTGTACATGTTAAAGTGCATATTGCAGGAACCTGCTAAAGTATTGTAAGTCAAATGTTTAAATGCCTGTTACTATTTCTTTTCCTTACTGACAAAGTAAAGCCAGTTATTCTTATTTCAGCAGTCTGCTTGTGAGTTTAAATCTCTTACACTTAGAGTATAAGATATGTTTATATGTGCATAGATACATACCCCTTTACTAACTGTGCCAGAGCGGGTAGAGCCAAATTGCCGGGGGTTGGTGGAGCTGTACTCAGGGACCCAAAACAAACCAGCGGCTCTCTTAACTGGGGGTAGCGCTACACGTGGGGGCTCGTAATCCGGGATCCTGTGTCAGCGGGAAAAGCCACCAGAAGGTACCGGCATGGACCCAATAGAAGTGGGACGGTGGTCCGCAACATGGGCCGCTGACCCAGCCGCAGCAGCAGTCATTGAACTGCCAGGGATATGGCAGAGAGAGGCAGTCAAGCAGCTCATAATGTCATTATCCCCATGCCAAAAGTCATGGATAATGGACATGAGAAATGATGCTGGGTACACATACGCCTTAATAGAATGGAAGGAAGAGACTCCAGAGCAGTTCAGGAGCCAAAGCATACAAGCACCGAATGGTCAGGCCTATCAAGTGCTGCATGCGCTGCCGCGCAAGGGAGAAGGTTCTCCAGTGAAAGCCATGCTATCCCCAAAGAAGGAAGAGCAGAAGGGCGCGGAAAGTCCCGCACAGACTACTCTTAGTGCAGAACTGTGTGCTGTCCTAGGGGAGATTGTGACTCAGTGCAGAAGAGACCCCGGGGATTACCCAATGTCGGGATACAGGAAACTCCGGATGTTTTCAGGGAGGATGCCTGTACCCTCGGGAGAAGAGGGATTTGAAGAGTGGTTAGATGGTGCCACGCAGGCCCTAGAAGAAGGGGATAGATCCAGGGAAGGTAGATGAAGCCCGTGCCCAGCAGGTGATGAGGGGAGCCCAACCCCTGGACCCTGTCGCACTAGTACTACGCACCCGGCAGGATGGGAAGAGCCTGGACTACCCTGATCTCATTCGAATGGTCAGAGAAGAAGAGGCCATGTTGGAAGAGAAGAGGGAAAAGCAGGTGATGGGGTCTACAAAGCTTCCAGTGGCCACGGTCAGGTCGGCCTTAACCCCTGAAAGAGAGACAGAGGTAGATGCCCTGAAGTTGCAGATGTCCCAGATGATGGAGATACTGACGTCTCTAGTGGCGAAAGAGACGCCCAGTCCCAAGAAAGAAACAAGCAGGAGGGAATTGTTCCCAGCTGTTTCAGCACCAGCATCCCCACCTGACTACGGTGAGATGATCTGCTTTAATTGTGGAGGAATTGGTCATATTGCAGCTGTATGTTCCAGTCCCAAGAAGAAGAAAACAGAAAGCCGCCAGCCGGCGGGAAACGCCAAAGGGGCCCGGTGAAGGAGTCAACCGGGTGCCCATCACCTTCAGTGAGCTCCAAGAAGAAGAATAACGGAAAGAGAAGAGGAGATCAGACCCCTCGGAAGGAATGCAGTACTCCTAAACGAGAACCCCCAAAAGTGAGAGATAACAATGTCCCTCAACGGGTTCACACTCCCACTAAGAGGGAGAAAATTAATGCATACCAGGCTCAAGAAAGGAGCAAGTGCAGATCAAGTAAAAAGGAAAAGAGTCCGCAGAAGAGGACAGCATTAACTCGGCCTTACCCAGAAAAGCTGGTTGGCCCATCTCCTACTGTACCTATCCAAGTGGAAGGAGTGTACATGAAGGCAGCCTACCAGCGGTTGGTCCTAGAGCAGAAGACCCCAAGTGAGGGGATAGGAAGGGTATGGAGGCTTGGAAAAGAAGGATCAGTGTTACAGCCTGGAGAGGTGACCTGCATGAGAGCCACGGTGAAACTTACTTGGGAGCAGCCTGGCCCCTTTGTAATGTTGGAACCCGACCCAATGGAGGGTCACTCAGGTCTGGAAGTGATACCAGAAGTAATCTCATTGAAGGACCCGAAGAAGGCAAGAGGAAGAGTCCCTGTCAGTGTGAGGAACCCCACGGAGCAGCCCGTGGAGATCCCTGCCAGGATGCTTCTGGGACAGGTGAGTCCTGCTGTCCCAGTTGGCTGGTCAGAAGTGAAGGGGACGGGTGAAGGAGAAGATGTTTGGAAGAAACTCTCCATGGAAAACCCAAACCTACCTGGAGCTTGGAAAGAGAGAGCCAAGGCCCAGCTGACCAGATGGGAGAAGATTTTCTCTAAAGATGAGTTTGATGTGGGGTGTGCGAGGAGTGCCACCCATCGAATCCGCATGCAAGAGGACAAGCCATTCAGAGAGAGAGTAAGGCGGGTCCCGCTAGCAGATCTGGAGGATCTGAGAGAGCAGCTTGCGGAACTGAAGAAGACGGGAGTGATTAGGGAGTCCAGAAGCCCCTATGCCTCCCCAATTGTGGTAGTCAGGAAGAAGAATGGGTCATTGAGGCTCTGCATTGACTACAGAACTCTCAACAGGAGGACCATTCCTGACCAGTACACCACGCCAAGGATAGAAGATGCCTTACAGAGTTTATCTGGAGCTAAGTGGTTCAGTGTGATGGACCTCAAGAGTGGGTATTACCAAATCCCCATGCATCCAGAGGACAGAGAAAAGACTGCCTTCATAACCCCAGTGGGATTCTTTGAGTTCAACAGGATGCCCCAGGGCCTATCTGGAGCTCCTGCTACATTTCAACGCCTTATGGAAAGGACGGTTGGAGACATGAACCTCATAGAAGTCCTTGTGTACCTGGACGATGTCATTGTCTTTGGAAAGACTTTGGAAGAACATGAAGCCAGATTGGAGAAAGTACTGAAGAGGCTCAGTGAAGAGGGACTTAAACTTTCTCCCGAGAAGTGTCGGTTCTATCAGTCTTCTGTGAACTATCTGGGACACATAGTGTCTGAAAAAGGAGTGGCTACAGACCCTGAGAAGTTGGAGGCAGTTACTTCGTGGCCAAGGCCCACAACAGTTACAGAACTTCGGTCTTTCTTGGGGTTCTGCTCCTACTACCGCAGGTTTGTGGATGGGTTTGCCCGCATTGCCAAACCCCTAAACGAGCTGCTCAAGACAGAAGGAGAGGAAGATGGATTGGGGCCTAGGAGGTCCAGTGAGTCGGTCCAAGACCAATGGAACTCAAGGTGTGAAGAGGCTTTCAGAACCTTGAAGAGAAGTCTCACCACAGCCCCAGTTTTGGCCTATGCTGACCCCACTAGACCATATGAGCTACATGTTGATGCCAGCCATGAGGGCCTAGGTGGAGTACTCTACCAGGAGTACGAAGACCAGCTGCGACCAGCTGCGACCAGTGGCTTATGTGAGCCGGAGCCTGACCCCCTCCGAGAAGAACTATCCCACCCACAAGTTGGAGTTCTTAGCCCTCAAGTGGGCAGTTGTTGACAAACTGAGAGACTATTTGTATGGGGCCGAGTTTACTGTAAAGACAGATAACAACCCCTTGACCTATCTATTCACCACCGCCAAGCTGGATGCAACTGGACACAGATGGTTGGCGGCGTTGTCTGGATTCAATTTCAGCCTCAAGTACAGACCAGGGGCTGGAAATAGGGATGCAGATGCCCTGTCCCGAAGATCCCATGTCATGGTCGATGACTGGGAAGACTGGACCCAAGTGGCACCAGATGGAGTGCGAGCCCTTTGTCAGGGGGCTGAACTCCAAGCCAGAGGAGGATCCAGAGCTGAAGAGGTAGGAGTTACCACAGTGGGAGTCCCAAAGTGTTACTGTGGGGTAACTCAACTAGCAGAAGAGTGCCTACCGAAGCTGTCCAAGAAGGAGTTAAGGTGTGACCAATTGGAAGACCCCATGGGGAAATTGGTCCTGGAAGCCCTGGAAGACCAGAGTCCAGAGGGACTTCGCCTTCACCCTTCTAAAGAAGCTCGCCTACTGAGGAGAGAGTGGGACAAGCTGCAGGTGCATCAGGGGGTAGTCTACCGAAGGGGCCCCTCTGATGGCCCAGAAGACAAGTGGCAGTCGTTTCTCCCCGAAAAGCATCGAGAGACTGTGCTGATTGCCTTACATGACCAGCATGGTCACTTGGGAGCAGAGAGAACCTTCCAACTTGTCAGAGACCGGTTTTATTGGCCCTGCATGAGGGCCGAAGTGGAGGAGTATTGCCATTCCTGTGCAAGATGCATTCAGAGAAAGACTTTACCCCATCAAGCTGCCCCAATGGGCCACCTACAGAGTCAAGGCCCAATGGATCTGGTATGCATTGATTTTCTCTGCCTCGAACCCGATTTGAGCGGATTGGGAAATGTTCTGGTGGTAACCGACCATTTCACTCGTTATGCTCAGGCTTTCCCAACCAAGGATCAGAAGGCCTCTACAGTAGCCAAGGTACTTTTGGAGAAGTACTTTGTTCACTATGGACTGCCACAGAGAATCCATTCAGACCAAGGAAGGGACTTTGAGAGTCGCCTGATCAGGAAGCTACTAGATTCTCTGGGAGTAGAGAAGACTAGAACCACACCATATCACCCTCAAGGTGATGCCCAGCCTGAAAGGTTCAACAGGACCCTATTGAACATGTTGGGAACTTTGGAAACAGAGAAGAAGCAACATTGGAGTCAACACATATCAGCTCTGGTGCATGCCTACAATTGCACCACAAGTGATGTGACAGGCTTCTCCCCTTACCGACTTATGTTTGGGAGAGAAGCAAGATTGCCAGTGGATTTGGCCTTCGGCATTTCCTTAGACCATGCCTCTGCTGCCTCCCACAAAGGATATGTGGACAGACTGAGGCACAGTTTGAAGATAGCTTATGAGAAAGCTCAAGCGGCCTCCGACCAGAGGGGGGCCCGAAACAAGAGGAACTTTGATTTGAAAGTTAGAGTACAGGACCTACAGCCTGAGGACCGTGTACTGTTACGAAATCTAGGGATCCCTGGAAAACACAAGATTGCTGATAGATGGAGATCAGAGCCATATATCATCTGTAGGAAACTTCCAGGATTGCCTGTCTACAAGTTGAAGCCAGAAGGAAGAGTGGGGCCTTTGAAGACCTGGCATAGGAATCATTTGCTCCCACTCACTGAAGCAGTCAGAATGCCTCCAGCAAGAGACGTACCTGAATCTGTTTCCATTCTGGATACCCCCAGGCCTAACACTAGGTCTCAGACATCCCAAGTTAGGGGTGGACAGGACCCCCAAGCAGAAGAAGAAAGGAGGAGAACTTGAATGGCTATGGCCTTCCTCAACCCCAGGAAATTCCGCCATAGACCTTCCACCTACTGAGGATGTGGAAGATGGAACATTGAACCCAGAAGCCACAGAGTTTGTGCCATTCAGTGTTGTGCCTGAATGCTGGGAAGATATTCCTGGTCTCTACTCAGAGGAAGGAGTAGATGTTCCAGAACCAGAGATGTTGCCAGAATGTGTTCCTGAAGAAGTCCCAAGAGAACAGAGAGCTCGCAGAAGTGTGAAGCCTCCCAAGAAGTTAACTTACCCAAAGATGGGAGAAAGTTCAGAGGACTCTGTTACCACAGCAAGGAGAAGTGCTGAACGCCCTGACCCATCCACTGTTCATTTGGTGGAGGGCAACCCCAGCTCACTCTCTGGCACAGTTAAACAGGTCGCCCACACTGAAGTGACCTGTAGACAGGACAGCTCCCCATCTTATGCCAATTGGTGGGAAGCTCCCCTGTCCAAATTATGTGAAAGTGTTGTTCCCGAGAAAGTTTGTAGTTTGAACACTGTCTTTGGGGACCAAAGATTCAAAGTGGGGGGAGTGTGTAGCGGGGTCGTACCCCTTTTAGGGGAAGAGACTACATCCCCCATGATTCCCCAGGCTCCCGGGCTTCTTGTTTCCGCCCGAGAGGCTGCTGGGGGAGGTTATAAAAAGGAGGAGGAGAGACCGCCTCTTCCTCTTGGGACACTTCCTCTTCTGAGGCCTCACCTGACTGGTCTCCCTCTCATGACTGAGCTTGTGATGCGGAGACTGGTGCCTGAGGAGACACCTGTGCGGGCCGGAGCTGAAGGCCTGAAGCCTGGGCCTTGCAGCAGATGGAGTGAGACTCTCATCCCTCAGAGTCAGCAGCAGCGGAGCGGAGACTCTTCCCTAAAGTCGGTCGGTCGGAGCTGAGGACCGGAGCGCAGGGGCTGTGACTGAGGAGGCCGGAGCCGCCATTGGAGGGACCGGAGCTGAGGACGGTACCCAAGGATTGGTGAGAGAGCTGAAAGGCTCATCCTGCATTGATACACACACTTTCATGCCTACTGAACTGCCAAGGCATAATTTACCTCAGAGCAGCAGATGTTACTTTCTGTGGATTACAAGTATACCATTTAAAGCTACATGTGCACCACCTCTACAGATTTATTGCCGGTGAAGAATACTGTACTTATTCAAGGACTGAGCTCTATATTGCTAGGGATCAGGCCTGGTCCGTTAGGTAGGCGCAGATAGATTTATTGCACCTCAGGGGTGCATAGCAGACGGTCGCCACACTTGGCGCTCCGTTCCCCATTGCTAGTTTGTGATATATTCCTGTGTACATGTTAAAGTGCATATTGCAGGGACCTGCTAAAGTATTGTAAGTCAAATGTTTAAATGCCTGTTACTATTTCTTTTCCTTACTGACAAAGTAAAGCCAGTTATTCTTATTTCAGCAGTCTGCTTGTGAGTTTAAATCTCTTACACTTAGAGTATAAGATATGTTTATATGTGCATAGATACATACCCCTTTACTAACTGTGCCAGAGCGGGTAGAGCCAAATTGCCGGGGGTTGGTGGAGCTGTACTCAGGGACCCAAAACAAACCAGCGGCTCTCTTAACTGGGGGTAGCGCTACACTAGGAACAAAAGCACATTTGGCAGACTTATGCTTACACACATCTGATTATATATACAATCATCATTTCAAGAATATAACTACATTATTGATGTTATTTTTACATTCTACATTTTGATATTGTTCTTGTAATATTTTGCTATTTTATTATTAAATCAATTTATGAGTTTTTACACAAGAACTGAACAGACTCTCTACTTCGGAACTTTTCTCACCAATATAATTTACAGAATATCGATAATAATACCATAGATAATGGTATTTAACACACTGGCAGTGCATATTTATCTGTAGAATTTTTATTTTTTCAAGTAGTTTAACAGTGTGGCACACTTTTTTTTTTATCTAGGCCTGTTTTGTTCAACAGATAGAAATTGGCCTGTAGTTTACTGTAGGTGTCCCTGATCTCACTAATGCAAAACTGCCTCTTGCTAGCCAATTTATGTCAAATTCTCATTAAGAATTAAGAGACCACAGATGATTCAGCAGTATAAAATTAGACAACAGCAGAACATTTGTAATGAGTTAGAAGTGTTTATAATGTACTAGAGAAAAGGAATACAGGCAGCTGTTTTACTAATACATTTAAAAGACCAAAGAGGTGGGTTTTGTACTGTAGATGCAAGGCTAACCCCAAATTTACTAGCGACAAACAGCACGGGCTGGGGATTTACTGCAAAAATTCAAATACAGCAGAAGATACCGCAGTGTAAGAACTCCAACAACAGATCATTCATTAATAACATGTGAATACTACTCTTTGAAAATTTCAAACCTAGAAGAAATAAAAAAAAGCAAATACCATCAAGAAACCTACTTTTTGTTATGAGAAGCCTTGCTTAAAAAAAAGTAACATGAACCGTCTTCCACCTAAAACAAAATCCCAGCAAATAATATTTGCAATGGATGAGGCAGCAGCTATACAAGTGACAGCTTAGCAAAAAAAAAAAAAAATAGTGCAGCACAACTCAACAAATAAATACTCAGATACCCAAGAATGCATTTGTTTAGTTCTGCTGCACTATTTTTTTTGCTTTTCATATTGGGTCACTATCACTAAGTGTTGTGGAATTATTTATTTTGTGCTGTAGGCCAACTGTAGTGTGAGTAATTAGCACTAATTGCATATTTTATTTTTGTATTACTGTTTTAGGCTGGGTTCACACTATTGCAAATTGGATGTGGGTTTTCCGCATCCAAATCGTATGTCAGGAGATTGTGACCAGCTCTCTATGGAGCCTTTTCACACATCTCCGGAGTGGCTGCGGTGCGAATTGCACAGGAGTCCTGTGCGTCTTCTGGTCTGTTTCAGGTCTGAATTCAGACAAACATTCTGACTGAAATCGGACCTGAACCGGCGAACAGAGACACAACGGACCCCTGCTGTGAGCCGCTGCTTCAGTGTGAACCCAGCCTAAAGGTTTTGCTTGCGCTAATTGTTTTTTTGGATACAAGTGACAGCTTACCCCAACTCAATCAAAATAAACCTCCAGGGAGGAGCAACAAAGAGGGCAGCAAATGGGCTGGTTTCCTAAGGAGCTAGCAATCAGTAGTGATGGGAGAACGGCTCAGGCATTTATTCGGCCCCGAACAGCGCCCACTCGGGTGGCGAATTTGCAGGGCGCTTGGTGGGATGTTCACCTGCCGAGTGCTCCACAATGCACTGCATGCTGCACAGTGCATTTTAGGCCCTGATTGGCTGAAGAAATGCCGTCGGTCAGGTGCAAGGCTTTGCCCAATCAGGGCACAGTGAATAGCTGGTTGTTAAGGAGCAGTGACAGCTAAATTAAAAAAAAACATTGCCCGCAATACAAAAATGGGAAAAAAGTGGCATTTGGTACCCCTCCAATCCATACCAAGCATTTTGGGTCTGTTATAAATTTTAAGGGGAACCCCACACCAAAATAAAAATAAAACAGCACGGGGTCCCCCCAAAATCCAGACCCTTATCCGAGCATGCAGCCTGGCATGCATGTTAATGGAGACAACGGCCACTTAGGGGGATGCCACCAGGTGACATCACGAGATGGCCCCGCCCATTACCTATTTAAGAACTGTCAGGTGGGGGAGCAAGCAGATGGAGCTAGCCTTCGTCACGGGCTTAACTTTTTTTCTTTCGGGTCCATTAGTGTGGCGGGCGTCATGATTGACGATGGATCTACATCGGGGGGGCATTCATTTTTTTCTTTTTACAAAAGGAATTGTCAAAAACTGTATGTGTGTGTGTTTTTATTTCTTTTTGACACTTTTTTTGGTGAATGAGTATGGGGTACAATGTACCCCATACTCATTCACATAGGGGGGAGTCTGGGATCTGGGAGCCACCTTGTTTATCTTTTTTTTTAATTTTGGCAGAAGGGCTCCCCCTAAGGGTTTGATATGTATTTTAAGGTGAACTCCACGCTGTTTTTTAAATTTTTTTGTTTTTACATTTTGCAGTAGGGTTACCTTAAAATTCATACCAGACCAAAGGGTCCTTCATGCAGTTTTTTTCTAAATATTTGTATTTGCGGCAATGTTTTTTTTTTTTTCAAGAAAGCTGCAGCAGGTTCTATACATGGTACAGATGCACCACTTTACAGGCAGACTAAATTAAAAGGAGTTTTTCATTTATATTGTTTCACTTTAAGCATCATTAGAATCACTGCTCCTTTAAAATTGATCTTTTAAAAAAAAAAAATATTTAGATTGATACATGTCCCCCAGGGTAGTACCCGTGGGGGTACTTTGATTTTTGATTTTTTTTTTGATTTTTTAAGTTCAGGTCCAATATACTTAAATAGGGTTCGCTGTTCGGGTCAGAACTCTTTCCATGTTCATGAGTTATGATGCAAACCAAACCGGGGGGTTTTCAGCTCATCACTAGCAATCAGAGTTAAAGTACAATTTCCTAACTTTCCTCTGCCTATGTAGTTTGTTAGCTTCCCTTTGCTTTCCCTACAGCAGCCTCCATTACAGTTACACTATTTCTTCTGTGTGCCAGGCCCCTTCCATAAATAGTGAGGGGGCTGGCTCAAGGAGCCCCCTTACTGGCCCTTCTAAGCCTGCTGTCTATAGTTTAAAGGTTATGCAGTGCATTATGGTTTAAAAACTGGATGTCCCAAAGGTAGATGCATAATGGGACTCGTAGTTCCTCAACAGCTGGAGGGCAGCAGGTTGGAAATCCATGGTTTAAAACGAATTCTCGAGCACAAGACTACAAATCTCAAACTTATAGGATTTGCCTCAAACCCATTGTAGAGGTGAACCAAAATATTTTATACAGCAATATTTTACTAAATGCAGAAGAATCTGGACAAGGGACATATCATATTACCTCTAAGTTTTGCCCTTGTGCTGATACTTCTGGTTTTAGTTTTAGCTAAATTTCGGGTTTAACAAAACCAGATATCCACAAACGTAAGGAGGCTATGTGTATAACTCGGGAAGTCTGATTGGTCACTAAATTTGAATAAATTTGCATTTAGCGCTACCCCTGCAATGGTCCCCATTGGTTGCCCTAACCTTGCAAGCTCCCCAAGCCCTCTGACACTCAGGGTTCTGACATATTTAAAGCAGACATGAAATGCAAAGACACCAATAATTAGTAAGGTTTGCAAGTTACTTTACTGGGAAAATAAGTCAAACAGACAATAACAGACACAGGTATAACCCAAGTTGAGTGATAATGCAGCAAAATGAATTTACAGGAACACACAGAAATATGACCATAACAGTAAGACAAATTGCTATCATAAATTGGTTGAGAAGGGATTTCTGACCCCAGAACAAGAGGGAGAAGAGCTGACTTTTAGTTAGTCCACCCACTCTAGGCCCCGATGCCACAAGAAGTAGGGAGTAATCAGTATAAAAGGCCTGCGTAGGAGTTCCCCTTTAATAAACAGTAGTGTAATGGTTAGTAATTTATGTTCTGCCACATGTCCATAAGCAGAGTCTCTCTTGGAGGAAGGAGGTCCCTGAAATGAACCACTCCTGCCCCATTGCCCCAGGATGGTGTCCCAATTAATGGCAGTTGAGAATGTATTGAGGCAATGTTTCCCAAAATGTAAGTGTGTGTATGTGTGTCACTATCAGGTAGGCTGTGTGGGGCCACATAATTTGTAGTGATGGACTACGGTGACTATACTGCTTAGAGTGTTACTAAACCCATAACAGTAAAATCTGTCTGTATATGCAGCATAGCATGCTTGTTATACTCACTGTGGAACTTAAGGGGTTAATCCTCTACATTGTGTAAAACTGATGTTTTATCCTGTATGCACAGATCCTTCCCACCTGCACTGTCTATCTGGGGAAAGCCAGCTAACACAGGCAGATTAGCCAACCTGCACATGCTCTGTTGTGTCTTTTATGCTGGAGAGAATATTTACATGTTCTCAGAGCTAGCCAGGTCCCATGATATTGGCATCACACATGTGGACGTGTATATAGGCTGAAGTGGAAATCTCCGCCTTCCTGAACTCTCAGCATTGGAGAAACACTGCAGTTTATCACTGACCGTGGTATACAGATCATCCAAAAAGGTATGTAGTGGCAATATTTTAATGTAAAACTAAGATTTATAAGCTGTGGGGGTGGGGGCAGATTAACTATTTTCATATTACTGGGTTTAGTAACACTTTTAGGGAAATGTTTAGCGCTAGGTGCTTCTTTTGCAGTTATGTTTTTCTTGGGGTCAGGGACTAGGGAGTTTACTTGCAATTTTGGGGTTAATGTAGGGATTACGTTTTAAGGGGCTAGCAAAGTGTTGGCAGGTAGCATAAAATTTGCAAATTGGGGGTTAGGGTTAAGTTTCAAACTAAGGTAAAATTTTGGCTTAAGAGTTAGTTATTTCTTTATAGCTTAACATTTAAATGAAACTATATTAATAGTGGGTTAATTAAAACATTTTTTTTTTAAAAAAGGTAAGGGTGCTTTTACAAAAAAAGGGGATGTCAACGTTGTGGCACTTTATGTAAACGTGCACACATCCTTTAAAATTCTAATTTTTTTAAACTGCTTTATATTTCCCCTCAATCTTTGCTTAACAAATAACCTTTTCATACATCACAAAGGAGTCCCAGAGGATCATGGGCTAGCTAAAGCAAAAGAAAAGAAGACAAAACTTGGTTTGAGAGTCAGTGTTTCTGATAAAAACATCTGATAAGGGATACGTCATTGCTGTAACAATTTACTGACTAAACAAGCCTTTTTAAAAAAAACTTAAGGGTGCTTTTACAAAAAAGGGGGATGTCCACATTGTGGCACTTTATGTAAAAGTGCACATATCCTTTAAAAAAAAAAAATTATAATTTTAAACTGTTTTATATCCCCCCCAATCTTTGCTGTCACAAAGGATAACCAGAGGATCATGGGTTAGCTAAAGAAAAGAAGACAAAACTTGATTTGAGAGTCAGTCTGTCTGATAAAAAGACAGACTTTGCCATTTGATAAGGGATAAGTCATTGCTGTAACAATTGATTGACTAAACAGGCCCCCTTTAGCATAAAATGATGATACACATGTGACAGGTAACTACAGATGATCTTGCATACCAATAAGGTACTTTTTTCCTGGGGGATTCAGTCTTTGGCACCTAGAAGGGAAATTAGATGCACCCTTCACTAACAGTGTAATGCCCCGTACACACGGTCGGAAATTCCGACCACAATATCCGTCGGATTTTTTCCGACGGATTTTGTCCGACACGTGTGTTGCATACACACGGTCGGACAAAGTTGTCGGAAAATCCGATCATTCTGAACGTGGTGACGTTCGTTGCCTACGACTGAACTACGTAGAGGCTAGTAGCCAATAGGTTTGGTCTCCTAATTTGATCTGAGCATGCGTGGCACTTTGTCCGTCGGAATTCTCTACACACGATTGGAAAAAGTCTGATTGGATTTTGTTGTGGGAAAATTTGAGAGCAGGATCTCAAATTTTTTCTGTCGTAAATTCCGACGGAAAAAGTCACACACGGTCGGATTTTCCGACAACATGGTCCGATCAGACATTTTCCGTCGGAATTTCCGACCGTGTGTACGGGGCATTAGAGGCTTAAAACTTAAATTGATTGTAAGGGTTTTTTTTTTTAAATAACAAAACATGTCATACTTACTGGTCTGGGAAAAGGGTCTACACACTATGTGGCTCCCACCTTAAAGCCCCATTCACACCTGAGCGTAGCGTTTTCAGGCAGAAAATTGCACGATTTTACAGCGTTTTTACCGCAATTTCGCTGCGTTTTTTACAGCGTTTTGCAGCGATTTTGTGCAGGGCAAAAGGTCACCAATGTAAAAAGAAGAAAAACACCTAAATCTGCCTAAAAAGAGCTTCAGGTGTTTTTGAGCTTCTGGCTTCAGGCATTTTGGAGTGGAGATGTCTTCATAGAGAATAATTGATTTTTTCCCCCTCCAGCGTTTTGTAGCTTCAGGCTTCAAGCTACAAAACGCCCAGGTGTGAATGGGGCCTAAAGGAGCTGGACCCCAATATCCAATAGCCCCTTATGTATGCCCCTGATGTTATCAATATTACTTCTTTAGAGTTTGTGTGCAACAAATCATATGTGGCTTCAAAGACTGTAAGGGAAATGGTGAAACCAGGTAGCATTCTCTCAATATGCATTCCGAGACAAATATAGTTGCTCCAGAATTCATTATTACACAAAGAAATGCAAGAAATATTTGGACCTAACAGGTTGAATGTAATATTATTTATAGATAGTACTTTATGTGATCATAATACATCAATATTAATAAAGAAAAAAAACATTTCTGAAATAACATTGCAATGCATAGTGGAATAACCTTAAAGCAGTATTAACCCCAAAAGTAAATGTGTATTATATTTCAGCTTACCAATACTTGTGTGGTGGCTTCATTAGTTTTCTTGATTAGGCTTTCTTTCTTCTATTTCCACCTGGTGATCCAGCCAGTAGGTAAGTTGTTTTTCAATAAGATGTCCTGTAGATGTAGCAGTTGGGGGGTTTAGGCAAACTATGTAACACTGCAGAGGTGCTTACACTGATCACAGTTTATTTATTTACTGTGTGTAAAACCTTTATCCCAAAAGGAACAAAAAACTGTTGCTGTAACTGCTTAAAGCGGAACTTCAGTCATTTTTTCAACGTTCCATTTATTAAATCTTCTGCATTTGTTGTTTTAACTTTGGATAGTAAAACATTTTTTTTTCTGCCAGTAAATACCTTATACAGCCCACTTCCTGTTTCTTGTCTGGTCATTAGCCTAGGCTTATGACATCATGCACAGCTCTCTCTCTCTCACTCTCATGAGCGTTTGCCAGGAAGGGAGGCGGGGTGAGTCATAAGAGGGACAATGAGAGCTGCAGAACTGGAGGTGTGCCTCTGTGTGTCTGTGTAAATCTAGGAAGTGAACATGCAGCAGCTTCAGCTGTCCACCTGTAAAATGATTGCAGCCAGACTTCATGGAGGAAGATTTCTGCAGCATATTTGGCAAGTACAGAATCACAGTATATATAAAATATGCAAAGTGGTTGGAGGGAAGCTTCAGAATGGCAAAGATGTTTTTATTATAAATTATGTGCATAGACTGCAGTTCCTCTTTAACCACTAGCCGACCAGCTGTCGTCATTATACGGTGGCAGGTCGGCTCTCCTGTGCAAATCACCGTAGCTAAACGGCGTGCCTGCCGGTCGGGTGGATTCAATGTCCGCCAGCGACCCACGATCGCCTAGTACAGAGGCAGAATGGGGATCTGCCTTTGTAAACAAGGCGGATCCCCATTCTGACAGGTGAAATTACAGATTTACTTTCCCCAGTCAACGGGAACAGTGATCTCTGTCATGTCCCTGCCAGCCCATCCCATCCTCCTACAGTTAGAACACGCTGAGGGAACATGCTGAGGGAACACACTTAACCCCTTGATCGCCCCCTACTGTTAACCCCTTTCCTGCCAGTGTCATTTTTACATTGATCAGTGCATTTTTATAGCATTGATCAATGTAATAATGTCACTGGTCCCCAAAAAGGGTCAGATTTGTCCGCCATAATGTCGCAGTCCACTAAAATTTGAAGATCACTGCCATTACTAGTAAAAAAAATAAAAATAAATAAAAGACCCTAAATCTATCCCATAGTTTGTAGACGCGATAATTTTTTCACAAACCAATCAATATACACTTATTGCGATTTTTTTTTAACCAAAAATAAGTAGAAGAATATATCGGCCTAAACTGATGAATACATTAGTTTTTTTAAATATATTTTTTTTAAATATGTATTATAGCAAAAAGTAATAAAAAATGTTTTTTCAAAATTGACCCTCTTTGTTTGTTTATAGCGCAAAATATAAAAAACGCAGAGGTGATCAAATACCACCAACAGAAAGCTCTATTTGTGGGAAAAAAAGGACATCAATGTTGTTTGGGCACAGCGGCGCACAACTGCGCAATTGTCAGTTAAAGTGACGCAGTGCCGTATCGCAAAAAATGGCCTGGTCATTAAGGGGGCAAATCCTTCTGGGACTGAAGTGGTTAAAGACTGTTAGCTGGAGTTTGGCTTCAATTTGTTAGTGTATCTACATCTGCTAGTGCATCTAACACTCCCCTCCCCATAGACTGATAATGCTGCTGTACGAAGGGGTCTCTGTTTCTCCTTCATCCAGAGTGGGGGCACTCTAATACAGGAGGTGTGTTACTGGCCAGATCACCAGGTGAAAACAGAGGCAAAAAAGCCTAGAAAGAAAAAAAAAAAAAAAACGAATGCAGCCACCACATCCAATAAAATGGTAAAGTGCAACATATTACATTTTTGGTTTGAGGATTAATACCACTTTAAAGACACAAAGCAAAATACCTGCATGCAGACTTTTGCTGTATTCCAATGCAACATGGGGCAGTAAATCTGACCCTATACAATGAATAACTACCCTGGAGCTAGTATGCATGTGACTGATACGTTAGGAACTGGCTGCTTCATTTAGAGACATAGCACAAAGCGTTAAGATCTTTGACAGAGTTCCTATCATGAGAAACTTTTAGGTTAACACATTATATAGATTATTCTTATATTCCTGTGCTTTGCTATTCATCACTCATCTCCTATTTTGTTTTTCATGCAATGCAGGTACAATTCAAATAAATAATCAGTACACCTGTCCTCTAGTGTATATTGATTTTTTTTTTTTTTTTGCACACCGCACTACACAGTGGTTGGTTGAATATTGCTGATGCAGCATTTCACATATATTCACATGCCAAAGTATTTGTGCTGTATAGGAGGGGAGCTGCACATTTATCAGGTCAATGCTACAATGAGATTGCAGTGGACTTGTTCTCTTCAAGGTCACTGCTGACACTCTACAGCTTTAGTCACAGAAGTGACAGCTCTCTATGGCTGTCGCAGAGAATAAAACCAGTCAATAGTTTTGGAACATACAGTAAGTGAGCCGGTTCCCATAGGGTTTTGGTCCAGCACTGTGCTGAGTCAGGAATATAATAAGAGAAATAGGTAAAATGAAGCATACAGTTCACTCTAACATATTGGAAGTGAAGTGTTGCAATGTCCTTGTACAAATTTATATCCCACTTTGTTCTGGCAGGAAGCATAAGAATCATCCGTCAAATAAAAGAGGCAACATTACAGGAGAAGAAAAAGTTTGGACTGACAAAATGAGGTCCAAATATACAATGGTGTGCTTGTCGGGGTTAATATATGCATGTGTGTGTATGTATGTATGTATATATACACATTATATATAAAAAAATGTGTAATATATATATATATATTTATTTATATATAATATGCATACACACACTGTATCATAGGCGTGCACAACCTTTTGCATTAGGGTGTGCACCCCAAAGCTCAAACACACATGCGCGCGTGTGTGCCTGTATATATATATATATATATATATATATTTACACTATAAAAGTATTGGGACACCTGCCTTTACACGCACATGAACTTTAATTAGATGCCAGTCTTAGTCCGTAGGGTTCAATATTGAGTTGGCCCACCCTTTGTTATAACAGCTTCAACTCTTCTGGGAAGGCTGTCCACAAGGTTTAGGAGTGTGTCTATGGGAATGTCTGACCAATCTTCCACAAGCGCATTTGTGAGGTCAGACACTAATGTTGGATGAGAAGGCCTGGCTCGCAGTCTCCACTCTAACGTGCAGGCCAGTCAAGTACCTCTACCCAAAACGCATCCATGTCTTAATGGACCTTGTTTTGTGCACTGGTCCAAATCATTTGGTGGAGCGGGGGGGGGGGGGGTGTGGGGTTGTTTTTTAGGGGTTGGGCTTGGCCCCTTAGTTCCAGTGAAGGGAACTGTTAAGGCGTGAGCATACCAAGACATTTTGGACAATTTCATGCTCCCAACTTTGTGGGAACAGTTTGGGGATGGCCCCTTCCTGTTCCAACATGACTGTGCACCAGTGCACAAAGCAAGGTTCATAAAGACATGGACTTAGCAAGGGTGGCGGAAAATTACAAAAATTCACATTATAATAGTAACTAAAACATATAGAATTAAGTGTAACAATCTAAAAAAAAAAAATTCCAAAGTGCTATAATGGTGTGAACCTCCCAGCTAAAAAGTTGAACTTGAAGTTAATTTGTTGTGCAATTATCTGTGGAGGGGTTTCCACCATCCCTGCTCAGTTTAAAAAATTGTTTATGTCTTATTATCATTTTGATGTGTATTACATGTGACATCACATATCACTGGAATTATTGCACTTGAAGTTAATCTGTATTGCAAATATCTATATATCTACAGGAGAACTTGGGAGACAGCCGGCATGCAGTTTCACATCCGGCACACCCTGTGCACACACTGATGCACTGTGTATATATACACACATTATCTCACAAAAGTGAGTACACCCCTCACATTTTTGTAAATGTTTTATTATATCTTTTCAAGTGACAACACTGAAGAAATGATGACACTTCATATTTTGTGTGGCCACCATTATTTTCGTTTGAGGATGCCCCACAGATGCTCAATAGGGTTTAGGTCTGGAGACATGCTTGGCCAGTCCATCACCTTTACCCTCAGCTTCTTTAGCAAGGCAGGGGTCATCTTGGAGGTGTGTTTGGGGTCGTTATGTTGCTCCCGGAAGCACTCATGCAGCCCCAGACCATGACACTGCCACCACCATGCTTGACTGTAGGCAAGACACACTTGTCTTTGGACTCCTCACCTGGTTGCCGCCACACACACTTGATACTATCTGAACCAAATACGTTTATCTTGGTCTCATCAGACCACAATACATGGTTCCAGTAATCCATGTTTTTAGTCTGCTTGTCTTCAGCAAACTGTTTGCGGGCTTTCTTGTGCATCATCTTTAAAAGAGGCTTCCTAGTGGGATGACAGCCATGCAGACCAATTTGATGTGAAGTGTGCGGCACTGAGCACTGACCGGCTGGCCCCCCTACCCCTTGAACCTTTGCAGAAATGCTGGCAGGACTCATACATCTATTTCCCAAAGACAACCTCTGGACAACCTTTGGATAAAGTCTGACTAACAGGTGGGTACTTCTAGCCCAATGGCATGCACTACCTCCTTTTTGCCCTTGCCTTCTGGCGTGGTTGTCAAGGTTTGGCTCAACCTTGCACAGTATACGCTAATGTTCACAGTCCACCACCAAAATGCTAGAAAAGTCTCTCCCTCATGCTCGCACTTTGCCTTACAAAAAGGTGGAACGTACCCACCCCTTATACTGGATAATCAGGTAGATGCTATGTAAAGATTGGTTGCCACAGGCTTTTATACATTACAATAAAATCTTTTGATACAGGAAATTACTGACAGTATGGGTGATCAAAGGTTGTTTTTTCTTCCTATTGTGAGACAAACATTTTCTCATCAAATTGCTGGTTGATTATTACTGGCTACAGAACTTTGATCTATGCTTTCCTCTTCTTACAAATCAAAATTAAAATGGTACATTTCTCTATAACTAATTATGTCAAAGCATGAATTGGAATGTTGTAGCTCTATACCCAACAGTGAGATCAAAGTGTTCTTTTTGTTATATAGGAGAATACATTTTAATTTATCAAATCAATTCCATTGAGTGGAACTTTAGCATGAATGATTGCTGCTAGGCGCAGCTCTTGATGAGCTATTGTTTGCGTACACATAGACATATGCATTGATGAGGTTACCTGCATTTGACAGTAGAACAAAGTTTTATTACTCTTTCTTAGGGGCTGCATGTATGCATAGGAACATTTGTAACCTCCAAAAGTTTAGCAGGCAGCTATTTTGTGTATACTGCTTTTACATTTTAGAGAAGGACTTCAAGCTTGGAAACTAAGTAAAAGGGCACTAGCATTAGCCCAAACGTTCTAACATACTTTATGTTGTCTATTGTTTGCTATCCTCTGCTGGATAATATGCAAATTAGAGAACATACTGTTAACCCCAAGACGCATGGTTGTCTAATGTGCTAATACAATTTTTAGACTGCATGTTTTTGCAGAGAATATAATCCATTATTCACCAAGCCACCTATTTAATTTCAATTTGAAATTTTTCAGTTTTGCCTGGAACTCCTAAACATGCTGGACCTAGGAGGAGTTGACTCCTTTGGACATTTTGGTTATTATTCCTTAAGTTGTAGCATTAAAGTGTGCTTGGAAATGACTAAATGTGCTTATTACATTTTAAGGCTGAACCCAGCTTTTGATATACTTTACAGTTTGTTTGGGCCAAGCTGTCTAACGTGAGGCCGCTGGATGTGCTCTGTAAACTGTATGTACTCTCTTCAAAAGAAGAGAGTGCCTCTGCTGTCAGGTGTGTTAACCAGTAGACAACATCTCCACACACAAGAAATGGCAGTCCCGACTGGGGCTGATGCAGTTTGGGGTGGACCCCTGTCTGCCGTAGTTCTCAGTTAGGTTTTACTTCATGGTTACCTTCCATTTGGCATTGGGATGTGTTCCTGGTGAATTATTACCTTGTAGGGGTTCTATATAAGAACTTGTTTGGGGATTATACTTTAAATACAGACTCCTCTTACATCTTGTATACATTTGGATCACCTGCACATGCAAATTATAATCATATTTTGTCTTTCAACAAATTGTTTGTGCCAACTATAGTATAGAAAAGAAAGTGAATCCAAAAGGAGTTCCGTTTCAAGTGAAATGCGTTGATTGACCTGTCTTCTTTCATTGGATGGTAGCTGACAATATATGGATTTTTAGTGCGTTGATTTAAATGTAACAATTAAATTGTATTTTTTAACTATCTTTTTTCTTTTGGTTTTAGCTACATTATCTTTGAGACGTCAACGTTTTGTTTAAAAATATTAGATGGGAGAAAGCACAAATCATAGCAGTCTTTGGGTAAAATTCAGCACGTATAGAAGATCAGAGTTTACCTGATTTCTTAAGGAACCTTTCCCCATAAGGACTATTCAGGTATCAGCTTGCTTAGACTTGATTCCTAGATAATACACTAGAATTCCTAATTAAATTAAAACTGCCTCCAACAATCAAGAGAAACCTTTCAATCAATTTCTTATTCCTTTGGTCTTCTATTATAAAACAATGCTTCTGTCATAAATAATTAAGGACTAGGGATGAGCTTGGAGTTCGAGTCGAACTCATGTTCGACTCGAACATTGCCTGTTCGCCTGTTCAGCGAACAGCGAACAATTTGGGGTGTTCGCGGCAAATTCGAAAAGCCGCGAGCACCCTGTAAAAGTCTATGGGAGAAATCTCAAGTGCTAATTTTAAAAGCCTATATGCAAGTTATTGTCATAAAAAGTGTTTGGAGACCTGGGTCCTGCCCCAGGGGACATCTATCAATGCAATTTTTTTTTTTTTTTAAAACGGCTGTTTTTTCAGGAGCAGTGATTTTAATAATGCTTAAAGTGAAACAATAAAAGTGTAATATTCCTTTAAATTTCGTACCTGGGGGCTATCTATAGTATGCCTGTGAACGGGTGCATGTTTCCCATGCTTAGAACTGTCCCTGCACAAAGTGTAATTTTTGCAGGAAAAATCACTTCTCGTCCGGCATCTTCTTCCACGGCGTCGGCGTCTCTTCTTGGGCCGCTCCCGCCCCCCTCTGACGTCATGGGGAAAGCCATAGGGAAGTCCCCATGATGTCCCCGTGCGTCAGAGGGGGGCGGGGTCACCAGGTGGCCCCACCTCCATTATAAAAGAGCTGTCAGACGCAGCGAAGCCTCACACAGCGGGAGCCTCCCATTGCGCGGAGAGGCCCAAGAAGAGACGCCGACGCCGTGGAAGAAGATGCCGGACGAGAAGACCAGAGCAAGAAGAAGCGGATCGGAGGAAGAAGAAGATGGAAGAAGAAGATGGAAGAAGATGGTAGAAGATGGTAGAAGATGGAAGAAGAAGATGAAGAAACCGAAGGATGAAGAAAGGAAGAAGGAAGACCAGAAGAAAGAAGATTTTAATAAAGGAATTGTCAAAGACCGTCTCCTGTCATTTTTAACATTTTTGTCACTTTTTTGGTGAAATGGTAGGGGTAAGCCTCCCGCCCGCAGACCCCCACAACCAATGGCCAGGGTTGTGGGGACGAGGCCCTTGTCCCCATCAACATGGGGACATGGTGCTTTGAGGGGTCACAGACCCCCAAAGCACCCTCCCAATGTTGAGGGCATGTGGCCTGGTACGGTTTACGCTCTCGTCCCCCCTCTTTTCCTGTGGCCTGCCAGGTTGCGTGCTCGGATAAGGGTCTGGTATGGATTTTGAGGGGGACCCCACGCCTTTTTTTTTTTGGCCCGGGTTCCCCTTAAAATCCATCCCAGACCTGAAGGGTCTGGTATGGATATTTAGGGGGACCCCTACGTAATTTTAAAAAAAAAATTAAAGCGGGGTTCCCCTTAATATCCATAGCAGACCTGAAGGGCCTGGTAATTGAAATTAGGGGAACCCCCACGCTTTTTTTTTTTTTTTTTATCAATGACTTTCAATGAATGACTGTTCTCTGTGTTACGGGAGCCGGCAATTCATTAACCGCGAGTGATTTTAAATAGCTTTTTTTCCTGCAAAAATGACACTTTGTGCAGGGACAGTTCTAAGCACGGGAAACATGCGCCCCTTCACAGGCATACTATAGACACCCCCCAGGTACGAAATTTAAAGGAATATTACACTTTTATTGATTCACATTAAGCATTATTAAAATCACTGCTCCTGAAAAAACGGCTGTTTTTAAAAAAAAAAAATGCATTGATACATGTCCCCTGGGGCAGGACCCAGGTCCCCAAACACTTTTTATGACAATAACATGCATATTAGCCTTTAAAATGAGCACTTTTGATTTTGAACGTTCGAGTCCCATAGACTTTAATAGGGTTCTAAAGTTCACACGAGCTTTAGGTCTGTTCGCAGGTTCTGGTGCGAACCGAACAGGGGGGTGATCGGCTCATCCCTATTAAGGACATCAATCAATTTAAGCCAATAAAAAGTAGTACCATATACTTTAGAATGTTAGAATAATTTTTATTTTTGTTTAACATCAACAACAATATGCAAACAAAAACACAAATTTGAAATGACAAAGAGAAGACAAAAGGGAAACAATGAACTTACTCAATATTGCTTATAAAATACATGAATGGGAAGTACTACCCATTATAAAATAAAAAGGTAAAAAAATCACCAAAAAGCTTGTCTTTGCCCTCACGTAGTTGCAGTACTTTCCACCTTATTTATAGATAGCAAAAAAATTTAATCTTTTGGGGAAACTCCCCTCTTATGGGAAAACATATCACAAATAAAAAAATATACTTATATTGGATACAATTGCAATTTCATGTTATTAAAAATGATCTTTCCTTTTCAATCTGCAGCACTGTAATTTTCTGTAAAATTAAGTGCAATATGGTAACCTGGAGGCATTCAGTTGGTGCACGCTGCACTTCCAGAATAGGGATGGGCCGAACACCCCTCAGTTTGGTTTGCACCAGAATATGCGAACAGGCCATAAATTTATGCGAACATGCGAACCCCATTAAAGTCTATGGGACACGAACATGAAAAATCAAAAGTGCTAATTTTAAAGGCTTATATGCTAGTTATTGCCATAAAAAGTGTATGGGTACCTGGGTACTGCCCCAGGGGATTTATCAATGTAAAAAAAAAAGTTTTTTAGAACTACCGTTTTTTCAGGAGCAGTGATTTTAATGATGCTTAAAGTGAAACAATAAAAATGAAATATTCCTTTAAATATCGTGTCTGGGGGTCCCCTTGGTCTGCCTTTAAAGTGGCACATCTGTGTGATGTGTTTTACTGTGCCACAGCAAAATTACATTTCTAAAAAGAAAAAATGTAATTTAAAATAGCTTGCGGGTGTAATGTATTGAATTGTAATGTGTATGATACTCCATGCCAAAATCAAAAGAAAAATTGGCTTGGGGACCCCCCCCAAATTCTATACAAGACACTTATTCGAGCATGCAGCCTGGAGGACAGGATGGGGGGCAAGCGAGCGCACCCCCCTCCTGAACCATACCAAGCCACATGCCCCCCAAAGCACCTTCTCCCCACAACTCTAGCCCCCTTTAACCAATTTTATATTAATATATATATATATATATATATATATATATATATATATATATATATATATACTGCCTGCATTGTATATATAGTCTACAGTATACTAACTACATATATATATATATATACATACATACACACACACACACACATACATACACTAAACTGCCTGAATGCCACTAACCTGCCTCTAACTAACGTTCTCTCAATTATAACACTGTATACGGCCGCTGTGTAAGAAGCCTTATATAGTGTGGGATATGGACTTAACCCCCTGAGCCTTTGGCTAATCATGGCTCTCACAGCAGAACGCGCTGTGATTGGCCAATGCATGCAGGTCAGGTGCATGCTTTGGCCAATCATCAGACATCAATGCACTGCGATCTCGTGATCACGCCCCATAATGTTCACTTTTCAGCGAACACCCGATGTTCACCTGTTCAACATTGGGCCCATCCCTACTCCAGAAATGTTAATTACTGCTTGTGTGATTGGCTCACTGATTTTTTTAGAAGTATTCACCAAGATACAAGTCATATATTAGGCATCCTGTACAACAAAAATGTCAGGGTCAATCACGTCTAAAGGAATGGAGACCCTGCCATTCTACTCATTGGAGCACTGCAGGTGCATCAGTTAATTGATAATGAAAAAGTTACACCCATTCAGAAGTGACTTCAGAATTTATATCCAAAAGACATAGAAGAACAAATAGCTTTTTCTTCAGAGCAGAAACTGGTAGGAGTTACTCTTTAAATAAAAACATAAGAATACCAAATTAGAAAAAAAACAGAGTTGATGAAGTTACACATTTTATTCTTCAGGTAAATTAAACCAGGTTTCCAAATGGTTATCTACAATCTCCAACAAGAAGTTAAAAATCTTGCTGTATTTCCCAAATTAAAAAATGTATTTTCTTTTCTCAGAATTTCATGTGCTTTCTCTTGTACCAACACCACATTTATTAGACACGTTGATTTTTTTTTTTTGTGTAACATTAGCTGTCTTCAAATGGCTTATGTGCTCTATGCTCTCTTTATCCTTTTTCTTCCAGAAAGAACTCAAAGGCTCCTTCTGAAAATACTATTTGCCTTACTGTCATGCTTCAAATATTTTTTGAGGTACTTTCCTGGAAAAAGTATGCAAATCATGAGTTCTGACTTGACTTGGGATTTGTAATTTGCATGTTTGTTCTAGATCAGCGACTCACAAAGTATGGAAGTTACCGACAGCCAAGCAAATTGTATTTTTTTCTGCAATGGCAGCTCTTGTATTTCACAGTACAGGTTTCCTTTAAGTGAATTCCTAATATATTTGAGGAAAAAGCTCAATGATCTAGAAAACTGGACACTGCACATGGTAAAGCACCACCACAGAAAGCACATACACAAGCATAGGCAAGAACAGTACAACATCCTGGTTTTCCTTTTTTTTTTTCCTTTTTCTTCTCTGAACAAATGATTGAAAACTTAACCTTATAAAATTCTTTACACATAGCTGGAAAAGGTTATTACACGCCCTTTGCTGGGATCATAGATTCATGGAAAACATTCCTGCATCAGTTACGTTGGACAGCGATGGGGGTCACTGCACACATTACAAAAGGTTTTTCCACCAGTTACATATTTACCATAAACATAATGCTTTATTCCATTCACATGCCTTTGAGCCAGATTTATCCTACAGGTCACGTCATACTGTAAGATAGACTGAGATAAGATTTCACATAGTATTTCTATGTCTGGTTTAAATTATAACTAAACCCAGAACCACTCCTTAGATGTACTAACTGCATTCATTTAAATTTTTCAGGGTAAGAACATTTTTCAGCAAGTGTAATTTCCTGTGAGTTGAACTAGAGCCATAAAACAAGGTTCCTACTGTAAACTACTAATTTCTCCAACCTCCATTTATTGGAGATAAACAAAGATAGACATGTTTTAAGTCCAACCTAGGGGGTGGAAACCATGGCTCCTTCTATAGATACAGTGGGGCGGTGAGCAGAACCACCCATGGATAAGAAATGTGTTACTGACTGTAGAAGGTGAAAATAAAGGGAAAAACAAGAAATCATAAAACCAATCCAGTCACTGCATCTAAGGATTGATAAGCTGAAATATATAAAAAAATAATGTTTTTGGGTTTACATACACTTTAAAGTGAAAAAAAAAAAAACCCTGCAAGGCAAAGGCATAATAAGCTAGTATGCACTGCATACTAGCTCATTATGAAATACCTTAGATCGAAGCCCCCGTATCACAGCCCCGTCCACGCCAAGGGAGCCGACATCTTGACCTCGCCGCTTATTCCAGGTTTGCGGCTCCGGCGCTGTGAGTGGCCGGAGCCGAGATTACGTCACTCATTCACATGCGTGTGGGAGTCCTCTTCCCGGGAAGGTCCAGGAGCGTCTGCCGGACCTTCATCCGGGCATTCAGAGCACATGCGCCGCTGATGTCAGCGGCTGCATGCAAAGGGAATATCTCCTAAGCCGTAAAGGTTTAGGAGAAATTAATTTTACCTACAGGTAAGCCTTATTATAGGCTTACCTGTAGGTAAAAATGAAAAATTAGGGTATACAACCACTTTAAGGATAAAACATAAGCCTAAAGTCACATGAATGGAAAAAGCACTGTGTTGTCTCCCCCTTGGCTCAACACATAAGTAAATCAAGATAACCACAAACATAAACAATAATCTTTTGACGTTTTCAGAAATCTTGACCCTTCGACTTTCCAGTAAGGATTTCATGATAAATTTTAAGGGTATATGTATTGTAGTTTAAAGTGAACTTGATGCATTTCTAAGTGAGCCCACACCAGTCCAAACTGTAGTTTTAGGGCTTGTAAAACAAAAAGCAAATTCACAAAACTTGTCCACGAAGGGGTTTCAGTTTCATGCAGCAAAACAGATCCCAGAAATATCAAGCCACCTGGCTCTTTCTTCAGCAGCACTGCTGCTCTTGTCAATGGTCCCTCAGACCTTCTCCAACATGAAGTGCAGTCCCCCAGATAAAGCACCTCATCTCCAGACAGAATCACACACTTGTCTTCAAATGAGAGCAAACCTCTCTTCTGGCTCGAGCTCTGACCTATGTCCAAGCCTTTATTGTAAGGGTTGTGTGCACTTGGACACATGTCCAGATGGTCTTTAACAAGATATTGACACGGGGTTGGAGATTTCTTCGCTCTCTTGTAGTAGTTTATTATAGTTCTTTTTCACTAAAATCTTAAAAAGAAGGTGGATGAGGAGGCACAGGGCTGTAGAATGAAGAGGGGGAGGTGACTTCAGTGCTGGCTTTACCTCCACCATAGGACCGCCCATGAACTGGGCTTCAGCCTGGGGTGGAACTACGGTTAGCACTGGCATAAATAAAAATGTCATTTTATTCAAAGAACACTCCACAGATTTTACAAGATCAAGTGTGATGTGCTTTGGGTCCCCTGAGGGATTTAACAAGCATTTTCAAGTTCTGGTGACACTTCTTCTTTAACTATCTTCAGCTAAAAAGCAAAAATGAAAAAACAATTAGCAAACACAATCTTTTATGTAGAGAAAGATAGGAAGCTTAGTGAGGAATGGAATGTGAGCTCCGACCGATAGCCGTAAAATTAACGATGAGCAGAAATGTCATTTCATTACAAGTGAAATTAGATCTCACAAGTCAATGATGGGGAAAGATTTTTTTTTTCTCCCATCCTTTAGTGTTCAAAATGTGGAAAGGATTCCAGGCTTCTTCCTGCTCACTTCTATCATTCTACTTTTGTTAAAGTTTAACATTTAACACCCAAGATCACTTCCAGATCCTTCAAGTCTTTAGTTTGATTGAAATCTCAGCTCATAGATGTCTGTTGATTTGCACTTTACAAGCTGCAAATATAAATGCATTTTTTAAATTAAAAAAGTCCTCATCTCCGATGCTCAGGTAAGAAATTTGGGTTTTATATATGCAACAATTATACAAATGTAGTCAGCTGTATGGACAATAGCATTAGGTGGCTCTTTGCATTGTACCAACAATAGTAATAGGTCACCTTTGTCAAAGATTTTTATTTTTTTGAGCCCATGGCGTGGTGCACAAAAAGTAAACACCATGTGAACCAAAAAAGTGCACCTGAACACACACAAAAAGTGCACAGAATGTATCACTGGTCCCCTGCCAAAGAAGAAGGACCTCCTTGATCCCCCCCCCCAGCATGTAAGACTCCTGATAGGGACAAGGCACCCTGGTTCACCTAGCCAAAAGACCTGTCGGATGCCTCTCCTCATGGCTAGCCAAAGCTGACCACCAAGTTAAGGGCTCTTCTGAAGAGGGACCCTCAGGAAGGGGAGGAAGGAACCTAACGGCCATACATCCTCTCCCTCGGTTTCAGAGCAGGCCCAAAGACCACAACTTACTATCCTGGGGAGTAAAAAACAAACATAAAAAAGGTGCAGTAAAGCATGTGAAAAGAAAATAAATAAAAAGTGCCAGTGCATATACAATTGCTAGTGGCCTGGTAACAAAATTTCCCCCAGGCATGAGGCGAAGTGCAGAAAAAAAAAAAACTGTGGTGTTGTGGCATAGTGCCCCTTTTTTATAGTGGGGTCCCATTCCCAGAGTGATACTAGGAGCATTGCCTTGTCTTCAGAAGATGCTTAACACTGCAGGCTCTCTGCCTTCCCAGCCCTCAACCAGATCAGGTAGCACCACTCAAATCAGAAGGCACTGGGCCCTTTGGATCCCTCCACACTAGGGGATTACCCACCCAGGGATGCTTAATTCTGGTTTCTTTCCATGGGGAGGGCCCTCAGGGATATTATACAGTCAGCCTTTCCTGTCAAAAAGCCATAATGATGACGGAGCACCACTACTAGACACTGATGAGAAAGTTTCATCTAATTTTAAGCACCAATTACTAGGTGTTACATTGTACAGTCATTCACAGTCAGTGAGGTCAAAACATAATCCTCTATTGTGTATGTGATTGTGTGGGTGTCAATGCCATGACTGATCATGGATAGTGGTGGTAAGTGTAAATAAGTAGAGCATTAAAGCACACCTTATGCACTTTGATTACTAATTCATATACTACCTAACAAATATTTTTTTCTTCTAGTTTTGTCTTTGTATAGTCATGCAATTTGTTTTTATATTCACATTGAGTATTGAATGAACCCAAGAGAATTTATCTGCATATAGTCACAGGCTGAAGATTCTAGTATGTATTATATATCTCTTTTTTGCTAAATGCATTAAACTGATTAATAGTAAGATGCTTACAGTTTAAATTATCCTCTATCAATTAGCTTTGCGGGAATAGTAAAAGCTCACAAAAATACAAGCTTTTGTGTGAATGTCTTTTCATGATGTCTAATTAAAAATAATGCATCCAAAGGTCATTTTACCACTAGAAAGTCATTAATAGGAAGCTTTCATTAGCATGTACACACATCATACTCCAATTGACTTTGCAAATGAAGGCATATGTTATATTGACTGTACAGCGACATGAAATAGTCCACTTAAACAAACTGATCTATGTTTAGCAGCAAATAAAATAATTCTATTTTATGCTTCTGTTAATTTTGTGCCGTGTTTTTCTGCACTGCAATAAAATGCAACATGCTGCAATTTATCGCAGCACGTTGCAGCACAGCTCTAAGCTAGATTGCCATGTAAATGGGACACAGAAAAAAATGTTGTTTTCTGAGTATCCTTACAGTGACAGGTGTCCTACAATACATTAAAATGTTTCAATTCACCCTAATTGATACTTAAAGTATATCTAAAACAAAATTGTATATATTGCAGGTTACTAGTCCTTAGATGTGGTGGAGGCATTAGGTTTCTTTTTTTCAAGCTTCCTTTTCTTTATTTTTTGGTAATTCTGTCAGTAACACACTTCCTGTCCTAGGGTGACAACATCCACTCACTGTACAGCTATGGAGGAGCAGCATTGCCCTTTTAGGCTACCAGCTGCCATTTTGGACTGCAGGCTTACACGATGATGTCTGCAAGTTCAGCCTAGGACTATAGGCTAAAACTAAGGGACTGGTCCTACATCATCAGTAGGCAGTGTAATATGCAGGTGCTTGAACAGGAAACAGATAGACTTTAAGGAATAAAAAGGTAAGTATAACAATCATTTGGATGAAAATGATTAAACTCCAAGCAAAAAGTTTATGCCTAGGGTTTAGCTCTGCTTTTCTTCTGAGAATATCAATAAATGATAGATATGATATAAATGTGTTACCATTATCATGGCTGTAAGGCTACTTAAAGCCACCAAATTGTAGCCAGATGGGCAAACACATCAGTGAAGTCTTTTCATTCGCAGCAACCCTCCCAGGGTTTGAGTGACATTAGTCTACATTTAGTGGGCAGCTAGGCTGTAGCCAGCCTAAGCTCTGATCGTTATTGTTTTCCGTGTTCACTGTGGTTTCCCTAAGCCTAGGGTGTTCTCTGCTTCTTTCTGTTGGTCTCCAGCAGAGGGTGCAAGAAAATACAATCATACTGTATGGATTATGAATATTTATTTCCCCCTTGTAAATCCCTAGGAGGTTTATTGCCAGTAATGTGGGCTGGAGAAGTAAATATTGCGAGAGCCCTTCTAGGAACCAGGAATTATGCCTATGTTAGGGCCTGGAAGATAGGAAAGAGGCTAGAAAAGGGGAGCACCTTCAGAAAGACAAACATCGAAGAGTTGTTAGTCTCAGCATAAGGGCACACATTAAAGAATTGTTGCTTTCAGCTTAAAGGCACTCCCCTTGGCCAATGAGAGGGGTTAAAAAGATTTCTATGTTGGTGGAGACAGATGCTGCTTGGGTATTCCACAAAGCCTATCTGTCTCTACTTTATCCTGGACATTGAGCTAATAAAACCGGAGATATCAGTCATTTGGTTTTCCCTGGTGGGTCATTTTGTTCTTTGGGGCCACTGTGGGCCAGATAACCAATAGGGGGCCTGTTAAAAATAACAAATTTTTTAGTGGGTCAGCACTATATATGAAAATATAACCTACAATCCAATCAGCTAAACATGTATACTTATGGTTGATAACAAAAAATATAACATAATGTCAGGAGCAAACATCTGTAGAGAGTATTTTCAAAGAATATGAAATCAAAGTGAAGCTGATAAAGTGAATACAAACATTACCAACTGTACATAAAAATATGTCTTAATTGATTGGTTGATTCATTGATTTTGAGTCATCATAAATCCAAGTACTGCAAATACACGTAAAATGGAAAATAGAGAAAAGAAAATTTTCTTCCACGTGCCCCATCTGCTACCAGGCATAGACAAAATGAGGTTCTACAGACTATGACTAGTAAAATGAAACAACTATCACCAAACTGTGAGAATAATCTAAATACATATGAATATTAATGGTCTCCAGCCAGCAATGCATCACTTTAGCATTTGCTGTGCAGTTCTTAATCTTTTGCACTAATGAATCCCCATAGCTTCTAGCTGTTCTTCCACTAATAAAATCAGTCAAAGCCGTCCAGTTTAGTCATCTACTCTACATGTGTAGAAATGTAATAAAGACCAGACTATTTGGATTTAAAAATAATCATCAAGCAGATTTCATTGTGTGTGCCTACATGCTTTTTTTTTTATATTTTACATTTATCCCATCCCATATTTATATTATATGGCTTGCTCCATCCTCATCCCCTGACATGTTATATGGGCCCCTGCCATTCTATCCTCACATCATTAGTGTTGTACGCAAATTAGATTCCCCCACCCCCCAACCTGAACAAACCCCCTTCCTTTCCTTTTTCCCACCACTTTCTTCAGGGGTGGCCACTGATAAGATAGGTAGCTTAGATAAAAAAGTACTGCAACCAAAGTGGTGGAAGTCACAGAAGCAGTTGGTATCTTCAGAAAATGGAGGCAGGTAGCTCCATGAATGGTACATATTTTTGCATCATTGTGCCACATCCACCATGGCCATTTTATGTAGAATGGAGAATCAATCCCAGTGCTGCAACATAAAACAACTGCAAGTGCCCATCATTGACATTTTGTTGTGGACATCAACAGAGAAACATGGTAGTGACAGATGGTAATATACAGCTTCCTCCACTCTGGAACCAGGAAACGGGTATTATAGCTGAGAATTGCACCCAAGAACTACTGTAGATGACACTAGCTTAGGTGCAAACAAGAACCCTTCACACAGAATTTATGCCACACAAAATCAGATAAGAGCTTGATCTCATTATCCTAAACAATGCAAACTAGCAGCAATCCAATCAACAGCTAACTAATTACCCAGTGAGCTAATTAACTGCTAGGCCCCTAGACAAGCCTTGATTAGTCAGGGAGTGCCCACCCCAGACAGTTCGGAAACAGATCCCATTAACCAGGTTTCTTTTCTCCGAGTTTCAAGTTGGCAGAGACCAACATGGCTTCCTTGACTGTTAAATGTGGTAATAACATAACATCTTGCATTATCTAACAGGACATCTTTTTGAATGCTTTTAGCTCCCTCAAATGCCAAGGTCCATAGCCAGCCGGCAAGAGGCTACCCTGCAGTCTACTCCAAAAGCCCCTGGTCCGGTTGGGTCTGTCACAGTATCCACAACATGATGAAAATTTACTCAATACTCAGCCTGTCGCCAGCATTTTGTCCAATCCATACACTGCATTATAAACTGCATATAAGCTTCACTACTTTGCACACTACTGTTAATGCCTAAAACACAAACATAAGAAGAAGGTGCACAACCTAGTGCATTATTGTAAAACTCTTTATTAATTTTAAAAGACAAAGCCATTGTACTCACAAAGGGAAATAGGCACAGGCGTTACAATAAGCAAAACACCACCAGATGCATATTCATTGGATAGGGTGCAGCTAACAAGTTTCAGGGGCATGGCCCTCAATCAGATCCTACCTAAATTGTATGTCACTGAATACTGATTAATTCTGTCAATTATGTACTTCATTCTTCTCCACTCTGTACAATCTGCTGTACATTATATATTCCATACCACTCTGCTCTGTACATAATATGCTCCATACCTATCCCCTCTGTACAATGTGCCTGAATAGTATATACTCCAAACCACTCCAATCACACTGTCATTTACAATAATAGACCCTGTATAGCTCTGTTAAATATTCCATATTGTTACACTTTGTAGACTGTATTTTGCATTAATATGTATCATACTGCTACTCTCCGTATACTGTGTGGTGCAATATATATTGCATAACACTCTGCTCTGTATACTTAGTTGTAGGTTATGTACTCCATTGTGTATACTGAGTACATACATTTAGCTACCTGTTAACTCTCCACTTTTTACACTGTCATATACACTATATTTTCAAAATTATTGGAACGCCTGCCTTTACACGCACATGAACTTAATAGCATCCCAGTCTTAGTCCATAGGGTTCAATATAGAGTTGGCCCACCTTTTTCAGCTATAACAGCTTCAACTCTTCTGGGAAGGCTTTCCACAAGGTTTAGGAGTGTGTCCATGGGAATGTTTGACCATTCTTCCAGAAGCACATTTGTGAGGTCAGGAACTGATATTGGAGAGAAGGCTTGGCTCACAGTCTCCGCTCTAATTCATCCCAAAGGTGTTCTGTTGAGTGGAGGTCAGGACTCTGTGCAGGCCAGTCAAGTTCCTCCACCCCAAACTCGCTCATCCATGTCTTTATGGACCTTGCTTTATGCACTGGTGTGCAGTCATGTTGGAACAGGAAGGGGCCAACCCCAAACTGTTCCCACAAAGTTTGGATCATGAAATTGTCCAAACTGTCTTGGTATGCTGATGCCTTAGGAGTTCACTTCACTGGAACTAAGGAGCAAGCCCAACTCCAACCACTGAAAAACAACTCCACACCATAATCTTCCCTTCACCAAATGATTTGGACCAGTGCACAAAGCAAGATCCATAAAGACATGGATGAGCGGGTTTGGGGTGGAGGAACTTGACACCTCAACCCAATAGAACACCTTTGGGATGAATAAGAGCGGAGACTGCGAGCCAGGCCTTCTTGTCCAACATCAGTGCCTGACCTCACAAATGTGCTTCTGGAAGAATGGTCAAACATTCCCATAAACACACTCCTAAACCTTGTGGACAGCCTTCCCAGAAGAGTTGAAGCTGTTATAGCTTCAAAAGGGTGGATTAACTCAATATTGAACCCTACAGACTAAGACTGGGATGCCCTTAAAGTTCTAAAGTTACCCTAAAGTTACCACTCCATTCTGTATTCAAGTCTATGTGAAATACTGCCACATCATTTTAAGAAGTATGTTTTTTTTTTCTTAGCAAAAAAAAGCCAATGTTATCCTTGTTATGCACAGGCATTGTGAGGATTTTCAAGAAATGTCATTGCACCTGCATCATACTTGCTGCTATTAAAGGATAGGGGGTGCAGCCATGCAAATCAGTTATTTAATATTAGATTGTATCTGTACTATACACCAATGGTTCTGGATTTACAGTTATCAATTTGTGTGTACAGAGCCATTTATTCCAAACTGCATACAGCTGTTTCAGACTTGTTGGCCCTCATCAGCACAGTATATGGAAACTATGGCTTCCTAATTTTGTAAGGCTTGCAGACCAATATATTCATACACTGTACTGTATATGATATAAATTTAAAGAATATATATTTATAGAACTATATAGAGAAATAAGTTGTTTCAGGGAGACAAAGTAGGTGGGTGATGAGATTTCTTGCTGCTTACAGCTCAGGGGAAAAAAAATGCCATCCGACTGATTGAACGGTATAGAGCTAAGACATTCCATCAATGTACATATACATTGCCTATATACTTGTCTTCGTGCTGATTTGTGTAACTGGCACTTAAACAACTCAGACCCCCGCTCTCACCCATTAAGCTGCAGAAGGAATGCAAATAAAATCTCCGACACAAGGTCATTCCATTCAGATATTCATCTGTCCTGACTTGAGAAACCAGCTTTCATTATGCAGATTTAATTTAGAATTTAGACTCTCTCCAGCAAAGAGCTAAATAACATTCAGCGGATCTGACTTAAAATGTGGCGCGCTAAGCGCCGAAGACTCAGCTTGTTATTTCCAGACAGTGATTGCACGTTCATGTAGAGAATTTAATATGAATTTACATAAACACCCTGAGGAAGTATTTATGGCATAAGGTACATTGGGATTCTGTGTCACAGACAGTCTAGTTTACAAATGAGCCTTTTCAGGCATCTTTTTACTGCAGTTCTGATATAAGCATCACGGAACAATATTTTTAAATAAGATGGTAGCATTTAAAAAGCCTTGCTGAATCCACTGATTAATTCCGCAGACAATGTTTGTCAACTTGCTCTTTTAAAGATGTAAATAAGTACAAGAATAATAAAAAAGGAAATAGAAGATTACAAAATAAGTATACGCAGTATGCCTTCTGTATAATCACATTCATCATTAAAACTGTGATATGCAGATTTAAGGATGATTACCATTTGTTCGGCAAAAATATTTATTAATGCAATATATCTTTTAAAGATGAACTCTGGGGAAAAGAAAAACTTTACCCATGCAGTGCAAACTTCATCCTCTTAACTGCAAATATTGCTCGCCTTGTTTAGGCGATGATGAATAAGGGGATCTGGGTTGTGGGTGAACCCTAGGTAATCACACCTGCAAGGCAGGATTGCTGGTCCTGACCAGTCAAGTAGCAAAGAGAAGGGGCTTTAGGGGCCTGGTTGCACTGGAAGGAGGAAACCTGTAGGAGCAAGCAATAAGGTAAGTATCTTGTTGTATTCATCATACCCTAGGCAAAATGAGCAGTTAATCCATGAAGTATGGAGGAGGACCCACTGCTAAAAGCTGAACTACAGGCAAATATGAAAAAAGAAAATGAAAGCAGCTTTGTATTCATTAGTTTATTACAGGGGTGGCCAACCAGTGGCCCGTGGGCCAAATGTGGCCAGCGGAGCCCTCCGATGTGGCCCACAACCTCCTGCTCTGGAATGGTGGGTTAGCAAGCCCAGATCGCAGGTTGCCGACCCGTCATACCACACCATCAGTGTTGTGAATGAAGCTGGTGGTAGAGGAAGAAAGCAGCTGCAGAGCAGAGCCCCCCAAGCCGATGCTTCCTGTACAGAGCTGGCTTTTGCTACAGGCAGAGTCTATGGCAAAGTTCAGTTAACCCGCAGGATAGACACAGGCACACTACACTGCACCCACTGTGTGGCTAAATCACAGCACATCAGAGTGAAAGCAGTTTAGGCCCTTTTCGCATGATCGGCCCTACCCAATCGGACCCTCAATTCACTTCTAAAGAGCGGCAGATGTAAACAAAATTTTGTCTGTTCCGATCCTCTAAAAAAAAATTGAAGGGAATTCGTCGCCTTCCATCTGGGTGGATCGGATTGGAGGTCCTATAGAGTAGCCGTGACCTGTCATCCGCCCGCTCCGTTCATTGTGGCCCGCGACTGGTTACCAAGTTGCTTAAGTGGCCCTCGCTCTTAAAAAGTTTGAGCACCCCTGGTTTATTACATATAAAATACATTTTTTGGGTGCAAGCAGTGTAGGTACCTGAATTTGACCTGGTATCAGTTTCTTGTAGTCCTTGTACAGCAAAGCTTAGACTGAGAAAGAGAGAAGCAGCACAAGAAACTAAGCAATTGTAATCCAATGCAAGGAGCAGGCAAGCTCAAAGTAGTAGAGCAGAGTGAAAGAGAAATGAGCCCATCAGTATGATGAATCTTCTTTCACTGTCCAGTGACAGGCTGAGAAAGGGACAAGATCTGCAAATGTTACGTAACTGTAGAGAGAGAGGACTTTAAAGCTCAAATCTATGGAATAGGTTATTGCTTTCTGAAAACCAAAACACATGGAGTGTTCAACAAATCCTTTACCATAATTAATGTCTTATCTAAAAACTCCAAAGCAGAAAAGGTTAAAATGATCTTGCCAGGTTTTGAAAAATCCAGATTAAAAGGCATCTGTAATATATCTGCTTTATATTCACCTCTCTGGCACCCCATGTCTCCTACCATCCCTCTGTTCCATCACTGCAGCCTCTGTAAGACTCTTTGGTTTTCAATGCTTTCAGGAATATTTGATCCCCCACCATGTGCCTTGGTTCAATTTCTGCGACCCCACCATTACTATAGGACTCAGCACCAATGTAACGTTCCAAAGATGGCTTGCATTGGGGTACACGTCCATACTTTCACAAACAACTTTTCATCCACTAAATCATCTTCAACACTCTGTATTACTATTTTTACAGTTTAATTTATTACACTCTTTTAGTAGTAGCACCTGTAGACAGGTCTAGGGGTTTTTTATTTTCTTAAGCTTTTTAGGTTTTATTTAGTATAATTTGAGAAAAAGTTGACTTGAATTGGAGACTTTTAGTGTCTTAACTGAAGATGACCTAAAGTCAACTTCACAGCAGTGAGTAAAGAGTACATTTCACTTAGATTTATACAGTACCTCACATAAGTGAGTACACCCCTCACATTTTTGTGAATATTTTATTATTTCTTTTCATGTGACAACACTAAAGAAATGACACAATGTAAAGTAGGTAGTGTACAGCTTGCATAACAGTGTAAATTTGCTGTCCCCTCAAAATAGCGCAACACACAGCCATTAACGTCTAAACTGCTGGCAACAAAAGTGAGTACAGCCCTAAGTGAAAATGGGCCCAAAGTGTCAATATTTTGTGTGGCCACCATTATTTTTTAGCACTGCCTTAACCCTTTTGGGCATGGAGTTCACCAGAGCTTTACAGGTTGCCACTGGAGTCATCTTCCACTCCTCCATGACAACATCACAGAGCTGGTGGATGTTAGACCTTGTGCTTCCCCCCTTCTGTTTGAGGATGCCCCACAGATGCTCAATAGGGTTTAGGTCTGGAGACATGCTTGCCAAGTCCATCACCTTTACCCTCAGCTTCTTTAGCAAGGCAGTGGTCATCTTGGAGGTGTGTTTGGGGTCGTTATTGTGTTGGAATACTGCCCTGCGACCCAGTCTCCGAAGGGAGGGGATCATGCTCTGCTTCAGTACATCACAGTACATGTTGGCATTCATAGCTCCCTCAATGAACTGTACCTCCCTAGTTCCGGCAGCACTCATTGTCAGAAACCATGAAATCAGACCAAGACAGAAGTACAGTTAAATCACACTTGTTTAATAATAAATGTAAAATTAACAAATGTAGTCAAAAAATTGCCAGAGTTCGGTAACCAGAACGGATAGTCACCCAAGCCAAAAGTTAGGGATCAAAGTAGTGAAACAGCAAGCAGGATCTGGAGCCAGAAGGGATGTCAGCAAAGCCAGTCTTTAAACAGGAACACAGGAGATGTTTCTTGTGATGTTGACTAAGGCAAAGGCAGAGACACTCTGGACTGGACAGCTTAAGTAGGCAGGACTGATAAGCAGGATACGAACAACAGTGGGGTAACTGTGGAGAGAGATGGGAGCTGGCATTTAGCCAACAGCTGAGCAGCCAGCTCAGAGAAGGAAGGGCTGAGCCCAGCCCTGACACTTGACTGTAGGCAAAGCCAACTTGTCTTTGTACTCCTCACCTGATTGCTGCCACACATGCTTGACACCATCTGAACCAAATAAAGTTTATCTTGGTCTTATCAGACCACAGGACAAGGTTCCAGTAATCCATCTCCTTAGTCTGCTTGTCTTCAGCAAACTGTTTGCAGGCTTTCATGTCTATCATCTTTAGAAGAGGCTTCCTTCTGGGACGACAGCCATGCAGACCAATTTGATGCAGTAGGCGGCATATGGTCTGAGCACTGACAGGGTGACACTCCACCCCTTCAACCTCTGCAGCAATGCTGGCAGCACTCATACGTCTATTTTCCAAAGACAACCTCTGGATATGACGCTGAGCACGTGCACTCAACTTCTTTGGTCGACCATGGCGAGGCCTGTTCTGAGTGGAACCTGTCCTGTTAAACTGCTGTATGGTCTTGGCCACCATGCTGCAGCTCAGTTTTTAGGGTCTTGGCAATCTTCTTATAGCCTAGGCCATTTTTATGTAGAGCAACAATTATTTTTTTCAGATACTCAGAGAGTTCTTTACCATGAGGTGCCATGTTGAACTTCCAGTGACCAGTATGAAAGAGTGAGATAACGATAACGATAGTGCGATAACACCAAATTTAAAACACCTGCTCCCCATTCACACCCGAGACCTTGTAACACTAACGAGTCACATGACACCGGAGAGGGAAAATGGCAAATTGGACCCCATTTGGACATTTTCACTTAGGGGTGTACTCACTTTTGTTGCCAGCGGTTTAGACATTAATGGCTGTGTGTTGAGCTATTTTGAGGGGACAGAAAATGTACACTGTTATACAAGCTGTTCACCCACTACCTTACATTGTAGCAAAGTGTAATTTCTTCAGTGTTGTCACATTAAAAGATATAATAAAATATTTACAAAAATGTCAAGGGTGTACTCACTTTTGTGGGATACTGTATATAATTCCATGCTGTGGTTTCAAAACATATCCATGGTCACTGCATGTTGTCTTAAATAAAATCTGTCTGACCAAGCAAGGATTAGGAGGCCCATTCACCCATGCAGTAAACATTGAGTTTTTCACAGAAGTTCCCAACTGTTTCCACCTCTTGCTTGAGCATTTTATAAATTTTCGTCTTGTCTGCTCAGAAAAGCATGGGTAATAACCTCCCCCAATTTACTTGTGGTTTCACAGTTTCAGTTCTACCATGTAAACGTTTCATTCAGCTTGATCAGATACAAGCCATGGGACCTCCAGCAACCCATTTCTCTTTTTATCATGAAATTCCTATAACCTATAACCTGAAACAATTGTGTTACACTTATTACACATACCTACATGATAAACCAGATGAGCTACAGGAATTCCAAACACTTCATAGGAGGTAGTAATAATTTATGTACTTAGGGACTTGGAGCTTTTATTTGACAGTACAGTTCTTACAGCTGTAATAGAAATACACTGGAGAAAACATATATGGAAAAAGAGATGCTCACATTTGACATAGCTGGAAACCAAAAAGCAGACCAGTAAATTTGATCAAACATGCTTTAGAACACCCTGGAGATTTGGGTATGTTCTATAATTAATTACAGACTAGTCTAAAATATTAAACAAGTGCAATTTTTTACAAAAGGAGTGGGAAAGTTAGAAAAGCAATGAATGACATGTTGAGCTAATTTGGTGGATCAAAACAATCTTTATTGACTGTGCAAAACAGGGAAACCAAAGCAAATGTATTCATTAGTATTATAAAATATTAGAAATAAAAAAAAAAAAAAAATGATATATATATATATATATATATATATATATATATATATATATATATATATATATATAATGCTCTATTATTAAAGTGATAATAATTAAAAGCAGATGAACTGTAGTAAAAGAGGGGGGTGACCAGGGCCAGATTAAGAACATCATGGGCCTGGTGCTGAGGATTTTGGTGGGGCCTTTTATAAACAATAAATAAATAAAAAATGCAAACAATTTTTTGTTATAACAAATTAAATTAAAGAGAGAGGGAGGATGAGAGAGAGAGAGAAAGGGGATGAAAGAGGTGTGAGGGGTAAGGGAAAAAGGATGAGAGAGAAAGGAGGGATGAGAGAAAGATGATGCACATGAGCATGCGTGGGAATGACATCAACGCAGCCCGGCCAAGGCAAGTGACTGAAGGCACAGAACCCAGAAGGAAGACCGGGTGAAGATGGAAGCGCCTGGTCAGGATTGATCACGGCACAGCACTGGAGGGCTCTGTCTGCCAATTTAAGTGTACCCTAATGTGCTAATATGCTGTGTATACTTGTACATTATGGCATAACCTACCTAAGGGCCTCTAAAAAATAGTAATGTTAGAAAAGTTTACTACCGCTTTAATATCATTGGAACCCAGGAGCCTCTCATGGGGCCCCCTACTGACCCGCATAGTTGCCAACATTTCAAAAATATTTTCAGGGACACTTTTTTACAAGTGCTATATTTAGAGTAGCTGACATCCCCTATGTTCATCTATACATCACAATAGTACTTACAAAATTAAATAAGTATTAATAATGGGGCAGAACAAATATGAGGACTGAGATTTCCTTTAGTTGAACTAACAAAAGTGTGCCCATTCTAGAGCTGGTAACATTGAGGATATTCAGTATAATTAAAAAAAAACTGTTTTTGTGGGTAAGAGGCATAGAGGAGGAGAATGGATGGTATAAAAGTGGGAAGTATGTGCAGGTGAGGGAGAGGAATGTGGAGGGTTTACAGTGGGCACTATGTACATAAGAGGAGTGCGGAGGGTATGACAGAAGGCACTATGTACAGGAGAGGAGTGTGAAGAGTATGACAGTGGGCAGTATGCACAGCAGAGGAGTGTGGAGGGTATGACAGTGAGCAGTATGTACAGGAGAGGAGTGTGGAGGGTACGCCAGTGGGCACTATGTACGGGAGAGAAGTGTATGACAGCGGGCACTATGTACAGGAGAGGAGTGTGTAGGATATGACAGCGGGCGCTATGTATAGGAGAGAAGTGTGGAGGGTATGACAGTGAGCAGTATGTACAGGAGAGAAGTGTGGAGAGTATGACAGTGGGCACTATGTATAGGAGAGGAGGATGAAGGAATCTGGGAAGGAAAAATTTAAAGGTTTGTGGAAGGATGTTTAGGGACTGCGTAGTGGTTAAGCGGGCCATACATGGATTGAAATTACACCAATTAAGCAGAGACCAGCTATAATCGATCTATGTATGGGCTACCTCGTTTTACACAAGTCAACCTATTAACCGACTTGAGTACAACCAGCCTGTCAGGTTTTCCCCAAAACAATCAGTGCTGCCACCTATAGTTCGCAACACTGATCATCGTATTGACTGGCAGAACACAATAACACGGCAGGAGTGATTCCCCCATCCACAGGTCAGCAGGTGAGAAGGTGTGTGGGGACAGGCTGGGGAGAGATACTAGTCAGTGGCTGGGTAGGCACTGGCTAGTATCAGAGCCAGATACACACAGGTTACATATGCCACGATCATTAGAGTGAGAACAATAATTCTAGCCCTAGACCTCCTCTGTAACTCTAAACATGTAACCTGTAAAAAAATTTAAAGCATTGCTTAGTACACAAAAAAATCGTGCTAACTTTAGTGTTTTTTTTATGAATGAAACAGTTTCTTTCCAAAAAAAACGTTTGAAAAATTGCTGCGCAAATGTCGTGTAACATAATAAGTTGCAGACCACCATTTTATTCCATAGGGTGTCTGCTAAAACAATATATATAATGCTTGAGGGTTCTGAGTAATTTTCTATCAAAAAAAATGATGATTTTTACATGTAGGGGAGAAGTGTCAGAATTGGCCTGGGTGGCAAGGGGTTAATTATCATAAGTAATATGCAAATAATTATTATAAGCACTGTGAGTTCATCCTCTCAGTCTGCTGCAGAGTGTTCCAGCTTGTATTTAAACTGGCCGCTCTGTATGTAGCTTCTGACAGGCTGCGCAAGCAGCCCTGTATCTCCGGAACCATAGATGAAAGCAGCCCCATATTTTAACCAGTGCTGGAGTAGGTCTTTAGCTACCTACCCCCCAAATGGGGTCTCTGTGACTCCTGATCGCCGAGGCCGACAGGCGTAAGGAGGAGGCGGGCGGGTTTAAATACCCCCCGACTCCTCCTACAAATTCAGGCCGGCCTGCGGCCCGCCTTCTTATTTAAACTGGCCGCTCTGTATGTAGATTCTGACAGGCTGCGCAAGCGGCCCCATATCTCCGGAACCATAGATGATAGCATCCCCATATTTTAACCAGTGCTGGAGTAGGTCTGTAGCTACCTACCCCCCAAGTGGGGTCTCTGTGACTCCTGATCGCTGAGCTACAACCCTCATAGTCGATCTTTTTTTTATTTTATTTTTAGAATTTTTTTTTTTTTTTTGGGGGGCAAATGGGCCTATCTTGAGAAAGGGGCCTGGAGCTGCAGCTCCAATAGCCCCTATGTTAATCCGGCCCTGGGGGTGACTCTTTTGCATAGTGCAAAAAAATCCCAATGTTATGTACAAAAAGTTAGGATGTGTTATTCTTAGCCTAAACATTCTGGTCACAGGGGTTGCAATTAACATTATTTGACTTGCTACACTTTCCAATGTTGTCGTTTGACTGAAATTGGACTCCGCTCAAAATGTTTTTTCTGTTTTTGAATTTGTGTTTAAAATTTTATTTTGCATTGCCAAAATAATTTTGGTTTGCATTGGTTTGCAGCTATGTCCATGTGACCTCATTAGAGAGCTATGTCATCACTTGCTTTCCTGGAAACACCACATGAAGTGAAATATTCACTAAATGAGAGGAAATCTTCATGGTGTGATTAACTCTCCACTCCTGTTCTGGTGACAGCTGTAAATTTTTACATTTCCCACCACTTTCTACTCAGTGACTATCAGAATAGAACATATGGACTTCCTCCCATGATCGCATTACCCGTGTGTTCTTTTTTTTTTGGCGGCGTGCAGCGGCACACTCTGACCACACATCAAGGCAAAGGGCCAATCACAGTGGCTCTTTACCACGTAATCAGCTGTCAACCAATGACAGCTGATCACAGGATGTAAACACAAGCCGGTTATCTTTTTTCCCCTCACCCTGACAGCGTGAGGAGAGAAGAAAACCGATAATTGATTTATGTTTAAAAGACATTGGCACTGATAATTAGGGCACTGATTATCAGTGTCCTGATTATCAATGCAGCCCCACCAGTGCCCACCAGTGCTGCCAATTGGTGCCCACCAGTGCTGCCAATCAGTGTCCATCAGTGCCACCTATCAGTGTCCCATCAGTGTTGCCTATCCGTGCCCATCAGTGCTTCCCATCAGCACAGCCAAAAAAAAAAAAAAAACAGCCAGTGGTGATTAAATACCACCAAATGAAAGCTCTATTTGTGTGAAAAAAAAAACACTTCATATTGGTACAGTGTTGTATGACCGCAGGATTGTCATTCGAAATGTGACAGCACTAGGAGCTGAAAATTGGCCTGGGCAGGAAGGGGGTAGAAGTGCCCAGTAGGCAAGTGGTTAATAAAGTCAATGTTTTCACCTTTTTAAAATATTTCTTTGCATCTCAGAGCTGCTTATTTACTACAGTCTTTTTCAGCCCATCCTCTTGGATCAGCTGGGCATCTTTGCTCAGGAACTGCTTCCTGATGGTGGATAATACAAAGAACGTTGGCATGGTTGCCTGCAGTCTACACCAATTTGCATGTGACAGAATTACAAACCAGGAGCCTGTTGTCTTCTCTTAGCAGGAAGTGCTTAAACAAAAACTGTTAAGGCAGATCACCTAGTATTGGAAAGTTGCAGATTTGAAAAGCTTGAAAGTTTTGAACTCACATTGACGATTGCTGTTTATATGAGCTCTTTTTCATGATTTGGTTTACCTATACTTGAAAGGATGCACATTCTTTTGTCTAAAGTTCATCATAGCCCTATTCTGCACCATTTCAAAATACCCGTTTCCTATGCAGAGTATGAATTTATGTGTAGGCTCATTAATCAATACAATTTGGATTTCTGAGTGGTCCAGCAAGAACTAGAACCTTTTTAGCGGAATAGCTAAAACTGGAATAACTTTAAACCTTTTAGATGGTGAAAATATTCTCTGAGTGCTTTCAAGGACAAAATCAAAGAGTATATTACACGTTGGCACAATTCAAGTGGTAAAAAACTAGAGAGTTTTGTAAACAGATAAACGAAGACCTTAGTCAAGGACATGCGATTTGCAGTCTAGAATTGGAAAACACAGATCTCTCAGTCCTGACACTTGTACCTCAAAAAGCCATGAAATGTTGACATTAACAGCAAAAGCTTCCAGCTACAAAGTAATTTATAACCTACAAAATACAGCATCTGTTACATTTATGAACAGTTAATGTGTCTTAAGGTCAATAAGGTGTTAACAACACATTTCTGGAAAACGAAGTAGAAGCCAGATTTACAGCCAGCTATGGAGCGCCCATGGTGACTTTCCCAATTATGAGAAAAAAAACACAATGGTGGGAAATATTTATTTCTTTAGTCATTTATGGCTTAAAAGGGATGTGCCAGTACACTGATTTATGAAAACTTTTGCTTAATCAATAGTATTAATTCAGTAAGACGACTTAATCTTCCTCTAATAGATGTTTCTGCAGATACTGTAAGCTGGCCACACTCTAGCATATTCTGCTACCAGGTGTGAGTTCAGAGACAAAATCCTTCTTTAAATAGGCTAACAAGGTAGGTGGTCAAATTAAATGAGACGTGGACTCTCAGACCCCTGGGCCAAGTGTTTATTTTATTTCTGAAATCAGAAGGGCCTGTCTGTTTTAGACAAGAGGCGTTATCTCACTGTACTCTACAGATTCAACTGTGCTATGTGTTTGCAGTGTAATACACTTTTTTGTTTTAGTCATGGAAGATTGCTAAAGCAAAATCAAATTTCAATTATATACTGCCCTGGGTCATGTTTTTTCCTTTTATTGGCTAGTTGACCCTACATCTATGCAGTGGAACATGTCTGTAAAGCTACAGTAAAAGGTTTATAGCTACAAGATTCCTTATGTAAATGGAAATACATTTTCTTATTGTTTCATCTTTCGAGCCTGATTCTTACAGTATATAATGTATATGCAAAACCAAAACCCCCTTTTTTTTAGTTTTAGATAAAGAAGGGAAGTGCTATGTCAGTTTTATATTCCCTCGAAAAGGAAGAGAAAATCTATAATTTTGAGTTGTCACTGGAACAGGAACAGAGGAAAAACTGTTTTGGTGACAGCTATCGAAGAGGGGATTTCCATATGTTGGGTTCACACTATTATGAATAAATGGGGGTTTCCCCGCATCCAATCTGCATGGCAGGAGATTGTGGCCGGCTCTCTATGAAGCCGTCTTTTGGTCCGTTTTTAAGTCTAAATTAAGCCAAAAATTCGGGCTGAAATCAGACCTGAAACGATGAATGGGGATGTACCAGACTCCTGCTGTGAGCCAGAACGTGCTGCAGTGTGAACCCAGCCTCATTTTAAACAAATTTCCTTATACTTCATACAATGTCGAGAGGCCATTAAGTGAGCTCATCAGTGGGACTGCAAAATTAACAGCGTTTAAACATTACCCACTGTTTTCAAAAGTAAAAGAAAATGTTGGGTTTAGATATGCCAAAATATAACTTTAGTGTAAAGAAACTACAAGAGGTTTGTAAAAACATCAGAGCAATGGAAGGTTGGGAATGGGATATTTCACAGATAAAAGTGAAGAGTTGTGTAATATACATCAACAAAGATTATTCATCCTGACAAAATATCATCTCATTGTCTAGCAAAATCTTTGTTGATGTATATATCTCCTAGATTGTAAGCTCTAACGAGCAGGGCTCTCTGATTCCCCCCTGTATTGAATTGTATTGTAATTGTACTATCTGCCCTAATGTTGTAAAGCGATGCGTAAACTGTCGGCGCTATATTAATCCTGCATAATAATAATATATTACACAATCCTTCATTTTTATATATGAATTTACATTTTAAAATGTAGTTGAAAAATATATGGAATTTTTAAACTTATGGGACCTATGTTAAATTATATTTTCCTGGGTAACATATTTAAAGTCCCTACCCCTTGTCTACTTGCTTCAAACAAATCTAGAATTAGTGATCATGGTATACAGAGGGGCCTTATGTATGTCTTTCACATATATTAGCAAATTGTTAGATAGTAAAATTACATTTTTTTAGCTGGTAAACATGCTGGGATAATGTAGCTTTTTGCTGTGTGCAAAGCCCTTCCACTTTACTTTAAAAACTAGTTATACATTTGGGAAGTTGCCATTTTTGTTATGGCAGTGATACATCTTTCTGTCCTTAAATGGATTCCCACAGGCCCTCCACAATCTTCTCTCTGAATGGACTAACATATAAAAGCAGTGCATGCATGGTGAAATATTTGTTACCTTTTACACAAAATATTAAATGATCAGCACCTGTTCACACAACAATGTTGGAAAACCTCTATGTTCATTAGGAATGCTTTAGTATGAGTCAATTCCCTGCCTGTGCAGTGCCACAGATGGTGCCGCTTGTATTATTATGATAATACCCAGACCAGGACACATTTGTCCAAAGCTCTGGATTAAAATACATTTGTAGTTAAACATATAAGGGCTGCCACTGCTGGCATTTCTTTTTACAAAAATGCTAACTGCCTGGCTGAATCTTTGGCTTATTTACTTTGGAGCCACCAATAAGGACAAGACATACCAATGAGGAATTCTGATTTCCCTCTACCTTTAGTTCTACATCCGTCACTGAGAAAGTTGTGCAGCCATTGGAACTGAAAGATAGATGGGAAATTCACAATGGAAATCGAACATTTCTCTTAGCACAGACTTACTTTACTATACTTTAAAGCTACACTCTAGGTTGCAACCCTTAGGCTATGTACACGTGTTCTGAAAATCATCCCAGCAGGTTAAATTTGTTGCTATTCCAGAGTTCCCTAATGAAAACGGCATGAGGATAATTCACACACAACACTGCTGTATCATGTACCAAACAAAAGAAAGTGGCGGCCTTGTGCAAAACACAAACAGCATGACAAACAACACCAACAATTCTGAACACAGAGAAAACATAATGACTGGAAGAGATATTGATGACCTCAAATTTCTTATTCAGCTCTCATGCAGTGGGCTTGTCAGCGTAACAAAGGCAAGCAACAAATTTTAGGTGTTTTGTGCACAGAAGGGACATAATGATAAGGAACAATTGAACTGTTGCCTTTTTATGGTATATACTATATTATATAGACAACTGCATTTAAACCCTTCAGATCGTGTCACTTGTCTCTTTTTTAGAGCTTTGATTTGATTACATACCGGTAATGAATTTTTTTGAACAGTGGTGAGCAAATCAATTCACATGAGAAACAATGCTACCCAGATTTATGAAGTAATAGATCCAAAATAGGACCAAAGAAGGAAGAGGGGGCTTCCTACCTTACACTTGCTAACCTACATAGTTTGTTAGAAGGGAATTATGAGATACGAATGCTACTCACTGTACTATCATTTGGAAGTATTATACTACTTTGTAAGAAAATATAAGATTTAGTCAATGACATCAGAATTTTTGGGAATTTTCATTATTTACTGTACCCCATTTGGCTAAACAGAAGAGGAACCCTCACTGGATCCCATCTACTTGCTGAACTAGGAAAGGATCTGAATTATGCCAGTGCAGCACATTTTAGTTTTGATTCAACAGAGTAGAATTTATACATTTTTGTCTGTCACTCCTTTTTGATTTCACTCATTATCATATTTAGTTGCAGAGTTGACAGTCAATGCTGACAATTCAAATTTCTGCCCAAAGATTTAAACTGCTTACATGTAAGGGGGCTTCTGATCTATTGAATGTTGATGCCAACTGACCCAAGCCCCATCCTGCTTATTCTTGGATAGGACAACAACCCACTGCAGGTAGTTAGTAGTCTTCGCCGTCATGTGCCCAGTTCCTTGCCAGAGGAATATCCACAACATCCCTGGCCATTAGCCTTTATATTCATAAGAAAGGTATGGCCACATGAAAAAAAAAATGTCTGCACTTTACTGAAGTTATTCAAAGGCGGTGGCAGTGACACATCAAATCACATGGACAGTGTGACAGTGTGTCTTCAGCATACATCGCCATACACAAAAGTGGATTATCTGTAGTAGACATTGTGAAAGTAGAACATTGCACGATATATGTATGCCATCTTTCCTTAGCATCTCTTCTCCCTGCTCCCTGGGAGCACCACCGTGTTAGGATCCATCTCCCTGTATACCATATCTGTAGCATTCTGCTCTATTCAAACCGAGATTCACAGGCTAAAGCATCTAGTTAGCTGAGATTAACAAGGTGCCTTCTGTAGAATACCAGTCTCTCTCTCTGTATCCCACTTCAAAGCTCTATCCAGCCAGATACGCTCCCCAAATATTATGCTCTTTCTCACAGGGTCTTTAGTACTCACTCAGAGGACTCTGACTTGCTCATTAGGCTTTAGGCATCCAGCTCACAACTTCCTTCATATTGTTCCAGAGACAGGACTGCTGGAGCTGCACCTTACCATTCTGTACACTTCACCTAGGAACTCCAGGGACATTAATACTCAAAGAGAAGAGTTAGCTTGGCCTAAAAGGCCTTTTGCATCCCAGTCCACTTAGACCATTTTTCGAGTCAGGACAACAACTACAGTTGGCTCTTCTGGGTGTTAGAATATCTCACTCTGACCTCCTTCCCTGTGCAGGGCCTTTACAGTTGCTGACTACATCTGCATGGCTGTGGGGTGTTTGGCTCCCATGCCCTCTCACTGGGATCATCACCTCTTGGCATTTATATAGGCAATAACGCCACCCATTTCATCACTACAGAAAGGCTTTGTTCTAAAAGGGAACCTAATTATACAATTCCCTATTACCACACTATTTTGGGTCAGAGCCACCTAGTAGCAGACTAGCTAACTGCGCCTGCTTACATGCACAGAAATGGGCTTCCCCCAACTTGGAGGAAACCTTAACTTGGATATCAAATTGTTGAGATGGAGGCTGTGATCGTTCAAAGACTGCACTAGTCCTTGTATCCATTCCAGTACCTGTGTCTGTTTGCTATAACAAACTTAGTCTTAGATGCCTGATCTGCATGGAAATTGATTCTTTTTACATAAAAAACACATTTATCATTGTCTCTCAGGTAGAAAAGTGTATTACAATATAACTAAAGGAGAAAATGACAAAGAGATTAACAACAAAGATGAATCTCTTAAAAATGGTTAGTTTTATTACGTAAAAGCCTTTGTGAATGCTGGCATCATGGCACAAGGCGGATTTCCCTGCCGTTTGTGACACTTCTGTCCTGGATTTTGCTAGGCAACCCTTTGGCATTCTATTGGCTGTATGTTTGGGGTTGTACTGCTGCAGAATAAAATTGGGGCTAATCACATGCCTCCTTGATGGTATGGCATCTGCCAGTATTTTCCAGCATTGGGGACCCCACTGATGGGGCAATGTTGAGGACTGTAGACACAGTGGTCAGCCAAGGAAACTTACTGCAGCAGATGAAAGACACATCACGCTTATCTCCCTTTGACACTGGAAGATGTCCAGCAGTATAATTAGCACAGAACTGGTGGAAGCCAGTAGGACCCAGGTACATGCATCTTCTGTCTGGAGAAGTCTGGTCAGAAATGGTCTTCATGGAAGCCATTTCTCCAATGTAGAAACAAGGTTAAGTGACTTAACTATGCATGGAAACATAGAAACTGAGGTGCAAAAACATGTCAGCAGGAGCTCTGGACTGAGGAGTCAAAATTTGAAATATTTGGCTGTATAAAGAGGCAGGTCGTTCGCCAAAGGGCTGGAGATGAGTGTCTGCAGGCAAAAATGAAGCACGGTGGAGGTGCCTTGCAAGTTTGGGGCTGCATTTCTGCAAATGGAGTTGGAGATTCAGCCAGGGTCAATGGTGTCCTCAATGTTGAGAAATTCAGGTGGATACTTAGTTATCATGCCATACCAGCGGGTGATTGGCCCAAATGTATTTTGTAGCAGAACAATGACTCCAAACAAACAGCCAATGTCATTAGAAATTATCTTCATCATAAAGAAGAACAAGGAGCCCTGGAAGTGATGGTTTTTCCCCTACAGGGCCCTGATCTCAAAATCATTGAGTCTGTTTGGCATTACATGAAGAGACAGAAGGATTTGAGGCAGCCTACATCCACAGAAGATATGTGGTTAGTTCTCCAAGATTTTTGGGACAACCTACCTACCACGTTCCTTCAAAAACTGTGTTCACAAGCACTGTGTGTACCTAGAAGAATTCATGCTGGTGGTTTGAAATCAAACAGTGGTTACATGTTGATGTAATTTGGATTTCTCTTCTGATCGTTTATTTTCTATTTTGTTAATTGATAAAAATACTGTATATAATTGCTAAACCACTCACTACTAAATTTGATTTGGCATGGCAGCCTCTGTATTGATTCTTCTATACACTGAATTTGTGGTTTAAACTGCTGGAACCAGTACCCCACATGAAAATGCTATTGTTCATTATTTGGGATTTTCTATATTGTTGAGGTTAAAGCGGAACTTCAGTCATTTTTTCAACTTTCCATATATTAAATCTTCTGCCCTTGTTGTTTTAACTTTTGATAGTAAAACCTTTTTATTTATGCCATTAAATACCCTCTACAGCCCACTCTGGTAAAAAGCCTAGGGTTCTGACATCATGCACAGCTCTCTCTCTCACTCATGTGAGAGTTTGCCAGGAAGGGACGGGAGGGGGGGAGGAGTCATAAGAGGGCCAATGAGAGCTCTGTGTAAATCCAGGAAGTGAACAGACAGCAGCTTTAGCTGCCCACAGTTAAAATGGTTGCAGCCAGACTTAGTGGAGGGAGATTTCTGCAGCATATTTGGCAAGTACAGAATCACAGTATATATAAATTAATATGCAAAGTGGTATCCGGGAAGTTTCAGAATGGCAAAGACGTTTTTATTACAAATTATGTGAGCAGACTGCAGTTCCTCTTTAACTGAAAAAATAAATAAAAACAATATACATTTCATATAATGTGATGGTGATAACAACTGACCTACTAATATCTCACAATCTTCTTTTCTTTCATAGGACTGGAATTAGAGTCCTCTACAGTGCTGAAATAAAACAGGTCTAAGGTAACTGCCCATTCATTACAACTGAGCTAAGTCTTTTACAGTCAGTGGGAGATGACCTCAGTTCACATTGAAACTAACCAATATCTGCCTACAGCTCATCACAAAGCTTTCCTATGGAAATCATCATAATAAAGCATTGATTCATGGCTTTAATAGTGAAAGGCAAGTTTCAGTTTAGAGACAGAGAACGCCTAACACTCCCTGACACATCTGTGTGTCGCAGTCACCACAAGTTGAAATGGCGTGTCTCAGGAGAGTGCACGTCCTCTCATCACTTCCAAGGAGTACCATGGCCTACGGCTTTCTCTGTGTACAGAAAAGAATCGGGGCACAATCTCACATGACTCAAAATCTTTGCAAGTTCACTGCAAAGACTGAGCAAAGCAGAGCTCATGTATCACCTTATACACAGCAAAATGGAGATCATATTATTTTTGTTCCCAGCACAGAAGGGATAGGGGTTTATGCTTTACAAGGCAAAGTGGCCACTGAACATGCGGTCATGGGGGTACCCACGGGCTCATTCGCTTCTGTCTAAAATATCTTTTTTGCTATTCATTTTAAAGCCCAACTTTAAACTTTCTTTATTATTATTATTTTTTTTTTTTTTGAGTGACTGCGGAAGAGATAATCTATCATGTTTTTATAGCTTGTCTGTGTCCCTATTAGTTAGATTTCCTCTCACTTCCTGTCATGGTCCCTAAGGGGTCAGAGGTATATTATGGTATGGGAATGCTCTCCAATCAGGACTGTGATACCATCAAAAATATTTTTCCCCAGTAGAGTAGGGAACATCTGGAACCTCTGAGAGATTTTTTTTTCTATGCACTGCCCCCTGCTCAACCCCATGGGCAATGTGCTATCTCGTATGACCTGCAACACCTCTGCATCAATCTTGGCTACTGGTGTCAGAAGAAATTTCCTTCATTTGCTTTTATACAGCTAGATATGTGCGCCCTTTATTGACTCTACCTAACTAACCTAACTTTTTAATTTAAAGTGTAACTCCACTTTTGTTGAGAAGAAAACATTACCCTCAGGGTGATCTATGTACATTGCAAGGATTTTAACAAACATTATTGCAGATTCCCACCTTTTGTTATTCTGAAGAAATCCCTGTGTGTTTGTCTGTGTCCATGCGAAAAATAAATCGAATTGGAGTGGTTTCATAATCAATCAGCTGCAGGACCTGCATGGCTCTAATGAGGAAAATTGCATGGTCTACGTCCCTTTAGACATGATTTCCTATTGGGAGTATCTCACCCAAAATTAAATTTTTGTTACAGGGCATGCCTGAAATCTGACTTGGTATCTTAGTGTAGACTTCTGGGAAAATCAGTGAGCCAATTACACAAGCAGAAAATTATGTTTCTGGGGGGCTTTCTGTACACATATTATAGAAATGTTCTGTACACAAATTATAGCCTAAATTACAATATAAATTGAGTCGCTAAATTTATATATATTGTTATATTTTTTTATTTGCTTTTAATAATTGTAAAAAAATCCTTCTATCTAATGCTAGAATAATAAAAAAAAAATATATATATTATATTTAAAAAAATAAGACATGATTTAGGAAACATTTATCTATGCCTTACTTCTTAGCCAACAGTAAGTGTATCTTACTGCTGAACACTATAGAGCATCAGTGCATGGGATCATAAGAGTTTAGTCATGCACTGGTTGGCTAATTAATTTGATTATTCATAAGAAGCACTGACTGGAAAAATTTGTATAGCATAGAAATGTGGACTGGGGACAGGAAAATACAATTTTAATTGTAATTTTGATCACAACCCCCCCTCCTCAAATGAACAAATACGTCTGTGGCATGAGCAAAAGTTGCTACTTATAATTATGACCATTCAAATAAAATAACAAAAATGAACACCAAATTATTGAAACATTTGATTTCAGCACTACTATATTACAATGCACAGAGGTTGGTTTTTGGTATAGGGCAGGGGTCTCGACGCTTTCCAAATAAAGGGCCAATTTACTGTCCTTTAGATATAAGGGGGGACAGACTGTCGCCAGTGGGAATAGAAAATGTTCTAACATCCGTGGGTGTAAACAAGGCTTGGTGGTCAGTGAATGTTAAAAAAATAGCTCTTGTGGTGAGTAGGAGGAATACTGCTCTATTGGTTGGAGGAATAGTGCCCATTCATTTACATCAATGAGAGAAATTTTGTCCAATTGTTGGTGCCAGTGGAAGAAATAGTGCTTCACTGTTGGAGTGAGTGTTGGAGTGAGTGGGAGCAGTGGCATAGCGTGGGGGGTGCGGGGGGGGGTGCCGTGGCCCAGGCGCGAAAATTAGGGGTGTCACTACTGGCTGCCTCCTCCTAATTTTAATTTCCTGTGTCCCCCGTGCTCCGGCCGCCATGTTCAGTATCCGCCGCCCTGTGATTGGGCGTATGAGGGTCATGTGCGGCATGGGGCTGGCCTGTCCATGATCGCGGTTGCTCCTGAAGTCCTGTCTCCGCACATGACCCCCATACGCCCAATCACAGTGTGCCAGGAAACACTGAACATGACAGCAAGAGCGCGGGGGAGACAAGCACTGGAAAGTGTGAGTGGCCGGGGCCGCTGTCTTCTCCTCCTCCTATCCTCCCGAGTCCGGACCAATGCAGGACAAGAAGGTGAGGAATGGATGGACATGGACTGGGGGGGGGGGGAGAGAGAGGCGCTGTATATGTAGTGTCAGTGTAGGAAGACTGTAGTCAGGACAGTATAGTGGTCAGTGTAGTGTACAGTGTAGTATAGTGGTCAGTATTGTGGTCAGTATAGTGGTCAGTATAGTGGTCAGTATAATGTAGTGGACAGTATAGTGTAGTGGACTGTATAGTGTAGTGGACAGTATAGTGGTCAGTGTAGTGGACAGTATAGTGTAGTGATCAGTGTAGTGGACAGTATAGTGGTCAGTATAGTGTAGTGGATAGTATAGTGTAGTGGACAGTATAGTGGTCAGTGTAGTGGACAGTATAGTGGTCAGTGTAGTGTAGTAGACAGTATAGTGGTCAGTGTAGTGTAGTGGACAGTATAGTGGACAGTGTAGTGGTCAGTGTAATGTCGTGGACAGTATAGTATAGTATATTGGTCAGTGTAGTATAGTGGTCAGTGTAGTGGACAGTATAGTATAGTGGTCAGTGTAGTGTCTAATGGTCAGTAAAAAGAAGCAGGTTGGTCAGTGTTGAAATCAAGTAGGTTAGTGTAGTGGTCAGTATAGGAATCAGGTAGGTCAGTACTATTGTATTTGAAGGGACTCGGGAAGTGCTAAAAGTCTGCAGGTTAGGGGGGGCAAATGACTTGCCTTGCCCCGGGTGCCGACAACCCACGCTACGCCACTGAGTGGGAGGAATGCTACTTTATCACCATTGTCAGTGGAAGGAATAGTGTCTAATTTTTGATGTCAATAGGAGCAATTGTGCCTCATATTAGGGGGTACAATAGTGCCCCAAGGGCCAGATAAAAGCAAAGAAAGGGCCACATTCAGGCCACGGGACCCAGTTTGGAGACCACTGGTATAGAGGATCCTGGAGCAGTAGAAGTGAGCATGCAAACAAGGGGTTATTGCATGTTTACATATGGTAGGGTTAGTGTGAGATTAGGGTTACAGGGAGGGTTAGTGTGGGGTAAAGTGTTAGCGTTACAGATGGAAATCGGTGTGAGGGATATTTTAGAGTTTTAGGAAGGGTAAGAGTCAGGTTTAGTTTAGGGTTACAGGGAAGGTTGGTTTTAGTTTTAGGGTTACAGGGAAGATTGTTTTGAATGTTTCTAGTATAGGGGGAGTTAGTGTGAGGGACAGTCACATGGTTATGGTTACTAGGGGGTTAATAGTGGTTATAGGAAGAATTAGTGTAAGGCATAGTGTTAGGGTTACAGCAAGGGTTAAATTAGTGTTACAAAAATGGTTAATAGTGGAGGTTATAGGAAGGGTTAGTTTTACAGGGAGTATTAGTGTAAGGCATAGTGTTATGGTTACAGTAAGAGTTAGATTAGTGTTACAGGGAGGGTTATCAAGAGGTAAAGTGAGAGGGTTATGGTTACAAGGAAGGTTAATGCTAGAGTTACAGGTAGCTACTGCTCAAGCTGGGATCTGAGATGCAGTGTGATAGTGTTGGTGTAAGAGCTACAAAGATGGTTAGTGTTACAGAGAAGATTAGTGTAAGGCAGGGGTGCCCAACCTTTTGAAGAGCGAGGGTCACTTAAGCGACTTGGTAACTGGTCACGGGCCACAATGAGCGGAGTGGGTGGATGGCAGCCCACTCTACTCTACTTTTTAGAGGATTGGAGGTAGGCTTTTGTAAACGAACACAAGTCCATTTACATCTGCCACTCCTTAGAGGTGAATGGAGGGTCCAATTGGGTCGGACTGACTGTGTGAAAGGGGCCTAAGGCTGCTTTCACACTGATGCACTGTTGTTTACCCACACCGCAGCTGCAGCTCAGTTCACCTGTGGCTTTCCTGCAGGTTAGCTGCACTTTGCCATAGACTTCTACTATATCCTGTAGGTGTGGTGCACTTTCAGAAAGCGCACCAAACTCGCAGGTAATAGAAGTCTATGGCTCAGTGCAGGTAACCCGCAGGTACACTGCTCTGCACCTGTGGATCAGTTTGAAAGCAGCCCAGTAACCACTGCAGAACAGATATGCCCATATATACACAGTGATTTTAGTAATAAACTTACCTTTAATAACATTATTCTATTCTATTCCATCCCAGAGCAGGAGGTTGCGGGCCACATCAGAGGGCTCTGTCTCAGGGGGCCTGTTTCTGGCAATCAGGGAGGAGACAGTTCACACTCAGCTGATCTGCATGACTGCAGATCAGAAGCTGTGTGTTAGGACTATATATATTGTTAGTTCAGACACAGACAGATAGGGCAACGGATGGGACGTCTCTGGAGAGGCCATTGGCGGACCACCTTTACTGAGAACAAGCTATTTGGGTAACCTCATGACTCTATGCCTTTGAACTTCCAAGTACCTTCCATGTCTGATTTCAGACATACAATATGTATTTACTCTTTATACATCTTCTTTACCTTTTAGTTTTTTTTTGGGGTGCCCTGTGTCTTGGCAATGATGACTTCAAACAGCCATTTTCTCACTGCATTGGTCCATGGTCTCCTATGTCATCTACGTCCCTATCCACCCTTCTGCCTGTGAGTGATGTCACTGTTTTACATAGGTATTTTTAATTACCATTCATGAGTTTGGTGATGGTGATGAAGAGGGAATTTCCCCCCCCCCCCCTCTCTTTTTTCTGAATTTACATTTATTATGCCCATTGTCGTTCCTTCCAGATTTTCCACCTGCTGGGCCTCAGTACACATGGTATATTGTTGTGTTATCTGGGTTTCCAGACCTCAGCAAACTTTTTGGGTGTGACTGGGGATATTTATCCCCTCACAACTCCCAGCCCCTTTGGTTCTTCATATCAATTTGTAAATTGAAGCAACAGCTCAGTGGATCTGCAGGGGACTCTACTTGATGGTGTCATTCCTCTTTTAATCACTGTGGATGCTCAAATGTACATGCAAAATGATTATAATGTAAGTGCTGCAATACCCTCAGTATTCTGTGTATGATTACCTAGCAATACTTGTTAGGGTTTGGTTATTGCTGATTATTCTGCATTTTGAATTTCATAGATATTACATTCCCTGTGAAAACTCCTGATGAAGGAAACAATATTTCATCTCTGAAACGCGTTGGGTTAAGAAAGTTATATCATTTTGTTTGCATTTGTTGTGCATATAATCTGTATCCACGGTCATGTGCAATATTTTACCGATGTCATGTCAATAAGTATTTTCTATTTTTCTACTATTTTTTGTTTATGTGGTAGTGCCTTTAAAGTCCCACACCTAGGGGGTTTTTCTCTTTCAATTTAAGCAAGACAGATCCGTCACAGACAAAGAGAGAGATCTGTGATTCCTAGTAATCAGAAACACAGGTCTTTCTCTTTGTCCAGTGTCAGCATCCCCTACACAGTTAGTAAACACACCCAGGGAACACATTTAAACCTTTGAGTGCTTCTGATGTTAACCCCTTCCCCGGCAGTGTCATTTATACTGTGACAGTGCATTTTTTTTAGCACTGATCACTGTATTGGTGTCATTGGTCCCCAAAAAGTGTCACTTAGTGTTCAATTTGTCCACCACATTGTTGCAGTCACGCTAAAAATCACTGATCGCCGCCATTACTAGTAAAGAAAAAAAAGTCCCTAAATCTATCTAATTTTGTTTGTAGACGCGATAACTTTTGCGCAAACCAATCAATGTACGCTAATTGTGATTTTTTTTTTACCAAAAACATGTAGCAGAATACAAATTGGCCTAAATTCATATTTTTTACATATTTTTATTGGATATGTTTTATAGCAGTAAGGAAAAAATATTTTTTTTTTTTTTTCAAAATTATTGCTATTTTTTTGTTTATAGCGCAAAAAATAGAAAACGCAGAGGTGATCAAATACCACCAAAAGAAAGCTCTATTTGTGAGGAAACAAATACATCAATTTTGTTTGGGTACAGCATCGCACGACCACGCAATTGTCAGTTAAAATAACGCAGTGATGTATCGCAAAAAATGGTCTGGTAATTAAGGGGGTAAATCCTTCTGGGCCTGAAGTGGTTAAATTAGGCCACGGCTCTCAGTATTTAAAGCTTTGCATTGAAAGTGAATATATCCCTAAATTCCTGCATTTGTGGCCAACATTTTATTCTTCTCTTTGTCATGTAAACCCTTCCAGTGCCAGCCTAAAAACTTGGGACCTCCAAACATCCTAATGTCAAAAGGATCTATCCTTTTTGCACTTTTTTATTGCAACATGTATGATATTGTGTTAGCATGCATCATTTGTATTACCAGTTATGTCTGTGTATTGCTCAGTTTTTCAAGGGCATTATTGATTTTCAAGTCTCTCCAAAGACTAAATTCTTGAGCCTAAGTTCTTTTCATTCCATGTGAGAGGGGCTATGGAATCATAAAATAACAATTGCAGCAGACCACTCCACACAGACATGTCACTCAGGAAACCTGACAAAATATGAACAGATAGATACGGCTAGTAAGGCAATCGGTAAATCAACACATTTATGCATTTATCCGCCTACAGCAGAGAGAGTGTTAGAATTAAGGCAGGCATAAAGAAAGGCAAAATCAATTTCTAGTTTTACAGGGAGATTTAGAAGCGCAGCTGGACGTGTCGGCCGAGAGTCACTCTAAAGATTTTACAGCGGTAATTTGCAAGAAATGATTGTTGGTTTAGGCTGTTCGGATAGATTGTGGAATGATGTTCTTTGCATGGGAATAGATTTATCATACTTAGCATCCTTGTGCTTGTTTACATATGAAGAGCAGACATGAGCATTGGCGATACCTGGCCAACAGTTCTAAAAAAACAAAAACTGGCTTCCATCCTGAAGTCCAAGAAGAAGCCAGGCAATAATACTCACTCATCAGGAGTCCTGCAAGTTGTGAACCAATGGCCAAAACATGTCCATGTCATGCCTACATACGGTACATGGAAGTGCCTGTAATGCAATACATTTTCAGCCATGAAATCCAAGTGAGGAGCACAAGGATTCCCATGTAAGGACATAGATCATTTGATTAGAGCTGGTATCATTCATACTCTGGCACATTGTTTAGAGGTAGCAACACTTTTAATACTTTTATTTCAAGAGTTCCCCAGCACAGTTCTAGAGTTCTAGGCTAGCCAGCAAAAAAACTAAATAAACTTGTTTTTTGTGGCATGCATTTGCAAATACATGTAAAGCTGGTCGTGTGGTTTCTCCCAACCACATTTAAGCCATAATAATCAATAACCTGTTTATTTCCTAATTTTATAGTGACATTTGAAGATCATGTCTTAATAACTTCCAGGGCTTTTTAGTTCTGTTCAGCAAAGTTGTGATTTGGGAATCTCCGAGATCATACCCAGGTCAATATCCTAACGCATGTGTTTTACATTACAGTGATACAATGTTTGATTTGCCTGCAGTTAAAATTTGGTGACAGTCACATTCACTGATTATAAATACACTCCCTAGTGTTAGGATTATAGGAAGTGCAGATATAAAGCTATAATAAAAAAAATAAAAAAAATATATATATATATATATATATATACACACACACAAACATACACATATACACTTGTATAAACCATGGATCCTTCTTCCCCTAATATAGCCAGGGCATTCGGGAAGCTAAAATACAAAACAGATTCTGCACTAGCAGTATTAAAAAAAAAAAAAATCTTCAAATGTATTTCACACTGGGAGTAACTTCAAAAAATCTTTCACAAGTGGTACCATGCTCCCTCCAAACTTGCATCAAATTCCAAATCAGTCTTAAAGCTCTTGGCGTAACTGTGGACAGGTTGGCACAGTCTATCTGGTGGGACTGCCCGATCCTAATTACTGGTCATCCGTTGCAGCACTAGTGGAATCTATCTCTCATGTTTCTCTCCACATTCCACCACGTCTAGCTCTTTTAGGGGTTGGAATTTCAGACAACCCCCCTCAACCTGAAAGTCTTCCTCGTCCACGTTCTCACAGCTGCTCACTTAGTTATCACATGAAAATGGAAGCTTGCAACTCCTCCATTACTTCGGGAAGTCATTCAAACCCTAAACAATAATTTCCTCTTGGAATTTTCCTATGCCAAATCTTCAACTTCAAAATTCCTGAAAAACTGGAAGCTAGGGCTTCAAGACCACAGAAGCACATCTCTCCTGTAACATCTCCCACAGTTTTGGTCTGCTCTCTTTTCCACATTTTTACCATTCCCAGAAGATAGCTTTCTTGAGATGGACTGTGCCTCTCACTACTGCTCCATTATCCTTATAACTATGTTTAACATATCCTACTATATCTTGCTGTCCAGGGACATCCACCTTCTCTTTCAAACAACAATGCCACCTAGACCACTACATGCGAAAATAATGCACTATTCTTGATATCCTCACATTCCCAACACCTACTTATCACACATTTAATTAATGCCTAGTCTTAAGGCCTTCATAGAAATAAGTTATAATATGGATGTCTCAGTCAAACCTTCATGTTTATAGTCATCATTTGTTAACATTTGTATGGGCTATACTGTACAATTTGGTCCCATGCTTTGTTTTCCCTTCACCCCTCTCTTTGGCCCAAGCTCTGCGCTTTTGTTGAATGATATACTGACACAGCATATATATGTTCATTTCTTTCTGTACCTCTTGAAAATCAATAAAAAGTTACAATTGAAAAAAAAAAAAAATGTTTTTTTTTTTTTAAATAATACAAACTAGATTAAATAGTGTAATTTTAAATCTGCCTGGAGTTGGATTTTAATAAAGCTACTCTGCATCTGCATTTCATACTCATAACATTTATTATTTGCGCTTTCACATATTAATAAAATAACAGTTGTTTAATTTCCACCTTCCAATGATGTGTACTTAGTCTTTCTCTTTATTAAACAGACAGAAATGTTCATGAACAGAATATCACTATCATCAGTTTTAATGAAATTAAACGCTTTCATTAAGCAGATGAGTGTAAAGTCAATGTTAAAAGGTATGGTCTATTCAAACATGAAAGTATTGCATACATACAGGCTCGGGGGACTCACTTCCTACTTGCTGAATATTACTAATCTTCATCCTGGCATACCTGTGCAGCTGAATTCCATCATAGCTATATTCCTACATTTGCCTATGTCCTTACTTCTGAATGGTCCTAATTAGAGTTGAGCGGACACCTGGATGTTCGGGTTCGGCCGAACTTCGGAAAAAAGTCTGGGTTCGGGACCGAACTTGACCCGAACTTGACCACGAACTCCGAACCCCATTGAAGTCAATGGGGACCCGGACTTTTGAACACTAAAATGGCTGTAAAAAGGTCATGGAAAGGGCTAGAGGGCTGCAAATGGCAACAAAATGTTGTTAAGAGCATGGCAAGTGATCTGCAAACAAATGTGGATAGGGAAATAACTTAAAATAACATTAAAAAAAATGCTGGAGGCCCCCTTCTCAGCAGAAGAGGTACAGGAAGTCATTAGGAACCTCAGAAACTCAACGGCACGATGCCGCACATATGGAGGGAATACCCCAGAATACGCACTTTCTGGAAAAAATTATTCAATTTAATGGATAAGATAGTGGGAAAATAAAATACTTGGAAATTAAAAAAAAATGAAAAAATTATAATCTTGACCTAGGAGGACGAAATTCAAATGGAGTAGGAGGTTGAGGTGGCGGTGGATGTGGCGGTGTAGGTGGAAGCGGCGGTGGAGGAGGACGAGGTAGCCAACACTGGTTCATAAATACAACAATGGCTGGGTAAGGCTAGTGGTGAATGTTGTGTTGAATTCTGTCCCCCATCGAATAGTGTCCGCCCTGTACTGCGCTTGCTCAGTACGTACGACATGGGGATTTTGAAACTCTCCGAAGACGATGCGCGGTGACTCCAGGTTCAAGCCACAGCCCGTGAGGGGCCCTGTTACTATGTGCTACCGTATGTCCACTTGGATGGTCGGGCTTGAACCTGCACTCACTGCGCAGGCGACGTTCATCTTTGGAGATTTTGTGAATCTCCTTGTCCTCCGTACTGCGCAAGCACTGCACCTGCGCAGTAAGTGGCCGGACACTATCCGATAGCAAGACAATTTTCGTCAGAACACCGGTATATGTGTCTATTCTGCACAAGGTACGGACAAGTCCTGTGGGATCCATGCCTGGTTCATACGCTAAATACACGTTCAGATAATACACTGGCGGCAGGACAGGCCAGCACCTCCAAGGCGTAAAGGGCAAGCTCAGGCCATGTGCCCGATTTGGAGACCCAGAAGTTGAAGGGGGCAGACCCGTCATGCAGTACGTGTACGCGTGTGCACACATACTGTTCCACCATGTTGGTGAAATGCTGCCTCCTGCTAAGACGTTCCATCTCAGCTGGTGGTGCTGGTTGTTGTGGCGCGCCGACAAAGTTTTTCCACATTCCGGCTATGCTAACCCTGCCTTGCGAGGTGCTGGCGGTGCCCCGGCTGCGTTGGCGACCTCTTCCTCCTCCTCTGCCTTCGCCTTGTGCTTCCACCGTACCCCCGCTTCCAAGTGGGAATGCCACCAGCAGCGCGTCTACCAGCGTGCGATTGTACTCGCGCATCTTACGATCACACTCCAGTGAGGTAATTAAGGACGGCACGTTGTCCTTGTAACGGGGATCCAGCAGGGTGGCCACCCAATAATTAGCACCAGTTAAAATGGGGGCAACTCGGCGGTCCTTGCGGAGACACTGCAGCATGTAATCGCTCATGTGTGCCAGGCTGCCCAGAGGCAAGGAAAAGCTGTCCTCTGTGGGAGGTGTATCGTCTGTGTCCTCTGTATCCCCCCAGCCACGCACCAGTGATGTACATGAGCTGGTATGGGTGCCACCCTGCTGTGAACATGGTTCCTCCTCCTCCTCCACCTTGTCATCCTCCAGAACTGTGCCCTTGCTGCCAGACAATTGTGTACCTGGCGCTTGTTGGTGCAGGAACCCATCCTCGTAGCCACTTGTAAATGACTGCCCTGAAAGCCTTGGAAAAGAACCCTCTTCCTCCTCCTCCTCCTCCTAATCCTGTGCCACATCCTCTTCCATCATCGCCTTAAGAGTTTTTTCAAGGAGGCATAGAATTGGGATAGTAACGCTGAGAACGGCGTCATTGGCACTGGCACTGGCCATGTTGGTGGAGTACTCGAAACAGCGCAACAAGGCACACAGGTCTCGCATGGAGGCCCAGTTATTGGCGGTGAAGTGGTGCTGTTCCGCAGAGCGACTCACGCGTGCTTGCTGCAGCTGAAACTCCACTATCGCCTGCTGCTGCTCGCACAGTCTGGCAAGCATGTGCAAGGTGGAGTTCCACCTTGTGGGCACGTCACATATGAGACGGTGAGCGGGAAGGCCGAAGTTACGCTGCAGCGCTGACAGGCGAGCAGCAGCAGGGTGAGAACGCCGAAAGTGCGCACAGACGGCCCGCACTTTCTGCAGCAGCTCTGGCATATCGGGGTAATTCTTCAGGAACCTCTGGACCACCAAGTTCAGCACATGCGCCAGGCAAGGGGAGTTAGCAACAGGAGGCAAACTGAAGTGTCCTGCAATCCTCGTGGTGGAAGGACATGCGCCAAAGTGCTATCCGCCTCAGGCCCAGCCGCCACTACATTTACCCAGTGTGCTGTTAGGGAGATATAACGTCCCTAACCGTGCTTACTGGTCCACGCATCCGTAGTTAGGTGGACCTTGCCACAGATGGTGTTGCGCAGTGCACACCTGATTTTGTCCCCCACTTGGTTGTGCAGGGAAGGGATAGCTCATCTGGAAAAGTAGTGGCGGCTGGGCACGACATACTGTGGGACAGCCAATGACATCAGCCTTTGAAAACTCTGCGTCTCCACCAGACGGAATGACAGCATTTCAAAGGCGAGCAATTTTGAAATGCTGGCATTCAGGGCCAGGGATCGCGGGTGGCTAGGGGGGTACTTCCTCTTCCGCTCCAGTGTTTGGGAAATAGAGAGCTGAAAGCTTCCATGGGACATTGTGGAGATGGTTGGTGACCCAGGTGGTAGTGTTGCTGGCAGATCCTCTGTTTGCGGGTTGGCAGGTGTCACTGTCACTACATTGGTGGATGAAGAGGCCGAGACTGCAGCAGAAGAGGAAGCAGGAGGAGCCAGAGACCTTTCTTGGTTTTTGCGGTGTCTACTCCACTGCATCTCGTGCTTTGCACTTAGATGCCTGGTCATGCAGGTTGTGCTCAGGTTGAGAACGTTTATGCCTCGCTTCAAGCTCTGATTGCACAGCGTGCAAACCACTCGTGTCTTGTCATCAGGACATTGTCTGAAGAACTGCCATGCTAGGGAACTCCTTGCACCTGGCTTTGGTGTGCTCGGTCCCTTGCTGCGTTGGGCAGTAGCAGACGTACTGTCTAGGGGACGGATGCTCCGCTTTTGCACCCTGCTCCCTCTTCTGCTGTGCTGGTGGCTCTGTGCGACCACCGCCTCTTCCTCTGAACTACACTGGTCACCTGCATGACGTTGATTCCATGTGGGGTCAAGGACCTCATCATCCTCCACATCATCTTCCACCCAAAATTCACCCCTGCCCTCCTTGTCGGTCTGCACAATGGCGAAAGCAGCAGCAGTTGGCACCTGTGTTTCGTCATAATCCGAGACGTGCTGCGTTGGTCCTCCCATGTACTCATCATGAAACATAAGTGGTTGGGCATCGGTGCACACAATCTCTTCCACTTCTGAGGCAGGGCTAGGTGGATGGCCCTGGGAAACCCTGCTAACAGAGTCATCAAAAAGCAGAAGAGACTGCTGCATGATTTGGGGCTCAGACTGATTGGCTGATTTGCAAGGGGATGAGGTGAAAGACTGATGGACATCGGCTGCAGGTGCCAACTCTGAACTTTCATCAGGAGACTGGGTGGGAGACAATGTGAAGGAACCGGAGGCACTGTCAGCAGCAACCCAATATACTATCGCCTGTACTTGTCCTGGCCTCGACATTCGTACAGCCTCATTAGGCGCGCCAAAATACTGCTGCAGGCTCTGACGCCTACTCGCACCTGCGGAAGGTGTTTCACTAGTGCGTGCTACTAGCTGGCACAGATCGACCACGTCCTCTCCCTGCAACAGGAGCGCCACCAGCAGCACCACGTCCCCTTTTTGATGATCTCCTCATATTTTCAAAATTGATGATCTCGCCCTAAATGGGTGTTTTTGTATATAGCAGAATAAACGTACAGTGTCTAAAGCGTTTATGAAAACGCAGAAAATGCTATTGGGAAGAAAAAAAACACCGCCAATTTTTTTTTTTTGCAATGTTTTTGCAATATCAGACTACACGGACAGTATGTAAAGCGTTTATGAAAACGCAGAAAATGCTATTGGGAAGAAAAAAAAACACTGCAAAATTATATTTTTTTGCAATGTTTTTGCAATATCAGAATACACGGTTAGTGTCTACAGCGTGTATGTATGAACACGCAGAAAATGCTATTGGGAAGAAAAATAAACACTGCAAAATTATATTTTTTTTAAATGTTTTTGCAATATCAGAATACACGGTTAGTGGCTACAGCGTGTATGTATGAACACGCAGAAAATGCTATTGGGAAAAAAAATAAAAAGCAAAATTCAATTTTTATGCAATGTTTTTCCAATAGCAGAATACACACAGACTGTGGTGTATCTCTTATATCTAGTATATGCAGTGCAGTAATGTTGCACTGAGCTTGCAGGTAAAACGTTTAGATTTTGTCTGGCACTGGCCTCATGGCACTGTTACTGTGACTGTGCACTGCACCCCAGCCAGGGTACAATTGATTTAGGAATCTCTTCAAAAATTATGTCTGCCTCTTTCTTTTGCTAAATAAAGAAACTCCCTCCCTACTCTAGCTATCTAGATCGCTCACTGATCTAACTAATTAGAATAAAATTCAAGGAATGTGGACTGACTTTAGCACACTAACTCCTAAAATCCTCTATTTATCTATCTGCAGCACAGGAACCTGTCTAACAGTGTCTGTCTAACAGAATGACGCTGTGTGCTGTGTGTGTACTATTTATAGAGACTAGGTCACATGCTGCACTGGCCAATCACAGCCATGCCATTAGTAGGCATGGCTGTGATGGCTTCTAGGGCACACTAGTGAAACGATCATCCATTGGCTGCCCTAAAGCTGTTAAAAAGGCGCCAATACAGCGCCGAACACCGGACCCGAACCCGAACTTACAGCCAATAGTTCGGGTTCGGGTCCGGGTCCCGGACACCCAAAAGTCCGGTACGGACACGAACTTTACAGTTCGGGTTCACTCAACCCTAGTCCTAATCTGAACCGGCAAATATAGTATTACACTGATTAGGTGAGTACCCTACCTACTGGTCAAATGCAGCCAGCTCATTTGACGAGTAACATTGAAGGTTTAATGGGGGGTTGAACAACATGGATTCATATGACTAAAATCCAATACCTTGTCATCACAGCAAAGCCATTCTAGTGACTTTGTAGTGCTTGTGTCTTTCAGCACTACTCTTTCTATACTATAAAAACACAGATTATCCATGCTAACTGTAATAAAGTCTCATAAAATAGCAGTTTGGGTTAGACCTGTGTTATATTCCTATATGACCACTCTATAACTTGAGGGTCCGGCACCTCTGGTAAGGAGACTTGCTGGAAACACTGTGGTGTTGTGTGTACCATTCATTACACTGAAGCTGGTGTGGGGCTTTCATCTCTCTTTATATGTTAAACACTACTATTCATTTTTCATCAACCCATAAAAAAGTAAAAAAACCTGACAACTCAGGTCAGAGCCGCTGTACTAACAAACTGATGTTAGTACAGCAATCTCCCCTGCTGAGCTATTGTATTCTGACAGGGGGACAGGCCCCCCTGCCAGAACACTCTGGTCAGCAATCTCAGCCATTGGAGAGGATCAGGAGCCTGTTGGCAGACCTTTTTCGGTCATGACCCTTCGACAGAAGGACTGGCTGCTGTACACATGGGCCGAATGTTGGCCAGTTTCTTTTGAACCGGCTGATGCTGGGCGACATTCAGCCGTGTGTACTAGACTTCAGAGACAGTAAGACTGCAGACTGTAGATATTAGGTTCAATTCACACCTATGTGTTTTTTAATGCTTTTTGCAGAAACACACTACAGTACATTTAACATGGTATCCTATGGGACATGTTCACATCTATAAACAAAGGGTTAAACAACCTAAACCTGCACAATATTAAAGTGCTATACCATAAATGTACTTGATAAAATATTCAATTAAATTGTGTGATAGCTGCTCGTGATGTAGCCAAAATTAAACTGCGCTCTCATAACCCGAAAAATCCACAAAAGTGTCCAATAAAAACAAATGGCAAAAACCAAAATACAAAATTTTGAAGGTAATAAAACAAAAAATATTATGTTGTGTGTATGTATGTATATATATATATATATATATATATATATATATATATATATATATATATATATATATATATATATATATCCAGTGGAAATAAATATCCAGTGCATAGTTTATGGGTGATGACCGTGTTCCTTCCTATGTTCATCCAAGGTGCAACAGAAAAGTTCCAGCAAATATGAATCCACCAACTCCAGGATGTCTCCACGCCAGAACAGTGCCGTGATTCCTCTCCACCAACGTATATGCACACAGCTCACTCACCAGAACTATTTGACCCCTATTACAGGTAGTCAAATATAGCATGTAGGGATGTTATTCCTCTCACATTCCTGGATTCATCATCAATGGCAGCGCTCCTGTGTCTTTAAGCTCTCAGAGAAGATCATACCCAGAATGGGGATAAGAAGAAAAGCTTCTCATTGTGCAGTATTTTAGATTTATTTTAAAATATAGATTAAAATACACTTACAATGTGCAAGATAAAAACCAGCATTCAAATGTCCTGGGAACACTGATCTGCGTTCCACCTGTGTCCCAGTATGGCAGATGTGGTGTGTCTCGTTAGTCCCACGCTACGTACATTTTGTTAGTGGTGCCCCACAAATGCATGCTTCTGTGGGGTCCAAGGTGTTAAAGCAGGTGGTAAGAATGCAACACAACGCTGCCTGCTTTAACCCCTTGTTTGCTGTACTGCACACCCCTGGCCACTGCAGCTAAATGGGGTGTAGTTGGGGTGAGGGTGATAAAAAAATGTCTTAACTATAGGGTTTACCCCCCAACTGCAAATGTAAATGAACCCTTACTGTTCTAAATCGTCTATAAGGCTACTTTTACACTGATGCGCTGTGGTTTACCTGCACTGTGGGCAGGGGCGTACCAACGGTGGGGTGGGGGGTGCGGTCGACCCGGGTTGCTGCACATTGGGGGTGGGTGGGGAGAGCCCTGGCAGCTCCCTATGGCAGTTTTTTTTTCAGCCAGACCCCTCTCCCCCGCGCTGCGGCAGCAATGGTCCGGTCTGTGTTTTCCTCCTCGCTCCTCCCACCACTGCTGCACTGTCGAGCCAGGCCTGTTACTATTCTCCGCCCGACTGACAGGTGTTTTTTTATTCACCTTAATGCATAGGATGCATTAAGGTGAAAAAACACGAAGGTTTACAACCCCTTTAATTAATTCAAATCAGATATCACTTACATATTTTAACAGTATTTATTTTACTAGTTCCAATGCGCCCATAATTTTATTTTATTCCTGTTCTACGGATGCATAATACGCTGTAAATGTCATTTTTTTTGCAGTAAGGCGCGTGGAAATAGAGCAGGAGTAAAATAAGCCCATTTCTTAATAACCCCAAGCAATCAAGCAATGATGTTAGTGGATGCTATAATTACCTCCACAGCATTGGTGTCAATGGGGGCTGTGCAATGTAAAGGGGTCCAGAGGTACGGGGCTGTGTAATATAAAGGGGGTCTTCCTACATTTTACCAGCAGTTATAGATACAGTGCTATAGATTTCTCTTAGGTTGCGTATTTTTTTCTGCATTTTCAGGAAAAAGCACCAAAAGTCTGCATCTTTGGTGCACTTTCAGAAAACAGGAATATATATATATTTTGGGGGGGTGACACCATGTTTTACTGCACCAGGTGACACCAGCCCTAGTGACACCACTGGCAGCAGCACAGGCCGCAGCACGTGGAGGCGCTACACGTGACGTCATTTGATGTCAACGTGCAGTGCGCCGACTGCCCACCTGGGGGGGTGACAGATATAGGATCCGTCCCGGGTGCCAAATGCTTTAGGTACTTCCCTGACTGTGGGTGCAGCGCAGTGCATCTGCGACTTCCTGGGTTAGCTGCACTTTGCCATAGACTTCTAATATATCCTGCTGGTGTGGTGCACTTTCTGAAAACTGCAGGATATAATAGAAGTCTATGTCTAAGCGCAACATACCCGCAGGAAAGCTAGAGGCACTGCACCTGCATTGTGGGTAAACGGCAGCACATCAGTGAGAAAGCAGACCTATACTATTATGCCCAGTGTATTGCTTCACACTGACCTGAAGATATCATCTTTTACTGTTGCTGGCACCACTATGGAGACCCCTAGCCAGGATAAGAGGTGGAGAGCAGTTGGTATCACTCCACATGGGACAGGAGCCAGCACTACAGAGGAGGCATCGGCTCTTTTTCCCTACTACAGCTACAAGTAGTCCCTCTGCATTGCACTCTGATGCTCTGGGATGGAGGGTCAGCAAGCAAATCCGCGATCTACTAGTCAACTGTCTGTGATCCACTGGTAGATTGCGATTTACAAGCTGCTGCTGTAAGCTATTTGCGGTTTTATTTTACTTGCTGTCCGGAGTTATTATTTAGGTTCTAGGTATGTCAAATATGCAATATGTTTGTGAAATAATGTGATCTGTGGCTCCAAAAGTACTTCTGATAATGAACCTAGTGCCATTTATTAGTATTGCCCCCTCCTGACTTTCATGACTTTACAAGCAGCACAAGCTGAGAAAAACAGCAGATCATAATTATTGTTTTTAAGAAGAATTTTCTACAATTCAACGTGTTCTTATTCATTAATCTACCCCTCAGTGAGCTGCATGTTCAGCTGATGTAAGACCAATCTTTTACTCTTCATTTGCTTAGATTCAAATATAAATCTGATTACCCAACTGCTGTGAATGAAAATAGGCTGAAAGCAAGGCTATTTCTACAGCTAAAATTTTAATATTAAAGGCTAAATTTTAATATAGTAATCTTTGAACTTTGTCTTAAAGCCCAATTGAATTGTATCTCTCTGTAGTGCTGTACCCCTTTATGATATGATTTAAGCCCCATCTCTGCTAGGAAATGCCTTTTTCTCTCAGTGCTTTCTTGCCTCACTCTCCAATGCTCTGTACTGGGATCAGGGCCGCCATGGGGAGGGGGGGGGGGGGGTCAACCAATACACACATGAGGGGCCTGGGCGTCCTCAGGGGCCGAGTGCCAAGCAGGGCCGGGAAGTGCGTAGCTGCCCTGTTTTTCTCTATGCATTCATTGACAACAGAAGAGTCAGCAGCTGCTGCTCGCTGTTATTTTGCTCACATCGGGCTCTTTACTGCCACCTGTGGTTGCTTCTTTTATGTGCACTCCTCGTGTGAGTGCTGCTTGTACTGTATTCAGGATTGTGATCCACTGCAGCTCCTCTCTGAGTCTCAGGGACATGTGTCAGCTTTGTGTAAAAGAGCTGGGACTAGGAAGACCTTCTTTACAAGTAAGAGCTGTGTGTACAAGTGAAGGGATGGGCTGTTTTTGTACAGGGTGGCAGAGCTGTGTGTGTGTTGTGTGTGGTCTGTATGTGTGTGTGTGGTTTGTTGCGAGTGTGTGCCGTTTGTGTGGTGTGTGTTGTGTGTGTTGTGTGTTGTGAGTGTGTTGTGAGTGTTGTGTGGCGTATGGTGTGGTGTATGGTGTGGTGTGTGTGTTGTATGGTGTGTGTGCATGTTCTGTGGTGTGCGTGGTGTGCGTGTTGTGTGGTCTGTGGTCTGTGTGTGTGTGTGTGTATGAGTGTGCCAGAGGGGCTGAGTGTGTACAAGTGGGGGGGGGGACTGTTGGATGGCCAGTGGGTTGGTCCTGCGCAGGCCTAAAGCTATGTAAGGCCCCTTTCACACTTGTGCAACTTCAAAGTCCCGCGATTTTGCTGCGATTTTTGCCGCGATTTTTGCCGCGATTTCAAGGAATGCCTGTGTAAGTGGCATCAAAATAGGACCAAAGTAGTGCAGGGACTACTTTGAAGTCGGAACGACTTGAAGTCGTACTAATATGAATGGCTGTCATTGGAAATCATGGGGAACGACTTGTCAAGCTACTTTGCAGTCCCAAATCGCGGGACAAGTCGTATAAGTGTGAAAGGGGCTTAAGGGAGCTCGAAATTTCTGATGGCAGCCCTGACTGGGATAGCTGAATAACAGCTATATTCCTCTGTGCAGGTGTCCTAGTTTCGACTTGTATTGTTGAGCATCAGAAGGGGGATTTTGCAGTATTTATTTTACTGAGATCTGATTGCTGAGTGCACTAGTTCTAACTCTGGTGTCTATGGCCTGCACATTTCTAATTATAAAGCCTGTACTGCTGCTTTAACAGGAAAATCAAGATAAATCTATGAACATCAAGAGTGTCAGTGTAACGCTTATATGACTGCATACCATGTTAAATGATAGGTGTGGCCAAACTGTGATAACAGTGGGAAGGTCTTGAAGGGGCATGGTTAAATAAAACCTGTCAGGAAGGGCGTGGCCAGTGCGGCATGTGAGCAGACGCTTCTACACAGAGCTCCCGCACATCACCCTGATTTGATCTGGTTTCCAGCACAGTAAAACGCCCAGCTTTGCTCCACTCTTTATGAGGAACACCCGCTGCACCTCCCGCATACTGACACAGCCGCAAAATAGCAATTCTGACCCAGGGAAACAAGTGAGATGGCCCGCGGCCTGTTTCCCAATATGGCGTTGTGCCGGCCCCTGCACATAAGGCTCGTGGGGAGATAAATCCAAGGAGGGGGTGAGTAAACAGCTCTAGTACCCTAAAGACTGGACTGCAGACCCCCCCAAAGATATGCGCTACTATGCGCTGAAAATGACAGAAAAATCGGGCCTGCCGGACCTGGACGCTGATGCAGGGCACAGTAATGAGGACATGGAGGACAGAGAGAGCAGGGAGCGGCAGCCATATTAGCTCAGTCAGACAGCTACACTGCTCAGCTGGAAGAAACAGAGGAGCCCGGGGAAGAGGAGGGTGAACAGCCAACCCATGCAGCTATCCTGAGGGCTGTTAACACAGCACAGCCTCCGTTAACAATTTGCAAGCCCGCTTTGGAGGTTTAAACGAGGAGGTCAATCTGATCAGACAGGACCTACAAAAAAAAAAAGAGAGCGTACGACAGCTGCTGAGAGCAGAATCAGTGATATGGAGGACAAACTCCCTAATGCTCAGAGACTCTCAAACGCTTATACAGTTAGAACACACTAAGGTAACACACATTTAACCCCTTGATCGCCCCTAGTGTTAACCCCTTCCCTACCAGTGACATTTACACAGTAATCAGTCAATGGTCCCAAAAATGTGTCAAAAGTGTCCAATCTGTTTATCGCAATACCACAAAAAAAAAAAAAAAAATCGCAGATCACCACCATTACTAGTAAAAAAAATAATAATAAAAATGCCATAAATTTTTCCCATAGTTTGTAGATGCTATAACAAACAAAACAATATATGCTTATTGCGATTTTTTTCCCCAAAAATATGTAAAAGAATATATATTGGCCTAAACTGAAATTTGTTTTTTAAAAACATTTTTGGGGATATTTATTATAGCAAAAAGTGAAAAATATTGTTTTTTTTTTCAAAATTGTTGCTATTTTTTCGTTTATAGTGCAAAAAATAAAAACCACAGAGGTGATCAAATAGCACCAAAAGAAAGCTCTATTTGTGGGAAAAAAAGGACGCAAATCGTGCAATGCTGTACCCAAAGTACAGCATTGCACGACCGCGCAATTACCAGTTAAAGCGACGCAGTGCCAAATTGTAAAAAGTGCTCTGGTCAGGAAGGGGGTAAAACCTTTCCGGGGCTGAAGTGGTTAATGTATTCATTATCTTATTAAAGCTTCCAAATCTTTTTAACATACTTCAGCTGCAACTTGCTTCCACTCTTGATTAGATATTAAGGGGTAATTTTGGGCAGGAACACATTGCTTATTTTTAGTGGCTCAATCCTGACGTTAAAATCACTAGTGATTAATCCCTAAGGCCCCTTTCACACCGGGGCGTTTTTCATGCGATGAAAAAAATCAAAATCCGGCCCCTTTAACTCCAGTGTGAAAGCCGGCGGGCTTTCACACTGGAGCGGTGCGCTAGCAGGATGACAAAAAAAGTCCTGCTAGCAGCATCTTTGGAGCGGTATAGGAGCGGTGTGTTCACCTCTCCTATACCGCTCCTTCCCATTGATTAGAATGGGACACCGCGGTGAAACCGCGGCAATACCGCCGCAAAGCGCCGCTACGGCGGCGCTCTGCGGGGGGTCTTTAACCCTTTTTTGGCCGCTCGCGGGGGGTAAAACCGCACCGCGAGCGGCCGAAAACCGCGGTTAAAACGACGGTAAAGCAGCGCTAAATATAGCGCTGCTTTACCGTCACCGCGGCTCCCCGCCCCGGTGTGAAAGGGGCCTAAGAGATGCAACTGATTGTTACATAAACAGAATGAATGGCGTGCATCACATATATTTATTGTGCGATTGATGGCTTCTACAACATAGCAAACCATTCGTTTGTGTATCGGCTGATCACTACTCATGATTATTTTTCACTCACAATTTTAGCAGCATGATTGATCTACTATTAAGCCTTTGTGCTCCTGTCCAAAATAAAGGTGTAATTTTTTTTTCTCCAGGCAGTCCTCACTTAAAATATAGATTTGAACATACGGACATTCAGTAAACCTGAGTGGTTATTTGAAGTGAACACAGGTGTAAAAATTTCCCCTTTGGCGCCTAAGTGATTTAAATGCTACAACCATTGCTATTCGCTTTTATTAGTAAAATTTTCAGTGTCATGTATTTGTGATAATTGCACTGCAATTGCAAAGCTGAATAAAGCATAAAAGATTAAGGCAGAGGTTTTTCTCTAGTGCAAGTATAGCCTTGATGTCGGCAGGGAAACACTTCAGCCCTGTCAGATACAAGTACTTGTCTCTAAGGGAACACACACATTTATGTGGCAGATTCTTGACACAATGAACACGCCAGCTGCAACTCTGTACTGCGATTTATATCCAGTCTAACCTGAGCTAGAAAACTTCAGTTTTACATAAATATTTAAAGCCGAAATCCAGACAATAAAAATGCAATTATATGTTTGTTAAACAATTGTTAAAATTATTTTTAAATGCAGCTAGAAGTATATACCAGATTTGGATTTGGTAGCACCTTCTTGCAAGGGTCCCAGTCTAAATGAGGGAGGGTGCTGCAGTAAACATGAGCTGAAAAGGAACATTCTAAAAGGAAAAACAGAGTGAACAGAGAGATGATTGGTCGATGTAAGCTGCTGTGCTTTTGCTGTCCAATCGGAGGATCACCAGATGAAAATAAAAGAAAAAAAAACTAAACAATAAAAACGAATGCAGCCATCATATCTAAGATTTGGTAAGCTGCAGTTTAATAAATGTTTACTTTTTGATTTAATGTTGCTTTACTTTTACAAGTACGTTGAGTCAAATTCAATTGGTTCAGCACAGACCAGGCAAATTTAAATCATGTGTGGCTGTGCCCTCCTGAAAGAAGCCAATCATTTGATCGACTTCTGTTGAAATGACAAGCTGCAAAACTTTTGCTAATAAGTGGTTGCAGCCATTGATTAGTGTATTCTGACAGTGGCAGGTCCCACTGTCATAACATCATGTCCTGACAGGGGGGGGAATTCCTCGATCCTCCTTGTTTGTGTGGATGGAGGAATCCATTGCAGAACGAAAAAACAACTATGGCTAGCCTAAAGCCTAGTACACATGGGCCCAATGTCGGCCGACCTTGGGCCCATAGGTATGGCAGCCAGTCCAACAGAAGGCTCATGAACGAAAAAGGTCTGCCGACCGGCTACCGTTCGTCACTGTCAGTTATGGCTGAGAGCACTGACCGGAGTGTTCTGGCGGGGAGGCGTCCCCCTGTCAGAACACAATAGCTCAGCAGGCGAGATTGCTGTAGTAACATCGGATTGTTAGTACAGTGGCTCCCATTTGAGCCGACAGTTTTTTTCATTTAACTCACTTGATTAAATGAAAAAAAAAAAAAATAGTGGTGTGTACCAGGCTTTAGGCTTAGTGCCCCTAGTTTAAAATTTAGTAGGGGGCTGGGCTAAAGTCAGCCTGAGCTCTGATTGTTATTGGTTAGAGATGGGCTCAGGTGTGTTCGAAATCCAACATGCCCAATCTCGCCAGGAAGCCGACACTGCACATAGCTAATCACAGGCAGTGAGTCATTTCCTGATCTGTGCAGCTGCAAACCGGGAAATGTCTCACTGCCTGTGATTAGCTGTGTGCAGTGTCGGCTTCCAGGCACGTGGAATTTTGAACACGCCCGAGCCCATCTCTATTATTGGTTCTGTGTTTGTTGGGTCCCCCTATAATTTTTACTTCTGTCTGTTGCTGCGAAGTATTCGCTAGCAGATAGAGTAAAAGAAACAATGTTCCGATTTATGGACATTTATTTACCTTTGGTCAATCACTGGGAGATTTATTGCCAGTGATGCAGGTCAAGAAAGGAGATAAATATCTGGAGTGACCTTCTAGAGAGGTTTTTGACATCAGGGCTCCTGCCAGGAGGGGAGGTCATTGCCTCCCAGATTTTTTTTTGAGGGGATGCCAGAGAAGAAGGGACTTTGACTCCCAGGCCTGCTGTCTGGAGAGAGTGTTATTGAAAAAGGGGCCTGACTCTAGCCTAAAGAAATAGAGGTAGGCTTGTGTCTTGGGGAGTGAATGCTTTTTGCTGTCCTGCTGGAGGGCACATCCAAAAGGAAGCAGGGCCCAAAGATGGCTGCTTGTATGGAGCCACTTAGGAAGAGGCTCCTGTGTTGAAGAGTGTCCTGGTAGAAGCTGCTGCTTGTAGCCCCTGTAAAAAGTTCTCACTGTCCACCCAATAAGGTACCCACTTGCCTGGGGTCTGGGTTCAGTATAGGTGCTCTTAAAGGTCCAACTACCTACTTTACTAGTAGAGAGGTATGGAGCGGTACTTCTACCTGTTTTTGGGTGTCCTGTGCCCTAACCCTCTCTTGTGAGTTTATTGAGCTAAATAACCCATTAAACATACTTAACTAACTGGTACCCAATTCTCCTTTACCCCATAATAAGTCAAAGATTCTGCCCTGAGAGCTGAAATGTTAGCCCACCAGGCCACCTAAGGGGGCCCTGTTCAACTCCCCAGGTCTAGGAGGATGCTAAACAAGCTATGTAAACAGAAAGGATCAGACGCCCACTGAGAAAACTGTAATGGAGGGTTGAAAGCAGTCCTGGGAGTCCTAGCTGCTAGGTGTGACTCCTGGGAAGGACAGAGGTAAAAGTGCAGCAATGTTTTCCATAAAGTGCTTGGACTCACACACATGGAAGTCCAAAAGCTTTATGGAAAACATTGCAGCACTTAAACAAGCTATGTGACTGTCATCCTTATCCTTGCTTCACTTTAGTCCCTGTTCTAGAACATGTAAGCAATTAGTGAAGTCTGGCCATCTAAATATCATATTTGTACTGGGTCAACAACAAGTAGCGAGGCAAGGAAAAAAGATAACAGGCCCAAAGCCTGAGTTTTGTTAGCAAAGACAGATGTCAAATTTGTATCCTACATGTTGTCTTTTTTTTTTTTTTTTTTCCACAAAAAATACTTAAATACATTCACACACATGTACAGAATAGCTTGTTCATGCAGCAAGATAAGAGTATTGCAAAAGGCATCAGCCTATAAAAATCTACTTGAATTTGCAGACCATCATAGCTGCTTTTGATCTGCTTCATAGTGCAAATGTATATAATTTAAATATCTTACAACCTGAACTTTCACTGCAAATGGCTTTCTTCAACATATAGAACAGGATTAGGTGTCATATGACAGATTAAACATGTCAGGTCCTGGCACTCTTCCACTGCAGAAGATAATAGCTATCTTTGTGAAGCTACAGTCCTTGAAATATTTGTCAAATGTGTTTCCACAAAGTTCCACCACCTTTGTGCTGGACACTTACATAGTTACATAGTAGGTGAGGTTGAAAAAAGACACAAGTCCATCAAGTCAAACCCATATGTGTGATTATATGTCAGTATTACATTGTATATCCCTGTATGTTGCGGTCGTTCAGGTGCTTATCTAATAGTTTCAAGAAACTATCGATGCTCCCCGATGAGACAACCGACCGTGGAAGGGAATTCCACATCCTTGTCACTCTTACAGCAAAGAACCCTCTACGTAGTTTAAGGTTAAACCTCTTTTCTTCTAATTTTAATGAGTGGCCACGAGTCTTGTTAAACTCCCTTCTGCGAAAAAGTTTTATCCCTATTGTGGGGTCACCAGTATGGTATTTGTATATTGAAATCATATACCCTCTTAAGCGTCTCTTCTCCAGTGAGAATAAGTTCAGTGCTCGCAACCTTTCCTCATAACTAATATCCTCCAGACCCTTTATTAGCTTTGTTGCCCTTCTTTGTACTCGCTCCATTTCCAGTACATCCTTCCTGAGGACTGGTGCCTAGAACTGGACAGCATACTCTAGTTGCGGCTGGACCAGAGTCTTGTAGAGCAGGAGAATTATTTTATCTCTGGAGTTGATCCCCTTTTTAATGCATGCCAATATTCTGTTTGCTTTGTTAGCAGCAGCTTGGCATTGCATGCCATTGCTGAGCCTATCATCTACTAGGACCCCCAGGTCCTTTTCCATCCTAGATTCCCCCAGAGGTTTTCCCCCCAGTGTATAGATTGCATTCATATTTTTGCCACCCAAATGCATTATTTTACATTTTTCTACATCGCACCTCATTTGCCATGTAGTTGCCCACCCCATTAATTTGTTAAGATCTTTTTGCAAGGTTTCCACATCCTGCGGAGAAGTTATTGCCCTGCTTAGCTGAGTATCGTCTGCAAATACAGAGATTGAGCTGTTTACCCCATCCTCCAGGTCATTTATGAACAAATGAAATAGGATTGGTCCCAGCACAGAACCCTGGGGGACCCCACTACCCACCGCTGACCATTCCGAGTACTCCCCATTTATCTCCACCCTCTGAACTCGCCCCTTGTAGCCAGTTTTCAATACATGTATTCACCCTATGGTCCATGCCAACGGACCTTATTTTGTAAAGTAAACGTTTATGGGGAACTGGGTCAAATGCACTGTTTCCATTATAGTGATATTTCAGCTGATGCAAAACAGGTCACCAATACGACATACAAATGGGCAAACCATATTATCTACCTACTGTCTGCCAGTAGGAATAAAAGTTCAAATATACATTTCAAGCCTACTTTGTCTTTACAATATCTTCTATCATCATTGTATATAGAAAATACTGGAGACACTCACTAGTAGAAATCAGTGAATAATGAAAAATCCACTCAAGCAGATGTTTACCCAGTCAGCTCTTGCAATTTCATTTAAGATTCCACACTAAGTGGCGCTGACTTAGCACACCAGCCATGAAGAAATTCTTACAATAGGGCTGTAGGTACTATTCCTGCTATACCACCACTTGGATTATTTCACCTAAAAATATCAATTTAATAAAAGCTGCTAGCTATTTTGTACCTTGAAGGAGGTTCTGAAAGACTGAACAATAGCAGAACTGTCTTGCAGTTAAGGTGACATTTGCTGAAAATTGTGACTGTGTGGATAGTCCAGATGTCAGTATAGAGATCTGACAGGAGGCCATAGGAGACAGAGTTATATACTGTCTGTATAAGAATGGAGTGTGCAGGATCATTTACTTCTCCAATGTGTGAAAGAGCGAGTTCTAATCCCATTTAAGACTCCTAGAAATCTCCAGTGACCCATTTCGTGTTTAATCTGTCTACTGTAAAACTCTCATTACTTCTAGATAACATGAAATACTTTTTTCTGCACTACACTAATGTAATAGTTCACCACAGTACAGACTGCACAGATATTAATTAAATCCTATATTTATTGAAAGCAGCATTATCCAATTACATCCATTTAAACTGTTTGTTACCATTGGTAATGAATGTAAGTGGTAACACAGATGCGGTCTTATCCAAACATATGTCACTGTGACCTGTCATTTTAATGTACGCTTTATCTAATCCACAGTGAGCTATGTTATTCTAATAATTTGAAGCTCTGAGACATGAGCTTTCTATTAGAGTTTTTTTTTATTGCTAACAAGCAGTTTGTGGCTTGTCCTTATCAGATGGAGAAAACATGTACTGCCCTATGTCATAAGAGTCTAAAAGCTTTACCATTTTAAATTAACTGCTCTTACACACTGAGTTACTTGCACTATATAAAATAAGGACTAAAATAAATGTTAACATAAGGCTAGGTGAAGAGTCTTGCTGGGGTGGACACTAACAGAATGGCTGACATACTACTGCTGCACAAAAAAAAGTTGTTCCAGGCCCCTTCAATGGTTACATGATTGAAAGCCTAGGCTTGTGGTTGTATGATCTACATTAAATCAGATATCAACCAGTTTGAACAAGGGCTGTGATCTTCAACAGAGATTACCATAACAAACGCCCTTGGTTTAGGAATGTGTCCAGTGCCGAATGGACCCTGAAGCAGCATTCTCTCAGCCCCCGTACACACGGTCGGAAATTCAGACGGAAAATTTCCGATCGGACCATGTTGTCGGAAAATCCGCCCATGTGTGGGCTCCATCGGACTGTTTCCACCGGAATTTCCGACGGAAAAAAATTGAGATCCTGCTCTCAAATTTTCCGACAACAAAATCCGATCAGACTTTTTCCGATCGTGTGTAGAGAATTCCGACGGACAAAGTGCCACGCATGCTCAGATCAAATTACAAGACCAAAGTTATTGGCTACTAGCCTCTACGTAGTTCCGTCATATGCAACGAACGTCACCACGTTCAGAATGATCGGATTTTCCGACAACTTTGTCCGACCGTGTGCATGCAACACCAGTGTCGGACAAAATCTGTTGGAAAAAATTTGACGGATTTTGTGGTTGGAATTTCCGACCGTGTGTACGGGGGCTCAGAGAACACGTTAAAGCTGGACTCCAGGGAAAAACAATAGAAAGATAAAATACATACAGGTGCATCTCATAAAATTAGAATACCATCAAAAAGTTAATTTATTTCAGGAATTCTCATATTTTATATAGATGCGTTACACACAAAGTGATATATTTTAAGCATTTCTTTCCTTTAATTTTGATGATTATGGCTTACATCTAGTGAAAACACAGAATTTAGTATCTCAGAAAATGAGAATATTTCAATAAGACCAATAAAAAAAAGGATTTTTAATACAGAAATGTTGGCTTGCTGAAAAGTATGTCCATGTACATTATTGTATGCACTCAATACTTGGTCGGGGCTCCTTTTGCATGAATTACTGTATCAATGCAGCATGGCATGGAGGCGATCAGCCGGTGGCACTGCTGAGGTGTTATGGAAGCCCAGGTTGCTTTGATATCGGCCTTCAGCTCGTCTGCATTGTTGGGTCTGGTGTCTCTCATCTTCCTTCTGAAAATACCCTACAGATTTTCCATGGGGTTTAGGTCAGGCAAGTTTGCTGGCCAATCAAGCACAGTGATACCATGGTCATTAAACCAGGTATTGGTACTTTTGGCAGTGTGGGCAGGTGCCAAGTCCCATTGGAAAATGAAATCAGCATCTCCATAAAGCTGGTCAGCAGACAGAAGAATTAAGTAATCTAGGATTTCCTGCTGGAGCGCTGCGCTAACTTTGGACTTGATAAAACACAGTGGAACAACAGCAGCAGATGACATGGCTCCTCAAATCATCACTGACTGTGGAAACTTCACAGTGGACCTCATGCCACTCTTTCTCCAGACTCCGGGACCTTGATTTCCAAATGAAATATTGCAACATTTTCCAAAGTCAGTGATGATTTGGGGAGCCATGTGTTGCATTGCCAACATACCGCAGCACACCATCATATCGTCATATGCAATATTTTTTGTGACAGTGTGATCATACTTTAAAATCACTTTGAATTTCATCAATATAATTCTGGTGATTAACTTCAATTTAGGATAAAAGCACTGTTAGTGAAATTCACAACCATATCCTCTAGATGGTGCTGTGCTAAATAAATATATTACACCAAAATCTAGACTTCAGCCTTTAATTGCATTGTTGCTTCAAAAAGCATGGTATAAGCACAAAAAAACTGAACCACTCTATAATTATGCTTGTAATGCTTCAATTGTTCTTAAGAATTACAGGTGCTGACATCAACATACCAATAGTGTATTTCCCTTCCACCCACTGTACTGTGAAACAATTTGCGTTTAACTCATTCATACGTATAACTAAAGGCTATCATACAGCAGCAATTGTAAAGGATAAAGGGCAAGTTCAATGTAGAATTAAATCTTTTGTTCACGGCTGCCTTTAAATGGGGCTATTAATATTGCAATACAGCATTCACGTGTTGCCATTGCTGCAGAAATTGGAGTTCTGTTCTAGTGACTTCTGAACTGTTACATGATAGCTCAAATCAACCCCTTAAGTTGTTAGTTCATGGCAAAAACAAAACCACAGAGCGTCATAATAAAGAATGTTTCCCAAGCAGGGATATAAACCAGTTTATTGCATCTCTAGTGTAACCTCACCCTATACAAAGATTTAAAGGGAAACTCTACTGAGAGAGGACTGAAAGCTGCTACTCTGACCTCTTTTTGAAAATGCTAATGGCCTGGCTGTCATGTTAATCCAACAAATTTTTAAGCCACTAAACTAGAAAAAGGTTGCAGAACAGAAAAGTCATAATGAAGTCAGTGCTTTTAATCTGCATACTGAAGCTGACTGCATGCTGAAGCACTTCTTGATGAGGCTTTTGTCCTTATCAACATGGGGACAGTACACTTTTTTTTTGTAAGAATGGCGTATTGTTCCTTAAAGAAAAACAAACCAAAAATGTTCATAATGGACCCTTATCCAGGCATGCAGCCTGGGTGGTCAGGAAAGGGGCAGCAAGCATGTGACCCCCCCTCCCCCCTGAACTATACCAGGCCACATGAACTCAACATTCGGAGGGCACCTTTCAAGACCCATGTTGAAACAGGGGTCTCTTCTTCACATTTTTTTGTCCCTGAACGGGAATGTGGGGGTATCTCAGATATTTCCTTTGATATAGATACAATGCATTGATGTGAACGTGTTCCATAGGAACCCATGTTAAAAAAAATTCCCTTCATTTCTGCAAAATGAATCAAAAAATGCATTTGTGTGAATCAAGCCTAAAGCCCCATACACACGCTCGGATTATCCGAGGACCAGGTCCGTCGGATCATGTCCATCGTACTTTGTCCGATGTTGGTTTTGCGTACACACGGTCGGACAAAGTTGTCGGAAAATCCGATCATTCTGAACGTGGTGACGTTTGTTGCCTACGACGGGACTACGTAGAGGCTAGTAGCCAATAGCTTTGGTCTTGTAATGTGATCTGAGCATGCGTAGCACTTTGTCCGTCGGACTACGCTACACATGATCGGATTTGGTGTGATCGGACTTTGTTGTCAAAAAATCTATCCAGCAGGAGATAGGACTTTGTCCGTCGGACAATCCGATGGAAACTGTCCGATGGTGCCTACACACGGTCGGAATTTCTGACAACATTGTCCGATAGGACAGAATCCATCGGAAAATCCGACCGTGTGTATGGGGCTTTAGACTTGATTGAGAAATAATCTGCCTACTTCTTGGATTTGTAGTAAAATAACAATAATTTTGTCCGACACTGGTTATAACATATAAATGCCATATGTTAAGAAATGTAAAACTGTATTTTATAGTAATGTAGTAGGGATTTTTTTTAGGTCTTTTTTTTTTGCATATTTACCAATACATACCAATTATCCGGCCTTGCTCCTCTTCACACCTTTCTCTATCCAAGGCATGGTTTTCATGTCTCACATGCCTGAAACAGCTGTATATATGTTTCTATAAATAGCTGTTTTGTGCTATCTGGATGAGCATTTAGCCATAGAGATATAAAAGGAATCAGATGGATCTGCCCACCATTCTTAAATGAGGAATAGACACCTTACTTTCTGCAATTGAGATGGAAGTGATGACATGTAAATTACCATCTGTTTTAAGAGAGCTCTGCAGTGCATCACAATATATTCCTGCAAACAAAGTAGATAAACCACTCGTGTTTTTAATTTGCGTTAATGATCCTCATTGTATCATTATTTTTTTTACATGTAATTGATCCAAGAATAGAGTAGGCTTGAGCTACACAGACCCCAGAGATTCAAGTCATTTGTAGATTACACAAAAAGCCATATAGATTGATGTACACTTATCTTGTGCAACATGCCCCAAGAAAGCTTAATCAGTCTTTGGTCCAGTATGACCTGGGTTGTAGTCTTTATTTGAAACATCATTGATGTCACGTTCCTATAACTGCTGCATCAATTCTGTCAATTCTCATAAACAGTCAATCTGATTGTCAGTGACACAAACTGGAACACAAAGCTATATCTTTTGGATATAGGTATTGAACTGAGTTAATGAGCCAGAGCCTATTAAACTGCTGACACTATGTTTCCTTGGTGATTTTACATTTTGGCACACATAGTTTATCCTTAAAGTGTTTTTTTTATTTATTTATTTTCGTTTTGGATAGAGTGCTGTACGAGTCCCCGTTAGGGATATTCACCTTCTCTATTTGTCATGTTTACTGTGATAGTCAAAAGTGAAAGTAAAGGAAAAAAATGATTTTGGGTTGAAATCAGAGGAAAATCTTCTAATGGGGCACACTAGTGACCCTGGTGACACACTGGGATTTTCTCACTTTCAAGGGATTTTCTCCAACTTCCGGGGACAGGAGGTGAAGGGAAATCCCTCCAAAATTACAGGTGGCAAAAAACGCCTCCCTTACTTACTTAATGAAAAGAAGAAAAAAAAACATTTTGCCTTTAGTTACACTTTTTTTTTTTTTTATTCTCTTCATTAAACTAGCCACTATATATGATTTGTGGGCATTTTCATTACATGGTACAGATTTGGGGAATTTTGTATGTGATATTATATCCCTGTGGACTGTTTAGTTGCACAGCTACTCATAAGTATGTGAGTGGACATAAGCGCACTTACAGTGGTATAGTGATTGGGAGGTGAGTCGTATTACTTCCTCCCAACCACAGCTATTTATTCAAAAGCTAGAAGTGTACATTCATTTATCTCACATTCACACATTCACACATTGAGATATTGCACTAAGATTAAATGTTTTGAGGATACAACTACGGTATCTCTATTTACAACAATGAACAATGAAAATATCACCAGTATACCCTGAGTTGGCACTACTAGTAATATCAGCTAAGGAAGCACTACATTCAATAAATTAAGCATTAATAAAGAACATTAATCAGTGACATAAAATGTTGTATTCGTATTGTTGAAATATTTTTCTTACTTTGAAAATGTGTGCATATCTACAGTCCATCCCTGTAGCAACAGTTGCTGGTTTTTGCCTCTTCATAACAGCCAGAAGGGGGTAGTAATCTGCTGATTACAAAAGCAAAAGAACACATCCCTGGGCACCCTTTAAATGTGCATCTTCAATGGAGGGAGCTGGACACTGCATGGTGTAGATTTTAGATATGCAGTTCACCCACCAGTTGCTTGAATATATTTTAAGACCTGCTTCTGTAACAGTAATCAAGCAACTCATTAGCACAGCAAAGCTAAAGTCTGCACCATTCAGTGGCGAGCAAAGAAGCAACATGCTTTTCTAAAGCGGTGCCAGAGATGTGTTTTTTCACTCAGGCTCGCAACTCTTTATCACTTATGCTCTCTGCTTTCAGGGCATTTGAATGCGTGACTACAAAATGGGCTATTGAGAGTGCAATATGAATGGTAGACACAGGCATCTATGAAATGGATGTACAATTTTATAGAAACAGGATTAAACCATTGAGAATTTAACCTAATTCATATATGTAATCTTTGTTTTTTTACTTTAGATACTCTTTTAAAAACATTAGTTAAGAGGGGTCTTTTCAGACATATTCTTGCTTCAAACATATTATCAAAAGATCAATTAAATAATTAATACATCACTTAGCCCCTGATATTTAGAGAATCCTTTGATATCTAAAATCCGATTCTATCTTTTTTTAATTCCTAAACTGTTCTTTGGTATAGTTAATAGTTATTGAGCAAACAAAATCTACTGTATAATACCATTTCAAGAACAAGCAATAAACAGAGATCATGGGAAGTGTCGGGACAGTATTCTTGTTTTTGTTTTCCCCCTACTTTTTATTTTCACCTGCTTTTCACTTACTCCGATTTCTTTTGTTCAAGCTTTTCTCTGCATTTATTTCTTGCAGACCCGTCTTTAGTACATAAAACTATTAGAAATCTGTTCAACTTAGGGAAACTACTTTTACCATTTTAATATAGCCTTATGGGCACTTTTTTTTTCATTATCTGACTTGGCTTTTCTGGATATGTTTTTCCTCCCTTAATATCTATATGGCAGCTGAGACTGTTCTATAAATTTTGATGATGACGCAATCTTAAAAACCCATAGATAGCTGACAGAGACATATCAACTATCAACTCATGTGTCATAATCAACATTTTATTTCATTCCCAAGGGGGAGTTTGAGTAAACAAGCTCAGAAAGTTAGGGCGGCCATATATTGACCGAAATTTGGCTGGTTCAGGAAGGACCAGCCAAATTTTGATCCATGTTATCGGCAGGCTGGTTGTACAGAAGCCTATCTACCGACTTCTGTACAACCAATCAGTGCCATGGGCTATAACTGGCAATACTGATCAGTGTGTTCTGGCAGCAGGGGCGGCTCCCCGCCATCAGAACACAATGACAGTAGGAGTGATTCCCCCACCTACATCAAGTGTGTGGATAGGGGAATCAGGTCATTTTTTCTTCCTTTAAGTTGCTGGTTGAAGGGGGAAAAAATATGAATGTATGGCCAGCTTTGGATAAGACTCTCTACTAGGTTTACTGTTTATTTTTTTCTTCCTATGCGTTCTAAGGTGCCACTAAGGCTACATAGAAAATGTTACCACCCTCCCCCTCCAGTGTGTTTCATGTGTGCCTTATTGAACATGTCCAGCTAGAGCATTTAGTAGGTATGTACATATGGCTGCTATACCAGCTCAATCTTTCCAATATGAAGGACTATTTAGCTCCATCACTGCCAAATATCTGACTCTATTATGGACATAAGTACCACATTATTGCAGAAAATCCTTATTTTGCATGATCATTACTCAGACTGTATGACTTTAGTTCAAATATTTCTGCCTTTAACACCCAACTCCAAAAAGATTTCTGAATGTAGTAAGTATCTTTATTTGTCTTAATATTAACCCCCTGAAATCCCCTGTACAGTAACCCAGACTGGAATAGGGGGGACCAGTACTAGCTGCCAATAGGCATTGATGCTTGAACATGCTGCCAGAAAGAAATGGCAGATTTTATAGAGGAATGGCCCTGTAAATGTCTGCTATTCCTTCAATGTCCAATCAGCATGCTGAGAGTTTGTGGAAGTCGAGAGAACTCTGGAGCTATCTTGTAAGGGTGCACTTGGATCACAATACTGGAAACACCAAATTATTACGGTAATAATTTGGCAGGTTTCTATATATTTATATTGTATACTTATATTTTGCTGCTTGAAAAAAAGTTGAGCTATAAGTAGTAAAACCCCAGTGAAATTGTAGTTACTGACCAAATACTGTCATACATCAGTGAATCCTATACATGCACAATGTACTTTTCTTTAAAAGTTTTGTGCAATATAAATAATAATATACTCACTATTTTAGACTGCAAAACACAGTATATACTGTAAATCAACTATAGGGTTACAGCGCTATGCCTTTGGTCTTTATATTATGGCCACGGCCATTCTCAGGGTTATTAAATCTTTATACAATGCAGACAAGTCTACAGATGTGTCCTTAGATTGCTAGATATTTCCTTTATAGCAAATGACCACCACGTTTTCCATCATTCTGCATAAATTAATGAGATGTCATATATTCATAGCTTTTTATATTAAATTGTACTTTGCTTTGTGTCAGAAGAATTTGAAACATAAACACGTCATAGGAAATGTTATAATAAGTTAATAAGAACTATAATAAATAAGAAAATAAAGCGAATAAGTGTACAGGAGCAGAACATCACAGGCTGTCATACATAACACATTGCCATGACAGTAAATGAGTGTAGCTGACAGTCAAACCAAATGACACTCACCATTCTTGCAGACTGGACAGCACTGTTCTGGCTCATATACAGGATTTACACACTCTGGTACAGCACAGTCTGCAACCACACAGTGGACTTCATTGCTGGGCTCACACCGACACCATTCACACGGAGAAGGCTGGAAAATAGAATCAATGTTAGTAAAGCATCATATGATAAAATATTCATATACAGGTTTGCATGTTAGGGTATGTGCATATAGACGTTTTCATTCAAGTACAAAAAGCAAGAATAAAAAAAAACAGAGAAAACTTTCATTATCTACTGCGTTTGATTCTTTAATGTTTGCAATTTCACTTAAAACGGAACTCCAGCAAACATAAGATAAAACTTATGAGCCCATTAAAGATAATCTAAAAAAAAGAATAACAGGTTTACTGCAATATCTACCTTCAATCCATAGACTTCCCTAACAATACCTTTTCCTGCCCATAGATGTCATCAGTCTGATGGCCAGCATCATTCAACCCACCAGGTTATCCAAGAAATCATCCCATCCTATGACTGTAGTGTAAACAGCACAGTGATGAGCTCATCTCTCTGTCATTCTGCTATCTCCTCCAGTCAGCATTCTTCATGTCAGCACATAACTGGCTCCTTGTGCTTCTTCTTACACCCACACTCAAGCTCTGCTGTACAGGGACTGCAAGAGGCTAATTCCAGGTCACATTTACGTATTTACGCTAATTACATTTAAAATACATTTAATGATGTAATGATGATGATAGAGCGCAATTCATTTTGTTGCCTTTATATCTGATAGAGTTCAGTTGTAAAACTGAATGGCAGGCGGATAAAAAAATAATTTAAGTTGTCAATGACAGAGCTCCATTACAGTGCATTTCCAGGACACAGCTGGTGCCTATTTTTTTTGAATGTTGAGGATGCATGTTTAAAAGTAACTAATATAAGCACCTACTTTTTTTTGTTTATTAACAGCCTCTAGAAATCCCTGGAAGAGCAACACTCATTTTTGGAGGGATTGCTCTGTTGCCAATCTAACACTAAAGGGCCTATTTATAAATGTTTTAGACAAGATTCACTGTGTGCAAAATGGGAAACCGACCCAAATTCCACAACTAATTATTCAAGAATTTTCTGATTTTTATACTAAACTTTATGCTTCACCAATCCTGTTTCCTGAAGCTTGAGAGGATAAATTCTTCCAACACATTCCCTTTCCTCAGGTGTCTCAGGACCATAAAGAGTTGATGGAGGGTGATTTTATGGAGGGAGAAATCAAGGCAGCCATTAAAAGTCTGAACCCATCAAAAGGCATCTGGTCCTGATAAGCATTATTATAGAAAGTATTCAGAGCTATTGACACCCCATTTATGCTCCTTTTTTAGTGTGTTGAGAAAAGGGTCCCTCTTGGCCATACATGAAAATGCTGCTTTAATCCATGTTATCCATAAACCAGGAAAGGACCTTGGGGATTGCTCCAATTGTTGCCCGATCTCGCTCACCAACGTTGAACTCAAATTGATGACAAAAATTCTGGAAACTAGAATGAATACCTTTCGGTTAAGGTATATTCAGGCGGACCGAGTGGAGTTTGTCCTCAACCGACAGGCGCCTGAGCAATCCCTATGATTAATAAAAATAATAGCAGCGTTACATAGTTACATAGTTACATAGTTAGTTAGGTCGAAAAAAGACACAAGTCCATCCAGTTCAACCACAAATTAAACAAAAAAATATATATATATATATATATATATATATATATATATATATATATATATATATATATATATATATATATATATATATATATATACATATATATATATATCATACAATCCCATATATACCCCATTCTATACCCACAGTTGATCCAGAGGAAGGCAAAAAAAACCCCAGCAGAGCATTCTCCAATTTGCTAAAGCAGGGGAAAAAAATTCCTTCCTGATCCCCCGAGAGGCAATCGGATTTTCCCTGGATCAACTTTACCTATAAATGTCAGTACCCAGTTATATTATGTACATTTAGGAAGGTATCCAGGCCTTTCTTAAAGCAATCTACTGAGCTGGCTAGAACCACATCTGCAGGGAGTCTATTCCACATTTTCACAGCTCTTACTGTGAAGAAACCTTTCCTTATTTGGAGATGAAATCTCTTCTCCTCTAGACGTAAAGAGTGCCCCCTTGTCCTCTTTGTTGACCGTAAAGTGAATAACTCAACACCAAGTTCACTATATGGACCCCTTATATATTTATACATGTTGATCATATCCCCCCTTAATCTCCTCTTATCAAGGGTGAATAAATTCAGTTCCTCTAATCTTTCCTCATAGCTGAGCTCCTCCATGCCTCTTATCAGTTTGGTTGCCCTTCTCTGCACTTTCTCCAGTTCCCCAATATCCTTTTTGAGAACTGGTGCCCAAAACTGAACTGCATATTCCAGATGAGGTCTTACTAATGATTTGAACAGGGGCAAAATGATATCTCTCTCTCTGGAGTCCATACCTCTCTTAATACAAGAAAGGACTTTGCTCGCTTTGGAAACCGCAGCTTGGCATTGCATGCTATTATTGAGTTTATGATCTACCAAAACCCCCAGATCCTTCTCCACTACGGATTCCCCCAGTTGTACTCCCCCTAGCATGTATGATGCATGCATATTCTTAGCCCCCAAGTGCATAACTTTACATTTATCAACATTAAACCTCATCTGCCACATAGTCGCCCAATTTGACAGAGCATTGAGGTCAGCTTGTAAATTGGAGACCTCCTGTAAGGACGTTATTCCACTGCATAGTGGAATAACCAATTGGGTTCCAATTCCAATTGGGACAATCATGGCAAGCGCAAGGGCATGTCGTTAGACCTTTGTAAGGCTTTTGACTCTATATTGTGGTAATATCTGTTTTATGTATTGAAGCAATATGGGTTTGGGTCCAATTTTCTAAACATATTACAAACACCGTACAGCACACCTATGGCCAGACTCCTGGTAAAAGGGTATAGTTCACATAATATAGATATTTACAGAGGCTGTCGTCTATATCCCATTTTATTTATAATGGCTTTGGAACCCCTGGCTATTTACCATGGATGGCATCCTGGCATAAAAAGCTTGTATTGTGGAGATTGGAAACATAAATGTGCCCTCTTTGCTAATGATTTCCTGATGGTTCTCTCTTCCCCAGTAACGTTGCTACCTAATTTATACCAAACTTTGCGTCATTTCACCACTATCTCGGGCCTTATAATTAATTTTTCTGACTCCTTCCTTGCATATCCTTTATCAGGCCAACTATCCATCCTTATACAGAAAACTGGTGGTGGATCTCCTACGATGGGCTAGTAAACCGCCATCGTGTTTTGGTAGATTGAACACGGTGGAAGCGGAATCTTTTTCCAAGATTACTGTACTTGTTCAGGACACTTTGTCTTTATTCGAATCTCAGATCTTAATATGTTTCGGCGCAAGATAAAAACATTTATTTGGGGGGACATGAGACCCAGGGCGAACAGGCGCACCCTTCATGCACCTAAGCTGAGAGGTGGTCTAGGACTACCAGACTGGGTTAATACTTTTATACCGCCCAATTAATTCACTTTCATTCCCTGACATCTCAACCTTTATGGATGAAATTGTAATCATCTCTCTATCCCACCAAACCGATTAGTCACATGATGTGGCTGCAGATCAGAGATAGACCAACTATAATGTGCCCCACACTATCCTTCTCTCCGAGTCTATGGGATAGATTAATGAAACAATATGCATTTAAATCCACTCACTCCCTTGGCTCCATTTACTTGTAATCCTGATTCGACCCCGGGTCTCAATCCCCAAGTGTTTGCCTGGTGGACAAACAAGGGTTTGATACCTATTGCTGATATGTAAGGGTATCTTATTGAAACAAACCCTATTAGAAAAATACCAACTCCCTAGCTCTGAACTTTATCACTACTTTCAGATAATCTGGCCACTAACACCTCAATGGAATATCTTTGTAGGTCCTTTGATAAGCACACCAACCATATCTCAAAACTTTACGGCATTTTGACCTCTAAGTCAGAAAAACTATTTTATACGAATAAATGAGAACAGGGTGTAGAGCAATCATTTGAAGCTGACGAACGGTTAAAAATGGCAGAATATGCTTCAATATTGTACATTAATACCTCATGATTGAAGTGAACTACAAAGTTTTGCTATGCTGGTATATGGTTCCAGAGAGAGTGTTTCAAACTTTCAATAAATATATGTAAACTTTCAATAAAAATTATTGGAAAATACAAGATTCACATAACTTTAACCCATGATTCAAACATTTTCTACTTGGATTCAGTTGTGTGTTAAACCTTGGTGAAACTTGCTTGACCCCAGTATGAAAACATTCATAAATTGACCCTTTACAGCTTCTTAAGAGAGCAGAATGATGCTTTCACCAGTGTTCTGCTATTCCTTCATACTCCTGTTGCACTTTTGGCCAGGTCATAGAACCAGCTGCATTGTTTAATCACAGGGCGATCTGCAGAGATGTCCCAGATACTGTAGTTTCTGGCTACCTTACAGCTTCCTACCCCTTACAGTCTCCCAAGAGAGAAGCTTGATGATTTCACTATTACTCTGCTGCTCATTCCTTCTCTAGTTGCACTTCTGTTCAGGTTGTTGACCAGGCTGTATTGTTCAATCACAGGGGGATCTGTAGAGATGTCCCTGATAGTGTAGTTTCTGGTTACCTTACAGCTTCCTACCAGTTACAGTCTTTGAAGAGAGCAGCATGATGATTTCACTGTATCAATTATCTCACCACGCTGTGAATAAACATAAAGAAACAAACTAAAAATCAACATGCAAAACAATAATAATAATAATAATAATAATAGTGTTAGTCTGTCCACAGCCTCCTTATTCATTTAATCATTTTAAAATGAGAAATCTTTAAAATTAAAAGATTTCAAAGGCGCTGGATATCAGAGTGCCTCTAAATTATAAGTGCCAGACAGTTCCAACAATGAAATGGAGAATGGTGAAGTTGGTGTCAAAGAAAATCAAGCGTTCAGATCTCTCGCTTCAAAAGTTCACCCAAAGTGCTCAACCGATCCCCTTTTGTTTAAATTACTCACCAGACAATTTTGCCTCACATAAATTGCTTGGCAAACAATGCTTGGATTACACACTAATCCCAATATCGTATCTGGTTAATGGATGTTCCACGTGCTTCAAACACTTCCCATTCAAAAGTTCCTGGTGATCCTGATAGTAACAAACTTCCTGTGCCTAATTCAGCCTAGCCTAGCTCTTGAAGAAGTTCCATTAGACATGATATCAGAGATCTCGAAGATGGATCAGAAGTGGGATGCTGCTTGCTCTGGGTGCGCTGTAACCAATACCGGTCTTTTCCCTGCAACTGATCGCAATGTTCATTTGTAAAGATGTTTCTTTTTTTAACTTTTCCCACTCCAGGTCACATCGTATATTCCCCTGATAAGCTGTTTCTTCTTTATATGTGGTTAGAGCAGCTATGCCACTTCTATAGCATAAACTATGAGGCTTCTTGGATTCACAGTCTTGGATTTCTGGCTCACAGTCTTCTCCCTGCCTCTGAAATCTATGAACTTCTTGTTTTACCATGAGGATTTCACTATTGCTCTGCTGCTTCTTCATTCTCCAATTGCATTTTGACCAGGTCCTAGACCGGACTATAGTGTTTATTTGCAAGAGAGTCTATAGAAATGTCCTAGATAGTGTGGGATCTGGTTGTGCTGTCTGTCGGGGGTAAGTAAATCTAAAGCCTGGCTGAACAAAATTACAAATCTTTTGGCAGGTAAGACAGGTAACATAGATGTATTTCTTATTATTACTGTGTATAAAACGACTGTATCTGCTTGGAGCTTAACTTTAATCTTCTGTTCTTTTGTTCTGTGGTTGCTTTTTTCTGCTCATAACTAAAAAGGATATTTAAAAAAACACAATGAAAATGGACCCTTTGTTTGACTTCTGCACCTCACTCACAATGTGACACAATGGAAGTCTCCAGGAAACGCCACTATCATGTGCTGTACCTGTACAGCATGAAATGGAATGAAAATGTTAATGTAAACAAATAAAATAAAAAGTGCACTGTATTGCAATTTCCTTACTGCTTTTCGAAAGTATAGGATAAATAAAAGATCAAAGGCCGAGGGAACAAACACTCCTGCAGATCCACACAAAGTCACTAAAGGTAAAGAAACAACATCCAGAATATATAACACGTTTCAAATATTTCTTGGGTTTCCAATATACATGTAAATGCATGCAATTGTATGTTCTTCATGCTGAATATAGTTATTTATTGTTGCATTTCGTATCTTAGTTTCTTAGTTTTTTTTATCACATGGCCAGCAAACTTATTTTTTTACTCGAAATCGTTTTATTTAAAAAAAAAAAGATAAGAAAAAAAAAAAAGCAAAGATACAGCGACTTACAAAAGAAGGCACTGAGGGGGTAGAGAAAAGAGCACTACATCTACTCAGTATTCACTGAGAAAAAATGCACAACGTACAACACAGAAGCCTTAAACTGCTTGTTACCGCAACATTCCATATTTCTCATATGTGTCTGCTATACCATGTAATTAAATGGAAAAGTATCCTGTTCTCTTTGTATTGCTTCATTTGTGTTCCTGCCAGGCCCTCTGCTTTCCTATTAAAGAGGAAGTAAAGCCTCTTTTAAAAAAAAAAAAAAAAGGAACCTGCAAGGCAAAGGCATAATGAGCCAGTATGCATAGCATACTAGCTCATTATGCATAACTTACCTGAGAACGAAGCCCCCGAAGCGACCCTCGTCCACGACCTCCGCCGGCGCCATCAATCGCGGAGTGACTTCCGGGTCTCGCCGCTCCAGCGCTGTCATTCACTGGAGCGGCGATGACGTCACTCCCGCACATGCGCACGAGATCAGCATATCGCTGTGATCTCGGCATGCTCAGTGCGCCTGCGCGCCGCTGTCTATGGTGCATGCGCCGTAGATAGCAGCGCCTTTTCTTTTATAAATATCTCCTAAACCATGTAGGTTTAGGAGATATTTATTGGACCTACAGGTAAGCCTTAATCTAGGCTTACCTGTAGGTCAAAGTGGTTTGTAAGGGTTTACAACCACTTTAAAACCTACTGAACTAAGCAGGAGAACACAGTGTGGTCAGTTCTCTAGCTATGCTGGGAACTCAGCCTGTTCTCCAATGATCAGACTTGTCCTGAAACACTTCCGCTGCACAGCATTTCACTGGGAAGCTCAGTGTACTGTTGCTTCTCCTCCCCCAGCTCTTATGCAACTGGGAACAGATGGAATGTGATCACTTACAAAAAAGGGGAAAAATAATATTTTTTTATATCTATACACAAATGTTTGCCTTTCATTTCTATTTTAAACTTAATGGGTTGTTTTACAAGGTGATCATTTACAATCACTTTAACAACCCTGCCAATAATCAGACTCTGCAAATATTAAAGTATCCTAGTGGAGATGTAGAAGTCAAAAGTGTGGGCAGGAATCTAAGGGTATGTCTACATCTAGGGTCTCCAATGCATTGTATATCAGTCCAGTTGTAGTGATTGTAATGATGAAGAGAAGGGTTAGTAGAAGACATTGTTATGGTACCTATGGGAAATCTCCCTTCCTTTATCTATCTTCCTTTCCCTCTTTCTTTTCTTATCTCTTATCTTTTTTCGTCCTCAGCCTTGGCCTTATTTTTTGTTTGTCCTAACCTCTCAATGGATAAGCCTGCTACATAGTGCTGGGCTTATTCTCACTTTATATCTAATAAGGCCCCCTTTTTTCATGATAGCCCTCTCATGATCCGTTCTAATAGTTTATAATCATTCATACAAATAGACCACTGCGCAGTAGATGGTTAAAATCTGCTTTCAATGTAGCGTATAACGTTTAATTGCAATTATTGTGTGTGTTAAGCCAGCAAGCCCTCAATGGCACTACAATAGTATACTTAGATATGTAATAGATATTTTGTTTTGCATTATTGTTTTACTGTATATCATCTATTGGTTTATACTCTGCCTGTGTTCCCTTTTGTAACCAATGAATGCATAATCCATCACGAAGGTCTACCTTCTTGTTAATTCAATAAACAATTTGAACAGTTAAGACATGGTTATGGTAAGTACTTGTACTGTCCCAGTTTACTTTACTGCCTCTCCCCCACCCCACCAGCTGCCCATTCTTGCATTTCCTACACGCTCTTGCCTCTCTATTCATGAATGGAAGCAAAGAGAAAGACCATGTTGCAAGCTCTAAGGCAGCCAATACATTATTCATGTTTTTTCATTCAACCAGTGGGTTGAACAAAAAAAAAAAATTACCCCATTCCCTAATCCACACATTCAATGTGGATGGGGGAATCCTGCCCAGTGCCCACTGAGTTATTGTATTCTGACAGCAGGGAATACAGAATACATTGTATTCTAATGCCGCGTACACACGATCGGAATTCTCGTCGGAAAAAACTGACGGTTTTTCCGACGGAATTCCGCTCAAGCTGTGTTGCCTACACACGATCACACCAAATTCCGATGGTCAAGAACACAGCGGCATAAAACACGTTCGACAGCACTATAAAATGGAAGTTTAATGCTTCCGAGCATGCGTCGAATTGTTTCCGAGCATGCGTCGGAATTTTGCGTGTCGGAATTGCATACACACAATCGGAAAATCCGATAGAAAGGTTTTCCTTCGGAAAAATTGAGAACAGGTTCTCAATTCAAAGTCCGTCGGAAATTCCGACAGAAAAAGACCGTTGGGCATACACACGGTCGGAAAATCCGATGAAAAGCTCCCATTGGACTGTTTCCATCGGAAATTCCGACCGGGTGTACGCCGCATTACTCTTCTGCCATAAGCAGCCGGTAGCACTGATTAATCAAGAAAAACCCGACAGACTTCTGTACAACCAGCCTGCCAATACATGGATTGAAAATCAGCCAGTCCATCTTGGAATAGCCAAATTTTGATCCACGTATGGCCGGTTTAAATAATTTAGGTTGGCGCTTACACAAGGCTCTCTGTCTCCATGTGACATCATTTGGTCATTCAGGCACTTGGCATTGCATCATGGGAGGAGGAGGAGAGAGTCATACATGCTCTACATATCTGGAAGTATTTCCACTTGCTCCTGTCGGGTGAAGTCAGTAGTAGAGGAGTGAAATAAAATTTAGTGTAAACAGCAAGGAAGGGCTGGAAGTTAAGTGTAGTGATGGGGAACTCTGTGCCCAGGTTTAATTCACCAAAGTTTCAGAAAATCTTGTTTGAAATTGTGCAAACCTTAACTTGAGGAAAATCCCTTTTGAAGTCTGTAAGCCAGGGATATGCAATTAGCGGACCTCCAGCTGTTGCAGAACTACATGTCCCTTGAGGCATAGCAAGACTCTGACAGCCACAAGCATGACACCCAGAGGCAGAAGCATGATGGGACTTGTAGTTTTGCAACAGCTGGAGGTCCGCTAATTGCATATCCCTGCTGTAGGGGATGGGGGTAAATATTGTTATTAAATTCTGGCCATTTTTTAATTCTAATGGGCAAATTAATGTAAAAAAAAAAACACTGCCATGGGAGAAATATACCAATATCTTTTTTTTCTTTTTTAAATACTGTACAGCAGAGAGAGGGACTATTCCTAGGACTGTGAGGGCAACATTGAAAACACACATATCCTTTAAATAACGTGCTCAAGGGATGCATTAAAATGGTGGTAAAGCCAAAAAACTAAAAAATATATATTTGTAGTATGCCAATTCTTAGATGTGGTGGCTGCATTCATATATTTTTGTTAGGCTTTTTTTCCATTATTTTCAACTGTTGATCCTGCCAGTAGGTTTGTTATTTTTCAATTTCCTTTAACACAAGCTGTTCAGCAAAAATAGAAGTTAGTGTGTTAAAACCATTTAACACTGACAGGAGTGCTAACAATTATCAGCTTGTATTTATGAGGGTAAAACCTTTATCCCAAAAGGCAAACAAAAATCCCAATACATTACTGTAACTACTTAAAAAGTGTTACTTGGAGCGCCACTTTAATTTGTTAGTTAAGTCCATCCGAATTTGCTCAGGTATCTAACACTGCCCTCCCCACAGAGAGCTAATGCCATCCATGGGTGTCTCTGTTGCTCCTCCATCCAGACTGGCGACACCTTAAAGTGTAACTAAAGGCAAAACTTTTTTTTAGCTTTGGATAGACAGGAGAGGAATTAGAACACTTGTCGGGTTTTATTGCTGTCTGTGCCCCCGGAAGATTCACCCTCTCTATTTATTCTGCTTACAGTTATCATTAACCACTTCAGCCCCGGCTGCTCAATGACCAGGCCAATTTCTGCGATATGGCGTAGACAATTGCGCGGTCGTGCGACGCTGTACCCAAACAAAATTGACATCCTTTTTTCCCACAAATAGAGCTTTTCTTTGGTGGTATTTGATCATCTCAGCTGTTTTAAATTTTTGCGCTATAAACAAACAACACAAAAAACACAATATTTTGTACTTTAAGCCAAGCTAAATATCCCCAATTTTTTTTTACATATTTTTGGGACCAATGTAATTTATACAGCGATCAGTGCTATAAAAATGCACTGATTACTGTGTAAATGTCACTGTCAGGGAAGGGGTTAACACTGGGGGGCAATGGGTTAACTGTGTTCCCTCGTGTGCGTTCTAACTGTAGGGGGAGGGGACTGACTAGAGGAGATGACAGATCATTGTTCCAAGCTAGTAGGAACGCACAATCTGTCTCTCCTCTCCTCATAGAACAGGGATTTGTGTGTTTACACAAACACACACACACTGTTCTGGCTCTCGTGCCCACAATTGCATGTGGCTGATGGTCACGTGCATCGGCACCCCCGCAGTCTGTGCCTGCTATCCCTGCTTAAAGGGCCGACGTACAGCTACGGCGGTTGCATGGGGAAGTGCCAACCTGCTGCAGTATAATGACGGTGGCTGGTTGGCAAGCAGTTAAAAGTGAAAGTAACAGAATATCACTAATTTTGGGTTCACACTAGAAAAGTAATACAGGGGACATTTTCCAATGGAGATACTAGTTCCAGTGACCCTGGTAATACCCTGGGATTCCCTCACTTTGGAAGGATTTCCTCTCACTTTCTGTTTTTTCTATGGGAAAGGAAATCTCTCCTATGGGAGATCCTCCCTTACTCTATCCAAAAAAAATAAAAAATAAAATAAAGCTTAGCCTTTAATTACACTTTAAGACAGGAGATGTGTTACTGGCTGAATCACCAGATAAAAACAAAGGAAAGAAAGCTAAAGCAGCCACCACATTTAAGAACTGGTATGCTGTAATTTATTACACTTTTATTTTTGGGTATAATGCCACTTTAAACTATTGTAGGTGTTACGAAACAGTAGAGTTTTTATGAACAACCTCAATGAAAGCATAGACTTTTGGAGCACATACAGTGGTGTGAAAAAGTGTTTGCCCCCTTCCTCATTTCCTGTTCCTTTGCATGTTTGTCACACTTAAGTGTTTCGGAACATCAAACCAATTTAAACAATAGTCAAGGACAACACAAGTAAACACAAAATGCAATTTGTAAATGAAGGTGTTTATTATTAAAGGTGAACAAAAATCTAAACCATCATGGCCCTGTATGAAAAAGTGATTGCCCCCCTTGTTAAAACATACTATAACTGTGGTTGTCCACACCTGAGTTCAATTTCTCTAGCCACACCCAGGCCTGATTATTGCCACACCTGTTCACAATCAAGGCATCACTTAAATAGGAGCTGCTTGACACAGTAAGGTCCACCAGAAGATCCTTAAAAGCTACACATCATGCCGAGACCCAAAGAAATTCAGGAACAATTGAGAAAGAAAGTAATTGAGATCTATCAGTCTGGAAAGGGTTATAAAGCCATTTCCAAAGCTTTGGGAATCCAGCGAACCACAGTGAGAGCCATTATCCACAAATGGCGAAGACATGGAACAGTGGTGAAGCTTCCCAGGAGTGGCCGGCCGCCCAAAATTACCCCAAGAGCGCAGCGACGACTCATCCAAGAGGTCACAAAAGACCCCACAACAACGTCCAAGGAACTGCAGGCCTCACTTGCCTCAGTTAAGGTCAGCGTTCATGCCTCCACCATCAGGAAAAGACTGGGCAAAAATGGCCTGCATGGCAGAGTTCCAAGGAGAAAACCACTGCTGAGCAAAAAGAACATCAAAGCTCGTCTCAATTTCTCCACAACACATCTTGATGATCCCCAAGACTTTTGGGACAACATTCTGTGGACCGATGAGACAAAAGTGGAACTCTTTGGAAGGTGTGTGTCCAAGTATATCTGGCGTAGAAGGAACACTGCATTTCAGAAAAAGAACATTATACCAACAGTAAAATATGGTGGTGGTAGTGTGATGGTCTGGGGCTGTTTTGCTGCTTCAGGACCTGGAAGACTTGCCGTGATAAAAGGAACTATGAATTCTGCTGTCTACCAAGAGATCCTGAAGGAGAATGTCCGACCATCTGTTCGTGTACTCAAGCTGAAACGAACTTGGGTTCTGCAGCAGGACAATGATCCTAAACACACCAGCAAGTCCACCACCGAATGGCTGAAGAAAAACAAAATGAAGACTTTGGAGTGGCCTAGCCAAAGTCCAGACCTGAATCCTATTGAGATGTTGTGGTATGACCTTAAAAAGGCCGTTCATGCTCGAAAACCCTCTAATGTAACTGAATTAGGACAATTCTGCAAAGATGAGTGGGCCAAAATTCCTCCAGGACGCTGTAAAAGCCTCATTGCACGTTATCGCAAACGCTTGGTTGCAGTTGTTGCTGCTAAGGGTGGCCCAACCAGTTATTAGGTTTAGGGGGCAATCACTTTTTCACACAGGGCCATGATGGTTTGGATTTTTTTTCACCTTTAATAATAAACACCTTCATTTACAAATTGCATTTTGTGTTTACTTGTGTTGTCCTTGACTATTGTTTAAATTGGTTTGATGTTCCGAAACACTTAAGTGTGACAAACATGCAAAGGAACAGGAAATGAGGAAGGGGGCAAACACTTTTTCACACCACTGTATTTGGTTGTAGAATAGATTTTTTTGTATTTACAATATGCTTGTCTTACTGGCAGCAAAAGTACTCCGTTCTCATTCATTTCAGTTTAAAATCAGTTTTTTTTTTTTTTTTTTTTTAGGTAGCTTTAGCTTATTTTTTAAATGGAAATAGGGATGGTTTTACTGGCAGATAGAAGTTGACCAATAGTTTGCGGTGTCTAACCTAGCTCTCACTGATGCAATATCATCCTGCCACTGGCCAAGTTCTTTCAAGCTTTTATTGAGAATTAAGAGACCGTAAATTATATCACAGAGTAAAATTGGCCAGCAACAGGGCTTTTTTAATGAGGGAATTGGCCACAATAGACAACAGAAAAAGAATACAGGCAGGTGTTTTACTACAAGATTTTGGAGACTGCAGGATCATTAGAACATGGCTATGCAGAAATTTACAAGAGACAAAGAACACAGGTGCTTTACTACAATAAACAAAGCAGTAGTAAACCCGAGACCAAAAATGTAATATATTGTAGCTTACCAATCATTTAATGTGGTGGCTACATTCTGTTATTTTTTTTAGGCTTTTACCCGCTGTTTTCACCTGGTGATCTGGCCAGTAACACACATCGCCTGTATTAGAGTGCTCAGCATAATTATAATCTAACTCTATGTCCAGTTGGATGGTGGGGCTTGAACCTGGACTCAGGGGTGTGGGCAGAAAATTCTGCGCAAGCGCAGATTACCACAGTGTTGGAACGCATATGGCGTCGTCGCGCATGCGCAGTCCAGCAGGTAGCCAAATGTGATGGGTCTCCATATGTGATGAAACACCTCCACTCAAGAAACACCTCCACACAGATGAAGTAGAAACAGAGACATCTTGGGACAGCAGCATTGTCAGTCTAGGGGAGGGTAATTTTATATGGATTAGCAAATTTAGATACAATAATGCCGCGTACACACGACCGGACTTTCCGGCAGACTAGGTCCGGCGGTCTTCCCGAACACAGTTAACCCATTGATTGCCCCCGGTGTTAACCCCTTCCCTACCAGTGACATTTACACAGTAATCAGTGCATTTTTATATGCGTACAGGGGGGAGACCAAATGTGCAAACCAACAAAGGAAAAATCAATATAAAGACAATATCTAAATAGCAATAATTGCCGCAGCCACCATTAAAGTGTTCCCACACCAATAGTAAATGAATAAAGTAAGAAATGTGGCGCTTGCAGATAAATATAAAATGACAAGGATATAAATATAATTAAAATAACTAAAAATAAATTAGATTAGTTAAAAGAAATAGTGATAAAAATTGTAATGTGGCGCTTGCTGGTATGTAGGATGCCAATCCTAGGGGGGAGCTCCGCAGGTTGGTTCCCAAAAAAGCGTCTCAGAGTTAATGGTTTCAACCAATAATGTATAGCAACAAAATATTTAGACAGTGCTATACCAATCAATCACTGTACAATCAAAAATAATAAAGTGCATCCAGTGGTAGAATACAGATTCCTGTGCAAATGTAAGCTAATTCCTGTGCAAAAAATAATAAGGTGCATCCAATAGTGAAATATAATCACTATAAAATCAATAATAAAGTGCATCCAGTGGTAGAATACAGATTCCTGTGCAAATGTAAGCTAATTCCTGTGCAAAAAATAATAAGGTGCATCCAATAGTGAAATATAATCACTATAAAATCAATAATAAAGTGCATTCAGTGGTAGAATACAGATTCCTGTGCAAATATAAGCAAATTCCTATGCAGAAATAATAGAGTGCATCCAATGGTGAGATATAAATTCAAGTGAAAAGAAAAGAAAATCACTTTTTGAAATAGTGAGCAATAATTCATAGATCATAAACGATATTCATGCAACAAATAATCGCTGTGAAATAATTAATCGGACCGAAATAAATAATATTAAAAAGAGACTAAAGAGAAAAATTAACGGTCAACAATTTGTGCAAATAAGCATGTGCAAACAGATGCAGACAATACAAAAATTATTAATAATAATAATATACGTGCGGTATTGAAAAATAAGTCCAAGATACACATGTGAAAAAAAATTTGCCAAAGAAATAAGGCAAATGCAAGAGATGCTGATTAATGCAGTAATCTAAAAACAGTTTGTGCTCAGAAAGACAGTCCACTTTAAGACTGAGAGGCAATCAGGGTCTGGTCCCTATAAAAGAAGTAGGGAGTCCAGATTGTCCAATACTTGTCTTCCTGCTCCTTTAACTACTTGCTGACCACCTGCCACAGTATCAGACTTCTGACAAGTTCTCAGGGAGGGGAGATAAAAGCAGCTGAAAGTGTGTGTCGTGGGAGGTTGTTATAAATAGATAAGCAGAGAGCTTGTCTTGTCATAGCACAGCTCTAAAAGGATCTTCCTTCTTCTGCCAATGTGGAGTGGGGGGGGGGGGGTGAGCCTTTCCTCTAATCAGCTGTCTCCCAGTGTAAGCCAAGAATACACTCCTACAGCTGAATGATGAAATGAAAATTTTAACCCGATGTAATAATTCTAAAGAATATAGTAAGAGAAAGACAGCAGATAGGTATGTACAACTTGTAGAGAAATTTGTTTAATCTCTGTGTATCATCTGAGGCCGTTCACTTAACTGGGTATATGTGAGGGTTTAGATATACTTTAACCCTGTCTCCAAGCCGGTGATGTTGTGACATGTCCTATGAATGGAGTTCTTCGAGAGGGAGAAAACACCATTAATCAGTCCCCCCCTTTTTTTTTGGCTCTGCCTGACCTCCCCCGTTCCCCTTTTCTCCTGTATATCCTTTCTACACCTATTTCTCTCTGGTCCCCATTCCCCTCCCCTTCTTCTATTCCACTTCCCATCTTCTCTTACTACCACTTCTGCGCACTATGCACCACTGTTTGGTCTACTATACTAAATCTTTTGCTTCTTATATACTGAAAAAAAATCCTTGGAATTTGACACTTTTGCGCGACCATTGATTTATACATTTTGCAACCTATGTAATTATGACCTGGTCCACTTTCCCCTGACATCAGAGTGTGTTTGCACTGTTGGTCACATTTAGTACACTTATGCCGCGTACACATGGTCAGAATTCTCGTCGGAAAAAGCTCTGATGGTTTTCCCATCGGAATTCCGACGGAATTTCGCTCATACTGTCTTTCCTATACACGGTCACACCAAATTCCGACGGTCTGTAACACTGCGGCATAAAACACGTTCGACAGCACTATAAAAACGGAAGTTTAATGCTTCCAAGCATGCTTCAAATTGTTTCCGAGCATGCGTTGGAATTTTGCGTGTCGGAATTACATACACACGATCGGAAAATCCGATAGAAAGGTTTTTCCGTCGGAAAAATTGAGAACAGGTTCTCAATTCAAAGTCCGTCGGAAATTCCGACAGAAAAAGACCGATGGGCATACACACGGTTGGAAATTCCGATGAAAAGCTCCCATCGGACTGTTTCCATCAGAAATTCCGACCGTGTGTACGCGGCATTAGTGTTTTCTGTCTGGCAATTTAGATAATGTTGTGAACTTGAAGTGACTTGATGAGATCTTGTCTTGTTCTATATTGTACTGCCAAATTCCTTGACAATTAAATAAAGAATTTAAGAGAGAGTCCATATCGACAATAATAAAATAAAAGAAACCCCCAAAATACCACTCCGTGTAACGTAAGCTCATGTTTTATAGGGAAGACTTGCAGCACAAGAAACTGTTTAAGTTTTAAAAAAATAAATAAAAATAAAGCTGTATCAACATAAAATACAATTTAAAACGAAAACAAAACTTAAAATAAACTAAAACCTCAAAATACCACTCCCTGAAACAAAAGCCCGTTGCAGGGAAACCTTGTAGGAAAAACGTTTGCTTTAGAAAGGACAGCAGCTAAAAGTGACTGTTGAAATCAAAATAATCACAAAAATAAATAAAAGTCATACAAATTCCAGAAAAAAATAGGAGAAAGACAGCAAAGGAGTTGGTTGCCTGAAAATCTAGCATTTAGAAATTAAAGTACAGTTTCCTACCTGATGTCCCTTCAACAGCTTCCAATTCGCTGACACCATGTCTGCACTTTGCCTCCTTTTTTTAACCCCTTTAAGGCTGGCCATATATGCATAATTTTTGTTTCAGTTGGTAGGCTGAGGTGGAAGAATCTTCTCTTCTGTGCTATTGTATTTTGACAGCAGGTACTCCTTTGCTGTCAGGATACACTGATAAGTGCTGCCACAGTCAACTTCTGTAGAGCAAGAACTGCTATAGATGGATTGAAATGTGGCTGGTCCCTGCAGCACCATCAGACTTCTGATCCATCTATGGCCAGCTTAAAGCTGCTGGCCATAGTTTAAAGGATGTGCAATGCAATATGTTTTTTAAACAAAATCTCCTGAATGAATCTGCACAGAAATTTACCAGGGCCCTGAATCTTGAACCTGCAGGTTTCGCCTTGAACCCATGGTAGTGGTGCACTCAAACTTAATTCCTAGTTAGATGACCCTGTTGCTTTTACCTGTGTAGGCAATGCACAGGTTCACTTTGAAGTAAAACTAAAGTACATCTAAAAATTACCTTGAGTAAATGAAGATAATCTATCAGACAAAAAAAAAAAAGTTAACTTCATGTATACATGAATGTTTAGCAAATGTAATGGGTATTGTATTAAAACCTCCTTATACAATAAACATATATACAGAAAGCACCTCTTAAACTGGCCATTGATGACTCAGCCATGAATAAACCTGAACAGATTCCCCCATCTGCACAAAAAAAGTGGAATTAGAAATCCTCCCCACTGTGCTATTGTGTTCTGACAGTGGAGATGACTATGCTGTAATGCCTTGTACACACGGTCGGATATGCCGACCACAAAATCCGTCAGATTTTTTCAGACGGATTTTGGCCAAAACGTGTCTTGCATACACACAGTCGCACAAAGTTGTCAGAAAATCCGATCATTCCAAACGAGGTGACGAACAACACGTACGACGGGACTACGTAGAGGCCAATAGCCAATAGCTTTCGTCTACAAATTTGCACTGAGCATGCGTGGCACTTTGTGCGTCGGAATTCTCTACACACGATCGGAAAAAGTCCGATCAGATTTTGTTGTCAGAAAATTTTAGATCCTGCTCTCAAATTTTTTCTATTGGAAATTCCAACGGAAAAAGTCTGCTAGAGCCCACACACACGATTGGATTTTCCACCAAAATAAGCCGATCGGACTTTTTCCATTAGAATATCCGACCATGTGTACGAGGCATAAGAATACACTGATCAGCACTGGAGCCGATTGGCTGCAATGCTTATCACACAAATATTCACCAACAGTCCCAATTAGACCATTAGATCGACTCCTCTCGAAAGAGGAACAGCCATAGAGGGAATGAAATACATTTGTTCCCTGCTGAACGAGACAAATTTTGATCCATCTATGGCTAGGTTTAAACACGCTAGATGTTGAAGATATTTTTTAAAGTTTTCCATTGTTCTGCATTTTCATAATTTTGTTGCACTTTCTGCATAATGATTACCCACTGCTCATTGTGAGTCATTAAAGTGGCATAATAGTATAAATAAGGGTTAGAACTTTTGTCTGCGTTTTTTTAACTGTGGGGTTGATTTACTAAAACTGGAGAGTGCAAAAGCTGGTGCAACCCCTGTGTGTCTCATTTTAGAGTCTTCCTCTTATGTGCTGTTCTAGTTGGTTACATTGCATTGTTTTTCTCTATTTCTTAATAATATAACATATCTTTTGCACTTTATAATAAAGATCTATTTGATAGTCACTGACGATTCAAATGTTTACCCTAAGGAATTTGGTGCTGTTTTACAAGTGGGCATTTATGTTATCTGCAGCAAAGAGCATATACTGTAAGTGAACAAAAGATTGGTAGATGGAATATGTGCTTGAACAATGTCTGATAATGATCAGAAGCAAGGGTCCATTAAAAGGTTCATATACATGAACATATTTCAGCTCCAAAAAAGGCAGAAGAAAATCCAAAAACCGTAAGAAGAATTTTAATGCAATATTGTATTTAATGCAATTTAATGTCTTCTGTGCCCTTTCTATTCTTCTTCATCTTTACGTTCTCTGACCTATTTTCTGCAGAGTATCCTAGGAATTAGTGAGGAGTTGTCTTATGTTGGTATATTGATTTTACCGTGTTGACACTTAATTATTCTCATTGTGTTATTGCTGTATATCACAGGAATGGAATTTTTTATTGACTTTTATATTATTACTCTTCACGCATTCTTTATATCAGTGCAACTATGTTTGTAGGAGTTCTAGTGTGGCATATCATTACAATTGCTTTCTAGCCTAGCATTGCACTAGGTATGAGTGTGTGGGTAGGCCCCACTGTAGTCCCATTGTAATTCCACCTGCAAGGGGACCAAAAGGTCACAAGACAGCAGTAGCAACCTAAAATAACTTATAACATTACATAATCTATCTCATACTAAAAAAAAAAAATTGGAATTCACAGTCAAGCAGGGATGATTTTTATAAGGAACATTTGTATGAGTCAGTCAACCCAAAACTGACATTTCAGTTTTTAGTAGAGGCTTGAGAGTTTTTTTTTTTTTTTGGAGGGTTAAGCACAATTCAGATATTCACCCATCCAGCAGATCCAGTGCGTTGTTCTGCTAAGATCCTCTTCTCTTCTGCCATCACTTTGGTCTTGTGCCGTCAGGTTCTTGTGTGACATCACCAGGAGGATGCCAACTCTTCCAGGCTCAGCCATTGTGCCTCCTGATGATGCACCACTAGTCCTGCCCCCTTCTCCTTTTGTGAATGAAAGACTATGACTCTTAGGATATGTGACGTGCATGTTTCATGAGGCACAGGAAGGACAGTGCACTTCATTCCCCAAGGCCAACGATGAGCATGGAGTGTGGGACTGAAACCTATTCATTGAAAAAATAGTAAAGAAAAAAAAAAAAAGAGGTATTTTTATAGCAGAGGTGAGGAGGGAAGTTTTTTTTCAGGGTGAAGATCCACGTTAATCACCTATAGTTTATGATATCACTCTGGGACTCTACTGGTGGCACGTCTTTGTGTGAGTTCCCAAGTCTGCTGCATACTTGCTGAAGCTTTAACAAGGAATCTCTACTCTCCTTGTTGTTTTATTTTATTTTTTTATTATGCAACAGGAAGAGCTGGAGAAAGGGTGGGATCACCCTAAATACATGAGGGCAGCAACAGCATTTCAAACATAGGCAAGAAAATCTGTTGAAAGATCTAAGACATGTCCACCACTTCTCTCTGCCAATCCAACCACTAGCTTTCATCAAATCAATATGATTTAAAATACAAAAAACAACATACAAAACCATCCATAATTGTGCCCTGTACTACATTACCAACCTTGTCTCAAAGTATTATACAAACTGTCCCCTCTTCTCTCTAACCCCCTCGTCACCTTCTCCCATGCAGTATAATAGTATTGCAGCTTACCTGTCTATAAAATGTGGTAGCTGCATTAGTTCCCCCCTTTTTTTTCCTTTATTTCAAACTGGTAATCCTGACGTTAACATACTTCCTGTCCTGGGGTGATAACTCTACAAGGTAGAATTATCATCCTAGGACAGGGAGTGTGTTGTCTTCATAACACTGTGTTAATATTATATAACACCTCCCTCTCTTCTCCAGGAGGTAGTGTTTTGCAGCTCCTTATAGATAGCAGGGAATAATGCTCATAACAATTCAGAGGCAGAAAACACACAAAGTTATCAGCTCACAGGATTTCTGACTGGATGAACAGCTACTTTATTTTTTGATTTATTCATTTATTTTGCTTTTGATGGACAGATATAATAACATGCTTTAAATTGTATAATTAACAGAAGAAAAGGGAGCTAATAAGAGAAATGTATATAAAACAAATAATATTGAGCTAAATTTAAAAATGACTAATTAGGAATACCCTCCAGTGAACGTGTGATAAACTACAGTGTTAACACAGTGTTATTAACATATTAACACATTGTTATGAAGATAATAAAGAAAGAAAAATACACATGTACAACAATAAGCAAACACGCTCTTGATTGCTAAAAAAAAACTTGAATCCAAAACAATTTGTGCTCCGTGACAGTCTTTGTGGAAAATATGTGCTAACAGATGATCACCACCACCTTAGTGTGCAATCCCTGCTCACCTTAATTCAAATATAAAAAAAGTAAGGCGTGTACTTACTTTTACGAGATACTGTATAGAAAAGTGAGTACACCCCTCACATTTTTGTAAATATTTTATTTTATCTTTTCATGTGACAACACTGAAGAAATTACACTTTACTACAATGTGAAGTAGTGAGTGTACTGCTTGTATAACTGTAAATTTGCTGTCCCCTCAAAAAAACTCAACACACAGCCATTATAGTCTAAACCGCTGGCAACAAAAGTGAGTACACCCCTAAGTGAAAATGTCCAAATTGGGCCCAAAGTGTCAATATTTTGTGTGGCCAGCATTTTTTTCCAGCACTGCCTTAACCCTCTTGAGCATGGAGTTCACCAGAGCTTCGCAGGTTGCCACTGGAGTCCTCTTCCACTCCTCCATGACATCACAGAGCTGGTGGATGTTAGAAACCTTGAGCTCCTCCACCTTCCATTTGAGGATTCCCCACAGATGCTCAATAGGGTTTAGGTCTGGAGACATGCTTGGCCAGTCCATCGTCTTTACCCTCAGCTTCTTTAGTGGTTGTCTTGGAGGTGTGTTTGAGGTTGTTATGTTGGAATACTGCCCTGGGGCCCATTATCTGAAGGGAGGGGATTATGCTCTTTTTCAGTATGTCACAGTACATGTTGGCATTCATGGTTAGCTCAAATAACTGTAGCTCCCCAGTGTCGGCAGCACTCTAGCAGCCCCAGACCATGACACTCCCACCACCATGCTTGACTGTAGGCAAGACACCCTTGTCTTTGTACTCCTCACCTGGTTGCCGCCACACACGCTTGACACCATCTGAACCAAATAAGTTTATTTTGGCCTCATCAGACCACAGGACATGATTCCAGTAATCCATGTCCTTAGTCTGCTTGTCTTCAGCAAATTGTTTGCAGGCTCTCTTGTACATTATGTTTAGAAGAAGCTTCCTTCTGGGACGACAGCCATGCAGACCAATTTTATGCAATGTGCGGTGTATGGTCTGAGCACTGACAGGCTGACCCCCCTCCCCTTCAACCTCTGCAGCAATGCTGGCAGCACTCATACGTCTATTTCCCAAAGACAACCTTTGGATATGACGCTGAGCACGTGCACTCAAGTTCTTTGGTCGACCATGGTGAGGTTCTGAATGGAACCTGTCATGTTAAATCGCTATATAGTCTTGGCCACCATGCTGCAGCTCAGTTTTAGGATCTTGGAAATCTTCTTATAGTCTAGTCCATCTTTTTATAGAGCAACAATTCTTTTTTTCAGATCCTCAGAGTTCTTTGCCATGAGGTGCCATGTTGAACTTCCGGTGACCAGTATGAGAGAGTGAGAGCGATAACACCAAATTTAACACACCTGCTCCCCATTCATACCTAAGGCCTTGTAACACTAATGAGTCACATGACACCGGGGAGGGAAAATGGCTAATTGGGCCCAATTTGGACATTTTCACTTAGGGGTGTACTCACTTTTGTTGCCAGCGGTTTAGACATTAATGGCTGTGTGTTGAGTTATTTTGAGGGGACAGCAAATTTACATTGTTATACAATCTGTACACTCACTACTTTACATTGTAGCAAAGTGTCACTTCTTCAGTGTTGTCACATGAAAATAAATAAAACATTTACAAAAATGTGAGGGGTGTACTCACTTTTGTGAGATACTGTGTGTGTGTGTGTGTATGTATATATTATATATACACACATACATATACATACACACACACACACACATATATATATTATATTATATATATATATATTATATATATATATATATATATATATATATATATATATATATATATATATATATATATATATACATACATACATACATAAACACCCATTTTTTTTACTTACTTCCCTTCTCAATGGTTAAAAAAAACAGCCCAAAGGTTACAGCACTAAGGGATTCATTTTTTTTAACAAAGTTACAATTAAGCAATTATCCTAGTAGTAATAACAACTATAGCCAACTGCGTTAGTGACCACAGTTTACCGCCTACACAGTTACTGGACTGGCAGTTTGATTTACAATCTAATTATACCTTGTGTTTAATAGACTCCATATTTGACATATGCACACTTCCTCTGAGAGCTATGAAACCTTTGTTATTATTTCCCATGAAAAATATTGTACTATTTCTGTTCTATTACATTATTTAAATTGTAAATAAAAAGCACATAACAAAATCACAAAGCATTAGTTATGAAGCAAAATAAGATTTCCTAACTGTGACTTAAATTTGGTAAGAGGTCAGGAGGAGAGTCTCCTTTCTCGTGCATTGCGGTGGTAGGGGGGGGGGGGCAATTGTGTTTTTTGCCTTTGACAGCATTTTGAAGTACCTGCTGTCAAACTAACACTGCAGTTCTGCAGATTACACAGTAGTGATCATCCAAACTGCCCTGGTTTTGGTTTGAACAGGGCTAAACCTTTAAATGCCAAACCCGAACCTCTTTGAAATCAATGGGAACCAAATCTGCCTAAAAGGCAAGGGGGTGTCAAAAAATAGCACGGGGGGTGAGAACTACCCTGGCAAACATGTAACATGCAAAATAAAAAAACATTTGGCAAAGAGTAGACATTTTTTTAAATGCTTAATCACTTGCCGACCAGCCGCCGCAGTTGTACTGCGGCAGAATGGCATGGCTGGGCAAAACAATGTTATGCAACGTCGCTTCCTCTTGTGGCCACTGGGGGCGCGCGCCCCCTGCTCACCCACAGAGGCGATGCAAATGCCTGGCTGTCGCGATCACTGCCAGGCTCCCGCGATCGCTCTGGGCACACCGAGAACCAGGGATCTGTGTGTGTTTACCAGTGTCTGAGGGGAGAAGTGACTGATCGTCTGTTCATACAAAGTATGAACAGTGATCTGTCATCTCCCCTACACAGTCCCCTCCCCCCCTTCAGTTAGAACACACACACACTAGGGAACACAATTAACCCCTTGATCGCCCCTAGTGTTAACACCTTCCCTGCCAGTGACATTTTTACAGTAATCAATGCATTTTTATAGCACTGATCGCTGTATAAATGCCAATGGTCCCAAAAATGTGTCAAAATTGTCAGACATGTCTGCCATAATGTCGCAGTCATGATAAAAATTGCAGATCGCCATCATTACTAGTAAAAAAAACATGTATAATAAAAATGCCATAAAACTATCACTCTCCCAGGTACATCGTACCCCTATTCATTGCCAAAAACAGGGGGTGTGGGTGTAACCACAATTTAAGAAAGCAAAAGATATATGCAAGCAATATACCGATGTGTTGCAGCCCTCTTTTTGTGCTAGAACGCAACAGTACTGAGTAACATGGCACTGGTCCTGTACTGTACATGAAAAAAATCGGGAGGGGGAGGCACCGACCTGAGTGTAGTATTAAAATGATGACTTTAATAGGATAAGATTAAAAACACTTACAAGTTGACAAGGCATGCTCGTCAAAGTAAAGTGCAGTCTTGGCATTCCACATGGCTCTGCGGGTCTCACCGCTGTCCTGGATAGCTGGAAAGGATTGGGCAGCTTGCTGGAAGGGATCACAGTGTTTCTCCAGGAACCAGGAAGCTCCACACTGACCAACATGGACCATGGAACAGGAAGGGATGTCACTGGCATTTGATTGGACCAAGGCAGGGCTGGAATCTAGTCAATCAGGGCTGCAGTGGTGAAGGCTACGCGCTCATAGCTGGCTGCTCCTCCCATTGGCCTGCTTCCCTTTAGAGGGCAGCTATATATACACAATGGAGAGCATGTTGGTGTGGCTGTGGACCTAGAATGACCAGCAGGCTAATCAGTAAACAATTTAGGGAAAAATAAATTATAGCAAGGGGCAGGTGAAGCAGGGGTTAACAGTCTCAGATTGGCTAAAAACTAACATCTAAACTGATACACATGGTAATATTTAAGCATAATTCTCTTCTATATGTATAGAAGCCTATTGAATAGGTTAACGATGTTTGAAGGGCCAGGCAAGTAAAATAATAATAATATAATTAATAAAAAAATAATAATAATAATAAAAGGGGGGTTAGTATGCATGTAAACATGAAGAGGTGGGGAGGGGGAACAGGCTGTAGTGTAAAGAATTAGTAATATTAATGAACGGTAATGATAAAATTGGGGCTGCGTTACCCCTAATTGGTATACAAGGGATGTATATGTGTGTGTGTGTCCCCTCTTTGTGTGAATACCAAGTCGGGTGCACACAAAATATAAAGGTTGCTGTTAAAAGTGGGATTGGCCATACAATCCATCCCAGCTGATACAAATTTGCTGTATAAGGCTACTAAAATCAAGTACGCCTGTTCCCCAAGGATTGATGTATACAATTCCTGTGGACAAAAATTGCTAGTGTAGAATGAGTTAATTTAAAAAATTCTCAGTTCACCTGTGGAAAAATAATGATAATGCTGGACATCCTTAAATAAATGGTGTAAAAAAAAAAAAAACGGTGGTATTAAATATTATAAGCTCATTAGAATATGGTAAATTGAAAGTGCATTTATAAATTAACTTTAAGGGGCTAAAGGTTTAACTAACCTATTTTGCATAATGTATTTTTACTTTATGATAATTTAAAATGTATATAACCACTGGCATATTTCTCTGGAAAAGAGCATGAGGATGCACCACAGAGAACTCTTGTCTGTGTTGTTATTTGTACTAAATTGCATCAATGTCCTTGTCTGGATACTACAATCTCCATGGACAAATGTGTACATTGTTTTTCTTAGGGAACTTGAGAAGCTTTATGACAACTAGTGGGAAGCCTATAAAGCATACAGAATTTATTAAGAAAGTCCTTGAGGCACTTTGGCTTCAAAATGGGGTAGGGGTTAAGAAATAGGAAGCTCATTACCTTACCTAATTTTCAACAGTACATAGCACAGACACAGTGGTGGAATTATATTCTATTAGATATATTCAAATATAAGATAAGTATGTGGATAGAAATTGGAGATTGTGGTCTCCTCCGAACCATATAGGGGTCAGGTTGTAAAAGAGGGGAACAGGGGCAAAGGCCCCAGATTATGTGGAAGCTCTTAAGGGAACCTCTAGTAGTGTAGGTGAGTTGGTCCAAGGGTTGAATGGAATGAATTAGCTTTGTCCACCCTGATAAAGTTGGAGGAAGGGGTTCTTCCAGGCAATTAAAAAATTTTTTTTGATATAAAAGCATAACGTTCCTAATAGTTTCTTGGTGCATGGTATGTGTTCCTTCACCAGTCCTAGGAGACATGTCTTGGGACATTTTAAACTTGGGAAGCCTAAAGCAGATTCAATAATTCAACATACCTGTGTTCAGAATAATTGCATCGTGGGATTTGACCATATAGCATGAAAAAAATATGCTTCATCACCACAAGGGCAGAAACAAAGTGGATGATGTCTAATTTTAAATTATACGACGAAAAAAGTGTGTAGTAAGTTTGATGGTAAAGTGTGTGACTTGGATGAGTTTATCTTTGGAGGAGATTATCAAGGACATGTAGATTTTCTCAACATCTTTCTATTCCTCCACCATAAATTGGGGTATAAAACAATTACATTTGGAGCAAATCTGAGGAGTGTGGGATGATTTGGTAATAAGTAGTTCAAAATGATACTTCGAGAGCAATTTCGTTTTGTTTGGAGATAATAGGAGTTTTTCCAAAGTGATTTATTGGAGTACAACTTCAGAAGATTTGAATTGACTAAAGGCAGCATTTTGTAGTTGATTAGAAAATACAATTTTTGATGGAGGAAATGGCAAATTCTAGTCTATTGGTTAGGAAATCTTTACAGTTTGCCATCATGAAATAGTTGATGTACAAAATTAAGACCCATTGAGGTCCAGCATCCTGCACTAGGGACAGATAGGAATTCAAGGAGGAGTGGGTTGCCACACATTGGCTTTTTATAGAATCAGTCCAGTTGGTAGAATATATGGAAGTGTTAATCTATCACAGCAGCTTAAAGCAGAGCTCCACCCAAAAGAGGAAGCTCTGCTTGTTCGCACCCACCCACCCCCCCCCTCCACTACCACATTTGGCACTTTTTGGGGGGGGGGGGAGCGGAACCTGGTTTTGACAGGTACCCACTCCCACTTCCTGATAAGATCGCTTGGGGTGCCAACATCATGGGATCCCTGGACAGGTAAGTGTCCTTGTATTAAAAGTTAGCAGCTACAGTATTTGTAGCTGCTGACTTTTAATTTTTTTTTATGGCCTGGAACTCCACTTTAGGCCCCTTTCACACTTGAAAGTCGCATGATTTTGTGGCCGTGATTTTGCTGCGATTTCAGGGAATGCCTGTGTAAACTTGAGGTCTATGGACCTCAACTCGCATCAAATCAGACCAAAGTAGTACAGGGGCTACTTTGAAGTCAGTGTGACTTGAAGTAGCACATATATGAATGTTTATCATTGGGAATCATGGTGTACGACTTGTCATGCGACTCTGATGTCCAAAATCACAGCAAAAGTCGCACAAGTGTAAAAGGGACCTTAAGGGGAGTGTTAATAAGGGAAGTGCCCTGCAGGTTTTCAGTTATTTGTTGGAAAACGGAGTTGTATAGGGAAATGTCAATGTATTCTGGTGTGCAGACATGTTGTCTGGATGGGTACAAGCTTGGTCTGTTGCCAATGCCATTGCTTTAATTTCAACTAAGAAATTAAGAAGAGATCCCATGACAGGACTGTTCTTTCCACATTAAATTAATCTGATGCATTGTTTACTATAAATGTATGTACAAGAGTTACATAAGCAACTCATTAAGCTGTATGCTAAACTTTTTATTTCAAATCCCAATTTTGATGAGTCACATTCCCTCCCTGCTACTGGGTAGTAAGTTAGTTCCACAGGAAAGAACTATAACCACAGTTTAATGGTCCCTTCCAGGAATCCTTTTAAACAATATAGTATATGAAATAAAACCTGAAGGTTGGATTACCTCACAGATCTGTAGAATAGAACAAGGAAAACTATTCCCTCAATATTCTTTGTTCTCCCAGGGGCTAGTTCACATTCATGCTACATCAGGCATACATTTTAATAGTAATCTTTTTTGTATATGCTACAAATGATGAGCCTACTACAGAGCTGCATAAAGAACATACTACATTAAAATATTTTTTATGTAAATAATGATACTTTAACTGATTCTCCCACAATAGTAAACCCTGTATTTATAGCTGATGCATTTTTTGGTAAAAGGGCATAAAGATAATTTACATACTGAGTATCCCACGGGATAGAACTATGCAACTTGGTATAGTGTTTACATTTTTTCAGTTTAGGGGATGAGAAACAACATAAGAGGCATTATGATTTGCCTGAACTTATCCAAGGAAATAAAATTCCACAATTTGCAAATTATAAATACATGCAAAAACTAACCCAATTACTTGGTAACTGAAGAATTCCTTACAGCCATGCCTAACACAGATGCATAGAAAACAAACTGGTTAAATAGCAAAAATACAATAACTTTATTTACTGATTTAATATATTTGATCCAATGAAGTGTAATAAAAAAAATCACTGGTAATTATTATTCAGAAATCCAACAATGGAAACTGCAGCCATCCTTTAGTTTTACTAAAGCTGGCAGCTCACTGAGCTCATCCTTCCCTAACACAAGTTGCCATGTCTCTCAGTAAGCATGTACTTTAATACAGGAAGTATTAATTTAACTGCAATTTTGGGGGGAGATAATTAATTCACAAACAGGAATGTGTACACATGCCTTTATCTTGAAAATTATGAGATGAGAGGACTTATTGGCCCCAAGTCATTACAAACCATTTGTGTGCTGTTTTGTAATGCAATTGATGAGAGCTGTTGGACATTCTCTTAAATTGACATTCAAATTTGAAAATACTATGGGACAACAGACAGGAAGGCAGCTTACCAAAAAAGAATACACCAGACACAAAGCTTGGATAATAACTGGCCACGGCCATTTATTGTTGGTTTAAAAGATAATATATCTTGAGTAAATAAATCACATTGCAAGAAATGACTCTCAAAACTGCTGAGCCACCACGGCTCAAGCTGGATCATAAATAAATTAAAAACTTTAAACTTCCCAGAAGACAGGCTGGACTAAACCCACGTGTCACAACAACCCCACACCGTGGCCTGTTCAATACATCTTTGTAAATTCATATTAACAATATCCAGCCCTATGTCAGTCAGGTGTATTCCATCATCTCTGTATAAATCGGAACAACCTCCTTCCAGCTCTGTGTCTGAAAAAAATGTCTCCAATGGAATTCATAAATTTTTCAACAGCCCTGTTCACCCTCCTCCTATTTTTTTCAAGAGGCCTCAGCCAAGGTGATTCCAACCACCTCAGCCTTGGCACCACCTCTGAAAAAATTATTAAAACATGTGGAAAAGTTGCCTTAAAACTAATAATATCATTCTGAATGCTAAATATCAAATCTAGCGTATTTTCTTGACCTATGGCATTCCCCCCAAATGAATAATCAGAATATCAGGAGGGGAGAGAAATGTAAACTACCTAATTCAACAAATAAATCTGCCACACCATACCTCTCCCTCCCACTCCAAAAAACCTTAAATCTAGCTGGATCAAAACCTACATTTTCAGAGTATACCGTATATACTTGAGTATAAGCCAACCCGAATATAAGCCAAGGCACCTAATTTTACCACAAAAAACTGTGAAAAGGTATTGACTCGAGTATAAGCCTAGGTTGAGAAATGCGCAACTACTTTAAGTGGAAAAGAGGGTCAACAATGCCCATTTTCATGCCTCACTGTGCCCATTTGCATGCCATAGGTCCCCCGAACTTAAAACCCTGTAGTTAAGGGTTCCTAGGTGCCCCCTAGCTGCAGCCAAAATTTGGGGTCTCTGGACCCAAAGGTTCCCGAAATTACATTGCTGCAGATGGACAAAGTTGACCGAATTTGGGGCCCTGTATCTAGGGGCCACTTGGTGCTAGGAACCCCAAAAGTGGCCCTAAAATACGGGGCCCCAAAGTCAGTTCGGAAAATGTCAAGCACTTTTCTGCAGCAGAGATTTACATTTTCCGAACCGACTTTGGGGCCCCGTATGTCAGGGCCATTTGGAGCTAGGAACCCCAGATACATTGGATACTTTGTAGTGCTAGTTCCACTGGGTTTCCACACCAAATTTGGGGTTCCTAGCACCAAGTGGTCCCGAGATACGGGGCCCCAAAGTCGGTTCGGAAAATGTAATTTTCTGCTGCAGAAAAGTGCTTGACTCGAGTATAAGCCGAGGGGGGCATTTTCAGCACAAAAAAATGTGCTGAAAAACTCGGCTTATACTTGAGTATATACAGTACTCTGTTGGCTGCTCTGCGCTGGGTCCAAAAAATTAAGGATTGGCCAAGGATCCAAATAACCTGGGTATTACCTGAAAGGATTCAAATGGAAGAATTATAACTTATAAAGGTTAGACTTCCATCTTCTCGCTGACTTAATGATAGATGATTCTAGACCAATTCTAGATGCCTCAATAGCTGCCTCAATCCAAAATAAGTGAGACATAAAGTGTTTCTGCAAATTCAATATAGAGAGACCCACCTCCCTTTACCCAACTAATCTGTTTTAGAATGTTTAAAAAAAAACGTTTAAAACCTCATTCGTAATAATTATGTTTGCTAAATGTAAACCATACTTACCCGCTTTGATATGCGGAACTAACTCAGAGTGCCGCAAAGAAATTAATTGAAAAAATTTCTTTAACCAGTTGCTGACCGCCGCACGGCGATATACATCAGCACAATGGCAGCGGTGGGCAAATGGGGGTACCTGTATGCCCCCTTTAAGAGCCAGGGATAGCAGGCGTGCATGTGCCCGCTGTGTACAATGTGATTGTGCCCGCGGGACCAGCGGCCTCTATGTGAGCCGGTCTCCCGGCTATCATGTCAAAGAGCCTCAGAATGGGGAAGTGCCTATGTAAACAAGGCACTTCCCCGTTCTGGCTTGTGTCATGACAGAGATCACTGCTCTTTGTCATCGAAAGCAGTGATCGTTGTCATGTGACTAGTAGCCCATCCCCCCCACAGTTAGAATCACTCCCTAGGACACACTTAACCCCTTCATCATCCCCTAGTGATTAACCCCTTCACTGCCAGTGTCATTTACACAGTAATCAATGCATTTTTATAGCACTGACCGCTGTATAAATGACAATGGTCCCAAAATAGTGTCAAAAATGTCCGATGTGTCCGCCATAATGATGCAGTCCTGATAAAGATCCAGATTGCCGCCATTACTAATAAAAAAAATTATAATAAAAATGCCATAAAACTATCCCCTATTTTGTAGACGCTATAACTTTTGAACAAACCAATCAATATACGCTTATTGTGATTTTTTTTACCAAAAATATGTAGAAAAATACATATCGGCCTAAATTGAGGAAAAAAATTGTTTTTTAAATATATTTTTGGGGGATATTTATCATAGCAAAAAGTAAAAAATAATGCGTTTTTTTCAAAATTGCTGCTCTTTTTTTTGGTTTATAGCACAAAAAAAACAAAAACCGTAGAGGCAATCAAATACCACCAAAATGATTTGTTTAAAAAAAAAGGACATCAATTTTGTTTGGGTGCAATGTCGCACGACCGCGCAATTGTCAGTTAAAGCGACGCAGTGCCGAATCGCAAAAAGGGCTCTGGTCAGGAAGGGGGTAAAATCTTCCGGGGCTGAAGCGGTTAAACATTACCACTTCAAAATTAGAAAAACACACTTGGAGTTGCCGAATCACACAGCATTTTCAAAATATCTGGAGTAATAGACTTATCCACACTAAGGCTGGATTCACATCTATGCAGTTTTAGTGCTTTTTGCATTTTGCAGATTTGCACTACAGAATGTATTCCATAGGAAGCCATGTTAAATGGACTGTAGTGCAAATCTGAAAAATGCAAAAAGCACTAAAACTGCATAGGTGTGAATAAGGCCTAAAATGACCTTTCTTATAACCCTTCAGGGCATGCTTAACTGAGAAAAGACTTGAACAAGAAGGCAAGTTCGGTAATTTAAAAAAGAAAAAAAGACACTCAGGACATAACTTTATTCACGTGAGACCATGAATTACTATGTAGAAACAAATTATTTAAAAATAAAAGTATTACATTTTCAGAATCTCTCTCAAGGAATCCAAAAAGGCTAACCATAAAAACCTGGCTGATTCATATCCAGCCCAGGTTGCCGGTGCTACTAAATTCTTTATTATCCGCAATCAGTCTTAGATTAAATCCCAAAGATGGGATGGGCACTCCATTCCCACCGCATCCGCCTATAGGCAGAAAAAAACGGTCCATCTGTAAGCAAGCTAATGAATCCGCCAGGTCATTATTTTTCCCTGCCACATGTTTAGCCTTGATACAAATGTTCAGGCTTAAAACACTTAAATATTAACCACTTCCCGACCGGCGCACGACCATGTACGTCAGCAGAATGGCATGGACAGGCATAAGGGAGTACAGGTACGTCCATTTAAGAATGCCGCCGTGCCATCGTGTGCGCACTGCCGGCGGCGCGCGCTAGTTGGGACCCCCGTGAGTCCGGTTGCGGGTCCCGAGGACTCAATCACCGCGGGGATACCCGTGATTGTCTCACGGGAGGGACTGAACGGGGATATGCGGAAGTAAACAGCATCTCCCCGTTTTGCCTAGCAACAAGTGACACCGATCTCTGCTCCCTGTGATTGGAGCAGAGATCAGTGTTCACTAAAACACAGCCACGCCCCCCACAGTTAGTAACACACCCCTAGGAACACTTAACCCCTACACTGCCTCCCCCTGGTTAACCCCTTCAATGCCAGTGTCATTTACACAGGAATCAGTGCATTTAAATAGCACTGATTGCTGTATAAATGACAATTGTCCCAAAAAGGTGTCAAAAATGGCCGATGTGTCCGCCATAATGTCGCAGTCACAATAAAAATCACTGATCGCCGCCATTACTAGTAAAAAAAAAGTATTAATAAAAATGCTATAAAACTATCCCCTATTTTGTAAACGCTATAACTTTTGCGCAAACCAATCAATAATCGCTTATTGCAATTTTTTTACCAAAAATATGTAGAAGAATACGTATCGGCCTAAACTGAGGAAAAAATATTTTTTTATATATTTTGGGGGATATTTATTATAGCAAAAAGTTAAAAAGAATGCGTTTTTTGAAAATTGTCGCTCTTTTTTTGTTTATAGCACAAAAAATAAAAACCGCAGTGGTGATCAAATACCACCAAAAGAAAGCTCTATTTGTGGGAAAAAAAGGATGTCAATTTTGTTTGGGAGCCACGTCGCACGAAGTGGTCTGGTCTTAAGCCAGCAAAATGGTCCGGTCTGAAAGTGGTTAAGTAGCGAAGAAAATAATGATCGGCGGAGACTTGGATGACAATTAATAGCGTACACTACCCAACTATTGTCTGTACTGACCATAATTCTTCTGTTCCTAAATTCATAGCCCCAGAGCTCAAGGGCTACAACTATAGGAAAGAGCTCCAATAAGACTATTATTTAACCTCTTACCTGCCATCGAGAATTCCAACTGCCTGCGCACCAGTGATTTTGCCAGATGTTTGCGAAACCAATCGAATCCACTGCATCAGTAAATAGGTTGAAATCGGAGTCCAGAACAAAATTGCGTTGCTATATTGCTTTACCATTAAAGTTTTTAAGAAATTTTACCCATACTAAAAAGGTCTTCTCTCATGTCATGTGTGACTCTAATATATGAAAACAGGGATTTTAAATCAGAGATTGACATATATAATCTCCTGGAAAAACTCATACCTACCGGCATAACCCTGGTAGCAAAAGATAGTAAACCTAAAAGGGACTGCATGTCTTTTAAACAAACCTTTTTTCTAATAATCCAATATAACAGTATTTTAATTCAATCTATTTTTGATTCTGACAACTTAATTCCATTCTCGCTGTATCTATCGTTATACCTAAAAGATTTAGGCAGGTAGAAGGCCAAGAAGTTTTTTCCATTGCTAACGGAACTCCAAATTGGTTACAAACCTCAAAAAATGAATTTAAGAGAAAAAGACAATCCGAAGTACCCAGGGGGGGGGGGGGGGGGCTAAAAATAAAAAATCCTCCAAGTAATGAATCATTAAGGAAGAACCAGTTACTGAAGAAACTACCCATTCTAAAAAGGTGGAAAACTTTCAAAATAAAAACAAGATAGAGAGCAGCCCATTGGCAAACATTTGCCAAAATAAAACTTATTATAAAAAGAAAAAACCTAGAGAACTAAAACAGTTCAGATGGATTTGTAGGAGCCGAAATGCAGATTTAAATATGTGGTTTTGCTAACATAGCTCCTGAAAAAAAAAAAGCATAAGTTTACCAAGAGCATCCTTAACCACTTGCCGACCAGCCGCCGCAGTTCTACTGCGGCAACATGGCTCGGCTGCGTGAATAGCCGCCATGTTACTGGGAGTTTTCGGTGGGCCAATGGCTCAGTGGGCCGGTCCGGTGCAGTCCTGGAGCCACTCCTCTCTGACAGTGAGTGATCACAATTTCACTCCTGTCATCAAGGAGCAGCTGCCAACACTTGCTGGAGAGAGGATAAGACTTTCTGCTCCCTCCAGTCTGCAGGGGGAGATAGACAGCTAGCAGACTTTCCTTCCTCTCTCCCCTTATCACTTATCACATGACTGTAGAAAGGAATGAAATGCTGCCTTCAGAACTGTGAGTACACGTGGGAAGGGGAGGAGACGGAGGACACACTGATGTAAGGGGACTGCTGATGGAGAGACACTGATATAAGGGGGCTGCTGATGGGGACACTGATGTAAGGGGACTACTGATGGGGATACCTAAAGTAAGGGGACTGCTGATGGGGACACTGATGTGAGAAAGTAAGGGGACTGCTGATGGGGACACTGATGTGAGGGGGCTGCTGATGGGGACACTGATGTAAGGGAGCTGCTGATGGAGACACTGATGTAAGGGGGCTGCTGATGGGGACACTGATGTAAGGGGGCTGCTGATGGGGACACTGATGTAAGGGGGCTGCTGATGGGGACACTGATGTAAGGGTGCTTCTGATGGAGACACTGATGTAAGGGTGCTTCTGATGGAGACACTGATGTAAGGGGGCTGCTGATGGAGACACTCAAAATTAAAGTGGGCCGGTCTGGATGAAGTCCAGGGCCAAATTTTTGTCCCAGTCCAGCCCTGGTGGCCACTAGGGGCGCACGTGTGTACATGGGGCACCACTTACATATAAAAATATATATAATTTTACTATGCAAGTGGTGCCCCATATACTTTATCCTCACACGATCGGAATTTCCAATAGAAAACGTTTCCGTCGAAAAAATTGAGAACATGCTCTCAAAATTTTGCTGGCAAAAATTTGGACAACAAAGGTCTGATGGAGCATACACACAGTTGCATTTTCCAACCAAAAGCTCTCATCGGTCTTTTGCTGGCCGAAATTCCGATCGTGTGTACGCGGCATTACTTATACCCAATTAAGTAACTGGCCTCAGGTGATACACAGAGATTTTGATCTAATGGTACTCTATATGTCCGCCTGCTAAAATATTGTACCTCCACTGCGCCAATTCTTCCAAAAATACTAATAGTATTAATACTAATAGTGTGTGTACACAAGATGTGTAAAACAATAAATTAGTGAAGTGAACTAGATGCCACTCTAAAAATAGTCAGATGAGTAGTGTACAGATTAAACCTCAAAAATGTGTAGTGTAATCAAATATTTGAAGAAAATAATCCAGTGGCGCTCCCAAACATAAAAAATGTATAAATATAATAGAATAAAATAAAACGTGAAAAAATAATAACACTAATAACTGAATGAAAATGAAACACCACATGAAATATTGCAACACTACATAAATAAATAAATCGTCCTTTTGATCTCTGTGATAGAAAGCAATCTTCAAAACATAATAAATCTTCAAAAAATGTTTTAAATTCTTCCACCACACCGACGTGCCTCGTGATCCCGCTCCCAATGAGACCGCACTCACCAGATGGTGATGCCAGCCACTCTCGTGGTTGGCACTCAAGCCGATCACATCAGAACGTACATCTCCATATTTGAAAATCAAAGGTGAACAATGCTCCACATAGCGTGATTCTATTTCAAAAAAGTTTATTCAACCATATCAAAACATGCACACTTCAATAGTGCCACTCACATGTTAAAAGTGAAAAAACAGCAGGTTATCTCCGCAAATATCTCCTCAGCAACCAATAAATTGAAGGAATGACTTGGAAGTACACCAAACCAGTTACACAGGATCCCAAAATATGCCGTACTGTATCTCACCCACTTCAGACGCTGTTTACAGTGTTCCCACTATCCGATGGACTCTTAATTGTGTCTGTAGCAAGCAATGGAATAACAGGACCTCCAAAAAAACACGTCAAACTTGTCAAAGGATTCTTACTGTCCGTGTGGCCACGCCCCCTGTCCCGCCACACGGACAGTAAGAATCCTTTGACAAGTTTGACGTGGTTTTTTGGAGGTCCTGTTATTCCATTGCTTGCTACAGACACAATTAAGAGTCCATCGGATAGTGGGAACACTAAACAGCGTCTGAAGTGGGTGAGATACAGTGCGGCATATTTTGGGATCCTGTGTAACCGGTTTGGTGTACTTCCAAGTCATTCCTTCAATTTATTGGTTGCTGTGGAGATATTTGCGGAGATTCACTGCTATTTTTTCACTTTTAACATGTGAGTGGCACTATTGAAGTGTGCATGTTTTGATATGGTTGAATAAACTTTTTTGAAATAGAATCACGCTATGTGGAGCATTGTTCACCTTTTATTTTCACATATGGAGATGTACGTTCTGATGTGATCGGATCATTGACCCAGGTGTGGTTAAATAGCTTGAGTGCCAACCATGAGAGTGGCTGGCATCACCATTTGGTGAGTGCGGTCTCATTGGGAGCTGGATCACGAGGCACGTCGGTGTGGTGGAAGAATTTAAAACATTTTTTGAAGATTTAATAGGTTTTGAAGATTGCTTTCTATCACAGAGATCAAAAGGACGATTTATTTATTTATGTAGTGTTGCACTATATCACGTGGTGTTTCATTTTCATTCAGTTATTAGTGTTATTATTTTTTCACGTTTTATTTTATTCTATTATGTTTATACATTTTTTATGTTTGGGAGCGCCACTGGATTATTTTCTTCAAAAATTTGATTACACTACACATTTTTGAGGTTTAATCTGTACACTACTCATCGATACACAGAGATTAAACAAATCCTCTCACATAAGTTGTACCTGCTTATTTTCAGCCATTTATCTTGCACATTCTTATAAAACTCAGAGATGATAACAATTTTTCACAGACTCACAAAGCAGGGGGCAGGGAGCTGCAGTTACACACTGTAAACAAAGCTGTGAGAGCTCACACAGCACACGGGAACAGAGCTGTGGCAGTCATTCACTAGCTGTGTATTGGAGATCCCTCCCATGTCAGTCTTTTGAGTCTTGGTTTTAGGAATACTTGTCAGAAGTAACTCATGCTGATAACAAAGGAACTAAACACCAGAGAGAAATGACACTTAGGGGGTTATTTACTAAAGGAAAATCCACTTTGCACTGCAAGTGCACTTGGAAGTAAAGTCGGTGTAGATCCGAGGGGGACATGCAAGGAAAATAAAAAAACAGCATTTTAGCTTGCACATGATTGGATGATAAAATCAGCAGAGCTTCCACTCATTTCAGATCTACCCCTTAGATTTACAGCGACTGCACTTCCAAGTGCACTTGCAGTGCAAAGTGGATTTGCCTTTCCTAAATAACCCCCTTAGTGGTTTGGAGAGGCACTAAACACTATAGAGACATGTGCTTTGTTCAGATTTCATGTCTGATTTTTATAACCACTTTAATTACTCTCAGAAGTGACTTTCTAAACATTTTGCTATATTAAATTGTTGTATTGATTTCAGTATCAATTATTTTTTTCTGCTACAACTGGTTATGTTCGTTAAGATTAGAAATTAAGGGACATGTGTTCCTTTACAACATACCTTCTTTTAAAATGAGATCAAAACTAAGGAATGACCCTCTGATAGGTAATATTTCCTTGACTTCTGGCTTGTAAGGACAAACCTCATTTGCTTTGGGTACCATAAGAAAAAAAGTTTGTGCCTTATGGAACTCCAGCAATCCTACCAAATTCTTTGAATGGTGAGGGCAGATGACATTTTTCACTGTGGTCCATCCTGGAATTCAATTTGATCCTGGAAGCTTATACCTGCTCTACTGAATCTCACCCTAGTTTATATGCTTTAACCACTATAGACCCGCGCTATAGCCAAATGACGGCTACAGCGCGGATCTATTGTGTCGGGACGACGTCTATTGACGTCGTCCCGGGCACGAGCTGCCTGCGCGCCCCCTGAAGGGCGCGCGCGGCGCGCTCTGTGATCAGCGAGTCTGCGAGACTCGCTGGATCACAGATCCGAGTAAGGGGTCGATCCCGACCCCTTACCACGTGATCAGCTGTCAGCCAATGACAGCTGATCATGTGATACTAACAGAGCCAGTAATCGGCTTTTTTTCCTCCTCGCGCTGATAGCGCGAGGAGAAAAAAAAAAAAAAGCCGATCACCGGCGGCAGTGAGAGGGACATCAGTCCCTCTCACTGCAATGTGCCAGCGATGTGCCCAATACAATGCCCACCTTTTCCCCCATTAAAGTGCCCCCACCTTTGCCCCATTAAAGTGCCCACACTGCCATCTCTCAGTGCCCACAGTGCCATCTCTCAGTGCCCACAGTGCCAGTGCTGCACATCAGTGTCACCTGCCAGTGCTCATCTGTGGCACCTACCAGTGCCCATCAGTGCCACCTACCAGTGCCCATCAGTGCCACCTACCAGTGCCACCCATCGGTGCCACCCATCTGTGCCACCCATCCGCACCACCCATCCGCGCCACCCATCCGTGCCATCTTTGCTGTCCCCATCAGTACCGACTTATCTGTCCCCTCCAGTGCAGCCTATCAGTGCCCACCAGTGCAGCCTATCAGTGCCCACCAGTGCAGCCTATCAGAGCCCACCAGTGCAGCCTATCAGAGCCCACCAGTGCAGCCTATCAGAGCCCACCAATGCAGCCTATCAGTGCCCACCTGTGCCGCCTCATCAGCGCATATCAATGAAGCAGAAAAATTACCTGTTTGCAAAATTTTATAACAAACTATTAAACATTTTTTTTAAATTTTCCATCTTTTTTTGTTTGTTTAGCAAAAAATAAAAACCCCAGCTGTGATTAAATACCACCAAAAGAAAGCTCTATTTGTGGGAAAAAAATGATAAAAATTTCATTTGGGTACAGTGTTGTATGACCGCGCAATTGTCATTCAAAGTGCGTCAGCGCCAAAAGCTGAAAATTGGTCTGGTCACGAGGGGGGTTTAAGTGCAAAGTAATCAGGTGGTTAAAAGAAATCATCCCTCCGGGGATGGGCAGTGACCATGTACTTGTACCAGATTACTAATCACTACTAACCCCTGTAAAGGAATAACCTCTCAGAATTGTAGGTATCAGAGCTAGCTCTAAGGCTGCATTCACACCTGAGCGTTTTGTCGCCTGAAGCCTGAAGCTACAAAACGCTAGAGGGGAAAAAATACATTATTCTCTATGGAGATGGTTCACATCTCCACTCCAAAACGGCTGAAGCCGAACGCCTGAAGCTCAAACAAGTTCCGGACCCTTTTTTGTCGCTCGAACATTGGTGACCTTTTGTTCTGCACAAAATCGCGGCAAAAAACGATGCAAAATCGTGGTGAAAAACGCCGAAAAAAAACAGTGCAATTCGCGCAATTTTCTGCCTGAAAACGCTACGCACAGGTGTGAATGCAACCTAATTGTCATAATATGTAGAGGATAGGATACAAGAGACTCTTGCTTACATTGCATGTTCATTGTAAGGGTGTAATCATAATTATTTTATTATCACTTGATTATTTCTACTATATTTAGTCCATTCTATTGTAATAGCCATAAAGTGGAATGCGGCATACACACGGTCGGAATTTCCGATGGAAACAGTCCGATGGGAGCTTTTCATCGGATTTTCCGACCGTGTGTATGCCCAACGGTCTTTTTCTGTCGAGATTTCCGACAGACTTTGAATTGAGAACCTGTTCTCAATTTTTCCGAAGGAAAACCTTTCTATCGGATTTTCCGATCGTGTGTATGCAATTCCGACACGCAAAATTCCGACGCATGCTCGGAAACAATTCGACGCATGCTCGGAAGCATTAAACTTCCCTTTTATAGTGCTGTCGAACGTGTTTTATGCCGCTGTGTTATTGACCGTAGGAATTTGGTGTGATCGTGTGTAGGCAACACAGCTTGAGCGTAATTCCGTCGGAAAAACCGTCAGAGTTTTTTCCGACGAGAATTACGATTGTGTGTACGCGGCAGAACTAAATGCCACAATACTTACCTTGCTTTCAAATGTCTGATGTCCCTCACCAGTATCATTTATCCAGCTTCTTCCATTTTTATTGGTTGGCATAGGAGTCCAGTCATCTCCTCACATCCGATTGCACAGCTCAGTGTACGTACCAAGGAAGACTGCGATCAGGCAAGCAGGTTTATTTTTTATTGCAAAAAAGACATTGCATATCTCTTCTGCACTCAAGAGCCTGTCTGCTCACCTTTTTTAAAATAAGACTTTAGTTCCACTTTAATTACTTATTCTGAAACTACCCACTGATGTCTATGGGAATGTTTGACCATTCTTCCAGAGGTACATTTGTGAGGTCAGGCACTGATGTTGGAGAGAAGGCCTAGCTCTAATTCATCCCAAAGGTGTTCTATCGGGTTGAGGTCTGTGCAGGCCAGTCAAGTTCCACCAGTGCACAAAGCAAGGTCCATAAAGACATGGATGAGCGAGTTTGGGGTGGAGGAACTTGACTGGCCTGACCTCAACCTGATAGAACATCTTTGGGATGAATTAGAGCGCAGACTGCGAGCCTTGCCTTCTTGTCCACATCAGTGTCTGACCTCCCAAATGCTCTTCTGGAAGAATGGTCAAACATTCCCATAGACACATTCCTAAATCCTGTGGACAGCCTTCCCAGAAGAGTTGAAGCTGCTATAGCTGCAAAGGGTGGGCCAACTCAATATTGAGCCCTATGGACTAAGACTGTGGTGCCATTAAAGTTCATGTGTAGGCAGGTGTCCCAATACTTTTGGTAATATAGTGTATGTTATCTGCCATTTTGTGATTTAATACAACACTTTTCTCCCAGGGCTGAAAGCTAATGTATGTACAAAATCATGTTAGAAAAGGCTCCACTGTACTCTACTTGCTTTCAGTCTATTTGATCAGTGCCAGGAATAGCAGGAGGTGGGTGGAAATCACCTAAATTGGGCCCAGATAACTATAAAAAAAAAGTGATCAATTATGATGGGCGTCAACTTCTCCTTTCACTAATATATCCCACTGCGTGATATAAGGCTACTGCCCCTTTTATAGTGTAAAAAAAACCCACAACACAATAATACTATTCAAAACAAAGTAAGGCACTGCCCTGTTAATCCAACCAAAAGTGTGTGAATTATAGTGCACCTGCTAAATTAAACATATAAAAAAAAATAAAAACAACAGTCCATAATAATCGTGATTTGCAAATGATGAGGTCAAAAGTCCATATACAAAACAGGTGACCAATCACCGTGCTCTTCTGAAAAAATGTTAGTGCCCAAATCTTCAATATAGTGCTCCACCAAGTGTGTGAAATAAATAGGGGCTCACCGAAACCCTTTGGCCAACAAGGTGACCAACAAGCAGATAGTAGCCAAATCCACCACTCAAGGGACCAAGACAAATTCTTCCAGCAGTCTCCTCTCTCACCTCTTCCACTCTATGCACTGCAACAAAATTCTCCAGAATGGACCACAGGTGGGAAGTATATAGTGTAGTATAATTTATAAAAAAATGGGGCTAAACAGAATAAGATGTATGCACTCACATGCTTACGAAGAAAAACAGGCATTCAACATGTGCAGCTTCCTAGCTGGTGTATGCCGCACCGTCCCTCGCTTCGCCCAGGGCTGGCTTGCGTTCCACCAGTCGGAAGCAGTAGGGGAGTGGCTCAGGAAATATTGCGTAAGGCTTGTGCATTTTGCTCATGTACACATCATCAGGTTTAAAAACATTATTACATTTTCTTATTGCTTCAAGTGTGTCACTGATGGGTAAATTTCACAGATGTCATTGAAGATGTTTCTTCAATGGGGACACAAACAACAATAAAAACCTGTCAGGTTTTCAAACCCACCACATTATCCAAGTCAGTTGGGCCTTCAGTAAATATGTTGTGTTTCTTGGATAACTTTACGTTTTCTCTACATATTTTACCTAATATGTTCTTTTACTTTGCAGCTGTAGTGTTGCGTATTTCTAAGGAGCATGATAAGGAAAAAAAAAAAAAAAAGAAGGAAAGAAAAAGAATAGTAAAATCAAAATCTAACTTTTCCACAAGATAATAAAATTGATTGTAAAAGTGATAAAAGAGACAGGTGTATTCATAAGGCAGGCATGAAAGGGAATCGTATACCTACAGTACTTGATGACCAGGGAGGTATATGCTTGATCGGATTATAATTAATCCCACAACCAAGTGATCTGACCTGCCTCCGACTAGGGATTTATTGCTGGGCTGAAAGCCAACCTTTCTTGTAATCAATATTTCCATCACAGAGCTCAGAATTTGGAACTGCTAGATGACTGCCAAAGAAAATGCAGCACTGCACGGATTGCTGCTTACTCAGCTGAGACTGGCTAAAACTAGGGAATTTACACCAAATAAGACTACTTATCCTCCATATAAAGATGAAGCCAAAATAGGTGCAATATATACCGGTAAATATTTCTTTTCAGAGATCCTTGCATTTATCCCTCAAAATCAGAACACCAGGTGCCTAAAATAGGACAAATATGTGATATTGTTTGTGTGCATTTCATAAACAACATTACACTTGTTCTTATGTGTATTTTTCGGTTATTGCATTGAAATGTATCAGGTTACTGTTGTTCTGATGTAGGCCGATATCTAGTGGGGTTTAGGGCCATTACAGCTTGTTTATTTGTGATTTTAGTATCTCCCTCTGTCCTCCTCTCCTTCTTAGTACTAGTTAGTTCACACCTAGCTTGAACCTTCCTGTTTCTTCCATTTTCTTTCGGGCACTGTAAGCTCTTCTCAGAAACAGGGCTAAAGAAAGTTTTGGGCGAGGATGCTCTGCGCTGCACTTATCTGATGGGGGACCCTATAAGATGCAGTTTGGGGAAGCTCTGTGCAATTCTATTGCACAGAGCAGATGAGTATAACATGTTTATTAATTTAATTTAAAAAATGCCTTTAGAAACAGTATAATAACCCTTACTTGACACTGTTTACTGCTGCCAGATCCGGGTCCGGGTCCTTTAAGCTTTCCTTAACTTTCTGTCAAGGAGAGTGTGCACTGAGAATCAGGGTTTAAAAGACAGCACAGCTGTCTATCAATGAGCTTGGAGGGGAAGGGGGAGGGAGTAATGGAATGGCTTGCTGTGAGGCTGTGCTTTTGTATAAATGCACATAATGGTCATTACCAGGGCCGAAACTAGGGGGGGCATCTATGGGGGGGCGCTGTCAGGGGTACCCCCCACCCGCACTGGGAACTGCTGCTCAAAGGGTATCACTGCTGCCTGATCAAGTGTAATGGACAGGCAACGCCCGCTGCATAGTTTTCCAAATACCAGAGAATCAAATAGGAGGAAGACTGCACAGGTGTACTAGCGCTGAATCACTCTTTTCCTCCCACCCACGCTATAGAAAGGCATTCCAGAGTGACTTCAGTTACTGTTGCTATGCTGCTAAGCAACAGTAGCTGCAGCGTTGCTCTGGAATCCTTTTCTATAGGACGGCAGGGCGGGAGGAGTGGAGTGATTTAACGCTAGTGCACCTGTGTGGTCTCCCTCCTATTTGATTCTCTGGTATTTGGCAAACTATGCAGCAGGCGCTGCCTATTACACTTGAACCGGTGGCACTGACAGTCCTGGGCTGGGGAGGGAGATGCAGAGGAGGTGCTGGAGTGGGGGGGGGTGCAGAGAAGGCCCTGGACGGGGGGGGGGGGGGTGTAAAGAAGGCCACTTGAAAAGGAGTGTTGTGGCAAAGACCCTGGATTAGGAGAGGGGAAATGCAGAGGAGGCCCTGGACTAGGAGGGGAGTGCAGAAGAGGCCTTGGACTAGGGAATGCAGTGGGTGCCCTGGACTAAGAGGGGAGTACACAGGAGGCCCTGGACAGGGGGGTGAAGAGGAGGCCCTGGACTAGGGGATGCAGAGGAGGCCCTGGACTAGGAGGGGAGTACACCAGAGGCCCTGTACTGGGGGGTGTAGAGGAGGCTCTGAACTTGAAAAGTGGGGTTGATTTGGTAAAGGACCTGGATTTGGAGAGCAGGGTGCAGATGAGGCTCTGAACTTAGGGTGGGCTGTAAAGGAGACCCTGGACTAGGAGTAGAGGCCCTGGACTAGGGGGGTGGGTGCAGAGGAGGCAATTGACTAGGAAATGGTGATTGGTGTTGCAGGAAGAGAACCAGCGAAGAGTACAGTTACGGAAACCAAAAGGCATGGAGTTTTTTGAGGAGGAGGGGGTGGTCAACCATATCAAAGGCAGCAGAAAGGTCCAGGAATGGGAGTACAGAATATTGTCCATTGGTTTTGGCCGTTAGTAGATTGTTTGTTAGTTTTAGGAGGGCAGTTTCTGTGGAGTGTTGAGGGCCAAATCCAGACTGAAGGGGATCAAGAAGGTTATTCTCGGCAAGATAGTTGCTCAGTCAGTTGTACACAAGACGTTCAAGGAGTTTGGATAAAAGTAGAGTTGACGGTAAAGAAGAGTTGATAGGGATGGGATGACAAGTTGTTAATGAGCGAGTTACAGTATAAATATTTTAGTGTTAGGACCACAGATATCAGGGTGCCGTGACGAGGCTCTGTGGCTTACGCATGCGTTTGCAAATGCGTGCGGACTAAACCCCTGTTTTTAACGTACTGTTAGACAGGTTAATTTGGTTTTCTGCTAGCTGGTGGTAAGTAGGCTTGGGTTTTTTCCTGGGCATTCCCCAGGCTTTGTTGTTATCTGTTTCAGCCTTCCAATGCTGCTTACTGCTATAGCCAGCTATAGATGAGGGTGGTGGCGAGTTTTTTGTATCATTATCACGTTGGTGTTTTGTATTGGTCCAGCAACGCACCAACACCTTTGCAGCCATTGTGCAATCTGCTGGGTGCTTGGTGTGCTCCTGTACCTTTAAGAAGGGGTGGGCTCCCCTTCAGTCCACCTGCCCTCATTTATCCATTAGAATGCATGTGCCTCCACTGTGGGGACACTCCATATTTTAGTGTTAGGACCACAGATATCAGGGTGCCGTGACGAGGCTCTGTGGCTTACGCATGCGTTTGCAAATGCGTGCGGACTAAACCCCTGTTTTTAAAGTACTGTTAGACAGGTTAATTTGGTTTTCTGCTAGCTGGTGGTAAGTAGGCTTGGGTTTTTTCCTGGGCATTCCCCAGGCTTTGTTGTTATCTGTTTCAGCCTTCCAATGCTGCTTACTGCTATAGCCAGCTATAGATGAGGGTGGTGGCGAGTTTTTTGTATCATTACAGTATAAAGCAGGTCTGCTTGGCAGTGAGGAGGCAGGAATTGTATATTTGGAGGGCAGACTTATATTGGTTACAATCTTTCTGAGACTTGACCTTACGCCACAGGCGCTTAAGAGCACGGCTATGTTTTTTCAGACTTCTGGTGTCATCTATTTGCCAAGGTTGTAGGGGTTGGGGCCTGATTCTGTGTGTAGTGAGGGGGCCAGTGTGTCATCCAAGGCTGTCTTCAGAGCAGGTTCATTGCAAGTCAGCCTTTTTTCAAGCATTCTGTCCACATGACAATTTCCATATGTCAGACTCTCTCAAAACTATTTTTCCACAAGGCATACTCTCCATGCAGTCTTTTCACACAGCTGAATAGACAAAAATGCTGCACTCGATGGGACCAGCAATAAAGGATTGTTATGAAAAATGTAAACAATCAAGTTCATTTATTGGATGCACATTAAAATTAAAAAGCAACAACTGTCAATAAAAAGATGAAATCAAACTGATTAAAAACAGATCACTGTCAGGATTGAAGTACTCCGAATAATAATGTAAACGATGCCGCCATAACTCCAGATACCAAAGGGTTAATGTCAGCAAGTGTACTTCATGTATCAATCCTCAGTAGCGGATAGGAAAAATTGGCGGGAAGGTCAGGCCTACCTCACAGCTTCTCTCTCACTCAATCTGAGTTTATATGGCAAATTTAAATGATTATATGTGTGTGGAGGATGGCTGGAAAGTAAGGCTTAGAAGGTTGCTTTCATGAAGTCCGAATAAAATAAAGAATATTGTAGCTTGAAAACATCAGCACAGGTATCCATCACTAGATCCCTTGGGTATCCTTTTTCCTCAAAAGGATCCGCCCAGCATTTGGTTTCTCCTCACTTCCGGCTTTGATCGTGTCCTCTGGCCCTCGGATTCACTGTGCATCATCCAGAGCACTGTCCAGGAAGCCAGGTCTCAGCTCGCCTGAACAGCCAGCCTGACTGTGGGAATCCTTTGACGCGATCTACAAGACACCTCCTGGTCACAGTGAGTCTGATATTCCACATCTAGCCACCTGTTGCACTCCAAAGAGTGGTGTCTCTCCTATTCCATTTCTGTGCACACTGAATCAACAGAGTCCGCTCCTGAGGATTGATACATGAAGCACACTTGCTGACATTAACCCTTTGGTATCTGGAGTTATGGCGGCATCGTTTACATTATTATTCAGAGTACTTCAATCCTGAGAGTGATCTGTTTTTAATCAGTTTGATTTCATCTTTTTATTGACAGCTGTTGTTTTTTTAATTTTAATGTGCATCCAATGAATTAACTTGATTGTTTACACTATTCATAACAATCCTTTATTGCTGGTCCCATCGAGCGCTGCATTTTTGTCTATTTTGTTGCCTACTTCCCTCCAGGAGTTAGCAGCTCAAAATATTATTATGACATGACAATGGTTTTCAATGGTTGTCAGTTCTAGCGCTTAAGGGCCTACTGTGTTTTTTCACACAGCTGGTCTTTTCAATGGCAGTTTCTTCACAGGGAAAACTCTTTCATAGCAATCTTTCCACAGGTCACACACTCTCATGACAGTCTCTCCATATAGCAGATTCTCTCCAAGGTGGTTTCTTCACATGGGCAGCTCTCTCAGAAAAGTGTGTACACATGACAACCACTATACAGGGGGTCCCCGAGTTACGAACTCGTTAGGGACTGGCCGCCTGTACGGAAGTCGGAAATGTTCGTAAGTCGGCCGCGCATGCGCAGACCGACAAATACGGAGATTTCCGGACATTTCCGATGTTCCGTCTAATGCCGCTCTGCGCATGCGCGGCAAATTACGGACATTTCCGGCATTTTCCGACGCTCCGTATGGCCGCACATGCGCAGAACGGCCGAAAGACGGCGAAAACCACCGGAAAATGGCGGAGGGTCCCCGCAGCACCCCGTTCGTAAGTAGGGGTTGTTCGTAGGTCGGGTGTTCGTAAGTCGGGGACCCCCTGTATGTTAAAGTCTTTCACAGCAGCCTCTCCACATGATATGAACTCTCACAGTAGTCTCTTTACATGGCATGTTCTCTAAGGGCAGTCTGTTTGTGTGGTATGCTCATTCAAGGAAGTCTCTCCAAAAGACAGGTTCTTTTCAGGGCAGGTTCATACAGAGCAGACAGTCCATATGAAAATCACCAAATGTAAAACACTCTCAAGGCAATCTCTCCAAAAGGCACACTTTCTCAATACAGTCTCTCTACACAGCAGGTCCTCTCCAAAGCAGTTTCTTCACAGGTTCTCCAACAGGTACAACAATTGTGAAATGAGATTACAATGGCTGCAGCAAGTAGGTTCATTAACTCATCCACAATGGTTGTTGCTAATAGGTACTAAAACTCTAGCTAGACACTAAAACCACCTCTGAAGGGTAGTATTAGGGTTGTGACAGTGCTAGGCCCTGCCACTGTGTGCGTATAGGCAGAAGACACACAGTATGCTTAATGATACAGCTTGATCGGCTCCAAAGTATTGTGTCTGAGTGGGGAAGACTACGACTGCAGTTTTCTCTGGGTTTAGTAATTCTAAGCAGGGTCTGGAGCTCGGAGACCTCAAAGAGATTTTGGTGGGAAGAAGTCTTCAATCCTGTATCCAGGCCTTACTGCAGACCTGCAGGTTACATAGTTAGCTAGGCCGAAAAAAGACACAAATAATAAATAAAAATAAAAAACATCATACAATCCAACACACCCAATTCCACACCCACAGCTGATCCAGAGGAAGGCAAAAAAAACTCCAGAAGAGCATGCTCCAATCTGCCACAGCAGGGGAAAAAAATTCCTTCCTGATCCCCCTAGAGGCAACCGGATTTTCCCTGGATCAACTTTACCTATAAATGTTAGTACCCAGTTATATTATGTACATTTAGGAAAGTATCCAGGCCTTTCTTAAAGCAATCTACTGAGTTAGCCAGAACCACCTCTGGAGGGAGTCTATTCCACATTTTCACAGCTCTTACTGTGAAGAAACCTTTCCATATTTGGAGATGAAATCTCTTTTCCTCTAGACGTAAAGAGTGCCCCCTTGTCCTCTGTGTTGACCGTAAAGTGAATAACTCAACACCAAGTTCACTATATGGACCCCTTATATATTTGTACATGTTGATCATATCCCACCTTATTCTCCTCTTCTCAAGAGTGAATAAATTCAGTTCCTCTAATATCTTTCCTCATAGCTGAGCTCCTCCATGCCTCTTATCAGTTTGGTTGCCCTTCTCTGCACTTTCTCCTGTTCCCCGATATCCTTTTTGAGAACTGGTGCCCAAAACTGAACTGCATATTCCAGATGAGGTCTTACTAATGATTTGAACAGGGGCAAAATTATATCTCTCTCTCTCTGGAGTCCATACCTCTCTTAATACAAGAAAGGACTTTGCTGGCTTTGGAAAACGCAGCTTGACATTGCATGCTATTATTGAGCTTATGATCTACCAAAACCCCCAGATCCTCCACTACGAATTTCCCCAGTTGTACTCCCCCCAGTATGTATGATGCATGCATATTCTTAGCCCCCAAGTGCATAACTTTACATTTATCAACATTAAACCTCATCTGCCACATAGTCGCCCAATTAGACAGAGCATTGAGGTTGTGTCAGGGTGCAGGTGTGCACACTCTTTATAAGTGAGGCAGGGCTAAAGTTCCTGTCAGCAGAGATGTGTGTGCTCCAACCAGGAGACAAGCATACTCTCATTAGCATTCCATATTAGGGAGATCCCTTACCTGCAGAACTGAAAGTCAATACTTCTGAGCAAGTCTGGAGGACAGAGAGCTGAGGTGACTAGGCGAGTCCAGGGGACTAAGGAAATCTGCAAATCTGTAATGAAAGAGCCTGGGGTGCCAGGAGATTCCCTATTGTGAGGCCAGTAAGTGGGCCCATAAAGGTGGATGCTGTATCTAAAGGCTGGGTGAAGCAGGAGAGCCCAGGTAGTTGGGAGAGCTGGGTCTGAAGGATCTTGACAAGAACAATGGAGCTGCTGAAAGGAAGCCCGTTGGCTTCGTATTTTTGCAGGCTGTTTTGTAGTGAAGAACCCATGTGCGGGAAACTATTTTGCGGTCTTTACTTTTGTTTTGTTTAATAAAAGCGGGCCAGCTAGCCCTTAAACAGAGTACAGACTGGTGTGGACTCACTGAAACTCATCTTTCACTGAGCAAAACCACCCCTATATCACAAGGTGTTCAATGTATCCTGTCTGAAAATATGATTTGACTAACTCTAGAAAACATTAAATGATAGTGAACATTTTATCATATTAATATATGAGTATCAATATTTAGGATGAACACCGCTATTGCTTTTTTTCCACCTTCATTAAATAACCATAGTGCACATGCTCTTTCTGAATGAAGATTGATTAGAGATGAAGTAAGTCTGTTGGACAAGGCGAAATACAGTTTGACACTTTGCACAGAGCAATTATAGACAACCCTGACTACAGATTCTGCTGGAACTATTTTAAAACTAATTTTATAATCCAATAACTATCTGATTTAAATGACTGGAAAGACTTTTACTTCAAGGATTATATGTTAAAATGACATCTCGGTAACCTGATTTTATTTGACTGACTCCAAATCCTTTTTTAATTGTATTACATTTGACGTCTTCTAGAAACATGGGAATACCACCCCTGAAACAATTCTGGAATAACCAATATGCAAGAAAAAGAAGACCCTGTTTGTGTCAAACTGCTTCATATAATGAGGCATATATCAAATTCTGTTAAGAAATATGGCTGTCATCACATACTGTGTCAAGAAAAATAATGGGAGAAAGCTACTATAGTACCGCTCTCCCATGTGGTAAATGTAATTTACGTTCTCCAATACACAACATGTTTATACTTGCCACTGCATGTCTAGCACTGGTAGTTTTCAGTGAAGGACTTCTGGTGGTGATATTCATATGTCTTACACTAAAACACCCTAAAACTATCCCTTAGGGCAGTGTTTCTCAACTCCAGTCCTAAAGGCGCCCCAACAGGTCATGTTTTCAGGCTTTCCATTATTTTGCACAGGTGATTTGATCAGTTTCACTGCCTAATGCCGCGTACACACGGTCGGAATTCTCGTCGGAAAAAACTCTGATGGTTTTTCCCGTCAGAATTCCGACGGAATTTCGCTCAAACTGTCTTGCCTACACACGGTCACACCAAATTCTGACGGTCAATAACACCACGCCTTAAAAAACGTTCGACTGCACTATAAAAGGGAAGTTTAATGCTTCTGAGCATGCGTCGAATTGTTTCCGAGCATGTGTCGGAATTTTTCGTGTCGGAAATTGCATACACACGATCGGAAAAGGTTTCCATCGGAAAAATTAAGAACAGGTTCTCAATCCAAAGTCCGTCGGAAATTCCGACAGAAAAAGACCAATGGGCATACACACGGTTGGAAAATCCGATGAAAAGCTCCCATCGGACTGTTTCCATCGGAAATTCTGACCGTGTGTATGCGGCATTAGTAATTACCACAGCCGTTTCATGTGAGGGATATCCTGAAAACATGACCTGTTGGGGCGCCTTGAGAACTGGAGTTGAGAAACACTTAAATAAATATATATATCGTTTTCTAAATAGTGCAGTGCTGTGAAGCATCGCGAGTGTAGATTTGCGGTGAATGAAGTGATGATTTGAGACATGCAGCTTTAAAGCAATGGCACGGTCCAAATTGGTGCGACACTTACTTTACCGTAGGGTATGTTCACACTGAACGCGGGTTTGAAATTGTGCAAGTTTAGCTGAACTCGCAAAATTTTAAACCCGCATTTCAGTGCGAGTTTGGGGTCGTTTTGAAAGACATCTATGCAGGTTCATGCACAGATGTCTATTGAAATCGCCCCTGAAGTTGTCAAAAGAAGTGCAGGAACTACTTTTGGAAATTGGCATGGCGCTGCAAAGTCAGCGTTGCACCAATTTGGACCGTGCCATTGCCAGCAATAGGCTGCATTTTGGCATTCAATGTGAATGGGGGCTTAAAGTAAAACTGCAAACAAACTGTTGAATACACAGTTGAAATACATATACGAGAGATGTTTAGGATCCGTATTTATCTCTATCTAGTTCGGATATTAAAACTTTGCCACACCACACAACACTGTTTTGCACCGCAGAAGACTTGCTTTTTCTCTGCTGCTAAATAGCACTTACAATTCTAGTCCTTTCAACAGCCTGTGACTGAACAATCAAAGGAAAAGCAGCAGACTAGTGAAAGCTCATCTCATTCTCCCCTCTTTTTAGCTTGCTGCTACCTCACACACCATAAACTAATATTATCAACATGCTTGTTGATGGCCACGTGGCACACATGGATAGCCAGCATCCGTTTTGAGCCACAAACATACCAAAAGAGGTGTATCAACATGCTTGTTGATGAGCATATGGCACATGTAGAGAGCCAGCATCCGTTTTAAGCCACAAACATATTGAAGAGGTGTTACATCTGGCTTTCCCCTTGGTGTACCATGGGTTTTCATACACTTATACCTCTTTAGTGTGATAAAGTTTGGGCTTCTATTATTGGAAGCATAGTCTCCCCATGGGCCCTGGGAGCTTTTTCAATTTCTCCTCCTGGCACACATCCTGAGATCATCCTAGGTGGAAATAACTTTGGTTTTACCATCACCTTTTGTGCAATTTTGCATGGGCTTCAACATCCTGGTAATGGGATTCCTGACATCACAGATATCACTAAAGCCCCATACACACGCGCGGATTATCCGAGGACCAGGTCCGTCGGATCCTGTCCGTCGTACTTTGTCCGATGTTGGTTTTGCATACACACGGTCGGACAAAGTTGTCGGAAAATCCGATCATTCTGAACGTGGTGACGTTTGTTGCGTACGACAGGACTACGTAGAGGCTAGTAGCCAATAGCTTTGGTCTTGTACTGTGATCTGTGCATGCGTGGCACTTTGTCCGTCAGGAATTCGATACACACGATCGGATTTGGTGTGATCGGACTTTGTTGTCGAAAAATCTATCCAGCAGGAGATAGGACTTTGTCCGTCGGACAATCCGACGTACACTGTCCGATGGTGCCTACACACGGTCGGATTTTTCGACAACATTGTCCGATAGGACAGAATCCATGGGAAAATCCTACCGTGTGTATGGGGCTTTAGAGATTTTTTAAGAGAAATTATGTGTATTCAAGTTTATGACATCCCTAGTTGGAATTTGATCACGATTTAAACATAATTATCTCTGTGTCCCAGTCCTGAAGAAGCAGGGCATTTGCAAAACGTGTTGACTTTTTTTGGACACATGTGAACATTGTGAAACCAGTACCTTTTTTGGGGGTTGTTTTATATCTATACTGTTTTAATTATTAAAAAAAAAAATTATATATATATATATTTGTGGAAAAAAAAAAACAATCAGCGCCAAAATAAATTACTTCCTCCTAGAACAGGGTAAGGGCTCTTTCACACGGACGGTCCGTATGTCCGTTTTTCATCCTTCCGTTTTCGGATGAAAAACGGACATACATGTATCCCTATGGGATAGCGGGTGTCAGCAGATGAGCATCCGCTGACACCCGATGTCGTCCGTGTCCACAATGCTCTGTTTCTGCAGACGGAGGAAAACCCTATTTTTTCATCCGTCTGCAGAGCGGATCGGATGACGACGGACTCTACGGTCTGTCATCACCCGATCTCCCATAGGGGAGAGCGGCGCTCTGACAGGTCCGTCCCTGCGCTGTGTGCAGAGACGGACCTGTCATCTTCCTGCTCAGCGGAGATCGCTCCGGCGATCCCCGCTGAGCAAGCGGATATCCACGGGGCGCATCAGCACTGATCCGCCCCGTGTGAAAGAGCCCTAAATGTGTGAAATCACCAATATATGTGACTGCACAGCTGCTGACACTTACAGTGATACAACCCACCAAATTCAATATTGTTTTCTAAATAGTGCAGCGCTGTGTCTCATTAAATAATGTGCATACAAAATTTATATTAAACATTTCATGATCATAAAAATGTTTTAAATTGAAAAATGAAAATGTCAAAAAATTTGAAAAACAGTTCATCTGTGTCAATGCTTTCAAAACAATCACCGCTGTGTGTGTTTATCCTCAAAAGGACCAATATCCAGTGCACACCTCCACCAGCTAAAGTGCCTGATCACCTCAAAGATGAATGTAAAAGCATAGACAAAAATCACTCCTCGTGTCCACCACAATGGATCAACTTTCACTCCCCAATGGTAATGCTACAGTCTCCAGACTGCTCCTCTGTGTGGGTAATAAGCATTTGTATTGCCGTCAGACAAACCTTCCTTTACTTTCTCATAAGTGCTCAATCACGCTATTACTTCCATAGGTTATAGACACGAAACAACAAACACACATGCTATAGTGTACTCTGTTTGCATGTTTATTAAAAGCCCCCAAAACAAATCCACTTACAAGATAAAAACTTTAAAACAGCATGTCTCAAATCATCACTTCATACACCGCAAATCTACACTCGCAATGATTCACAGATTCGGCTCATCCTTTTGAGGATAAACACACAGCGGTGATTGTTTTGGAAGCACTGACACAGATGAACTGTTTTTCTAATTTTCTGACATTTTCATTTTTCAATTTAAAATATTTGTTTAATATAAAATTTTGTATGCACATTATTTAGTGAGACACAGCACTGCACTATTTAGAAAACACATACACACACATATATATATATATATATATATATATATATATATATATATATATATATATATATATTATAATTAAAGTTTGGGGGATTGTAGCTCTACAGGACCCAGTTTGCAAAGCCGGTGAACTTTATTTTATTATCAGCAGGGATAATAAAGTAAGGCTTCCAGCAGCACACAAGCATAAAAATACAAAAGAAATTCTGCTTATCTTCAGCGCAAAGTAAAAAGGCACCTACAGTTCATGGTTGGGTCTTAACCCCAAGGTCTCCACACAACTCCTCCTCACCTAACACTACTTCCTGTCATTAAGAGCTGTTACCTGGAGGCTCTTAACCCTGTGTGTGCTGGAATCCCTGTAGTCGGGGGTGGAGGCTCTTTCCCAACCGAATATCACTTCAGGGCTTCCAAAATCCCAGGCCCCAAATATCTCTCTATTAACCCAGAGAGAACTGCGAGTCAGTCCTCTCCTGATTATGGCTATTCCTGGGAATTCCTCACCCATCCTGGGTTGCCCTCTGAATACTTCCCCTTAAAGGGAAGTGTGGCATTGGCATGCTGAGAGAAAGGAACCACCTTGTCATCCTGGCATTGGTGTGCTTGTTCTGTCTCAGGTCAATGGGGCATGGTCTGACACCAGGCGAAACCTCCTACCTAGGGGGGAAATATCGTAGAGAGTCCAGAGCCCACTTGATGGCAAGACACTCCTGCTCTACCACAAAGTAGTGCTCTTCCCCATTGCCCTTTTGAGAAAGGACCGCTCCTAACCCTTTGCTTGAAGCATCTGTTAGATGTAACAAAATCCTTAGCAAAATCTGGAGCTACGAGCACCAGGTGCTGGCACAATGTCATCTTAAGCTTCTGAAAAGCCTCTTCTGCATCGGCATTTCACTTTATCATCACTGACTTTCTGCCTTTGGTCAAGTTATTCAACAGTGCAGCAATGGGGGCAAAGTTGGGGACCCTGGGGGTACTCCCTGGTGTCCCCATTGATGGGGCCGTGTCTCCCGATGACCCTGGCATGTACCAGGGTCACCATGCTGCCGGAGTCCAGTAGAGCCTTGGGAGGAAGGTGGTTCACCCACACTTCACACTCAAACTGCCCTGCAGCCAGATGAAGAGGCGTGGCACATGCTCTTTGGACATAGAAAGACCTTCTCCGACCAGCCTCGCAATCCATAGGCTCCTCCTGAACTGAGCATTGTGCCCGGGTATGGCCCCAGGAGTGACACCACCAACACTGTATGTCCCCCATCCTTGGAACAGGGACCAACCTCCGTTGTTCTGTGGAAGATGATGCAGGTTTGCAGGCTCTAACGTCTGTCAGGGCTTCTCTCCTATGTGCCATGGCTGGCCTGGTTGCCCTTGGTGTGGGTTCCCAAAGCTTGGCCGGCCAGACCAACTCTACCAGCTGGTCAGTGGTTGCAGGATCTCCATGGCTTACCCAGCGCTGTAGGTCATCTAGCAGGGGCTGCAAGTACCAGTCCATCACCAACCGTTCCACCATTTGCGGGCCTGTCCACTTTTCTGGTTGCAGCCATTTTTTAACCAGCTGTACCAGTTCGTGCATTTGGGACCTGGGTGGTCGGTCAGGTTTGTACCTCCAGCGGTGCTCCCTCTGTGCCCGGATGGCTGTGGTCACTCCCAGGCGGACCAGGATCTCTGCCTTCAGACGCTCATAGTCGCTGATGTGCTCAGTTGGCAGGTCAACGTAGGCCTTTTGTGGGTCACTGGTAAGGAAAGGGGAGATAATGCCAGCCCATTGGTCACGGGGCCACCCCTCTCTCTGTGCTATCCTCTCAAAGGTAGTAAGAAAGGCCTCTACATCATCACTGGGTGTCAGTTTTTGCAAGAAATGGCTGGCCCTCACGGATACTTGGTTGCCAGCAGTGAGGACCTCTTGCTCTCGTCCCTGAGCCAGATGCCATACTGCCTCCTGCAAGGCAGCCACTAGGGATGGGCCCGGTGTTCGATTCGAACCCATGTTCGAATCAAACATCGGGCGTTCGACCGCTCGTCGAGCCCAGAACTATTTGGGCCGCTCGCATCAAATTCGTGTGATGCGAACGGCCCACAATGCACTGTGCCAGTCGCAGTGCATTGCTGGCTGATGATTGGCCAAGCATGCACTGTGACCCCGCATGCTTGGCCAATCATAGAGCCAGCGGCGAGGAGAGCAATAATTAGCATTCTGCAGTGCTGCTGAGTCTGACATTATCTGTGCTGTGATTATTCTGCTGAGTTCTGCTGACTGCTGACATTATCTGCTGTGATTCTGGGGATTAGTGTGTGCGTTCTGTTAGTACAGCATTGCAGTATCACATTAAAACACCTTTACCCTTCTGGCCTGTTGTGTCATCTAAGGCAGCCATCTGCGGCTAATGAATTGCCGGTTTCCGTAACACAGAGAACAGTCATTAATTGAAAGTCATTGATAAAAAAAAAGTCATTGATAAAAAAAAAAAAAGCGCGGGGGTCCCCCCAAATTCAATTACCAGGCCCTTCAGGTCTGCTAAGAATATTAAGGGGAACCCAAAAAAAAAATGGCGTGGGGTCCCCCTCAAAATCCATACCAGACCCTTGAGGTCTGGGATGGATTTTAACGGGAACCCCGGCCAAAAAAAAAAAAAAAATGGCGTTGGGTCCCCCCTCAAAATCCATACCATATCCGAGCACGCAACCTGACAGGCCGCAGGAAAAGAGGGGGGGCGAGAGTGGCCCCCCTCCCTCCTGAACCGTACCAGGCCACATGCCCTCAACATTGGGAGGGTGCTTTGGGGGTCTGTTGATGAGGACAAGGGCCTCTTCCCCACAACCCTGGCCATTGGTTGTGGGGGTCTGCGGGTGGGGGGCTTATCGGAATCTGGAAGCCCCCTTTAACAAGGGGACCCCCAGATCCCACCCCCCCCTGTGTGAAATGGTAAGGGGGTACAAAAGTACCCCTACCATTTCACCAAAAAAGTGAAAGACCAGAAAGAACAGAAGAAAGAAGATTTTAATAAAGGAATTGTCAAAGACCGTTCTCATCCCCCCCTCTTTTCCTGCGGCCTGCCAGGTTACGTGCTCGGATAAGGGTCTGGTATGGATTTTGAGGGGGACCCCACGCCATTTTTTTTTGGGCCGGGGTTCCCCTTAAAATCCATCCCAGACCTCAAGGGTCTGGTGTGGATTTTGAGGGGGATCCCACACCATTTTTTTTTTTTTTGGCCGGGGTTCCCCTTAATATCCATAGCAGACCTGAAGGACCTGGTAATTGAATTTGGGGGGACCCCCACGCTTTTTTTTTTTTTTTTTTTTTTTTATCAATTACTTTTTTTTTTTTATCAATGACTTTCAATGAATAACTGTTCTCTGTGTTACGGGAGCCGACAATTCATTAGCCGCAAGTGATTTTAAATAGCTTTTTTTCCTGCAAAAATGACACTTTGTGCAGGGACAGTTCTAACCACGGGAAACATGCGCCCCTTCACAGGCATACTATAGACACCCCCAGGTACGAAATTTAAAGGAATATTACACTTTTATTGTTTCACATTAAGCATTATTAAAATCACTGCTCCTGAAAAAACATCTGTTTTAAAAAAAAAAAATTTGCATTGATACATGTCCCCTGGGGCAGGACCCAGGTCCCCAAACACTTTTTATGACAATAACATGCATATTAGCCTTTAAAATTAGCACTTTTGATTTCGAACGTTCGCGTCCATTGTAATTAATAGGGTTCTAATGTTCGCACAAACTTTAGGTCCATTCGCGGGTTCTGGTGCGAACCGAACCCGGGGGTGTTCGGCTCATCCCTAGCAGCCACCTGTGCTTGAGTCGACTACTGCTGGCAAGAAAATTGTGTGACTAGCAACCATGTGCTTTCCTGTTGTGCAGCTACAGCCTGTGCCATGGCCTGCTGCTGCTGAGCCATCGCTTCCTCATGGCGACGGTTTGCCTCTGAGGCTTGCTGCTGGGTCACAGTGGCTTGCGCCAATGCCTTAATGACCTCCTCCATGCCTTTTCCTGCTGTTTGCAGTGTCTGAGCTGACTTCACCCAAGACATGCCATAGGTAGACTGTCTCTTTAAATATCAGTTTTCAGTTTTAAATGGCTTTTGCGGCAAAAAAAGTTTGGGGGATTGTAGCTTTACAGGACCCAGTGCAAAGCCGGTAAACTTTAAACAAAGACACTTTTATTTTCAGCAGGGAAAACAAAGTAAGGCTTCCAGCAGCACACAAGCATAAAAATACAAAAGAAAGTTTGCTTATCTTCAACACAAAGAAAAAGTAAAAAGGCACCTACAGTTCATGGTTGGGGGTTCTTGTTGGCTCGATTAGCAGCCTCCAGCAAGCTCACAGCTCTCCAAACAACTACTCCTCACCACATCTAACACTACTTCCTGTCTTTAAGAGTTTTTTTCTGGAGGCTCTTAACCCTGTACTGAGGGGAGGAGGTCCTTTCCCACCCGAATATCACTTCAGGGCCTCCAAAATTCCAGGTCCCAAATATCTCTCTATTAACCCAGATAGAACTGCGAGTCAGTCCTCTCCTGATTATGGCTATTCCCGGGAATTCCTTACCAATCCTGGGTGACCCCCTTGAATACTTCCACACTTCCCTTAACCATTTCCTGACCGTGGTTAAGGGAATTTTTTTTCAAACTACTTTATTTTTTTTTATTGTATTTTAGTGTAAATATGAGATCTGAGGTCTTCTTGACCCCAGATCTCATATTTAAGAGGTCCTGTCATGCTTTTTTACTATTACAAGGGATACTTTTATTCCTCTTACAAGGAATGTAAACGACACAACTTTTTTTTTTTTTTAAAAGAACAGTGTAAAAATAAAGTAAAATAAATAATAAAAAAAATAAAACATTTTTTAACTTGTCCCATCCAGGCGAGCTCACGTGCAGAAGCGAACGCATACGTGAGTAGCGCCCACATATGAAATATGAAAACGGTGTTCAAACCACACATGTGAGGTATCACCACGATCATTAGAGTGAGAGCAATTATTCTAGCTCTAGACCTCCTCTTTAACTCAAAATATGCAACCTGTAAACATTTTTAAACGTTGCATATGGAGATTTTTAAGGATAAAAGTTTGTCGCCATTCCATGAGCAGGCGCAATTTTGAAGCATGACATGTTGGATATCAATTTACTTGGCATAACATCATCTTTCACAATTTAAAAAAAAAATTAGCTACATTTACTGTTGTCTTTTTTTTTATTCTAAAAAAGTGTATTTCTTACAGTGTGACAGAAAGTATTGCAATGGCCGCCATTTTATTCTCCAGGGTGTTAGAAAAAATACACTGTTTGGGGTTCTAAGTAATTTTCTATTTTAAAAAATTATTTTAACCTGTAAACAAGTCTGAAAAATAGACACAGATGGCAATAAAACACTCACAGGCTCCAAATCGTATCCCTTCTAACCAAAATAATAATCAAAAGTTCTGGATGAAGTTGAGCACTGCTCTCCCTAGATACACGTCATCACCCTTTTTTGCCCTTTTTTCTGCTTTGCTCAGTATTCAGGAGTAAAAAGAGGAACTGTTCATGAACTAAACTCAGGCAGATTCACACATTCCTAGTTGCGATGTGAGCAATGGAAAGACTTCAGAAAGTCAACCACTATGGACAAAAGCATGATGGGACTATTGTGTACGAAAGGGATAGGGAAGATGCAGAGCTCCCTATGATTTTACCAATTAAATAATCCCTTTCAGTGGTAGTGAACTTTTTTTTTTAAAGAATTTTACCTACAGGTAAGCTTATAATAAAGCTTACCTGTAGGTAAAATAACATGCATCGTTTAGGAGATATTCTGGTGAGCATAAGCCAGTGATGTCACCGGCGCCTGCACTCTGAAGAAACAGCATACCCGTGTTACCTGCTCTGTGGTATCTGCTCTGGCCAAATACTGGCCCATTCTGATAAGAAAAAGCTGCAACATTTGGGTTTCCTCAATGGCCAATAGGAATGTGTTGGGTGCTGGAGGAAGTGGGTAAGCTTTGGCCTTGTATTTGGGCAGGGACACTGAAAGCATGATACATTGTGTATGATTAATAAAAGGCTAATTAGCTGTTTTTTTTTTGCAAGGTAATTTTCCCTTAGCATAGTGAATGTGATAAATATTCACTTTTTTCAAAGAATACCCAGTTACATGCAGGGAAATGAAATATATTTTTGCTTGCACATAATTGGAGGATGGAAGTCAGCAGAGCTTATTCTCATTTTCTAAGCTAACTTGGAATTTGCCCCCCCAAAGTGAACAGCCTATTTACCTTTAGTAAATCAACCCTGCAGTATCTTGTATTTCTCTACTGGTTTACATTATATGTATCTTTCTACACATCTGGCTAAAGCCTTGTGTTATTATACCTTGTGCTCCTGCTTTACTGAAGCCTTTTTTTCAGTTGGCCATTTACTCTCCCATTGTATGTAATTGCTACTCTCACCTAATATGCTGTAAGTCTGTATAATGTTTGCTCTGTAGCACTATTGTTTGTTTGCTTAGTCTTTCTTATGCCGCGTACACGCGGTCGGAATTTCCGATGGAAACAGTCCGATGGGAGCTTTTCATATGATTTTCCGACCGTGTGTATGCCCATCTGTCTTTTTCTGTCGGAATTTCCGACGGACTTTGGATTAAGAACCTGTTCTTAATTTTTCCGACAGAAAGCCTTTCTATCAGATTTTCCGATCGTGTGTATGCAATTCCGACACGCAAAATTCCGACGCATTCTCGGAAACAATTTGGCGCATGCTCAGAAGCATTAAACTTCCCTTTTATAGTGCAGTCGAACGTGTTTTATGCCGTGGTGTTAATGACCGTCGGAATTTGGTGTGACCGTGTGTAGGCAAGACAGTTTGAGCGAAATTCGTGTGTACGCGGCATTAGTCAAACTAAGGCTGGGTACACATGGGTTGAAAATTGTCTGAAAATGGTCGGTTCGGCAGGAACTATCTGACTTTTGGCCCGTATGTATGGCTCCCTGTCCAACAGAAGTCTGTCTCATGACAAACTTCTGTAAAATAAGCATACTGGAAAACCAGCATCTGATTAGTGCTGGTAGCCATTGGCTGCCAGCACTGATCAGTGTGTTCTGGTGGGGGGCATTCCCCCTGTCAGAACACAATAGCTGAGACGGGGAGATTGTTACATCATCATCACTTGTGTTAGTACAGCGATATGTACATTTGTTTTTTTGTTTTTTTTTTGTTCAGCCCTCCGAGTTGAATGAGAAAAAACTTATAGTGTGTACCCAACTTAAAGGTAGCTACATACAGATGGATTTTCTCTTGGTCAGCCCATGGCTTGACAGAACAGATGGAGGACTCTTCAGTGCCAGCTATTTAGGCACAGGTGCCTGGTAGGATGCAGTCACTATTCTTTCAATATTGCTCCATCTGGTTTAGTTGATTTTAACAACAACTTTTGTTGAGCTGGGTGGTACCTGCAGGGCTACCCACTGCTCATATTTCAACTGAAACTTGACCCAGTTATGGCCAGCCATAGATTATATTTAATTGGTTAATTAGCACACCCTGCAATTTCCAATGGTAATAATATGCGTATTCCTGTGGCTGGAAAGACAGGTGTCATTTGTCTCATGCTTGGTTATTTTGTATGTGACAAAAATGCTATCTTTGAGTGTGCAGAAAATAAAAAAGCCCAGAAAGCAAGAATGTGGAATAAAGGTGAAAAGAATAATAATACATGACGTTAAATCCCACTACGTGATCCGGAGAGATGGGCCTCTGCAAAATATCTTCGTTTGTGAGAAGGAAACCCAGGTGACCTTCACGTGCGTTCTTATTCCCTCTCCCCTGGTTTCATTGCAGTTCCTTCACTTAATACGGTACACAAACACCAATGCTGTTTAATTTTACAGAAGACACATCAGAATAGTTCAGCATTGTATGACAAGACTTCACAATCTAGTATCATTGTCTCAATGATGAAAATCTGCATAATGTTACAAGATATTTACATTTGACTAAATGCTTTACCTACAAATGTATCAAGTAGATGTGTACAAAGTGCTACAAACATATTATTTCATATCAGTTTAGCAGCCGTATGTGTTTGTTTCCAAACAATATTATGTAATAGCTACACTGGCAGAAAATGCATTTTAGAATTTAAATAGTATCCAAAAGAGATGACATAATTTGTCCATTAGCTTTCTGCAAAATGAATTAAGGATTATATCTGATGTAAATTACTCTAATGCCACGTACACACGAGCGGAATTTCAGTCCGAAAAATCTTGGATGGTTTTTCCGACGGAATTCCGCTCAAGCTTGTCTTGCATACACATGGTCACACAAAAGTTCTCTGATCTTTCGACCACCAAGAACACGGTGATGTACAACACTACTACGAGCCGAGAAAATTGAGTTCAATGCTTCCGAGCATGCTTCGAATTGTTTCCGAGCATGCGTGATTTTTTTTTTTGCGCGTCCGAATTGCATACAGACGATCGCATTTTCGGATAGGTACTTTTCCGTCCGAAAAATAGAGAACATGCTCTCAATCTTTTGCTGGCTGGAATTTCACCAGCAAAAGATTGATGGAGCCTACACACAATCACAAAAAGCTCTCAGAGTTTTGCTGGTGGTATCTCCAATCGTGTGTACGCGGCATTAGCTCTCAGTCTTCCTGGTTATTGTTTAAACATGATCTTCCCTTCAAATTATTGAAAGAAAATCCCCAAACATTGCCTAATTTATTTAGCACATCTTGAGGACAGATGGAGTAATCAAAAACTGTACATTATTTCAAATCATTTTCTTTCATTGGCTAGTTGTAATGCAGTCCAGCTATAATGCTACAGTAATATTTTGTATGTGTGACTTTTTCTATGGATAAACAAATGGAGTCTTATCATAATTTGGGAATACATGAATATACAGTTACTTAAAGAGATTGTGAAGGGTAATTTTTTATTGTTTTAAATAACAAGCATGTCATACTTACCTGCTCTGTGCGATGGTTTTGCACAGAGCAGCCTGGATCCTCCTCTTCTTGGGTCCCCCATTGGTGCTTCTGTCCCCTCCCCCTTGCTCTGGGGGCTATTGTGCATGCTCGCTCCTAAGCCATCTCTGTGTGTCTATAGGACACACAGACCATGGCTTAGTCCCACTCACCCCCCCGCTCACAGGCTGTGGCCAATGACACCCACTGCTGTGTCTCAGCCAATGAGAAGAGAAAGACCCGGGAGAGCCTCTGCTCTTGTGCACATCGCTGGATCGGGATCAAGCTCAAGTAAGTATTAGGGGGGGGGGCTGAAGGGGAAACTGCATGGAGAATGTTTTTTACCTTATAGAATGCATTAAGGTAAAAAAAAAAAAAACTTTCTACCTTTAAAATCACTTTAACTACATTTTCCTGTAACTATAGGAGAGAAAAACCTGTAACCACAGAAGCTTTTTAGTACCACTACAGCAGAGTAAGAGCTTTCACCACTATTCCAGATGTACTTCAGTAGCTCTAATAATGGTAGTAGATGGGTACCTCAGGCTACATACCAGACTATGTGCCTTCTAAGAAAGCACATCTCTGATGTCATGGGCAGAACATCACTACGCCTCAGGCTTGCTACCTCTCCATTACTTCCTCTCTAGTTATGGGTAGCAAATGAAAACCCATCTCTCTCCTGGCTTTATGGGAGGGGAGTAGTCAACTACAGTAACAGTTTCCATTCAAGGAAGTCACCAGATTTGGAAGACTTCTTCTCCAAAATGAAATTGCATTGCTGCTTCTTTCCAGACCTTGACCAACTCGGCACCCTCAATCTAGCCTTAACAGTAGTGACTGCCCTTTTTGTTTTCTTAAGACAGGTCATCTTTATGGGGCATGAGAAGTAATTGGAATTCAAACAAATGTTGTTCTTTAAACAAAAAGCTTTTTTTACTAAAATGTCCCTTCATAATTCAGGGGACAGTCTTATATCATCAGCATTGACAGAGGGAGCACTTTGTCTTTAGATTGCTCACACCACATGGATGTCGAGAAACTGTACTTATTCACCTTAAATTTTTAGAGAAGAAACATTTGAAAACTCCTGGGAAGAGCACAGCATGTGCGGTTATACTCTCCAGCTATATGACAGCTTCCCATTTGTAGTCTCCTCCAATGTCAAAAAAATTAATAGGTTCAGAGATTTACAGTGGACAGCTGAAATGATATAAAATTCAATGCTTCCTGTAAAACTTAAGCTTAGCCCACCACCTTCACAGCTCATCTTGCAAAAAAGAACTGCCCAAAACGCTAAAGAACAAATTGTTTGGCTTTCGGTTTACATTTTTTCTTTGGAAATACCATTTTATATGTTTTTCTAAATTATGATAATCATTTTCAAAATATTTAAATTGCCCAATTAATTTAAATACCTTAATACTTCCTAATTTTTTTGTTTATTTAAATGTACAAATAAAAACTGTGATTTAAATCAAATAAATTTGCCAACAACCTAGGGATTTATTTCATTACACATTATATAATTTTCATATGCTAGTTATATATTTAGACAGAACATTCTATTGTTAAGGAAAGAAAATCAATATGATTGTAGCACCCAGGCAATTAGGAGTCCTTCTACCTTCTAAAGTAAGTAAAAGACTAACTTTTGCTATTCCACCAAAAAGAGAAATTGTATAAGATTATGTTTATGTATGAGAATTGCCTTAAACAAGGTTTGATCCCTATACATCTGCAGATCCCTCTCTGACAATGTCAAAAAAGTTCCAGCACAGTGGACTGAGAGCCAATACCTCTGTACTACCTCGTTAGAGAAAATAAAAAAGGCTGTCCAAAACTTAGGGAAACAAATGCTTTTTTGGTCCTGCCCCAAGCTGAAACATTTCTGGACGGTAATTCGGAGGGTCACTCAAAATTCTAAAATTCAGAAATTCACGGAGCGTGAGATACCTGACGATCTGGCCTTCTTCCTCTTACATGTGTCTACCTTTACTGCCAAAAGCTAACAAAAATCGGTTGTGCGTCACCTGCTGAATGCTGCCAAATCCTGCATTCCCCCACTTTGGAAGCAACAGACGCCGCCAACTATTGCGGGCTGGCTGCGCAAGGTGGAGGAAATAAAAAAGATGGAAGACCTGATCTCCACGGGCACAGAATAGAAAAGCAAAACACTCCAAGCAATGGAGACTTTGAAATATGTTCATATTGTCCGATGAGGGACTTACCTTACTAAGAGCATAAAACGCCCACTTCTGTCCGTTGCATTTGACCAATCTTGGGTGTGAAGCCCCACTTGCCAAGAACCTCAACTCCTCCCTCCCCCAGCCCCCATTCCCACACTCTTCTCCACCCCTTCTTTCCTAATCCCATATCTCGTCCCCTCTACCATTATCTCACCTTCAAGTCTTCTCCTCTCTACTTTCCTTCTAGTTCTAGCTAAAAGAAAAATAGATGTGGGTTTGGGCTGCCCACTGTTTCATCCTGACAGTAATATATATATATAGCTTCCAGTTTTATGTACCGGCAGACGAAGTATATTAGAAATATCAGATTTTTCCATGTGATCTCCCCAAGTTTTCGTTAGCCATTTTTCTTGTTAGGTATTTCACATGTTTGAGATATGGAAATCCTCATGTCTGTATGGTATTATTGTTATTCTTGGGCTTTGCCCTCCCGGTGCTTTAATAAAAGTTATATTTGGAAACGAATGCTAAATTACATCTGCCTTGAAATGCCTTTGCAATAATTTCACCTGGAATATGGAAAAAAGCAGACCATTCGTTTGCAGCATATACGCAGCCATGCTTGTGTTGCCAAGGAGCACCTTGCCTCAATGAACAACCTAGTGTCAATGGAAAAATTACCCTTTTCCAAAACTTCTAAAATAAAGATAGCTCACTTCAGCCTGACATATGTGTACAATTATTGTGTATGGTAATGCACTGTAAATTTAAAATGAATTGCATTATAAATAGGCTCAAAGCATCTTTTCTCACATAAGACCAGCTGTTGGTAAACATTACATAGCAAATGTGCAGGTAAATATGCATTATAAATAAGGTAAATATCTCCTCTGGGGAACATGTGATGAATGTCTTTATGAACATGCCCCATCATTTTCTTCATTCTTTGTTCAATGGAAAAGTTACTAAAATTACAGACTTCAGATTTTTTAAATATTAGTCTTATGACGCATTCACACCATTGAAGTAACACAGTAACAGTAAAGTAACACACAATACAATGCACATTTTACTGCAATGTGTTGCACATATACCGTGGTTCTATTAATTTTGAAAAGCAGCCCAACACACCTAGGCATTGTGGCACAATGCATTTGTGTGGTAGTGAACCACAATGTAAACATGTGAGATTTAGGTCACAGTAATGCATTAGCAGGGTCTTATATAATTCTATCAAAAATTATGAAATACAGGATACCTTATCACATTCCTGTTATGAAGTTTTTTTTTTAAATAAGCATATACATTTTTTATTACTTCTTACTATTCATTCAGAAATGGATATGCATAAAGTATATTACAGGACATTTGTCTATAGTATACATTCATGTAGAATATAATATACATAATAACAGCATATAGTCTATGATTTCTCATACCATGAATATATTGTATTTCAACCTTTAAGGCTAGGTTGGTTAACACTAATGCGGTGTGGGAAACGCTCCAATCTGTGTGCACTTTCTGCACCCCATTCAAATCACCCTTGCGATCTGCAGCAGGTATCAGTGCAATTTTAACGACACCCCAAATGCAGGTGGTAAATGCAGTGCGTTTGCAGGCACTGGATTGCATGGTACAAACTGACCACGCAATCCGGTTGCAGTGTGGTTTCAAAATCGCTGTATGTACATCTTTGGTGCGATGCGGTGTAATTTGAGCTCATTCAAAATTCTAAATGAATGGGCTCAAATTGCACCACACTGGATCTCCATGTAAATTAAACAAGAATGTGGTGTGATTCCTGTGCAATTCACATGCGGTTCAAAGTGTGAACCGAGCTCCAAAGATTCCAATAATAATTTGCAGGAACATATATGCCCTTGGCTAGGGTGGCAAAGTCACCCACATATCATTATACTAAGGGCGGTGCTACCTATAGGCAAGGTAGGTGCCGGCCTTGAGCACACATCAGTCAGGAGCGACGCCGCACCGGTGTGCCGCTGGCGACGGGGAACCATGCAGGAACTGCAAGCTGAGACGGAGGAGTTCAGGCGTGGGGTGGAGAGGCAACTAGAGGACATGCTGTGCCTGGCGGGACCCCTCTCCTGGTTTGTCACTGACCTGCTTTCTCGGATAAAGAGCTGTCTGACTTGTTCCAGGCTGTCCTCAGTTGTGTCTCACACAGCAGAGCAAAGCAGACTACAGCGGCCTCCCCCTCCTCGGACTGTGTTTACATCTGCAGTACACAGACCGAAGGAGGGACATCCATGCTGGAGTTAAGGGCTAAGGTCTGTGCTAAGTAGTTTATTATATTGTATATGAAAACACGAGGGGGACAGAGTGGCATGGAGGGGGGGGGGGCAGAGTGACCAGGAAGGGGGAGGGGGGAATTAGCAAGTAAAAAAGGTTGAGGAGTGATTGTGGGGGCGTTGAATATGTACTGGGGTGCTTTGGGAGGGGAAAGGACCTATGCTAGAAGTGGGGCTTGGACTTGAAGTCTGACCCACCACAAGAGCATAAGCCCTCTTACCTCCCAAAGCACCCCCCAGCACATATCTGACCCCCCACCCCTCAACAAGCACAAGTCCTCTTCTCTACCTAAATGTTACCCAGCACATAACAGACCACCCCCCCCTACTAGCACAAGTGTAGAGGTGTGTGTACTGAGGGAGGGGGTCTATACTGAGGGAGGGGGTCTGTACTTAGTGGAGGGGTCTGGACTGGGGGATGGAGGTCTTTACTTAGTGGAGAGGGGGTCTATACTGAGTGAGGTGGGTCTGTACTGAGGGGGGGGGTCTATACTTAGTGGAGAGGGGTGTGTGTACTGAGGGAGGGGGTCTGTACTTAGTGGAGGGGGAGGTCTGTACTGAGTAATGGGGGTCTATAATAATAGGGGGCACTGTGAATAGTGTAACAATGGGTTGGACTAAATCTTGTACATATACAAAATAAAGTGCATAGTGCTAATTTAAATGCTATAACAATTCATGATTAATTAATAATCCAGTGCAAAAATAACAGTGATTCAAATATTTCATCAAAACCAAAGTCCTTAAATCTTTTGTGATGCAACTTCAATCCTTACGCCATTACCAGTGGCAAAACTTCATGAAAATCACCTGGTGGATGTGAGTGAAATTTCTACTCACCAGACCACTGTGACCTCTTTAACCACTTGCTTACTGGACACTTAAACCCCCTCCTGCCCAGACCAATTTTCAGCTTTCAGTGCTGACGCACTTTGAATGACAATTGCGCGGTCATACAATACTGTACCCAAATTACATTTTTATAATTTTTTTCCCCACAAATAGAGATTTATTTTGGTGGTATTTAATCACAGCTGGGGTTTTTATTTTTTGCTAAACAAACAAAAAAATATGGAAAATAAAAAAAATAAAAAAAACATGTACTTTGTTATAAAATTTTGCAAACAGGTAATTTTTCTGCTTCATTGATATGCGCTGATGAGGTGACACTGGTGGGCACTGATAGGCTGCACTGGTAGGCTGCACTGATGGGCACAGATAAGGTGGCACTGATGGGGACAGATAAGTTGGTACTGATGGGCACAGATAAGATGGCACTGATGGGCCCTGATGGGTGGCACAGATGGGTGGCACTGACAGATGGCACTGATGGGCACTGGTAGGTGACACTGATGAGCACTGGTAAGTGACACTGATGTGCAGCACTGTTCAGGCACTGATTGTGGGCACTGACATATAGCACTGTGGGCACTAAAAGGTGACACTGTGGGCACTGACAGGTGGCGCTGATGGGCACTGGTAGGCGGCACTTGTAGGGGGCACAGGTGGACACCAAGGAGCCAGGGCACATCGCAGGGATCGGGACTAATGTCCCTCTCACTGCCGCCGGTGATCGGCTTTTTTTTTCTCCTCGCGCTATCATTCGGCTATAGAGGTTAACTAAAAAGAAGGTCAGATCAGGCTTGTTAGTGTGGGTCTGTGGTCTTGCTGGTATATCAGAGAAGATGTGGCTGGAATCTTGTTAATACTCCACCGCAATAACAGTTAAAAAATGAAAAAACAGGACCATAGCGTTATACAGTTTAATTAAAAAGCATGCGCCTAATGGCCGCTTACATTAGTCGGTGCCTTTCCTCTGGACTGAAGGTGTACAGCATAAATCACCAGGCTAGTAGGAGGTATGGCCGTCCCGCTCGCACTGAGTTGATCGGCATGCATTCCACCGCCGTGGTGAGACAGAAATCATAAGTAACGTGACCGGGATGCTCCTCGACGTACGTTTCGTCATCAGTAAGATGACACACCCCAAATCAGACAAATCTAGCACTATTGTTGTACTTTGAGGGGGGCAGCTTATATTTTTTTAGAACTAGCTCATTTAGCTATTACATAGCGCAAGGTTCTCTAATTTTTTTAATGTTTTCAATGTGGCTCTATACTTAGTGGGGAAGGGGTGTGTGTGCTGAGGGGGGGGGGGGTCTATACTTAGTGGAGAGGGGGGTCTGTACTGAGGGGGACTATACTTGGTGGGTGGAGGGTGGGGTGACATGTTTTACTGCACCAGGTGACACCAACCTTAGTGATGCCACTGGTGCAAGAACTGGAGGATGCAGGAGCAGATGAACAACTCTGCTGCCAGATGGAACCATGGAAGTACTGAGCCAGGAGGTGGGACTGAGCAGGAGTGGACAGACCAGGTATTCAAGCCATGTGCTGCTTACTTTGTCCGGCAAGGCGGCTCAGGTCAGTTCAATGAGGGGGCAACACACATCAAAGATAGTTGCTAGACTATTTTGCGCCTTTTCAATACCGTATATAAAGTATATTTTAGCGGTATGGTTTTATAGAGGTTTTTTTTTTTTGGGGGTGGGGCGAAAATAGCTGGTCTTGCCTAGGGCACAAAATAGTCTAGTACCAGCCCTGCATTGTACTGGCCGTCCTTGTGTAAAATAAAAGGTTCCAGAATGTCATCTGGGGGAAGCAGTGCACTGCATCTGCACACCTAGAATTAAACTGCCGGCAGAGCAGGGTGCAGATCTTGGTGTTAGCAGCAAATATCCAAACAAGTGCTTTGAATGCAGAATTGAAGAAAAGTTCTATATGAACAGCAGTTAACTATGAGTCAGTTGGTCCTACAAGATCTTCAAGCCAGTAGTCTCAGGTGTACTGATATCCAATAGATTCAGACTTTCCATTACTAGCCTGGACATGTACCTATGATGAATGATTTTATCAGTGTGATAATATTACGACCTAGTTAATTGAGGTAGGGGGAACAAGGCAGTTGGCCCAGTACCAGGAAATATAAACCCAATTCTCTATACAAACACCAGTGTAATTTGAACATGAAATATAAGCAAAAAAACTGCAGAAAAAGGGGTATCACGGGATATTATTTTCTTGAAAACTGCCTCTAGTGTTGGCACACTTTCAAAACAGCTGTAGTGTTTTCAGACTTTGATTCCTTCAGTAGAGCGGTAGACTGCTGTTCTGTTTTATGCTGCTCAAAAGCAATGTCTAATGCTGTGCCCAAGTCTGCTTTTTCACCCTTGCCCTCCTGCTCTGTTGGAGCATGACTGAAAGAAGCAAACACAGAACTAACTACAGGTTTCTATGCACTGAGCACATTGCCTGGATAGCCCCTTACATTATGCAATAAATGGGCTATGAAAGCTGGTCCTCTGCTAAAGGGTTTGCATTGTATTAAATTCAACTGACTGCTGTACAGTTTTTACTTTAGGGTAATTTGCAATTCTAAAAGGCTTTTGTTGTATTCAAAAGGTCAACGTGTATTAAGGTCATATTTTATGTAAAATCTTTATTTCTCCTTTTTTGCATTCTGTTTTAACATGAAATTAGGTAATTCTGTATTTTCACTGTTGCAATGTATGGTAAAAGTAATCTTTCTTGCCTTTGTGGCTGTTGTTATGCTGCATTAAAAACAATTAATTATCTCCTACAATATTGCTCCATCCTTTGCTGTTGATGGCGGTAGCATGGAAGTTGTTGTGAAGATGCTAAAGTTTCACCCACCATAGGTCTAGTAGAGCAGTGGTCATCAACCCTATCCTCAGGGCCCACCAACAGGCCAGGTTTGCAAGATAACTGAAATACATCACAGGTGATATAATTTGCTGCTCAGTGATTGTAGTATTCTAGTCTGCAACACAGGTAATACATAAAACATGGCCTGTTAGTGGGCCCTGAGGACAGGGTTGATGATCACTGTAATAGAGGATAGTTGGGCATCAAATGTTAACCTGTCACTTTAAGCATGCATTGCATTATACTATAGCCTCTAAACACCATTTTAAAATACAATCCCCAGAAAGCATTATAACATCATATCATATAATATTCCAGCAGAGTTATAACACTCAGTAAGCAAGCCAGTATTATGCTATAAGAATCATAACACCCCCCATCCCAATATTATCACAGCCAATATTACAGTACAAAGACACCATTAAAATGGGATAATATTACTTTCTTGAGTCTGGTTTGTACTCTTGTCCCGCTCTGAGTGGGTTGGTGAGAAGGTTACAATTTGGGTCAACGCTCTTTATTCTAGTGCTCCTTGTGGGCTGATGTAGGTGGTAACAGTAGGATAGGTGGGTGCAGGGAGCTGACTAAAAATACAATTACATGGGATATTGCTGATATAGCAACACTGCTTACACCTCTGCACACAGAGAACAGAAACTTCTGAGGTGCATGTAAAAGATTTAAACCTACAGAATGTGATAGATGCTCACCAAACGGAGCCAGACATAACTCATAGTGTAGTATTTATTTAAAATATCTGCATCCAATACAAAAGATAGGTTGACAAACAATCAAAACAAAGATTAAATCAGCACGCTAAACTCCACCCAACACACTTTGTACTCTAGCGCAGTGGTCATCAACCCTGTCCTGAGGGCCCACTAACAGGCCAGGTTTTATGTATTACCTTGGGGAAATGCAGACTAGAATACTGCAATCACTGAGCAGCAAATGATATCACCTGTGATGTATTTCAGTTATCTTGCAAACCTGGCCTGTTAGTGAGCCCTGAGGACAGTATTAATGACCACTGCTCTAGCGCATCCTCAGGGATCCAAGAGTGCTGATTGCAACAATTCCCATATTTAAACACACATCTCAATTAGATGTTGAATTGAATGGAGCTGTTAAACGGCAGCCATCTTGCCAGAGTCTGTCAGCCATTTTCTTGTAGGCAAACACACTGGGGTTAATTTACTAAAACTGGAGCAATTAAGCTTTGACAAAAAAAAAAAAAACTGGAAGCCGATTGGTTTTTATGCAGAGCTGCACCTGATTTTGCACTCATCGGTTTTAGTAAATCAACCACACTGTGATTAAACATGTTTATGCAGGAAGTGTATCTGCCATTTTGCCGTAGTTCAGCGACCTTGCTTCCTTTGTCCACCAATTGCATTTTGTGTATACATTGCAGTTATAAATACAAATATGAAAAAAAAAAAATGTAAAAACAGTGTGGCGATCTTAAAACACATAATGTGACAATTATGTGAAAAATTAAATGCTAGAAAGTGAAAAAAAACTCATGAATCACAAAATATAAAGTAAAACAACGTGACAAGCTATGTAGCATATAACATAATTTACATTCACAAAAAAAAATCCAACTGTGAAATAAACAGCTCTGTGTACCTTAAGTGCAAAAAATATTGTGGCATAGAAAGTCCCCACGGTGATATCATAGTGTGAGTCCTCTTCACACACATGCACAAACAACTTCAAATCTTCCAATGTGCTACACACTCCCCTCTGTAACTTCCTTCATGGAGTATATACATTATACATTATATACACGTCCAAACATAAAAAGTCCCCACAGTGATATAGAAGTGCGAGTCTACTTAACACTCATAAATCCACCACTGTGCTGCACACGGTCCTCAGTGATTACCTCCACCAGTAAGTGTTCTTATGGATGGATTCTCACCTCAGTAGTTGGATCCCTATATTATAAGGAGGTCATACACATACGAAACCATATCCTGATTACTGGCAAAGATCCACATCCCTGTAAGCGCTCATCCCCCACCAATCAATTGCAATCTCAAATACAAGAAAAATGTTTCATAGTCATACCTCCCTACTTTCTGAGATGTGAATGAGGGACACCTACTGTATTACCAAAAGTATATAAGCATAGGACCCCCCCGCCATGCCCCTGAAAGGAGAATTATACAAAAAAAAAATATTGTTTAAGTGTGATAAGTGTTTTTGTTTTTTCTTGTTTTTTTACCACTACTGTTCCTTTATATTGACTTTTGAAATTTACAAATGCAGCAGTTTAGAAATTGGGTGAACGGTTTAACACTGGGAAACACTTTTTGAAAGATAAAAAGCGCATTTTACATACAACTGTATAGATCAGACCAAAATGAGGGACAGATGAGGAGGAAAGAGGGACAGAGGGACTTTGTTCCAAATCGGGGAAAGTCCCTCGAAAATCAGAGACAGTTGGGAGCTATCTATAACCATATATTGATTCAAAAACAAAGGCTTAAACACTCACATTGAAAACACCATAAATCAGCATGTAAATAAAAAAAACTCTGGTTCCTGGAGTCGCCTGCCACTTGTCTCAATCCCCCTGGAGCCTAGGATCCACAGTCGCAGTGCTCAGAGTGAACTCTAGGTAGCATGGTGATGTTACAGATCCTCCTAACTGATGCGTTGCATCCTAATTGGACTTCCTCAGAGGAAGTGTATGGCCTCCTTATAATATAGGGGTCCAACCAATGAGGTGAAGGTCCATCCATAAGAAGACTTGCTGGTGGAGCCATTTACTGAGGAGAGCATGCAGCACAGTGGTGGATTTTTGAGTGTTAAGAAGATTCACACTTCTATATCACTGTGCGGACTTATTATGTTTGGACTCTAATGTATATACTCTATGGAGATAATCACAGAGAGGAGTGTGTAGCACATTGAAACATTTTAAATTGTGCATGTGTGCTAAGACAACATTTTGATATCACTATGGGAACTTTCTATGTTACAATACTTTTTTCTGATTAAGGTGCACAGAGCTGTTTATTTCACAGTTAGATTTCCTTTTTATTGAATACACAGTATGGTTTAATCCTATTTCAGACTAAGGTGTGCTGATTTCGCAAATAGTCATTGGATTCACATACACGTGTGTTGTGTTATATAGCTTGTCACTTTTTTTTTTTTAATATACTGTATTTGGGATCCATCGGTTTTTCACTTTTTAGATACTGCAGTGTTGTTAGTTAATTTTCTTACCCTAGTAGTGTGTGACACCATAGTGAGTACTGGCAGCTTAGGTAAGATGTGTTCATTAGGTGGCAGCACATGATTTTTATTAGGCAATCATATAAATAAAAATATGTAACAAACGTGTATGGAGACACTGCTTCCTGCCTAATAGACAGGGTTTGACTGAAAACAATTCATCTTTTCAGTCCCTAATGACAATAACCCCCCACAATGCTTTTTGTACCTAGAGACCATGTGATTAGTTCCCAGTACTTTGAGACCATGAAATCTGCCAAGGTTCTCTCGATTTAATGACCCTTCAGCGCACACCTCCTGGACTCCTCTCCCTTTTCTTTTCCTTTATCCTTGGTCTTCCTTCCTTCTATCAGGTTTCCTCTCCTTATTCTTCTTTCCTTTTTTCTCTTCTGTATGTTATGCTTTATGCATTAAATTCATATGTTTATCAGGCCGCCAGGTATTGCCCTGGCCAGGATGGTTATATTGATAATATTATGTTTTCTGTATTATTATTATTATTTTTTTCTGTTGTTTCCTTCCCAATAGGGAGACTATTGACCATGAATGCTTTCGTTGAGTCCATTTTACCATTATTTATTTTTTTGTTTTTTGCCTTATGTTTGCTTATTACACAAAGTAACCATCGAAATGCTGCACTATGTTGGATTATATATTAATAAATCCTTTGTAAAATAAATCGGCCAAGGTTTCAGGAGAGTGTTCTAGTGCAGCTTTTTTTTTGTTTTGTTGAGGAAGAGTGAAAAAGGTTGATTTGTATTCAAGGTAACTTGAAAAAATGTGATTTGGTGCAGCTGGTATAACTCCTTTTTGTCAAGCTTTGAAATCAGCAGATATTTTTGCTTACTTCTATGCTTGTATTTTCACACATGTGAATGAGTACAAGAGTGGATGGCTGTAATCCTATGACCATGTCACAATAGTGTTCTTCTATGTGAGCCTTTTATATTTGATATTTTGTGGTCACATACTATTAGATTATAAACATCACCTCACAAAGTGGTTACATTTTTATCAAACGTTTGAGGTCCATATTAAAGTGGTTGTAAACCTCAGTCATGAAATCTGAACAAAGCACATATATCTGTAGTGTTTACTTGTCTATCTCCAAAGCTGTAGGTGCTGTTTCTCTCTGGTGCTCCATTACTCTGTTATCATGAGTCACTTCTGAGAAGATTTCCCAACAGATAAATTTGTAGTGGAGGGACGGAGCTCATCTATTCAGAACACAGCTCTGTATCCTTCCTTTGTTCTTGTCCCCATGACCGCCGGGCTCTCGCGATCACTCGTGACAGAGTGAGAAATGTCAATGTTTCAAGTTCGGCTCAGCAGAGCTTGGAGGGGCGATACGGGTTTCCCTGGAAGCAACAAATCAAGTATCTGGGAATAACCCTATCTAGGTCCCTGAAGGCAATGTTTAATATTAATTACCTCCCCCTATTAGATGATATCGCTAAAAAATGCAAAGAATTCAATAATAGACCTTTGACGTGGCTGGGGAGGATCAACTCCGTAAAAATGATGATCTTGCCACTAATCTCTTATAAATTCCAGATGCTCCCAATCCCCCTATCGGTAAACTATTTAAGAAAGTTAAAGTCCCTAATCATGAATTTTATTTGGAGACATAGGAAGCATCGTATAGCACTGCGTACCTTAAAGCAAGAAAAAAATAAGGGTGGCTTAGCGGTCCCTGATATTGAAAATTATTATCAAGCAGCCGTCCTCTCAAGAATCCCCGAGTGGGGGGCAGATCATAGTGACAAAAGATGGGTAAAACTAGAAAAATCACTAAGCAATTTACAATTGGGTACTCTTATATGGAACCCACCTCATCACAGGTCTTTGGGAGAGAACACGCACGCCATAACCATTAACACATTGCGCATTTGGGACAGGGTTTATAAGCACTTAAATGGAGAGTTTAATTCACCACTAATAGCACTTAGAAACAATGAATATTTCCAGCCAGGGAGGGTAACGGTGGGAGGGGGATGGGTTAAAAAAGAGGGCACATGTTTGAAAGACATAATGCATAACGGTAGGATACTATCACTCACAGAACTTCGGAAAAAAGGTGACATGTTCAAGATGGATGATTGGAGGTATTTGCAATTATGCCACTTTCTAAGTAGCCTTCCCCAACCGATTAGGGCCGCGGACGATCTGACCCGAATGGAGCGGGTTTTCACGGCCGTTAAGGGGAGGAAAATGATCTCCAAAATATATAAACTACTAATAGAGGGAAGTGACAGGGGAATACCTCCATTCATCCAAAAATGGGAGAGAGATTTGGGCACTAAAGTAGATGCACTCACGATAGGCAAGATAATGAAACTAACCCATAGGTCTGCTATAGATACCAGGTCAGCTGAATCAAATTATAAAGTCATGTCTCGGTGGTACATTACCCCGGCTAAGTTAAGCAAGTTTCTCCCGGGCTCTTCGGAGGCCTGCTGGAGGGGATGCCCTGAGAAAGGGACCATGGCCCACCTGTGGTGGGATTGCAGTAAAATTAAGATCTACTGGGCCAAAATTATAGGCTATGTGAAGGAAATTACGGGTAACGAACTCGATAACGATCCGTGGGTCATTTTGCTGCACGGCACCAGAGAAGGGTTAAAACAATATGAGAGGTCACTGGTCCCGCACCTTCTAAATGCTGCCAAGCGAACGATAGCTAGAAACTGGGGCAATCACGATAGCCCACATGTCTGGGAATGGATCGATAGGGTTGAAGATACACACCAGATGGAGATTTTAAGGACTAGGGCTGAAGAAAGGATGGGGGATATGGAAAAAATAAAATGGGAAGGCTGGCAGAAATTTAAAAAAACCTGGAGCTTTGTAGAAGCAGTTAGGATTCAGCTATAGCCATCGAGGAGACGGATTTCCTGTTGCAAACAGACGGTTGAGCCGTGGTGCCGGGGTGACGCGGAGGAAGGGAGGGATGGGTGGCAGGGGATAAAATGACTACAGGGAATGAGAGGGGGGAGAGGCAGCTTTATAGTTTCTTTTTGGGTGTTGTATGATGTATTCTCCTCTTTTTGATAAATCATAAGCAAGCAAAGCCACAATGATGTGACGATCAAATGGGACAGTGATGAACGGACAAGTTGATTCGGGTCCCTTGCGAAAGGCTGAACTGACGTGGCATAAAAAAAAAAAAAAAAAAAAAGAAAAAAAAAAAAAAAAAAAAAACAAAATAAAAAAAAAAGATTATAAACATCACCTCACAAAGTGGTTACATTTTTATCAAACGTTTGAGGTCCATATTAAAGTGGTTGTAAACCTCAGTCATGAAATCTGAACAAAGCACATATATCTGTAGTGTTTACTTGTCTATCTCCAAAGCTGTAGGTGCTGTTTCTCTCTGGTGCTTCACTCGTGACAGAGTGAGAACTGGGATCTGTGTGTGTAAACACACAGATCCTGGTTCTCTCAGGGGAGTAGAGACAGATCATGTGTTCATACTATGTATGAACACTGATCTCTCTCGCTCCTCATAGACAGTCCCATCTCCCCTACAGTTAGAAACACACCTAGGGAACACAGTTAACCCCTTGATCGGCCCCTAGTGTTAACCCCTTCCCTGCCAGTGACATTTATACAGTAATCAGTGAATTTTTATAGCACTGATCGCTGTATAATTGTCAACGGTCCCAAAAATGTGTCAAAAGTGTCCAATTTGTCCACCGCAATATCGCACTCCCGATAAAAATCGCAGATCGCCAACTATACTAGTAAAAAAAATAATAGAAATAAAAATGGCATAAATATATCCTCTATTTTGTAGACGCTATAACTTTTGCGCAAACCAATCAATATACGCTTATTGCGATTTTTTTTTTACCAAAAATATGTAGAAGAATACATATAAGCCTAAACAGAGGGAAAAAGTAATTTTTCCCTCTAAAAAATGTGGGATATTTATTATAGCAAAAACTAAAAAGTGTTTTTTTTCAAAATTGTCGCTCTTCTTTTGTTTATAGCGCAAAAAATTTAACCGCAGAGGCAATCAAATACCACCAAAAAGCTCTATTTGTGGGGAAAAAAAGTCGGTCAATTTTGTTTGGGTACAGCATTGCACGACCGCGCAATTTTAAGTTAAAGCGACGCAGTGCCATATCGCAAAAAAATGGCCTGGTCATTGAGCAGCCAAATCTTCCAGGGCTGAGGTGGTTAACATACATATATAAAGGAAATAAAGCAATTCTCTTCACAAAGGAATGACATTTTTTTTTCTCCCAATTCTATGGTTACAAATCTAATAAATGCTACATTTTACAATTATTTAAAAATATATGTATGTGTACATGTGTACTTAGGGGTAAAGCGTACTGGTGATTTTAATATCATCTTCACAAAGAAATTAACCGCTTCTTGGCAGTCACCTTATTTGACATCAATGTGTGGAAACTACCTTAGAATTACATTGATCAACATTCCTGCAGTGCAGTATTGTTGTTTCTTTTGAAGCTGTAATCTTCTTGCTGACAAACCAGCAGGAATATCGTTTCTTCCACTTACCACCCTGAGTGCATACAGAACGATATTATCCTTTTCTGTTTTTTCCCCCTTTTTTACTATATGTTTTTAGTTTTGGAGCTACGGCCTAACTTTGTAAGAATTTCAGCATTTGCAGACTGTTATTTTGGACTTTTTCAGATGCTGTAGATGGACAACATGATTGTTGAGGAGCTTCACCCCCCACCCACTTCTTTTTTTTAATCCCTCTTGTCTATTATGCTAGGTTGTCCTGAATTTACACAACTGTCCAACGAATCCAGCATTTTCCTTCTCTGATTCCCTGCTCAGGTGCAGTTCAGGCAGCTGGACCTCAGTGACATGCTCCAACTCTGCCCCCTAACTGCTCCAACTCTGCCCCCTAACTGTACTCCTGTAGCTTCCTGGGATATGCGATGTGGCTATCCCAGAAGGCGTCACAGAAGCCTACCTGAGAGGGCAGGGAAGCAAAATATTAACAAAAAAAAAGTATTTTTCAGATTTTAATTGTGGAATCAGTGTGGGGGCAAATTGAGGCTGCAGTGGCCCCTGATACATCTTATAAGTAAAGGTCCGCTTTAACGTTAAGCTCTTTAACCGCTTCCCGACCGCCCATTGCATATATACGTCAGTAGAATGGCACGGGCAGGCAAAATCACATACCTGTACGTGATCCTTTAAATGCCTGCCCGTGGGTCGCATGCGCGGCGCGCTCGCGACCCGGTCGGAAGCTCCGTGACCACGGCCGCGGGACCAGCGGACCCGATCGCCGCTGGTGTCCCGCGATCGGGTCACGGAGCTGAAGAACGGGGAGAGGTATGTGTAAACAAACCTCTCCCCGCGCTTCCTACTCTGCCTGTCATTGATTGGCAGTTCCCGGTCATCGGGAAAGCCAATCAATGACGTCAGATGTCAGCCCTGCCCCCTAATGTAAAAAAAACAACACACGTCACAGCCCATAACCCCTCCCCTCCCCCTAGTGGTTAACTCTTTCACTACAACTGTCATTTATACAGGAATCAATGCATTTAAATAGCATTGATTGCTGTATAAATGACGATGGTCCCAAAAATGTGTCAAAAATGTCCGATGTGTCCGCCATAATGTCGCAGTCACAATAAAAATATGTAGAAGAATACGTATCGGCCTAAACTAAAAAAAAATATGTTTTTTTTTATAGATTTTTTGGGGATATTTATTATAGCAAAAAGCTAAAAATATTGCATTTTTTTTTGTTTATAGCGCAAAAAAATAAAAACCGCAGGGGCGATCAAATACCACCAAAAGAAAGCTCTATTTGTGGGAAAAAAAGGACGCCAATTTTGTTTGGGAGCCACGTTGCACGACCTCGCAATTGTCAGTTAAAGCGGCGCAGTGCCGAATCGCAAAAAGGGGCCTGGTCCTTTGGCTGCCAATTGGTCCGGGGCTGAAATGGTTAAAGTGTATGTCCAGGCAAAAGTTGGATATTATGTAATGTCATAATCATTATATAATTATGATATTATATCATTCTTATATAGTTCATCCCTTTGCTTCAACAGAGAAATAGAGCTGTGCCGCTCCAGGTGAAAACAATCCTCACTCTACTGATTAGGTGCAGGTCCAGTCCGCAATCTGGATAGACGACCAATAGAACAACATGTTGACCGCTTTCAAATTTGTAAAAAAAAAAAAAAATATGTAACATGTATTAGTTTTATTCCAAATAAAATCACATCATGATAGCACCGATACAGACATGGAAGGATGAAGCAAGGATTTAATAGAGCTTATTAGGCCAATGACCGTGGATGTGAACTGTATTCTAGCAAGTATAGACGTAAATTCTCTTTACACCATTATCCAGCAAGCCCATGCCCTACAGGCCGTTGATTGGGCAGTGGGAAATCTTAATATTAAAGAAAAACAAAAAACATTCATTCTGCAAACCTTAGATCTGGCTATGAGTCATAATTTTTTCTGGCATGAAAAAGAATTTTTTTAGACAAAAGAAGGGCGTCGCGATGGGGGCTAAATATGCCTCATCGGTTGCCAATCTTTTCATGAGCTTCTGGGAAAAGGAGGCCATTTATAGTCTAAACATCCCACAGCTGAAACTATATAAAAGATATATAGATGACATCATAGTTATTTGGACAGGATCGCAAGAATCTTTTAAATTTTTCCTGGATGGAATGAGTATTAATCCGTTTGGCATTTCCTTCTCAGATGTTTTTAGTGACAAGGAGATAAATTTCTTGGATCTGACAATCTTTAAGGAAGGAAATAAATTGTTCACTCGCACATTTTTTAAAGATGTAGATAGGAATGGATACATTCCACTTACCAGTTGCCACCATCCCAGGTGGCTAGGCGGAATTCCTAAAAGCCAATTTCTCAGGGTCAGGAGAAATTGTAACAAGAAAGAAGATTACAACTCACAGCACTGGAGAGGTTCTAACCTAAAACGGTCAATATCCCAGAACGAGACACAATGGATCCAAAAGACAAGATTTTGGCACAGCTTTTTTAACTGGATATAATCGCCAGTATAAAGAATTTGAGAAAATTATAAAAAAACACTGATCCTCCTAGCAGGGATGAGATTTGGGTTTGCTATATTTGGTGATTTTGCCCACCCAAAATCACAGATAGTTATGGATTTACAACCCTAGATGGTGTGATTGATGATAGATATATATCAGAGGACTGTGTTTACATTTTCTTTCCTTCAATTTTATCAAAGTTTTTTTCATGGTGTAATAATCGGTATCCTAGTGTCTTGACGTTCTGTGGAATTGACAAGGTGGAACAGCACTGGAGAGGTTCTAACCTAAAACGTTCAATTTCCCAGAACGAGACACTATGGATCCATAGACTGCGGACTTTAAGTCCTTTGGGTATCAATATTGATTTGGATTTAAATTGCTTTTTGTCCAACTGGTAGTTTGGTCCCTCCCTATTTCTGGGCATTTCAGTTTTGGTTTGTTTTTTATTTTTTATTTATATATTTTTTTTTTTTTTATTTATATATAATTTTTTTATTTTTTTTTAGATTTTTATTTTTATATTTTATTTTAATTTTATTTTTCTTATTATTATTTTTTACTTTCTTTTTCATTTTAATTTTATTTTCATTTCTATTTCTATTTTTATTTTAATTTTATTTTTATTTTTTTAATTTAATTTTTTTTTTTTTTATTTAATTTTTTTTTTTTAATTTAATTTTATTTTTATTTTCATTTCATTTTTTATTTTTTTATTTTTAAATTTTATTTTATTTTTTATTTATATATTTTTTTATATTATTTATTTTTAATTATTTTTTCAGTTAATGTCCGGGAGGGGGATTTCCAAACTTTTGGGACAAATCAATTACTTTAATTTCAATTTTCATTTTAAAATAAGTTTTTAAGGGATAATATATTATACTGCAAGTTCAAATTCCTAATCCTGGGATTATGTTCTTATATATATGTAATTCTAATTACATTTTATATATATATTTTTTTAACAATTTTGCTTATTTACGGCATATTGTTTATTTTTTATGCAATAGAACAACATGTTGACCGCTTTCAAATTTGTAAAAAAAAAAAAAATATGTAACATGTATTAGTTTTATTCCAAATAAAATCACATCATGATAGCACCGATACAGACATGGACACGGCAAAGATTTCTTTGCTTCCCCTGCTTTTTACCAGTCGATCCTCCTAGCAGGGATGAGATTTGGGTTTGCTATATTTGGTGATTTTGCCCACCCAAAATCACAGATAGTTATGGATTTACAACCCTAGATGGTGTGATTGATGATAGATATATATCAGAGGACTGTGTTTACATTTTCTTTCCTTCAATTTTATCAAAGTTTTTTTCATGGTGTAATAATCGGTACCAACATACCCCTGTAATAACTCCCAAGAGGGAGAAGGTTCCTTTAACCTTGCGCCGTAAATCCCCCACATCCCGACTTTGGGAGAAGAGGAGGCTTTACCTGCTGTTTTTGCTGTACATTTTGTCATGTCAGGAATTTATTCTTCAGAATTGTATTGCTAAATAATAAACGGACTAGTCGCGGGGACCCTTTCACAAGGTGTCCACTATATGTGGAAATTTAGTTTTTTCCTCAGAACAGTAATGGGCTTCTAAGGGTTAATTGTGCAGGTTCACTTTGGCATCAGTTTGACTGGGCTGGACTAGGGTTCTGCCTGGTCATGGGTACACTGAGGTACACATGACAGGCCCAGGTACACATGTTCTGGGCCTGGTTGAACGTCTTAGGTATCAGCCTTCCCCGGAGCCAATCAGTGGGTGCGTCTGGCCCCGCTGTGTAATCTGGGGAAGGGTACTTAAGGTGCTGAAGTCACATGTTCGGGGTATGGCCGTAGCTGTCTGTTCCTGGTTCTGGACTGGGGTAGTCCCGGGCCTGGGAGCATTTGCCGTCCCACAACATGGTTCGTTTAACTAGCCCCACAGACTTTCATGGTCTGGGGCAAGGATCCATCTGTTCCCGAGTCTCGGAACGGCTGGTCCGAGGCACAGTAACTGAAAGAGGATTCAAGGCGTCCTGGGGTGCTCTCATCACTGGAGGGGCACCACAGCTCACATAGGCGACTGGGGGAGGACTCTTCGGAGGAGGGCCAACAAGCTGGCATCTCAAGAAGAGCCTGGTTGCTGGGTTGTTATGGACACCTAAGAATCCGCAATTTCACAGTACTGCCAAGGAGACAGATAAAGTTCCAGGTACTGGAAAAAGTTCCTATTCACCTTTGGTTGAAAGATTATTCTGTGTCAGACTTTTGTAACTTTCCGGATCAAACTGTTGGCTGCCATAATCTCTGGCTAGAGATTTTTCCAGCATTGAAATACCCAGCTGCGAGTGTCTACTCTCTGGGTTTTGTTAGAGACATTCTATTCACCGTTGCCCTCTGTTCCCATCAGAGAGTGTGTTTGTTGGATGTTACCCCTGCAAATAAAAACCTTTAAAAAGGACTTTTATGGTGTCAGCATCCGAAGTTGTTGGGTACTAACCCTGGGAACCCCTGGACATGGATCAACAAGCCAAGCGGAGGTAACCGGTAAGCCCAAAAGTCAAGGCCATTGAGGGTTATGGCCGCTACATATATATATGTAATTGCAACCCTAACTAGATGGCATATAGTTTGCTAAAGCATGGCGTATCATAACAAATTGCAATTTAAGACTCTTTACTTATTCTTTTTCAATCATTTTTGCATTTCAGTGCTACTAGACCCTTTTTTAGGCCCACATGTACTCGCTCCACTGACTGACAATAGTGAACCATTCTTGGGAAATTTGTTTTGGCATGGCTGCTTGTAGTCTCCTAGGAGTGTTAGTATCTCACTGCCAAGGGTAATGTTATAAAGAGTTTTCTTCACTACATCCCAAATATAACAGCAGATATCTCTAAGAACAAGAGGGAAAATGTGGGTGAAGGTGGGTTATCACTTCAACGTGTTAAAATCCAATATTTTGTTAATGCTTAACCATTAATCATGTTAAAAATAAAGAAAGGTCCAAATATTAATAAAATAACATACAAAATGTATATGCGTTCTAAATCTGCCCCTTATGAACCCATCCACAGCAAAATATTACACATCCAGCTTGGGGGACACCTATAACCCTGGCCTCCCAAATTTAAATGCATATATATATAGGGCTCCCGTGTCCAAATTTGTGTAGCCTGCTGTTCTGCCACCTGCAATAAAGTATTGATGGCTGTGGAGGGATCAAACGCGGAGGCACCTCCACCAGAGCACTTGCCACCACAACCCCCCCCTCCCCGCCGTGACCTAATCTGTGTGTACTGTAGCCTGCTGCACTGCCTGCATCAAGGCACTGGCAGCCACTGAGAGATCAAGTGCAGCCTATAAGAACGGAAGGAGGAGTGATACTATCCATGGTGCTATCGTTGGATGGTTGGTGTGGGTAGGTAGGTCCCCCTCCTAATATGGTGTTAAGTTGCTGAATTGTTTGTTTGAGAGGTAAGTCACCTTTAAAACCCCATACATTTTCCTCTTGTTCTTATGAACATATGATGTTGTCTCCATCAGAAGTGCGTGTGACAATGCAGGAGCAGTGTTACCAACCTACCAGATTGAAATTTACTGGCACAACCAAGTTTTTACTGGCATTTCCCAAAGTTTATAAAATTAAAGTTTTAAGTGCGAATTTCATTTTTTTTTAAGTAACAAACAAGTTATATGTGCAATTAGCAATGTGATTTAAGGAAGATATTAAGTCAAAAAACATATTTCTTATTTTCAGTGTAGTAAAGGTGGATTATTGTAACCCATCAGTATTTTGTCACCTATGTCAAACTGGAGAGATTTCCCCTTCATTTTTGTCACCAAAGAGAGTGAGAGAGAGACGGCTCCCACATTCAGTTACTATACATTACTGCCCACCATTCGGTTACTGTACATTACTGCCCATCATTACTGCCCATCATTTGGTTACTGTACATTACTGCCCATCATTCGGTTACTGTACATTACTGAACATCTGGTTACTGTACATTGCTGCCCATTTGGTTACTGTACATTGCTGCCCATTTGGTTATTGTACATTGCTGCCCATCTGGTCACTGTACATTGCTGCCCATCTGGTCACTGTACATTGCTGCCCATCAGGTTACTGTACATTGCTGCCCATCAGGTTACTGTACATTGCTGCCCATCATTCGGTTGCTAGGGGTTACTGCACAATCATTACCTGCAACTCAGTGTCCCCCTCTGCAAACTGCTCAGTCCTGCCGCTGCATTATTAATCACCACCCTCACTGCTGGCCTGGTAGAAGGGTGAGGAAGAATGCACACAGCCCTGTCTGTTTGTCCTTCGTGTCTCCATGCTCGTTCTCACTCCTGGCTCACTCCTTGTCAGACTCACAGCAGCCGCTCCGGTCCTGACAGAGGAGAAGCAGGCTTTCTAGAACATGCAGCCCACAGCCGTGCCTCTCCTCTGTCAGTGTGGCCAGGAGAACAAGCGAGGGTGATGCCTGCTAATGTTAAGTGCAGGGAAGAGAGCAGAGCAGACTCCCGCCTGCCTCAATACAGCACAGCCACACATTCGGCTGGCCGCATCTTCTTGTCAAATGTGGCGGGCTGCAGGAGGAGGGCTGGTTACAGTATGGCTGATTGGCTGAGAGGCGGTGGTGGGCAGAGCAATTCTCTGAGGTGCAGATCGGATCTTCTCGGCAGCTGGCTCTCGGGCATCTCCAGGAAGTGCGCATGCGCAGTTCCAAGCTGAGCTGGTCACAGCCATTTTTACTGGCACTTTTTTCGTGTCACGGACATTTACGGGCGGGGAAATTTGCCCTGTTTTTACGGGCTGCCCGTAATTTTACAGACGGTTGGCAACACTGTGCAGGAGCACAATTGGGAGACAGTTGTAACCTTGTAACAGGAAGTGCCTTTACAAGAACCTTTATGAAAGGATCACCAGATAATATTTAAATTAAAGCTGCAAAATCAAAAAAGGATTGAAAACTATTTTTTAAATGACAATAATATGCTATAGCTTACCGGTATATCCGACTTCAGTGATTGGTATTAGCTGAATTACAAAGAGGAAGAAAATGTTGCTATGTGTGTATTGATTTTCCTTGTTTTGTGACTAAACACCCTACCTCATAACATAACTGTTCCTGTTTCTCCGAATGTTACAAAGCTTTAAATGTGTTTTTATTTTCTAATATTATCTTTTCAACATACTTTCCAATAAGATTTTGTGGCACCTCAGGCACTAAAGCAATCTTCAGGTAAGCATCTTTATTGTAAGCACATTTTCATTTTCATTATTTTCTTTTTTAAATCTGCTGTTTTCCTTAATTAGTAATGCCCCATCCCCTGCCTGCATTTACTTCCCTAGTAAAGTGCATCAAGTGTAATCTGGCATTCCCAATATCACTTTTCTTATTTTGTAAGAGTTGAAAAATAGCAAGATAGTGGTCATTGCAGTAGATATAAATGAGAGAACATTAGGTTGATTTCATGACTTACAGCTCAAAAAAGTCTTAAAGGCACACACACACACACACACACACTCTTCTAAAATGATGGTAATGCTCTGTAGAGTACTTTCAAATACGGCAGATATCAAATCTCTTAACCTCCAATGAAAACAGTAACATCTCCCACCAGAGACGTAACTACAACCTTCAGGGCCCCCGATACAAGAAACCATGAAGGGCCCGACCCCATCCCGGGTCCTTTCTCATATTCTGCAGCAGGCCACCCCCTGCCATCTTGAGGCCACCACATGGTAGTTGAACACCAGGGCACAGTAGCAAGTGCGACCTTTGAGACCCTGGTAGTTCTGCCACTGACCTTACTATTACTTGGGGACATTTTGGAGGATGTAAGGGAGCACTCTGGAAGATATAAGGGGGCACTCTGGAGGTACTTAAACAGTACCTCCAGAGCGCCCCCTTAATGCCTCCAGAGTGTCTACTTACATCCACCTGAGTGCCCCCTTGGAATCAGTGGCAGTATTGGTGGTGGTGGGATGGGGGAAGGGGATCAGTGGCAAAAGTGGTGGTGGTGAGAAGTGGGTGGGATCAGAGGCAGTAGTGGTGGTGGGAGAGGGGATGGGATCAGTGGTGGGGGAGGGGATCAGTGGCAGTGGTGGGATCAGTGGCAGTGGTGGTGGGGATGGCATCAGTGGCGGTGGTGGGGGGATAGGGATCAGTGGCAGCGGTGGTGGTGGTGAAGGGGGGTGGAATCAGTGACCGTGGTGAGGGGGGTAGGATCAATAATAGCAGTGGTGAGGGAAGTTGAATCAATGGCAGCAGTGGTGGTGAAGGGGGTGGGATCAGTGGCAGCGATGGTGGTGAAGGGAGGTGGGATCCGTGACAGTGGTGGTGCCATCCTCCCCCCACCACCACCGCTGCCTCTTACTAATCCCACCCCCACCACAGATCTCATCCCTATCCCCCCATCACCTCTGTCACAGAGGTGATGGGGGGGGGATAAGGATGAGATCTGTGGTGGTGGGGAAGGTAGGATCAGTGAGAGGCAGCGGTGGTGGAGGATCGGATCAGTTGCACTGACATCTGGCAATTAGTCACTTACTCAGGCAGTCGATACCCCCTCAGTATTCACATGCCTCCAGGGATGCCTCTGTGTCCTGGGGTCTTCTCGCAGAGGGGAGAGCTCCTCCCTCTTCACTCTATTGGTCATCAGCTGGCATCTCCTTTTCGGCCTTCTAGTTCTCACTGCTCAGGCAGACACCCCCCCCCCCCAGCAGTGGAACAAACAAGCATACCCTTCACAGTGGTACAGCCAGAGCGGGTGGTGCGGCCCCTCACAGCATGAGAACAGCCCCCCCACAGTGGCAGAACTCCAGGGCCCAGTCGCAAGTGCGACTGCTATGACCCTGGTAGTTCTCCCACCGTCTCCCACCTGTTCCCATATTTTCTATGTTTATCTGTCTTCAACCTTCTGCATATGTTTTAAATTTATCTGAACTTTGCCCTGTCTTGAACTCCTACTTATGTTTTATGTCTGTCCAAATGCTGACATGCTTTGACCTTCTGCCTGTGTGATGATTCTACCTAAATACTACTGCTTTGACTCTACTTAGCCTATTAACAATTTGGCTGTTGTCTAATTTGGTTCTTCTCTTTGGTTGCCTATGACCTCTGCAGGTGTCACTAGGCACTTATAAAAGCCCTTACCTACCCTTGGTGACACACAGTAAAATACATTTACTTCATGAATGGTTACCTTTCTAGTTTGTATTAGAGCGTAGATACTGTAATAGAAATGTGATTGCAGAGTGTAAAAAAACTAAAATATTTTTCTGTTACTAAACCAAGGACCCTGCATTCACTATATCTGGTCTCCCACAGTACACAGAACATGGAAATGTAATTATTTTAGTAAATATTAACTGCTAAATACCTTTTCTCATCAGTAGTTAGAGCAGTCTTGTGACTTCTAACGTTGTCTGGTTGACGCTTTGTTGGAGGCATTTTCAGGCGTCCTATGAGGCTGCAGGACCCCAACCCTCTGGGCAGTGCTGATTGGCCCTGTGCTGATCACATGCACTCTCCCAAGAAAAAACATTTCTTTAGCAATACACGCTAAACTGAGCATGTGCATATTGCCCCCGCCCCCCCCCCCCTGGACAAAAAAAATTCCAGTTACCAATTGCTACATCCTTGTTTTTTGCTCCTGTAATGCTGGTAGTGAGCATCCAATGGTTTGTATACAAGGAAGAACATGGAGATTGGTAACTGGGAGATTTTTCAGCCAGGCTTCTGAAGAGGTCCAAATGATAACAGATATGACAATAATATTAAGTAACAATTTACAAAGCAGCAGTTTTTTTTTTTTTTTTTTATATCCACTGAGTCTTCTTGACTGCATAGGCTATTTTCTGTAAAAGGTGAACTTTGCCTTTAACTGTTTCATGGCAGGAGCATTTGCAACTTTTTCAAACAAACCTATTCCCTTTGAACACCCAACACTGTTTTTTGACAGATAAACTACAGAGTACTCAGACACACTATATCAAATTGCTGTTACCTGCTTCTTAACTATAAGAAGCAGTGGTAAACAAACTGGAATGGCAAAGCAATACTCTGACAATACTGCTTTATCATGAGATATTACAGAAATTACAGTCATCACAAGTCAAAGGCTTGTGATGCTAAAACGTCCAAGGGACATCTGCTTCTCAGGTACTGTCTTCTAAACAAAGCAACAGATAAAAGTCTCACCATACCATAGTTTCCCACACCCACGACTCCCATTATTAGTTATCTCCTAGCCAGCAGAAGTATGCATGCTAATCTCATATCGAAAACCAATAGGTTACTAAAGTTATGAAAATTCTTATACGTCAAAATACAACTTCAGTAGTGATGAAATGTATTGTAATGTATTCTTTCATTTCCAAGCATGATTGGTCTTGGTCACACAATTTTTTTTGTACAAATACTATACTAATTACACAAAAATCATTTGTTCGGTTATCGTAGGAGAACATTTTTTGCGCTTGTTCCTTCGGATAATTTAACATGAACTGTCGTGACCTCCATCGACACTCAAAAACTGTGTACTCATTTTAGATTATCAGAGAATTGCTCCAAAAGCTGTATTTTCATTTGATTTTCTCATCGTGTGTACCAGACTTAAGTGACCTGCAGCATGAAATAACTTTCAGGGCCACTTATACTAAGGATACCAGTTAAGCAGATCATACAAGATCTGCTGATCACTGTCAACAGTTTTATTGAAAACCTCAAAATGGGTACTAAACATTCAAACTTCAAGTAGAAGTAAACCCATCGATTTAACAGTTTAAAAAAAAAACATTACATTCCCCGCACATGCTGGAAATGTAACATAATGGTCATAATGGTTTTGCTCTCAACCAAACCATCAAACCATCCAATGACTGAAGTCATAACTGATCACATGTGCAGCTTCATGGCAGTTGAAGATTAAACAGAGGCCAAGATGGCAGCTTCCTTGGCTGAAAAGGATAGGAGGGTTTACTTCCACTTTTACTGATAACACATTTCACAGAGGCAGAGTGGTCTATACAGCAGTTCTTCCAAGCAAATTCTTTTCAGAGTGGGATGACTTTCCTGACGTGAGCTAGACACTCATGACTACTAAATACAGCCTTTATCGACAGGCAATTCACACTCATAGAACATAGAAATGTTACAGTCTATACTGAACAGTCTACACTGGCATCACACATTTTTTACAGGCTGTCAGAGCTGCATTTCTGAACTCCCAGCTGATCCCTATCCATCACCTAGGCATGCCTCTTTCTCATTGCTGATCAGGTGTACTATGTCCCCCTGTACAGTGCAAAGAGCTCCTAACTGTCCAGCTAAAAAACACACATCTACTCTTTTCACATATAGTGGACCAAAACTTTCACTGGCAATCAAAATTGACCTTTTCCACAAGAATGTCTGACTAACAATTATATACCTACCATAAACCTACTGGATGTGTATAAACTAAGAATACAATAGATGCCACACCACAATGTAGCTGTTTTTACATTCAATGTAAAGGCTACTTTTTAGGCTTCATGTACACTGCTGCTGGTAAACGGACGTTTAGGAGCAGTTGGGCATCTTTTTCAGCTGTCCCTGAACCCTCCTCAATGTTATCTTATCAGTATATATACACAGGGTCGTTTATAGTCGTTTCTAGGCAGTTGAGTTTAGAAACATTTTTTGGAAAGCAACAAAATGCGTTCCGGACGGATGTTCAGAGGCATTTAAAATGCCAAATGCCTGTAACAATTTGTAAACGCGTGCAAACGCGGTAACTCGCATTTAGCCATGTTTTGTTTACAGGTGTTTTTAATGGAGAAACATTTCTGACTATTTTCAATGTAAAAAACGCTTCTAAACACAAATGCGGCTAAACGCGGTATGTAAACGTGGCACAGCGGACGTTTTTAAACGCTGGGTACTACTATCTGTCAATCATTCAAGAGAGGTTTTAAAATGTCCGTGTTCATGAAGCCTTAGTGTGTATAAGAACCATCGTTAGGACAAGGCACACAAACTGAAGATTAACAAGAGCATTTAAAAATTTCTGTTGCTACAGAAACTCCACAGTTTCACTTATATCTAATTGTCATAAATATGTTTTGTACAGACATTTTGGGATCAAGGATGTTAGGAAAGTACTAGGAAGTGTTGCAATGGTCTAATAAATATTTTATAGGCTGTCATTTTGCTGCCTTTCTATGGGATTGGACCTTGAAGAACTGGCTTTTTCAAGACTAAATTTCCACCTTACAGCATGGCCTCTTGTAGAGTTTTAGCAGAAGGAATAATTTGAGTTGTTTATGAGCATCCGAGAAAAGGGGGTTGGAAAAGGTTGCTAGGATGGATGAGCGCAATGCATAATAATAATAAGACTCCTATGTTGATGTGGAATGTGTTTCAAGGACTATTTATATGCCGTGTATAAGATAAAATTGGACTTCTAGCCTTCGGGTTAGATTCCTACCTAGCAAATCTTTACAAACAAGCGCTGCTTTAACTTCTTTGGTAAATTAACCCCAAGGTATTTGAATACACAAAGTATACAATGAGAGATACATCACTGCTAAAGTACTTATGCATAATTACAAAATAAACATAGCATAATATCAGGAATAATATTCAACATTCAAGGACAAATCAACCCAGACTAAATACTGCATTTATACTCCTGGAAGCAAGAGTATACCGTATATATTTGAGTATAGGTCGAACCGAATATAAGCCGAGGCCCCTAATTTACCACAAAAAAACTGGGAAAACGTATTGACCCGAGTATAAGGCGAGGGTGAGAAATGCAGCAGCTACTGTAAGTGGAAAAGAGGGTCACAGCTTACCTGTGTCCTGTGCATGCCCCCGTGTGCCGTTCTGCAGCCTCTGTGTCCTTCTGCAGCTTCTGTGTCCCTCTGCAGCATCCTTGTCCCTCTGCAGCCTCCTTGTCCCTCGCATTTGCACCGATCAGCGTGCAATAATTACATACGGCGGCCATAACAGTATTCAAAGCCACGCCTCCTTGTCTGTGATAGGCGGAACACTCAATTTCACAGTAGTCAGTGTTTCGCCTATCACGGACATCCGCTCATCCTCATACCACGGACGAGGATGAGAGGATGTCCGTGATAGGTGGAACACTGACTGCTGGGAAATAGAGTGTTCCGCCATAACAGACAAGGAGGCGCGGCGTTTGAACACTGCCAAGGCCGCCGTCCGTCTGCATGACACACTGATCAGGTAGGCAGACAGTGGTGACTCAAGTATAAGCCGAGGGGGGTACTTTCAGCCCAAAAAAAAGGGCTGCAAATCTTGGCTTATACTCGAGTATATACGGTATATACTGTAGATTACAAATGCATTATGGAATGTAAGAAAGATTGGTGGCTAATTGGTTAACAACCATGCTTTGTTGGTAGATCCAGCATTCAAATCACAGCTGGGACACCTCCTGCATAGAGTTTATATGTTTTCTCTGTAGTCACAGGGGTCTGTTTTAGTTTCTAAAAACATTGTGGTAAGCTAACTGCTATCCTCTCATACTTTCCCTAATGTTTATATAAGTGTGTTATATAAGTGTGGTAATGACATAGCTCCTTTGGGAAACAGAGAATGATGTGAACAGATCCATATTATGGGTCTCATAATAGTCTATATCTTGAATATTATCACCCATTCTATTTTGCATTTATTTAGAACCCTTTCTATCAGTTGTGAGAATGAATCCTAATATACACGGTGTACAAGTGAAGGGAAAAAAGCACAAGTTATCTGCATATGCAGATGATGTTTTATTTTATGTTCAGCGACCAAAGATTACATTGCCAAATTTATTGGGGTTAATGCGAGAATTTCAAAATATATCCAATTTTAAAATGAATATGACTAAATCTGAAATACTAAATATATCAATACCTACGCATAAAGCTGACATTTTAAGAAACCTCATTCCCTTTTACTTGGCAACCAGCCACCTTAAAGTATTTAGGTATCCATCTTACACCTAGCCTTACCAATTTATTCCAATATAATTATCTTGATCTACTTAAAAAAATGTAACTAGATTTACATAAATGGACTTCTCTTTGCCAACCTTATCTGGGTAAGATCAACGTTGTTAAAAGCGACTCAAAGAAAGGGGCTACAATACAAGAACAATAGCTAGAAGTAAAAATATAGTGTTTCACAGAGATCAGGTGGAGATGATTCAGAATGGTAGTGCAAATAAACATAAACAGTGCAGTGTTTTCAATTGAAATAAAGTTAATTTTGTCACTACATTTTCTTTAGAATATAACACAATTGTTGCGATTCTCAAAGAACATCTTCCCATCCTATATGCTGACAAGGATATGTACAGTGCCATCCAGGGGGGTTGCCATTTTACTAGCAGAAGGGCCCCCAGTCTGGGTAGCATGTTGTCACCCAGTTTTGCTCTCAGAAGCCAAATAAACCACAGACCTTGCTCTCCACTGTAGGTTCCTACATGCGTGGCCTTAATACCTGCAGGCAGTGTCATAGACATAAAAAAAAGCACCTCAGTTTTTTCCTTTCCTACTAAGAAAACACATACCATCAAACAGTATATTAACTGCAATTCTAAATCAGTGGTTTATGTTATTCAATGTAGTGCCTGCAGCCTGCAATACGTTGGGTGTACTATATGCCCTTTGAGAGTTAGAATCTCGGAAAATGTGAATGACACTACAAATATTAATGATAAAAATATCTCACATGTGTTAAAGCATTTCCGAGAATTTCATCATGGTGATCTCAATACTTTTTTGATTTTTGGTGCTGAACAGGTTAGGTGGAGGAGGTGACACATCGTATTTTGCTTAAACGTGAAGTGTGGTGGATCCATACACTCAATACTAGAAAACCGTATGGCTTGAATGATAGGATAGACATAAATCTTTTTCTAACATAATCACATTGTTTGATACCACTTTGAACATGCTTTATTTGTTCACAAAGGACTTTTATTCAAGAGCATCCGAGTTGCCAGCCCTTTTTGATTTAAACGTTGTTAAAATTAATGTTCTACTCCGAGTCCTATCCAAATGATACCCTTTGGTGTCCCTATAGGATTTTTTTCGATGTTACAGTCATCTTAGCACATTATATTTGGAAGGGACAGGGTATTAGAATACCTCAAAACTTCTTATACCGTTTTTAAAAAGCTAGGGGGACTAGCTTTACCAAATTTAAATGATATTATCAAGCAATTGCATTAGCCCATATGGCAGACTGAAAAGACTAGACTCTAGCTTCTGATGCAAATATCATAGTGCATGTGCGCAGTATCTTTGTTTAAACATCTGGGTGGTGTGTTCAACAAGCGGTTTACTATTATGGCATGTTGAATGTATATATAGTAATTGATTTTACACTCATAATAATAAGAATAAGAGTAGTCTTATGCCCCATACACACGATCAGACTTTCCGATAACAAAACCGTGGATTTTTGTTCAAAGGGTGTTGGCTCCAACTTGTCTTGCATACACACAATCACACAAATGTTGGCCAACAATTATGAACATAGTGACGTACACTTTGCTTTGTTCATGTATTTTCCTGTATTTTCCTGTAATATGTGCAGTTATGTCGTTTTTAGTCGTAATTCCTGTTTGGTTTATCCTTAATATTTTTTACCTTATGCCGCGTACACACAATCAGATTTTCCGACAGGAAATGTTGGACGTGAGCTTGTTGGCTGAAAGTCCGACCGCGTGTATGCTCCATCGGACATTTGTTTTCGGACTTTCCACCAACAAATGTTGGCTAGCATGTTCTCAAACTTTCCGCCAACAAAAAGACGTACGTGATATCTCCATTATGAATGCTAGTTTTACAAGACCGATCGCTTCCGGCTCGTTCTTGCTTCTGAGCATGCATGTTTGTACTTTGGACTTTTGTCCGACGGACTTGTGTACACACGATCGGAAAGTCCGACAACAAACATTTGTTGGCGGAAAGTTTGAGAACATGCTAGTCAACATTTGTTGGTGGAAAGTCACAGGACAAGGGCCTCTTCCCGACAACCCTGGCCCTCATCAACATGGAGACAAGGTGCTTTTGGGTGGGGGGGGGCGCACGGCCCCCTTTCCCCAGGGCACCCCCCATGTTGAGGGCACGCGGCCTGGTACGGCTCAGGAGGGGGGGGGCGCTCGCTTGTCCCCACCCCTTTCCTGGCCAGTCGGGCTGCATGCTCGGATAATGGTCTGAGATGGATTTGGGGGGGACCCCCACGTCGTTTTTTTCGGCATAGGGATTCCCTTTAAATCCATGCCAGGTGACGGGGCTAGCGCGATGGCATTCACTGCCTTCGCTAGTCCCGTCTACCTGCAGTTACATTCTAAATGAACGGACTTTCCGATCGTGTCCGTTCATTTCCAAAAGTCCCGCTGACTTTTTCCCGCGGATTGTCCGCCGGAAAAGTACGGGCATGTGTGGGCAAGTTCACACACTCCGGCGGACCTCTGCTAGAAAGTCCGGCGGTTTGTCCGCTGGACTAGGTCCGGCGGACGATCCCGCCGGAAAGTCTGAGCGTGTGTATGCCGCATTAGTGTGCAAATCACTGAGAGAATGAGAACAAAGCTTTTGAACATAACTGCAGTTCTAATTTTAAAATAAAATGCTGAAAAAATAGCTAAATTGATCATTGAAATTCATATATGTCACGTGTTCAACCTGCTAAAATATTTGACATTTTTTTAAGCTCTTTTTGTGAACCAGGCTTCTTCACCAGACAGTAAAGCCATGCCCTGGACCTTTCTGCAGACTACACTGCAATTTAGCTGGTCCCAGTCTAACTGAACATTGTCAGTTTGAAATAGGGTGTGCTATTACTGGCAGGATCGCCAGGTGAGAACATTTGCAAAAGAGTCACAAACATTATTAACTCAAAGATAAACTTTGGAAACAAAATGTTTAACTTAAATATATGTGTTAGTAGCCACTAAGGATATTAATCCATTTTGGGGTTGATTTACTAAACTGGAGAATGCACAATTTTGGGCAGCTCTGTACAGAAATCAATCATTTTTTTTTTGTCAAAGCCTAATTGAACAAGCTGAAGTTAGAAGCTGATTAGCTACCATGCACAACTGTACCAAATTTTGCAATCTCCAGTTTTAGCAAATTGACCCCAGTGTTTGCATCAAATGCCTTTAGAAACACAGATATTTCCTTGTAGAAGTAGTGGTGACATCATCACTGTGCTGCACATAGGGCTGTATGAGAAGGCTAATCAAATATAGGAAGGCATGCACTCAACATGTGTCTTTGCTAAAATATAGCTTTTATTAGCACAACCAGAAAAATTACAGCAAACAAAGCTTAAGTTTCAGCAAACAGCCTTAAGCCCCATACACACGGTCGGACTTTTTCCAAAACCAACATCAGACAAAGTATGACGGACATGGTCCGACAGACCTGGTCCTCGGATAATCCGCGCGTGTGTATGGGGCTTTAGTCATAGCATAGTTTAAAACAAAGTCTGATCCAACCTTATGGAGCACATGATCCGAAAATGCAGATCAGGTATATTTAACGAGTAAAACTAAAAGCAGACATGGAGCACAGACACACCAGTGGGCATGGGATAACCTACAATAATGTTGAATGTTATGAGAAACACAATATTCATAAATATATTAATAATAAAAAGCACCTTATTGGGTCAATTTACATACAAAATGTATAATAAACACATGCAAATGCATGAACAGTACATTGCTATGGATTCATATTCTGTATTGCGTTGCATTTTAAAATGTATTATAACAATTAACTTCAACTAATTATATTAATTCCTGCATTTCTATGTGTTACAGTACCCTTGCATGCTTTAATATATGTTATGTTGCATAGATTTCACAATATATACATTATGTGTTGACATGTCTTAATAGACATGCATTAACATTCACTACATTATGTAGATTTCACAATATATGTGTGCTGACATGCATTAGTAAACATACATTAACATGCGTTGCGTACATTTTTACAATATGTGTGCTGACATGCCTTAATAGACATGTGTTTACAAGTGTTACATTAGGTAAGAAAATCAGCGTCACAAAACATGATTTGCTCAAAGCTAAACTTTGGGAACAAACTTTTTTCTTTTAAATATACAGTTGTGCTCATAAATGTGTGATTTCTTGTCAGTTTTCATAGAATATGAATGATAACACAAAGACCTTTCTTTCACTCATGGTTAGTGTTTGGCCGAAGCCATTTATTATCAATCAACTGTGTTTACTCTTTTTAAATCATAATGGCAACAGAAACTACCCAAATGACCCCCAAATGACCCTGATCAAAAATGTACATACCCCAGTTCTTAATACCGTGTATTGCCCCCTTTAACATCAATGACAGCTTGATGTCTTTTGTGGTATTTGTGGATGAGGCTCTTTAGCGTCTCAGATGGTAAAGCTGTCCATTCCTCTTGGCAAAAAGCCTCCAGTTCCTGTAAATTCTGGGACTGTCTTGCATGAACTGCACGTTTGAGATCTCCCCAGAGTGGCTCAATGATATTGAGGTCAGGAGAATGAGATGGCCACTCCAGAACCTTCTCTTTAATTTGCTGTAGTCAATGACAGGTCGACTTGGCCTTGTGTTTTGGATCATTGTCATGTTGGAATGTCCAAGTACGTCCCATGCGCATCTTCCTGGCTGATGAATGCAAATATTTAAGTATTTTTTGATAACATTCTGCATTCATCTTGCCATCAATTTTGACCAAATTTCCTGTGCCTTTGTAGCTGACACATTCCCAAAACATCCGTGTTTCATCGTAGGAATGGTGTACCTTTCATCATAGGCCTTGTTGACTCCTCTCCAAATGTAGCGTTTATGGTTGTGGCCAAAAAGCTAAATTTTAAATTTCATCACTCCAAATTACTTTGTGACAGAAGGTCTGAGGCTTGTCTCTGTGCTGTTTTGCGTATTATAAGCGAGATACTTTGTGACATTTGCATAGTAATGGCTTTCTTTTGGCGACTCGACCATGCAGCCCATCTTTTAAGTGCCTCCTTATTGTGTATCTTGAAACAGCCACACTACATGTTTTCAGAGAGTCCTGTATTTTACCTTAAGTTATTTGTGGGGTTTTCTTTGCCTCCCGAGCAATTTTCCTGGCAGTTGTGGCTGAAATTTTAGTTGGTCTACCTGGTTTGGTTTCAACAGAACCCCTCACTGCTGATTGGCATTCTCAATTCCTTGGATATCTTTTTATAGCCCTTTCCTGTTTTATACAGTTAAACTACCTTTTCCCGCAGATCCTTTGACAATTCTTTTGCTTTCCCCATGACTCCAAATCCAGAAACGTCAGTGCAGCACTGGATGAAAGATGCAAGGTTCTGTCAGGAGTCCAGAAACTCATTGACCTTTTATACACACACACTAATTACAAGCAAACAGATCACAGTTGAGGATGGTTACCTTTAATAGCTATTCAAACCCCTTTGTGTCAACTTGTGTGCATGTTATCAGGCCAAAATCCCCAGGGTATTTAAACTTTTGATCAGGGTCATTTGGGTAGTTTCTGGTGCCATTATGTTTTAAAAGAGTAAACATAGTTGATTGATAATAAATGGCTTCAGCCAAACACTAACCACGAGTGAAAGAAATAATTTTGTGTTATCATGCATATTCTCTGAAAAATGGTCAAGAAATCATAAATTCTGCAAGGATATGTAAACTTATGAGCACAATTGTATGTCTTAGTAGCCACTAAGGATATAAATTCAGGTTGTGAACACCAAAACCCAGATATTTCCTTGTAAATGTAGTGGTGACATCATTACTGTGCAGAGAGCAGAGTTGTCGGAAGGGCCCAGGGGGTTCACCCACTACAGACAACAGATGGCAGATACAAGACCAGTCACCCCGCACATGGAGAGAGAGCAGCAGTAACTGGTCTTTATTACAAGAAGTCCCAGCACAGAAGCATAGTTTTACGCTGGATTACTGCACAGATCTGGAAGAAACACACAAAGGACACAAAGATCCATGTAAGAATGCACGTGAGGTTTGTATTTAAAAAATATTTGCTTGATGGTATCTGGTCCCTGCCACTACCTACCCCCCCCCCCCATGCTTTTACGGTTGCAATAATATAGGCACCCACTTTCATATTCGGTAGGAATGCCTAGTCATATAGACCTTTTGGTCATATATTTTAGACCCCTGTGTCACTTTTGAATAAGAAACTACAGGACATAAGTCATCAACAATTCAAACTGCTGCTGCAGGTCACCACTGTGGCTAAATAGATGATAGCGGGAGCCTCAAACATCCTCCCTTTGTGTTCTTGCAGTTCGTAATAGGGTCACACAAGCTATGATCCATGCCAAAATTGAAGGCGTACTCTTAGACAAAGTGGCAAAATATGAGAAACTCTGAGACTCATGGGTGACAAATTTATTGCCTCTTAACTTCAATACCACAATGTTACTCCCTTAAACAATGATATATGTGCACAGTATACAAGTGACAACACCTTCTGGAAATTCCAGTCTCCCCCCCAAGTACACTTCGCCCTCCTCCGAGGAGCCTCCCCCCTTCTTTTCTTCTCTCTTCTTTCTCCCAATCTTAATTCCCTCGCTTCCTTCTACTTGTATTTCCCACCTACATTTCCCACTGTCAATTTCATGTAATTTTCAGCTCATCTGCAACCTTAGTCCCCCCATATGGTTTGCTTAACTGAATTATCCTAGCAGGACCCTACGCCATAGCTGCCTGACCTTATGGTCTAAAAAGGGATTGTAAACCCGTGTGGTTTTTCACCTCAATGAATTAGAGAAGCCCTCCAGTGCCCCCATTTTACTTACCTGAACCCTCTCTTTCTCATGCCGGTGACAAGCACACCAGCTCTAGCTGGTGTCTTATGTCCTGATTGGCTAGATTGATAGCAGCGCAGCCATTGGCGCTCTCTGCTGTCAATCGGATACCTGGCCATTATTTCATGTTATGCTTATCCTTTAAGCCGTTTTTCTATTTGACTGGTTGTACACTACTTTGTATGCCATTTGTCTCAAAAGTGACATGTATTTTTTGTACTCTTGATTCTTGTTATCAATAAACAATTTGAACAAGAAACTATATTTGCTTATACCTGGAGTTCTGCTTTAAGAAAATTGTATACAGCAATGCATGGTGCCAAGCATATTAAAAAATACTGTAGATTCCTCTGCCATATGTTTATTCACAAACAGCATTGTGTAAGTAAGAAAATTCATGAAGATATCTTCTGAACCAAATTGATAGAAAACTTGGAGGATCACAAGGAATAAAAAGATACACAGAAACATTCTATTTATTTTATTTGCTCACTAAAAGGGCAGAGAAAACAGGGAGAGGAAAAATTTCAGACTGAATCTTGTCACGTTAATGCTATCTGCAGAAAATCTCTTTGGCAAGTATTCCAAACTTTAAATAAGTGGTACATGTTGTGCCACCAGCTTACTGTACTACTTGCAGAATGCATGGTTAATAATTCTTAAAATTTTCTTCTCAAGTATTCCAGTATTTTATACCCAGGAACTGCCATTCATGGTCCCTTGGGTCTGCACATATGTAGACCATATAACAAAAACGATGTGGACATACCTTCAAATTTTTTAATACAGTCATGGGAATTTATCCATGTCTGCACTGTGAAAGAAATGTCCACACTGTACATTCCCACCCTCCTTCCCTGGTAACTGCAGCTGTTGCACTGACAGGAGTATGGCCGAGGATTTTCTTTTTTTTTTTTTTTTTTAAATTGTATTTTTATTTAGAATAAAGATCAAAAATACATGTACAACAGTGAGAACAGAGGGGTAATAACAACATGGATGAGAGTAGAGGTGATTGTAAAATAACGTACATTACAATAAATCTTGCATGTTTCATGTTACAAACTTCAAAGCAATCTAGGTATGCTTGCAGTGTTACCAGCGGCCGAGGATTTTCATACAAGGGGTGGCCCGGGCCTGATGGGGAACTGAGAGATCGGTTCCTTATCAGGTTCACTTCACTTTTGATTGACAGTGCATGGCTATTCAGCCCAATAGTGGCTTTCTAATCTGCCCACTGCTGTGCACATCACTCAAAAGTGGAGCAGGGCTAATGGGGAACTAGTCTCCCAGTTCCCCACCAGGCCCATCCACCCAGTGAAAAGGGATTTGCCATATTTGAGAAATGACATCAACTGTATCCCTAGCTCTTTTTTTTCTTACATTTAGCTTTCCCCCAGCTAAATTAGGTGGGAGGGGGAGCACAGTGCTGTGTCACATGTGTGACAGGTTCCCATCACAGAATAAGCACAGGCACAGCCCTCTCTGAGTACTGGCATACCTCAGTATGTTAGATCAGAGTTGGTCTTAAGTACCGCCAGTTTCCTAAATGGAGAACTGATAGTAATTCTTTAAGAATTCAATGCTGCCATATCAATAGGTTCTTAAAGTGGCAGTAGTAAGAACTACCTGAATTTGCCACACGTCGGTAATGTTGCCAACACTGGTTCCAATGCTTGCCTGAATTAGGCTCCTGTAGTTCTTAAAGGGACTACCACCAGAAAAGTGGCATTGGAGCCATTATGAATTCCCCTGAGTGTTTCAAATACAACCATTGTTAACAGGTACATAAAATCAAGCCATGGAATCTACAATCAGAAGCAGTAGAAAGGCTTGTACACCTTTGGGGTGAATTGGAATGACAATTTTGAGACAGATGTTCTTGTACAACCAACATCAATATCTGACCTTCTCCTACAAGCTCCTTTTGCCTGATTTAGCATAAATTCCCACAGGCACACTGTAAACTCTTGTGCAACGCCTTTTCAGAAGAATGGAGGGTGTTGTACCTGTAAAGGGGAGGGGCATTTTAATGCTCATAATTTTGGAATAGGATGTCCAACAAGCCCATATCAATTTGATAGTCAGGGGTCCACAATATTTTGGCCATTAAGCATAATACGGATCCATAAATAATAAGTCAATGTAAAGAAGGAAATAATGTAGTGGTTCTTGGCATACAGTATGTGTAGCCCTAGCCGTGCAGTATATCACTTAGCTTCCATTCCCCTTTTTTTGGTATACTAGTCTGTATGTTTAATAAATACAAAACCATATAGGGAACAAACTGGATTATTTTTGGTTGTATCAAAACTATCAAGTATTCTTCAGAAAGAACCAATATACAGGTTTAAATAATAAGGTTTTATTGAGTTTACAGTTAGTAGCAATTGCACAGATTTGACAGTCAATAGGCATTAGAGCAGGGGTGTCAAACTCAATTTCATCGTGGGCCGCATCAGCATTATGATTGTCCTCAAAAGGGCCGGTTGTATCTGTAAGATTAGATGTCCAGCGCATCCCCTCCCCTTACATTAAATGTCAAGAGCCACCCCACCATCAGAAGTTGAGTCACCTACTCTCCCTAAAATCAGAGTGCACCCCCTTTTCTTATGCCGCTGCTGGGAAGAAGCTGGATGCATTGCTTGAAAGTAGGGGTCTGGAGGAGGACCAGAGGAGGGCTGGAGAAGAGGTGTGAGGGCCACATGATATGGCCTGGAGGGCCGGATTCGACCCGCCTGCCTTGTGTTTGACACCTGTGCATTAGAGGGTATGGGCAATAATTATACACACTTTAGGGGGTACTTTGGAAAGAATTATTTACCAGAGGATACTTGGTAAATATTTGTTCTTAAAAAAAAGTTGGCAGTATAATTAAAGTCTAAAGTGATACAATGTAGTCACACTGTAGAATGCATAGGTAAACTAGAATGGTAGATTTTTGTTAGGAATCCTAGCACAGGTATAGTTAATAGAAGAGGGGTTGCCTAGCCATACACTGGTATATTTTCCATGGCTGAACAGAAATGCAATCAATTCCTATCCAGTTAAGCAGCATAGATGGAGGAATTTACATTTCCTGCTACAGTATTTAGCAGCCACAGCACCTACGGCTGCCTAAACACCTAAACAGTAACTATACCTGATAGGATGCAGTCACTGTTTGGGTTGAAAACTTTTGTTAAGCCAGGTGGTCCTTGCAGGGCCACCCATGGCTCAAACTTTTTCTGAAAGTGTTGAAAATGGAGACTACCTATGGCCAGCATTAGTCAACACCGAGGATACCAGTGCAGGAGATATATGTATGCAAGCAAGGGGTTATGCTATGTACAACCCACCCCTGGTTACTGCAATGGTCAGTGTGAATGTTGGGTTACAAAGAGCAGTGTTACAAAGAGCAAGTGTTAAAATCACAGGGAGGAATAATGTGGCAGTTATATTTAGGCTTACAGAAAGGGATAATGTGACAGTTATTTTAAGGGTTTACAGGGAGGGTCAATGTGGAGTCAATATTAGGGCTACTGGGAAGATAAGTTTGAGAGGCTTGGGTTATGCCATGACTATCAGTACTGGGAATTCTGTCTAATGCCCCGTACACACGGTCGGAAAATCCGACCACAAAATCCATCGGATTTTTTCCGACGGATTTTGTCCGACACTGGTGTTGCATACACACGGTCGGACAAAGTTGTCGGAAAATCCGATCATTCTGAACGTGGTGACGTTTGTTGCCTACGACGGGACTACGTAGAGGCTAGTAGCCAATAGCTTGGGTCTTGTAATGTGATCTGAGCATGCGTGGCACTTTGTCCGTCGGAATTCGCTACACACGATCGGAAAAAGTCCGATAGGACTTTGCTGTCGGAAAATTTGAGAGCAGGAGATAAAACTTTGTCTGTCAGAAAATCGGACGGAAAAAGTCCGATGGAGCCTACACACGGTCGGAATTTCCGACAACATTGTCCGATAGGACATTTTCCATCGGAAAATCCGACCGCGTGTACGGGGCATTACAGTTGCAGGCTTCTGCCACTTCAACTTTAATAAGGCCTAAAAATGTATCTCTAAGAACTGTAGATAGCAGTTACTTTTAAACTGAACTAAACCCATGATTTAACAGTTTCCCAAAACACTTAAATTCAAGGCATGTCATGAAAGATAACTGTCACATTTGCTTTTGGCTTATGTCATTGCTGATCACAAGCGCAGCACTATGCCACTGCAAATCAAACAGAGACCAAGATGGCAACTTCTTTGGCTGTAAAGTTCAGGTGGGTTTATTCTGCTTTTCTTTTTTTTTTTTTTTTTTTTTAACACCAAGGCAACCTTTTGTAATTCATACACATTGGACTGTATGTCTTAAGGGCACCAAAGGTTTATGTTGTGTCAATGTGCTACATGGTATGAAGAATGTGAACATATTCGCAACATTAAAAGAATGAACTATAATGCTCCAGAATACATTATAAATTGGTACAATATTTTGTCACCAATAAAAGTTCTCAGAATGCTGTGATAAAAGATAATAACTGCTTTAATCAAACCGAGACACTGCTCATAGAATTCTTATTTATAAAACCAGCACAATGACTCTTTGTAGAACCGACGAAAGAGTCTCAAAATGACTTCAATATAATCGAAATCCCAAAACAGCAAGGGAGTCTGTCTCACCTGTCAGGGATGATTTTGACTTGAAATCATTTTTTTCACCAATGGTACATCTGTAACAAAACCTGGCTGTGACACACAGTACATGCAACTACTGGAATGACCTGGAATTTTTTATTATCTGAAAGGAGTCACAATAACATAAAAAGACATATATGAACACAGGAAAAGAGAAAGATCCAAGGGACTGCTAATAGAACAGGATTTTAACTCAAATAACCACTAGGGTAGCTGGCTGTTAAAAAAAAAAACTTCTAGGACTGCCACCATCCATAGAGTTTACGGTCATTATGTACAGGGAATGAACTGAGAGAAAAATATCTGCTATGAATTACAGTGGGAAAGAATACTCTTAAGCCCCATACACACGGTCGGACTTTTTCATCAATTTGTCCGTCGGACAAAGTCTTATCTCCTGCTGGAATGATTTGCCGTCAACCCGGTCCGATCACACCAAATCCGAGCGTGTGTACGCTTGTCCGACGGACAAAGTGCTACGCATGCTCAGAAGAAATTCTGTGACGGAAGCGCTCGGTCAGGTAAAACTACCTTTCCTAATCGACACAGCACATTCGTCACGCTGCAATGTTAAAATGTCTTTAATGCAGCGCATTCTCTTTTTCTTTACAATGCAACAAGAATGACATGTTTTAGCTGCTCCTATTCACCCGCACTTCTCACAAACTTACTTCTTTATTACTTTGCAGCATTTATACACTACATGTTTATTTTTACTCTGAACGGAAAAGAATCTTTGTTATTTTTTTACCATGATTTGTCTTTTTTTTTTTTTTTTTTGGGGAATACATATTTGAATGTTTTTTTTTTTTTTTTTTGGAGGGGGGTTGTGTGTCTCAAATTACCAAAAACACATTATTTACATTTGTATTTCTTGCTTAAATTTACTAGGAGGTTGTTTGTTGTTGTTGCCCCTTGTTAATTCTACTTTAGGATTAGTGAAATGTACCAGCCTACTCAAAGAAAAACTGTCATTGTAGCAAAGTAAAACACAATAGTCAATGATTATTTCAAATCAAAAAAACCTTTATTTAGGTCACACCAACAAACCAAAGAGGAACGCAGCCATGGTGAAACTTGGGGAATTTGCAAAGTCTAGGCCCCCCACGGCAACCATCATTGTCCAAGCGTAGAAAATTGGGGGCCTGAGGAGTACGTATATTAAGGGGAGTGCAATCTGGTCGTGAAGTCCAAAGTATCCGGAAATGCAGCAGATGCCATCTAGGTCCCCAGGCTCTGGTACTACAAGAGGCTCCATCTTCTCTCACACCAGACTGATTGCAGGTCGTCACTCTCAGGTCTTCCTTCCACGCTTCCTTCCACGCTGTGGCTGTCGTGCTGGTGGGGTGGCAGAAGGAGGAGGAGGAGGAGGAGGAGGTGGAGCATGGTAGCTATGGCAAACATGTGTGACTGGGGTCATCTCCCCAGCCCTACCCTTATTTAGGACATGGAGGATGAGCCCCTCACACATGTTGCGTTGCCTCACCTCCATACCCATCATTTTTGTGACAACCACCGAGCCAAAGGTCTCCTCGTCGGCGGGTGTGGCATGTAGGGAGTCTGAAGCCTCTCTGATCATCCGGAGCGCTGACTGTGCCGCATAACCCCCCCTTCTCGCCCTTCTGTACGGAAGGCGGAGGAGAGGGATTTGGGAGTCAGTCAGGCTCCGAGGCCTAGCCCCCTCTTGGCTGCCACTACCCAGCTGGTGGCTGCCACTAACCCCTGCCTCCTCCTGACTGCCACCTTCCACAGCCACCTCCTGGCTGAGGTCTTCCTGTGTAGGAAAAAGGGACATAGTTTCAGTTATTTGTTCATCAAACACACACAATTCTCATCTAGTGACTGGTGCAAAATGTTTACAAATAGAAAACCATACAATTCTCAGCCCAGCAGTTTAGATTCTGGCCCCAAATGTCTCCCACACCACTGTCTGTTGATATGTCAAACACGTTAGGAACTAAGCAATTGGCGATCCTGAATTAAGTGAACATCATTCATTATTCCCATAAATGGTAACAAAACTACTATACCTGGAACAAGCTGGGCTCCTCCACCTCTTCCATACTGGAAGGCCCAGGTTGCTCCTCGGAAGCCTCATCAGGGGTGGGCTGTGCGCAAGGAAGCGTGGAAGGAGGAGTTGAGGTTGGCTCCGTGACATCAGCCTGGTCCTTCAGAAAATGGAGACTCTGATAGTACCAGAGCTTGGGGACATAGACCTCATCTGCTGAAGTTGCAGTTTCCTCAGACTTCACGACCTTCTTCCTCTCCCTGATATACGCACTCCTCAGGCTGCCAATTTTCTTTCTAATATCATCAACAGTTGCCGTGGGGAACCTTGGCTTGACAAATTCCACAAGTTCCTCCAAGGCTGCGTGCCTCTTTGGTTTGTTGGTGTAATGTGGGTGTATACCCTGCCACAATATGGGAAAATCCCTGTATTTGGCAATGAAGAGGGGGAGAAAACTCATGTCGTTGAATCCCTTCATATCAATCTCTGCAAGACACAACAACACACCAAACCCTATAAATTATGTCAGGCTAAACTCTCCTAATCTTCTCCATAAAGAAGCCTCAAGTTCAAATCAGTCTAGGCTAGTTATGTACCAACGTTAAATTGTACCTTCGTTTGTAGCGATCGTCTCGTGTGAGTTTTCTCTCCCCTCGTCTCCCAGATCGTGGCTACGACACAGGCGTGTGACGTTTTATATACACTGCGCATGCTTCAAACTCCGCCCGCCCCTGACGATCTTTCTCGTCTATTCCCCACCCCTTCTCTTTACGGCGTAGTGGGGAGAGCACATGGCGGGGACACAGCAGGTGCGCCACAAATATCCCACCAACGAGGAGGAGGACGAGGAAAGTCCGGAGGCAGAAACGTCCCGATCCCGGAACCTGAAATTCAAGGCCTCCAATATGTCATTTGGAGAAATGTTGGAGATGGTGGACATATTAAAGAGGAGCGACTATGATGGGAAGTATGGGCCTTACCTCAACCCCAATGTCCGCAAGGCCAAGATCATGTCTAAAGTTGTGAGAAGGCTGTACAATAATTTTGGGGTACAACGATCCAAGGAGCAACTCAGGAAACGCTGGTCAGACCTGAAACTGAGGGAGGCCGATCAGTACAGAAAGATCAAGAGAATTCTTCAAAAAAGTAAGTAGTTGTGTTTTGTGTTTGATTTCTTGCTTGCATACTGCTCCATTGTGTTTTGATTTTTACCAAGTTGTACATTCCAAAATGGCCACTTTCAGGTTCGTCTGTGCATTCGATCGTACTCAGCCTCGATCTTTCTGCCACTGTCATGGTCGTGTGTGTGTGCATTCGATCGTACGCAACCTCGATCGTTCGGCCACTTATAATACGATGTTTGGTGTTTTTTTGGGGAAAGGAAGTTTGTTCTCACTAGAAATGTCATCAAGAATGTAAAGCCAATTTATTCAATGTAAAGGAGAGGTCACTCAGTAGCTGTTTACCCATCTGGACTCTAGAGCACTAGTGCTGGGACACCCAAACCCCCTTTTTATTATGCTTTTCCACACATGTGCTCCAGTGGATACTAGAGGGGGGTCTCCATCACACAAACTTCGACCAAAAAGCTAGTCAGTTTAGCACCTTTACAAAGTGACTTCATTCATGTAGTTGACATTTGTAACTGGCCAAACTAAAATAGTGTCCGTCACTTTCAAGCAATGTTTGTCATTTCCTATTTCTGCCCTCAATAGCTTGTGTTGCTAAATCTTCCTTTTGGACATTCTCATAGGGGAGCGAAAACTTGGGCCGTCTGAGGAAACCCCCAAACCAACACCTACCAAAAAAGGGGAAAGAGCAGAAGCAGAGGAGGAGGAGGAGGAGGAAGGAGAGATCATCGAACTTGGAGAAATTGTCACCACAACAGGTGAGTGTGGGAGAACACAGCTACTGGTAAGCTAATCCATGTATGGCTGCCTCATTTCCAACACCCCATTTTTGTTTGTTTGTGGTTTTTAGGTGACGTGGATGTTGTGGAAGAAAAATCGCACTTTACCACAGAGAGTGCCCACGTACTCATCGGAGAGATAATGGTCTGCAATAGAGATCTAGATTACATAAAGCAAAACATCAATGATGTTCAACAAAAATTGAAGAACATCATTGATATTTTAGGAAAAATATGAAAACGCACCAAGTAATTAACACACATTTGTGCCAGCTTCAGAACACATTTGCAACTTAAAAACTGTCTGAAATTTGGAACATGCACACATTGTGTCCACATGTGCTAGCTCCCACCATGGTGGATGAATGGCAACGTTTTTTTGGGGGTGCAAACACTTTACGAACTTCGAAAGTGGTTGTGGTGAAGGGGTTGCACCCCCAAAAAACGTCCATTCATCCCCATGATGGAAAATGGCACTTTTGAAGCTTCTAGGCATGTGTTTTACCATCTAATGACCATTTTCAGTCCCAAATTGTGTGCATGTTCCAAATTTCCACTTTTCGGGGGTGACCCCCCATGTGATGAAGGCAAGATCAAACACACTTTGAACATATAGTCATGTCTGATCTTGTCTTTACTTTACAAAGTTGAACTTTCCAAGTTCCTAGGTTCTGTTTTGCTCCATGCCTGGTTTTACCAATTGCGGAATGTTTGTAAACAATGTTGTAAATAACCAAGATGTTGTCAGTTTTGGCGTGAAGATTGTAAACGCACTTGGGAATGTTTTCCTAGTAAACTTTTATTTTTCTAAATGTGTGGCTTCCTTATTTAAAAAACACAATGCATTATGTATGTAAAATGAAAAGGATATGGGGGGCAATGGGTGTTATTTACTAAAGGCAAATCCACTTTGCACTCCAATTTTCATTCCCGGGGAACTTTTTCAATGCACTTGTAGAGCATAGCGGATTTGACTTATGTAAATGACACCCACAGTGCTTTGTACGAAAACACGGAGCACAGCATTTTGGAGAATACACACATGTCAGACCTGGTGATGAAAAGGAGTATTTTGGGTGTCAGTTATGCAGTACAAACCTTCTCTAGACCAAAGATTAGGTAGCAAACACACAACATGAGAATAATCTTTTTGGGAAGAAGAGACTGTTACCTCCTTTTGCCCAGAAAGTGCATTCCCACTGTCGAAGGCAAAGGGAAAAAAATGTCAAAGTAAAATAAGCTAAAAAGAAGACTGAAATGACATGAAATCATAGGTTGGTTAAAATATCAGATTTATTAAAAAATGCCTCTCACACATCGTCAGGCAGAGCAATGGCCCCCCTACCCACAAAGTACTGCATATATTGGTCCCGGACCACACGGGAATTTAGAGGGGGCAAGCCTGGACGTGCCACTCGAAGGGCTGTGAGTTCGGCATTTGGAGGGCCCTCCACATCTGGGCCAACGGGCACCACATAGTTCCTGTTATGTCTTTTGAGGAAGTTGTGCAATATGCAACAGGCAAGAACTATGTGGTTCAGTTTGTATTCCGCCAAGTTAAATGCCGTCAGGAACAGGCGGAAGCGGCTGGCCAGGATGCCAAAAGCGTTCTCCACAACTCTTCTGGCTCTGGACAGCCTGTAGTTGAAGACCCTCTGGTCCGGGGTGAGGGTCCTCATCGGGAACGGCCTCATCACATGGGGAGTCAACGCAAACGCTTCATCTGCGACAAAGACGAAGGGGAGTCCTTCGGCATTCTCCTCTGGAGGTGGCAAGCACAGACTGCCACTTTGGAGACGCCAGTAGAACTCCGTGTGCGTAATGGCCCCACCATCCGATATCCGGCCGTTCATCCCCACGTCCACATACATAAACTCGTATGTTGCCGACACCACCGCCAACATCACTACACTATTAAACCCTTTATAATTATAATAGTAGGACCCCGAGTTGGGCGGTGGGACGATGCGGACGTGTTTCCCATCAATTGCCCCTCCGCAGTTAGGAAAGTCCCAACGGCTGGCAAAGTGGGAGGCCACAGTCTGCCATTCCTGTGGCGTGGAAGGGAACTGTGGAGTGAAACAAGAAAAAAAAATTAGTCACTTTGCACCTAAACATTGCAAGCAGATTAGACAATCAACATCTTGGAACAAGAGCATTGTATAAAATTGGAGGCTGGAAAGTATTTGCACAGAAAAGTAGAGGCTCCCCTTCACAGATTACTCACCCCCCCATCAATCCCCCCACTTCTGATGGGCCATTGGCAATAACTAGGGGTTTTGGGGGGGGGGGGGTGGTGGACAGCTAACCCTCTGCACTTCATTGATTGGCAAATGGCTCAATAATGTGGGGTAGTTTGGCCACACCCTCTGTACTTAACACTATTGGCAGGCCACTGCAAAGATAAAATAACATTCCACCCCCCCCCCCCCCCCACCCCCAAAAAAGGCAGGCACAGTGTGACATTATTAAATTACCAAGCAAGCTAATAGGAGGGAAAGAAGACAAAAAAATAGGAAATGGAATGTATGGAGGCAGTCCCTTGCACTACATGCTTTGCTGAATTCATCCCTAAAGATGCGCACTATAAAGAGGTAGGTATATAGTGTGTATGGACCTTGGTAAAGCCAGCAGATAAAGGATTGGTACCATCTGACAGAGCAGTTGGGGGTGGGGGTTCCTAATTTTTTTGCCCCCCCCCCCCCCCCACCAAAAGAACAAAAAAAGGGGGCTCTACATGAAGTAAACCACACAGCAAACATTTGTCCATATTTTAGGGGGTGTTTTGGGGCAAACAATACTATGCAGCAGACAAAAGACATTGCTTAAGTGACTAGGCCATAGGTGTCTATTGGGCAGAAGAGCATGCTGGTGAGGTAAGTGAAGGGAAAAATGCATGAAGGAGAAAAGGGGCACAGCATATTAGAACATATTGCAATCATGGTAATTAGGGAAGGAGGTCAAAAATACAAGTCATTAGCAAACAGAGCATACATAGAAGGGAATAGTAAAGTATAAATGTTACCTTAATATAGTCCTCCTGCAGGACCTGAATGATGGCAGAACAGGTCTCTGGAATAATGATTCCCAGGGCCTGGGGAGAGATACCTGAAGAGAACTTCAAATCCTGAAGACTTCTCCCTGTCGCCAAGTACCTCAACGTGGCAACAAGCCTCTGCTCCGGAGTAATGGCTTGTCTCATGCAGGTATCCTGCCGGCTGATAAAGGGGGTCAGCAAAGCCAAAAGACGGTGAAAATCGGGGTCCGTCATCCTGAGAAAGTTCCTGAAATCATCAGGATTATTCTCCCGGATCTCACGAAGCAAAGGCATGTGCGAGAACTGGTCACGCTGAAGCAACCAATTCTTGGTCCACATACTCCTCGTCACTCTGTTCATGGACGGGTCTTGGGTCAAAGCTAAAAGCCCGACACCAATTCCGCGTACAGCACGAACTCGGCGACGAGTACGCACGGGAAACATCGCTCAGAAGGTCACAAAACGGTCGGCTGGTCCGAGCGTGTGTATGGGGCTTTAGGAGGGTTAAGACATAGTATTGCAGCTATTTTATTGCTCAGAGAGAGATATTCCCATTGAGGGGTAAAGCTAGCCTTATAACTATAAGGGTTGGTTTTGGATTTGCCAACACTAATGTATCTTTTGAAAATAATAGCTTTTAATAAAGTTTTTGAATCTTGATAGATCACTGCCCTCAAAAGTAGTCAATAAGGGGTGTCTGGTGGTAAACACAGACATGAGACTTTCAAGTGATTCATTTTCCTGATGCCAAACCTAGCAGCATACATATTACTGCACAGATCTGAAATTAATTCACAAACAAGATTCAAGTAAGAATACATATGCCTCTTGTGTTTTGGCAATATTTGCTAATCCCAGAGTTCTGCTTTATAAAATATGCAAATAAGGGATTTGGACTTTCCTGATCTGCATTTTTGTTCAAAGTCAGTGCGGTTGATCTACTAAAGGCAAAAAGGAGCTGCACTTCACAAGAGAATTTTCCCCAGAGCTTAAAGAATCGGGTGAGGCTGTGCTGACTTCCATTATCCAATCATGTGCAGTGAATTTTTTATTTTTTTTCCTTGAATGCAATTGGGTGTTCTTTGCAATGTACAATTTTCTCACATTAACTAAGCTCTAAGGAAAATGTGCTTGCAAAGTGCAACTTTCCTTGCAAAGTGAACGGCGTATGTGCTTTTAGTAAATCAACCCCAGTGACTCAGATAGATAGTATTGAAGCCCATGGATCAGTGCAAAACCAGACAACTAGCATCTTCAGAAGCAGGTCAACAACAACAACCCCCATTTTTCTCTAGGCCAAAGTTTACTTGAAGAATTATCACATTATATATGAGAGGACCGATGAAAATGGAAAATTGTATCAAATACTTACCGTAAGTTTCCTTTCCTGACACCAATACATGGCAGCATACATATGATATAGCTCCGCCCCTATATCCACCCACAGGACCTGTTTAGCTCTATAATAGTCTGACTGAGAGCTACCTCCCCCATTCTCCTTTTTGTCCTCAAAAGATCAACACCTACAGACCGTTACACTCAGGACAAAGCTCTTACCTGATGACTACATCGGAGTCCATCTGGGTTCAAGCCTCTCCCAGTACCCAGTCTTACATCTTAGGCTGCTAAACGCACAAGATGGGGAACCCCTTCTGGTGGTCTTTTGGGGTTGAGGTGTTCTCTGATCAGAGACGACAATCCTCTTGTGGCATGCCTGCTTTGGAGTCCGAATCCAGAAGCTGGGACTGCATGATGTCTTCTCTACTTTGGAACTCTTTCCAGGTCTGTCAATTTCTTTAAAACTTTTTTATTTTTCTTGCTCTCGTGTCTCTAAAGACCCCATACACAATGCGCCGCTTTTGTTGTCTGATTTCCTTTAGATTTGCTGGGACCATGTAGTGCAGGGGCCTGTCTGATTGCATACAAATTGAGGGTCTTAAGGTTTGACCTCATATTGTGTGGTTTTGGTAAATCTGAGGGAAAAAATCTAGGATTGTATGATGCGTAGCCAGCTTAAAAGTGTCCTTTTGTGTGGATGGGCGTTGGCTTCCCTACAATTAGAACAGAAGTGAGAGAGGGCCGAGTCTCTCTCAGGTACTCTATTTACAGAGCACAAATGGTCAGGTAATGTATGCCTTTGGTATTCAGGCATCCAGAGAGGCAGCATCTCATTCTGAGGAACAGTCAATGACAGGTCTGGCTATCCTAGTAATGGGGATAGAAGGGGGAGGATCAATGTATTACTAGAGGATGGGGGGGGGGGGGGGTTGCCCAGATTTCTTTTATTTAAATTTATTACTCTTTTCCCCAAAAAAAGGGGGGTATATATGTATTTTTTTCTCTCTCTCTCTCTCTCTCTCTCGCTGCCCTCATTTCTCTCTGATGCCATGCTCTCAAGTCTCCCTTACACCTTTCGGTTCTTCCGCCAGCATAAGCCTAACACCACATAACCAAGACCACCGCAATACCAGGTAAGGGCCAACTTTGGGTAAGTAAGAAGATGCTGGAAAAAGTGTGCGTTCTGCCCTGGCGAGCATGTCTTCCTGTCTATTGCAGACCCGGATGCTCACACACCCACTCTAGGAGGTCCAGAGAACGCACACCGCTTCTCCTCTGAGGGCTCAGAGCCCAAAAGGCAAATGTTGGTCATGTGGAGATCCCCCTATGCCTGGAAAGCTACTTTGCATCAACTGCTTCAGGCAGCTTGCCAGAGACCAGGAGTATGAGAGTCAGCAGGTGTCAACCTTGCTCAAGAAATGAGTCCCCAACTCCCTGGCAGAAATTTCCGGTCATCTGTGGTAACCAGGGACAGAATCGGATGAACAGTGTGGGCCCTGCACCAGGTCTAAACCAACCCATTCTAACTAGAGGGGTACCAGTCACTTCAGGTGTGACGCCAGCCCAGCAGATTAGGCAGGCTGATTCCCCAGTATTACAGTTAACCTTCCAGGCAGAGGGAGAAGATATCGCCTCCTCCTCGGCAGAGGATCCTGAAGATTCAGGCTTTGGTTTTGCGTTACCACCATTCATTAAGGCAGTAAAAGCTGCACTGGAATGGGAGGATCCGGAACCTCCTCCAAAGAAGGAGAAAACCTATTATCACACACCATACAATCAGATTTTAAATTGTGTGGCAATCGCTGCACAACACACCTTTATCCTTTCAGGGCACCCCAAATGCGAAGTGATTCTACTGTGATTGTCGGGTGGGAAAACGTGCCTTTAAAAACATTGTGCAAAGCTGGTCACCCCTAAATAGGAGCAGGGGCTTCTTTTTGCACACGCCAAGTGACTGGGCCTCCCCTCATGCGAGTTGCAAAATTGTGTACAAATCGCCCTTTGAAAACCGCATAGCAGGAACACTTGTCCCCTCTACTTGATTATATCAAATGCCTCTGAAAAGTGACCTAGGCACAGATCACTTTTCAGTGCAATAGCAAAGCCTGCTGCAAGTGTGAACAAGCCTTTGGGTTCCATAGGAGGAACCTAAAGAAACAGGTAAGCTATCTTTCCTCTTATGACAGAAATAAAAGGCCTGTTTCAGGAAGAATGGGAAAAGGGGGAGAGAAAATCCTCCTAAACAAATAGGTTGCAGAAGTTGTATCCACTAACGGAGGAGGAATGCGACTCCTTTATCTAACCCACCAACGGTGGATGTGGCAGTCACCAGACTGGCCAAGAATGTGACACTTCCGATGGAAGGAAGACTCTTCCTCCTTTCACAATATCCTTGATTGACGCATTGACATGGACTTAAGAAAGTTTTACCTCACGGCAGGTGGGGCTTGGAAACCCGCCATTGCTTTAACATCCGTAGCAAGTGATATGCGAGTGTGGGTTGCAGAACTTGGAGTATGCGATCAAAATCCAGCTGCCAAAAGAAAAAATCATCAAGGCTCTTGATGAGATAAAACTCTTGGCGGACTTCACAGGTGAGGCAGCTATAGACATCATTCAATGGTCCTCCAGAGCCATGCTCAGCTCAGTCAGAGCCAAAAGAGCAATGCGGCTAAAACCCTGGGCAGCTGACGCATGCTCAAAGCAGAATTGCTGTAAACTGCCTTTTGATGGGAAGGCGCTGTTTGGCCAAAAAACTGGAGACTGCCATCTCCAGGGTTACAGGAGGAAAATCAGGTCTTCTGCCCCAAGATTGAATATTTTTGCCTCATTAACCATCTGCAATGTGAGCCGGTTCCTCTCACGCTACCCTCATCCATTAGCAGAGGGGACGGACGCCTTTACCCATCCTTGGGTTGGGCAACTGGCCTATGCCTTTCCTCCAATTTCCTTAATCTTGAAATCCCTCAGGAGATTAACAAAATTTGACAATCATCACAGTATTAGGGCTCTCTGGCAATGGATCTCAGTGTGTGCACACTGATCACTTTGATGGTGACTCCTCATCTCCTATCTGAAGGAGATACCCTACATCCGCAACCATCAAGACTGACCTTAGCGGCCTGAAGATTGTAAGGCAGGGGTTACAGGAGTTAGGATGTTTTCCAGAGGGTTTTAGAACTTTAAAGAGTTCCAGAAAGGGGTCTACCAATGCCATCTACTCCAAAATATGGAATGGGTTCACGAGCTTTGAAGCTGGACGTCAGTTTGACCCAAATGTATCTCAAATCCTGTGTTTGCTGCAATCTGGATTGTATTTGGTGCTCAGTTCATTAAGGTGCAAATTTCAGCCATCTTGGCTTTTACCCAAAATAAATTGGCAGCAAACCTGCTGGTGGAGCACTTCATGAGAGCGGTATTTAGACTATGCCCTCCCAAGAGAAATAGGTTCCCTCAATGGGACCTGGCAGTAGTCCTCAATTTTCTAGAAAACCCTCCTCGTACTCCGGCAGAAGACTGTTCATTATGGGATATCACCTTTAAAAACAGCTTTCCTATTAGCCATAACTTCAGGGGGAAGGGTGTCGGAACTCCAAGATTGGGGGAAGCAGAACCTTATTCCTTGTTCTTCCCAGACAGGGTTGTGCTGAGACCATTGGGTAATTTTGTCCCAAATGTGGCAACGATATTTCATCTCTCCAGTGAATGGGTGCTTCCAGCCTTCCCAGCTGAATCAGATGCTGATCTACATGAGTTGGACGTTCCAAAAGTCCTCAAAGCCTATCTCCAGGCTACTTCTACATTCAGACATTCTGACAGACATTTTCATCATCATGAAAATTTAAAGGGAAAGAGGCCTCGGCCAGAACCAGCGTGGCCTGGATAGTAAAAAATATTCACCGGGGATATAGAGCTGGGAAGGATCCTCCAGAGGTGGTTAGAGCTCACTCAACCAAGGCGATGTCGTCTTCTTGGGCGGCACGGGCAGGATTGTCTCTGGAGACAGTCTGCAAAGAGGCTAGCTGGTTATCACATCATATGTTCTTAAAACACTACAGGGTGGATCCAGCAGCTCTTACTACAGCAGAGTTTGGGAAGAAAACCATCCAAGCTTTTATGGAAAGGAAAATGACGGTAAGTATTTGATACAATTTTCCATTTTCATCGCTCCTCTCATATATAATGTGATAATTCTTCAAGGAAACTTTGGCCTTGAGAAAAATGGGGGTTGTTGTTGTTGACATGCTAGTTGTCTGGTTTTGCACCGATCCATGGGCTTCAATACTATCGGAGTCACTGGGGCTGATTTACTAAAAGCACATATGCTGTTGACTTTGCAAGGAAAGTTGAACTTTGCAAGTAAATTCTCCCTAGAGCTTAGTGAATGTGATGACATTTTACATTGCAAAGAACACCCAATTACATGCAAGGAAAATAAAAAAAAATATTTCAGTGCACATGAACGATTAATGAAAGTCAGCACAGCCTCACCCGATTCTTTAAGCTCTGGGGAAAATTCTCTTGTGAAGTGCAGCTCCTTTTTCCTTAACCACTTGCCTACCAGCTTCCTGACCAAGCCATTTTTCAGCTTTCAGCGCTGTCGCATTTTGAATGACAATTGCGCGGTCATGCAACGCTGTACCCAAATAAATTTTTTATCATTTTTTCCCCACAGATAGAGCTTTATTTTGGTGGTATTTGATCACCTCTGCGTTTTTTATTTCTTGCGCTATAAACAAAAGAAGAGGGACAAGTTTGAAAAAACATAATATTTTTTACTTTTTATTATAATAAATATCCAATTTTTTTTTTTTTTAAACAAATTTTTTCCTCAGTTTAGGCCGATACGTATTCTTCTACATATTTTTGGTAAAAAAAATCGCAATAAGCGTATATTGATTGGTTTGCGCAAAAGTTATAGCGTCTACAAAATAGGGGATAGATTTATAGCATTTTTATATTTTTTTTTTTTTACTAGTAATGGCGGCGATTTGCGATTTTTATCGTGACTGCGACATTGCGGCGGACACTTCGGACACTTTTGACTCATTTTTGGGACCATTCACATTTATACAGCGATCCGTGCTATAAAAATGCATTGATTACTGTATAAATGTGACTGGCAGGGAAGGGGTTAACGCTAGGGGGCGCTTCAGGGGTTAATGTGTACCCTATCTTGGTGATTCTTACTGTGGGGGGAGGGGACTGACTGGGGGAGGAGACCGATCGGTGTCCCTATGTACAAGGGACACACCATCGGTCTCCTCTCCTCTGACAGGACGTGGATCTGTGTGTTTAAACACACAGATCCATGTCCTGCTCGATTACCGGGCAATCGCGGGTGCCTGGCGGTCATTGCGACCGCCGGGCACGCGCACCGGGGCCCCAGCTACGCGGCGGCCAAATTGTAGACGACGTCATATGACGGCGGCCCGCCACAGTAGCTGCACCGTCCCGCCGTCATTTGACAGTGGGCGGGCAGCTAGTGGTTAAATCAACCACACTGACTTTGAACAAAAATGCAGATCAGGAAAGTCAGGGGGGAAGTCCAAATCCCTTATTAGCATATTTTATAAAGCTGAACTCTGGGATTAGCAAATATTGTCAAAACACAAGAGGCATATGTATTCTTACTTGAATCTTGTTTGCGAATTACTTCCAGATCTGTGCAGTAATACAGTATGAAATGTTGTCTCTGTGCAGGAGCCTTCTGTAAAAAATCCAGTCACTGCTTCTTTCTCTCCCTGTGCAGGGTGACTGGTCTTGTAGCCACCCTCTCCTGTAGGCAGCTTATAGTGGGTAAGCCTGCTAGGCCCCTTCCACAGCTTTGCTTTCTATACAAGCAATGAAAAACTTGAAAGAGAACAGAGAATACTAATGAACGAGAAATCCTAACCGTTTCTACCACATCCCAGAACGTCTAGAAAAACTGGTTTGGGTTGCCCCAAGGGATTGTATGGGTAGAGATAATGGCAGGAAAATGAGGGTAAAGAGAGTAAATTATGTATTAAAGTAAAAAATATCTTTATTAAAGTACTAAATACATAAATTGGTGTATATCACATACTAAGAGCAAAAAATACAAACACATGATATAATCTACCAACTACCAAATTGTTGAAATACACAAATAAATCCGCCCTCAGGGTCAGATGTAAGTGATGGTTACAACAAAACCCGACATGTTTCGGAAAATTGATGGTGTGTCCATATCCTTCCTCAGGGTTTGTATGGTAGCGTGTAGAAGCTACCTGTACAAGCAGTGTGCAATTGCTCATCCAGCCTTTTGGCTAAGATCAAGTGTAGTATTTGTTCTTATCAGTGATCCAGTGGAGGCACTGTGCTACTATCCTGACCTGACCAAGGTTGGGGTGCTGGCTATGCAAATCTGCTGGAGTGATGGGGACCTGGAAGGTTAGTACTGGCAGGAACAGAAACCAGAGCGCTCAAGCAATATTGGGGGCTGGTAGTAAATTCTCCCTGGGAAAGCTGGATGGGTCCATTACCTCCTGTTTTGAGCAGGCTACCTTGTCTGGCCATGGGCTGGGAAGGCAGAGGGTCCACGGTGTCTGTGTCCCCTGGGAGTGGTTGCCCTAGAAGTGCTCTTAGTAACACTTGGGTGTGGGACCCCACGGGTTTAAAAAGGCACATGGTCACAGTCAACAAAAGCTTTCCGGGGGCAATTTTTGCTTACCAGGTCTCAGTTGACTAGGCCACTACACAATTCGGCATGGACACTTTTATATTTATTTATTTTTTATTTATTTTTCTCCCCAAATGTGTCACCTTTGACTTTTGTGTGTGTTTTTTAGGATTGAAGGGTGTGAGTCCTCGGACTTACCCTGACGTCTAGGGGGAGGATGTTTGGCCCTCAGGTTCCTTGCTCGCCTGCCTCTGGGGGGGTTCTCTCTTCGGAAGAGCTCCCCTGACTTAGTATTTGGGGATGGCTTTGGCTGTCCCAGAAGAACGGGGTCTGCCAGGCCTTTTGGCTAGGCAGACCATGTAAACCTATGTCCCTGTCAGGAGCCTTGCACTTTTTTGTGTGTGTTCATATGCACGCTTTTTGTACACTTACGTTTTTTTTTGTTACAGGATTTTGCACCACCGCTGAGCTAAAACAAGCCCCAAAAAAACAAGCAATGTGCAACACAGCGATCATGTTGCTACTACTTTTAAAATGTAACAGCTGGGATTACAAAGGCATTTAATGCACATAAATCATATTTATATCCTTTGTGTCTATTCAGGCTTGGTGATTACTCAGTAAAGCCTGAGCACTGTTACATGTGGCAGGCACATGCTTCCCCATATCCATAAACCCTGTTCCATTAACTAAAGCTCTGGCAGTGCAGGTAAGTGACTTTCTAAGTCCCGCTACAAATCAAAAGGAGAATGAAGATTCGCAGTCCAAGGACCACGGCTATGGAGCGCTCTACCCACGAACATCCGCATGGAAGAAAACCATCGGGCCTTCAGAAAAAGACCCACCTCTTCTAATGCCCCGTACACATGGTCGGATATTCCAATGGAAAAAGTACGATCGGATTATGTTGTCAGAAAATCCGATCATGTGTGGGCTCTAGCAGGCTTTTTCCAACCGAATTTCCGTCTGAAAAAATTTGAGAGCCTGATCTAAAATTTTCCGACAACAAAATCCGATCTGACTTTTTCCGATCGTGTGTAGAGAATTCCGATGCACAGAGTGCCATGCATGCTCAGAAGAAATTTGGAGAAGAAAGCTATTGGCTACTGGCCTCTACGTAGTCCCGTTGTACGTTTTACTTTTCAAAGAATACCCAATAACACACAAGAAAAAAATAAAGCATTTTTGCTTGCACGTGATTAAATAAGGTTCTATATCTTGATTTCTGTATGTCAGATTTTCCTAGATAACTCGTAAACTGCAAGCTAAACAGCACCAATCAATGTCACATTGCAGCTGCAAAGGCAAGGGAGATCTTGTGATGTGTAACAAAGATTTGCAATGCTCCTATATTTTGTTACCAGAAGCACCTATAGGACTTGTAGTGTGTTCGTGGCAGGCAGGCAGAGCTCCTATATTTTGTTACCAGAAGCACCTATAGGACTTGTAGTGTGTTAGTGGCAGGCAGGCAGAGCTCCTATATTTTGTTACCAGAAGCACCTATAGGACTTGTAGTGTGTTAGTGACAGGCAGGCAGAGCTCCTATATTTTGTTACCAGAAGCACCTATAGGACTTGTAGTGTGTTAGTGGCAGGCAGGCAGAGCTCCTATATTTTGTTACCAGAAGCACCTATAGGACTTGTAGTGTGTTAGTGACAGGCAGGCAGAGCTCCTATATTTTGTTACCAGAAGCACCTATAGGACTTGTAGTGTGTTCGTGGCAGGCAGGCAGAGCTCCTATATTTTGTTCCCAGAAGCACCTATAGGACTTGAAGTGTGTTAGTCCCATCACACACACAGAGCTATATTTTCTTCCCAGAAGCACCTATAGGACTTGAAGTGTGTTAGTCCCATTACACACAAAGAGCTATACTTTGTTCCCAGAAGCACCTATAGGACTTGAAGTGTGTTAGTCCCATTACACACACAGAGCTATATTTTCTTCCCAGAAGCACCTATAGGACTTGAAGTGTGTTAGTCCCATTACACACACACAGCTATATTTTCTTCCCAGAAGCACCTATAGGACTTGAAGTGTGTTAGTCCCATTACACACACAGAGCTATATTTTCTTCCCAGAAGCACCTATAGGACTTGAAGTGTGTTAGTCCCATTACACACACAGAGCTATATTTTCTTCCCAGAAGCACCTATAGGACTTGAAGTGTGTTAGTCCCATTACACACACAGAGCTATATTTCTTCCCAGAAGCACCTATAGGACTTGAAGTGTGTTAGTCCCATCACACACACAGAGCTATATTTCTTCCCAGAAGCACCTATAGGACTTGAAGTGTGTTAGTCCCATCACACACACAGAGCTATATTTTCTTCCCAGAAGCACCTATAGGACTTGAAGTGTGTTAGTCCCATTACACACACAGAGCTATATTTTCTTCCCAGAAGCACCTATAGGACTTGAAGTGTGTTAGTCCCATTACACACACAGAGCTATATTTTCTTCCCAGAAGCACCTATAGGACTTGAAGTGTGTTAGTCCCATTACACACAAAGAGCTATACTTTGTTCCCAGAAGCACCTATAGGACTTGAAGTGTGTTAGTCCCATTACACACACAGAGCTATATTTTCTTCCCAGAAGCACCTATAGGACTTGAAGTGTGTTAGTCCCATTACACACACAGAGCTATATTTTGTTCCCAGAAGCACCTATAGGACTTGAAGTGTGTTAGTCCCATTACACACACAGAGCTATATTTTCTTCCCAGAAGCACCTATAGGACTTGAAGTGTGTTAGTCCCATTACACACACAGAGCTATATTTTCTTCCCAGAAGCACCTATAGGACTTGAAGTGTGTTAGTCCCATTACACACACAGAGCTATATTTTCTTCCCAGAAGCACCTATAGGACTTGAAGTGTGTTAGTCCCATTACACACACAGAGCTATATTTTCTTCCCAGAAGCACCTATAGGACTTGAAGTGTGTTAGTCCCATTACACACACAGAGCTATATTTTCTTCCCAGAAGCACCTATAGGACTTGAAGTGTGTTAGTCCCATCACACACACAGAGCTATATTTCTTCCCAGAAGCACCTATAGGACTTGAAGTGTGTTAGTCCCATCACACACACAGAGCTATATTTTGTTCCCAGAAAGCACCTATAGGACTTGAAGTGTGTTAGTCCCATTACACACACAGAGCTATATTTTCTTCCCAGAAGCACCTATAGGACTTGAAGTGTGTTAGTCCCATCACACACACAGAGCTATATTTTCTTCCCAGAAGCACCTATAGGACTTGAAGTGTGTTAGTCCCATTACACACACAGAGCTTATTTTCTTCCCAGAAGCACCTATAGGACTTGAAGTGTGTTAGTCCCATTACACACACAGAGCTATATTTTCTTCCCAGAAGCACCTATAGGACTTGAAGTGTGTTAGTCCCATTACACACACAGAGCTATATTTTCTTCCCAGAAGCACCTATAGGACTTGAAGTGTGTTAGTCCCATTACACACACAGAGCTATATTTTCTTCCCAGAAGCACCTATAGGACTTGAAGTGTGTTAGTCCCATTACACACACAGAGCTATATTTTCTTCCCAGAAGCACCTATAGGACTTGAAGTGTGTTAGTCCCATCACACACACAGAGCTATATTTTCTTCCCAGAAGCACCTATAGGACTTGAAGTGTGTTAGTCCCATCACACACACAGAGCTATATTTTCTTCCCAGAAGCACCTATAGGACTTGAAGTGTGTTAGTCCCATTACACACAAAGAGCTATACTTTGTTCCCAGAAGCACCTATAGGACTTGAAGTGTGTTAGTCCCATCACACACACAGAGCTATATTTTCTTCCCAGAAGCACCTATAGGACTTGAAGTGTGTTAGTCCCATCACACACACAGAGCTATATTTTGTTCCCAGAAGCACCTATAGGACTTGAAGTGTGTTAGTCCCATTACACACACAGAGCTATATTTTCTTCCCAGAAGCACCTATAGGACTTGAAGTGTGTTAGTCCCATCACACACACAGAGCTATATTTTCTTCCCAGAAGCACCTATAGGACTTGAAGTGTGTTAGTCCCATTACACACACACAGCTATATTTTCTTCCAGAAGCACCTATAGGACTTGAAGTGTGTTAGTCCCATTACACACACAGAGCTATATTTTCTTCCCAGAAGCACCTATAGGACTTGAAGTGTGTTAGTCCCATTACACACACAGAGCTATATTTTCTTCCCAGAAGCACCTATAGGACTTGAAGTGTGTTAGTCCCATTACACACACAGAGCTATATTTTCTTCCAGAAGCACCTATAGGACTTGAAGTGTGTTAGTCCCATTACACACACAGAGCTATATTTTCTTCCCAGAAGCACCTATAGGACTTGAAGTGTGTTAGTCCCATCACACACACAGAGCTATATTTTGTTCCCAGAAGCACCTATAGGACTTGAAGTGTGTTAGTCCCATCACACACACAAGGCTATATTTTCTTCCCAGAAGCACCTATAGGACTTGAAGTGTGTTAGTCCCATTACACACAAAGAGCTATACTTTGTTCCCAGAAGCACCTATAGGACTTGAAGTGTGTTAGTCCCATCACACACACAGAGCTATATTTTCTTCCCAGAAGCACCTATAGGACTTGAAGTGTGTTAGTCCCATCACACACACAGAGCTATATTTTGTTCCCAGAAGCACCTATAGGACTTGAAGTGTGTTAGTCCCATTACACACACAGAGCTATATTTTCTTCCCAGAAGCACCTATAGGACTTGAAGTGTGTTAGTCCCATCACACACACAGAGCTATATTTTCTTCCCAGAAGCACCTATAGGACTTGAAGTGTGTTAGTCCCATTACACACACAGAGCTATATTTTCTTCCCAGAAGCACCTATAGGACTTGAAGTGTGTTAGTCCCATCACACAGAGCTCCTCTATTTTCTTTGCATAAGCACCCACAGGACTTCTAGTGTGTTAGTGGCATCACACAGAGCTCCTATATATTCTTCTCAGCAGCACCCACAGGACTTCTAGTGTGTTAGTGGCATCACACAGAGCTCCTCTATTTTCTTTGCAGAAGCACCCACAGGACTTCTAGTGTGTTAGTGGCATCACACAGAGCTCCTCTATTTTCTTTGCAGAAGCACCCACAGGACTTCTAGTGTGTTAGTGCATCACACAGAGCTCCTCTATTTTCTTGCAGAAGCACCCATAGGACTTCTAGTGTGTTAGTGGCATCACACAGAGCTCCTCTATTTTCTTTGCAGAAGCACCCATAGGACTTCTAGTGTGTTAGTGGCATCACACAGAGCTCCTATATATTCTTCTCAGCAGCACCCACAGGACTTCTAGTGTGTTAGTGGCATCACACAGAGCTCCTCTATTTTCTTTGCAGAAGCACCCACAGGACTTCTAGTGTGTTAGTGGCATCACACAGAGCTCCTCTATTTTCTTTGCAGAAGCACCCATAGGACTTCTAGTGTGTTAGTGGCATCACACAGAGCTCCTCTATTTTCTTTGCAGAAGCACCCACAGGACTTCTAGTGTGTTAGTGGCATCACACAGAGCTCCTCTATTTTCTTTGCAGAAGCACCTATAGGACTTCTAGTGTGTTAGTGGCATCACACAGAGCTCCTATATTTTCTTCTCAGCAGCACCCACAGGACTACCGACTACAATGGCTGGAAGACCGCCAAGGGGAGGCAGAGCGTGCAGAGCCAAGAACACAGGGCAGGCAGGCTCTGTTTCTAGTGGACGTGGCCGTGGACGTGGACGTGGTCGTGCATCGTCATCAGCACGTGGCCATGGGACACGCGCGTCTTTGTTTTCGGCAGCTGGACATGTGGAGCCGCATCATGCTGAAGGCTTGGTAGAATGGATGACCAAGCCCTCCTCATCCTCCTCATCCTCTCTCACCCAGGCTCAGGGTACTGACAGAGCATCATCAGCCACCCCTTCCCTAGACCCACCATGTCCTCCTGAGGAGTCCCCCGAACTCTTTGAGCACAGTGTTGGGTACATGCTCCAGGAGGATGCCCAACGATTCGAAGGCTCGGATGACGATACCCAGCTTGAGGAATCTGGCAGTACAGTTCCACCAGCTGCAGCTTACTGCCAGGTTTGCTCTAGTGGTGAAGAGGGAGGGGATGATGAGGTCACTGACTCCACGTGGGTGCCTCAAGGGAGAGAGGAGGAGGACGAGGAGGAGGAGGATGCGGCGTCACATGTCCAACGAGGCAGGATGCCCCCTGGAGGCCAGGTAGAGGCCAGCACAGCAACTGTACAACACCGCAGAGCTCCGCCTGTGCAGGGCGCTGCCTCTGCACGTTATCAGAAAAGTTCTTTGGTGTGGGCCTTTTTTGAGACGAGTGCAGCAGATCGCACCACTGCTATTTGCAATATTTGTCTCAAGCGTATCTCGCGTGGCCAAAACATCAGCCGCTTGGGCACGACAAGCATGACCAGACATATGGCGACCTGCCATGCAGCTCGTTGGCAGGCACACATAAAAGACCCACACCAAAGAACTAAGCGGACCTCTCCTTGCTCCTCCTCAGCTGGGATCTCCATCCCCACTACACCTTCAGTCCTCTCTGAAAGCTGCTCTGAGAGGACTGAAGGTGTAGAATTCGGTGTGTCACAACCAAGTACTTGCAGTACACCGACGTCCGAATGCAGCAGGCAAATTTCCCTGCCCCAGCTGCTGGACCGTAGAAAGAAGTACACTCCCAGCCATCCACATGCCCAGCGGTTGAATGCTAGCCTTGCTAAATTGCTAGCACTTCAACTGCTGCCTTTTCAGTTGGTAGACTCGGCCCCCTTCCGTGAGTTTGTTCAATGTGCGGTTCCTCAGTGGCAGGTTCCCAAACGCCACTTTTTCTCGCGGAAGGCGATTCCGTCTCTCTACCGGCATGTGGAGGGCAATGTCCATGCCTCGCTGGACAGGGCGGTCAGCGGTAAGGTGCATATTACCGCTGACTCATGGTCCAGCAGGCATGGACAGGGACGGTACCTTTCTTTCACGGCCCATTGGGTCACTCTATTGGCAGCTGGGAGGGATGCAGGACAAGGTGCAGTAGTGTTGGAGGTTGTTCCGCCACCACGCCTCCAAAACGCGACTACTGCTACTGGTTGTGACACACCTCTCTCCTCCACCCCCTCCTCTTCTTCTTCCTCCAGTGCTCTGTCCTTGGAACCAGCGGTGCTCCGTAGGCGTACAAGGGGCTACGCAAGTACGCAGGCAAAAAGATGCCATGCCGTGCTTGCGCTGGTGTGTTTGGGGGACAGGAGCCACACTGGGCCAGAGGTTCTGGCAGCTCTGCAGGGGCAGGCCGAGAGGTGGTTGACGCCACGTCAGCTTAAGCCAGGAATGGTCGTTTCTGACAATGGCACCAACCTCCTCTCCGCCCTGCGACAGGGGCAGCTCACCCATGTGCCCTGCATGGCTCACGTCCTCAACCTGGTGGTGCAGCGGTTCTTGGGCAGGTTCCCAGGCTTACAGGATGTCCTGAGGCAGGCCAGGAAAGTCTGTGTGCATTTCCGCCGATCTTATAATGCCAGTGCTCGGCTGACTGAGCTGCAAAAGGAGCTGAACCTGCCCAAGAACCGCCTAATATCTGACATGCCCACCAGGTGGAACTCAACGTTGGCCATGCTGCAGCGACTGCACGCGCAGCAGAGGGCCATCAATGAGTACCTTTGCGACTACGGCACCAGGACAGGGTCAGGGGAGCTTGGTTTTTTTTCCCCACGTCAGTGGAGCATGATCAGGGATGCATGCACTGTCCTCTCACCATTTGAGGAGGCCACGAGGATGGTGAGCAGTGACAGTGCATGCATCAGTGACACTGTCCCTCTTGTCCACCTGTTGGAGCATACGCTGCGTGGGATAATGGACAGGGCACTTGAGGCAGAACAGAGGCAGGAAGAGGAGGACTTCCTTGCCTCTCAAGGCCCCCTTTATCCGGACAGTGTTCCTTCTGTCCCACCCATCACACAGGAAGAGGATGAGGAGGAGGAGGAGGAGGAGGAGGAGGATTGTGTGAGCATGGAGGTGGAGCCTGGCACTCAGCATCAGCAGCAGCAGTCTTTTAGGGATGATGTACAGTCCCAACAAGCCAGTGGACTTGTACGTGGCTGGGAGGAGGTGGCTGGCGATCATGTCATCCTCAGTGACCCAGAAGACTCCGGACCGAATGCCTCAGCTAACCTACGCTGCATGGCCTCCCTGATCCTGCAAAGCCTGCGGAAGGATCCTCGTGTTCTTCGGATCAAGGAGAGGGACCATTACTGGCTGGCCACTCTCCTTGATCCGCGGTACAAGGGTAAGGTTGCGGACCTTATCTTGCCGTCGCAGAGGGAGCAGAGGATGAGACATCTCAGGGAGGCCTTGCAGAAAGGTCTGTGCAACGCGTTCCCAGAAACTGGGAGGCTACAAACTCCTGGTCCTGGGCGACGAGTTGCTGAGGCTTCGGTCAGTGGCAGAAGGAGCGGTGGGGAAGGTGGACGTCTGACCGATGCGTTCAGACAATTTTTTAGTCCGCAGCCCCAAGGTATGATCGGTTCCAGCAACCATCGCCAGCGTCTGATATACATGGTGCAGGAATACCTTGGGGCAAGGTCAGACTTGGACACCTTTCCCACCGAAAATCCTCTGGCTTACTGGGGTCCTGAGGATGGATCACTGGCCAGAGCTTGCACAGTATGCAATTGAGCTACTGGCCTGTCCTGCCTCCAGCGTTCTTTCCGAACGCACATTCAGTGCTGCTGGAGGATTTGTGACTGATCATAGGGTGCGCCTGTCCACCGCCTCGGTTGATCGACTGACATTCATCAAAATGAATCAGTCTTGGATCACCACCAGCTACCAGGCACCTGAGGCGGATATAACCGAATAATTTTTAATGTCACATCCCTTCAAGACTGCCTATGCTGATGCTGAGTGACTGTCCTCTTATGTTCACTGACTATCCTCTTCCTCCTCCTCAATGATCCATGCCACAGCACCAGTGCCTAAGGCACAATTTTTCAGCCCCTGTTTAACAGGGGCGTGTACTTACAATTTTTTAAAAAATGCTTTGCAACACGTGTGACTGCTGTGCTCCAAGTACAGTCTCTGTGAGGGCCGTGTTGCAGTGTTGTGGCACCAGCACCAGTGCCTAAGGCACAATTTTTCAGCCCCTGTTTAACAGGGGCGTGTACTTACAATTTTTTAAAAAAATGCTTCGCAACACGTGTGACTGCTGTGCTCCAAGTACAGTCTCTGTGAGGGCCGTGTTGCAGTGTTGTGGCACCAGCACCAGTGCCTAAGGCACAATTTTTCAGCCCCTGTTTAACAGGGGCGTGTACTTACAATTTTTTAAAAAAATGCTTTGCAACACGTGTGACTGCTGTGCTCCAAGTACAGTCTCTGTGAGGGCCGTGTTGCAGTGTTGTGGCACCAGCACCAGTGCCTAAGGCACAATTTTTCAGCCCCTGTTTAACAGGGGCGTGTACTTACAATTTTTTAAAAAAATGCTTCGCAACACGTGTGACTGCTGTGCTCCAAGTACAGTCTCTGTGAGGGCCGTGTTGCAGTGTTGTGGCACCAGCACCAGTGCCTAAGGCACAATTTTTCAGCCCCTGTTTAACAGGGGCGTGTACTTACAATTTTTTTAAAAAATGCTTCGCAACACGTGTGACTGCTGTGCTCCAAGTACAGTCTCTGTGAGGGCCGTGTTGCAGTGTTGTGGCACCAGCACCAGTGCCTAAGGCACAATTTTTCAGCCCCTGTTTAACAGGGGCGGGTAATTACAAATCTTGATCTAATAGTTCACAGCAGGGCCCATTCCTGCGCCCACCAAGAGTAACTATGAGGGCCTGCAGTCTTGTGGCAACACCGTCCACCACCACCGCCAAAGGCCCAATTTTTCTGCCCTGTTCATCAGGTGCTTGCAATTACAAATCTTGATCTAATAACTCACAGCAGGGCCCATTCCTGCGCCCACCAAGAGTAACTATGAGGGCCTGCAGTCTTGTGGCAACACCGTCCACCACCACCGCCAAAGGCCCAATTTTTCTGCCCTGTTCATCAGGTGCTTGCAATTACAAATCTTGATCTAATAACTCACAGCAGGGCCCATTCCTGCGCCCACCAAGAGTAACTGTGAGAGCTTACAGTCTTGTGGCAAAACCGTCCACCACCACCACCACCACCACCACCCCCAATTTTTCTGCCCTGTTCAACAGGTGCATGCAATTACAAATCTTGATCTATTAACTCACAGCAGGGCCCATTCCTGTGCCCACCAGTCTTGTGGCTACACCAACATCTAATAGGGCAAATTTCTGCAGAGTATATACGCCAGGCCCCTACTTTCAAACATCCAACTTACAAACGACTCCTACTTGCAAATGGAAAGAGAAAACAGGAAGTGAGAGGAAATCTACCCTAGGAAGGGAAATTCTATCCTGTTAGATTTAATTTGGGAAAAAGGTATCTCCTCTCTACTGATACTTTATCACCAATCCTTGTTTCAATTAAAACCCACTTTTCCAAAAACATTTGTCATTGGGACGGAAAGTGAGGTGACATGTTCTGAACAGATGTGCAAAGACAGCAAATGTTACAGGGGTGATAACCCCTCCCTATGTTCTCCAAAAAGCTTAAAAATAGATTTTTTTGGGATGGAGCTACACTTCATAATGTACCTGTTCAGATTCTACTTAAGATCAAACCTAAAGCCGCAAGTGGTTTAAATGGCTTCTTTTTTTCCTTTACAAATGTCATTTTGTGCAAGGACAGTTCTAAACACGGGAAACACATGCCACTTCACAGGCATACTTTGGACACCCCCCACGAACCGAACCCGGGGGTGTTCGGCTCATCCCTACTTGTGATGTGTAACAAAGATTTGCAATGCTAGTACCGCAATGCCCTTGTATGAATCATTTGTAAGTCCCCTAGAATATGAGGAGCAACTTTGGGAATGTAGCATTCTGGGGTTTAGTTACTAAAGGGATATTAATATTATAATAGCAGGCTAGAAAGATGTCAGTTTGGAAAAAGAGAAATCTTTGAGCTGACTTCATTAATATGTAGAAATATATCCATGGTCAGTTTTATCGATTTGCCAAATAAACATTTAATCTCAGAAACTGTGGGAAATCAGTTGCATAGAAAAGAAAGTAATTTTTCGCTGGCTAGGAAAAGTAAAAATAGCCAAACTGTGGCATGCCTTGCTGCACAAAGTACTAATGGCAAAATCCATAACATTTGATCTTACAGTTGATCTTACAATTTAAATTCATATTCCCAGTTATAATAATTAAGCATTATATATGAATATTCTGCCCAGAGAACTTATGCAACTGTCCCTGTGGTGTCAGGAAGGAATTTTTTTCCCAAGTGAAGCAAAATTAGCAAGAGTTACCCAAGGGGTTTTGTTTTGCTTTCCTCTCAACCAAAACTGCAGGCATTGTTAAATCATGAATGTTTTTTCAACCTAATTAACTATGTAACTATATAACCCTTCAGGCAAACATCAGCGAGAGCAGATTGCCATTCCACAGCCTGTCCAATTTTCTTATTTACAATAACAAACTAAAGTATGTGCTTAGAGTCAAACAAAATACATAATAGGTTCTAGAGGGGAAGGACAACATAGGACACATAATAACAATTAATAAATAGAGAGTAGTTCTGGACAGCCGCACTCTGAAGAAATTGCTTTTTTATTAAAAAAATCTAATCAAAATCAAAAATACATGCCACAGCAGACAGGGAATCTGACGCGTTTCACGCTAACAGTAGTGCTTATTCATAATTACAATTAACCCCCTTTGTATACTGTCACTATACCATAACTATTTCTAACCATAACTATTTCTAACTAAAATCTGTCCGAATCCCCCCCCCCCCCTTTTATCCCCCCTCCCCTATTCCTCTTCCTTTATTTCTACAGCACAGCAAACCTACGTAGATAATTGACTTGCTCTGTATTATGTGAATTAGATTTATTCTGTTTCCTGGGATTTTATTAGTTCGCTTACTTGGTAATCCCTTTTGTTATGAATTTAATGCGTAATGTGCTTTGTACACTGCTTGTACTTCAGATATTTTGTTAAAAAAAAAAAAAGCTGTCCGAATAAGCAATAGTGATCCCCTGTCACATGAAAAATACTGAATTTTTATTTTATACTATAAATGGAAGTAGCCAGCAAGGCTAAACAATTGGAGAAAAGTCACAAACAATGTCTGCTCATGAACTGCACAACACGAAAAAAATTAAGTGTACACAGATCCAAGCAGAAGGTATTATGGAGAGTTAATCATGTGTTATTATGCATTTAAGCCCAACCTGCGGCTCTTTGACACTTTTTGTGTGGCCCTGCAGACTCTAATCTGTGTTTTATTACAAACAACAAAACTATTCCTAGCATACTTACCAGCTAGCCTGCAAAAAAAAAAAAAATTAACCCTGTCTAACAGTTCACAGTAAAGACAAAGGGTTTAGTTGCGCACATTTTCAAATATATGTGAAAGTCACAATGCCTCGTCAAGGTTCCTCTGTATATTGTGGTCTTAACTCTATAGTTTTGAGAGTCTCCAAGTTGAAGCACATATAGCAGTGGATAAATTAAGGGCAGGTTTGCCTGGAGGGAGCTCACTTCTCCTTAAAGGTACGGGGACACATGCAAAAGCAATATGGCAGCAGAAAGCATCCAATGTGTCCCCATACACAATGCTTCGACAAGCTGTGCAGATAAGTGTCAACCACCCTAATATATAACTAGCCTTTACAGTATGGGTGCTCAACCTGTGGCCCTCCAGCTATTGTGGAACTACAATTCCCATCATGCTTCTGCCTTTGGAAGTCATGCTTTTAACTGTCAGCCTTGCAATGCCTCATGGAACTTGTAGTTCCACAACAGCTGGAGGGCCACAGGTTGAGCACCCATGCTTTAAGGTGCACATGAAAGGAGCCTTTGCATTAATTTGTATTTCCATATTGCTCTGTTATAGCAATGATCTCTAGTAGTCTCATGTAATATGTCCTCACTCTACGGCTGTCTCTTGAAGCATGTTCCCAGTCTCAGACAACTCCTATATCATATTCACAGTCTCTGACAGTCCTCTGCATTATGTCTGCAGTCTCTCACCACCGTTTGTATCAAGTTCATAGTCTCTGACCATCTCGTATATCATATTCAAAGTCTCTGTTCATCTGTTGTATCATGCCCACAGACTTGGACCATCTCCTGTGTCATGCCCACAGTCTCAGATCACCTCTTGTGTTGTATCCACAGTCTCTGTTCATCTCTTGTATCAGGTCCACAGTTTCTGACTATCTCTTGTATCATGCACATAGTCTTTGGCTATACCTTGTCACGTGCCTGCTGTCTCTGAGACTGAATATTAATTTATTTTATAAGTGGCCCTTTGGTGATGTTGAGGGCCATACTTGAGACTCCCTATATCAAGAAATTTAACCACCGCTGCATTAAAGTTACAATGAACTTAATGCACTCCACACAGTGTGTGGGCCCTTTGAAAACAGGTTCTGTAGTGACTAGCCAGAGGATGGAGCTATTGCCAATAGTTCCAATAAGCACAAGAAGAGCTTTTATTTGTTAAAGAAAAACATGCAACTGATTAAGAGCTATAAAATTATCATTTTTAGGGATGAACCCGCGAACATTGGGTGTTAGTTTGTTCTAAAACAAACCTAACATATGGGACTGTCATGGGAAATTCGAGCGCCATGTTGATGGGGACAAGGGCCACATCCCCAAAACCCTTGCCTGGTGGTTGTGGGGGCCCCCAGATCCCACCCCCCTATGTGAATGGGTAGGGGTACATTGTACCCCTACCCATTCACCAAAAAAAGTCAAAATGACAGGAGACAGTTTTGGACAATTCCCGGAAAAAAAAAGGTGACTCTGCCCCCATCTGACGTCACATGACATCAGAAAGGGCAGGGTTACTTAGTTACATCAGTGGGTGGCCCCGCTTTTGCTGAATGGGTACAATGTACCCCTACCCAATTACATGGGGGGTGGGATCTAGATTCCGATAAGCCCCCGCCCACAGACCCCCACAACCACCAGGCAAAGGTTGTAGGGATGAGGTCCTTGGGACCCCAAAGCACCAAAGAGGGGTGGACGCTCTCTTGTCCCCCCCCTTTTCCTGTGGCCTGCCAGGTTGCGTGCTCGGCTAAGGGTCTGTATGGATTTTGGGGGGACCCTTTGGGTCTGGTAATGGACCGAGGGGGAGAACCCACGCCATTTTTTTTTAAATAATTTTTTATGTATATTGCCGGAATTTGGTAATACATTAGAGCCGCAAGCAATTTTTTCCTTTTATAAATGTTATTTTGCTGCGGGACTGTTATGAACATGGGAAAAAATGCGCTACTTTACAGGCAGACTAAGGAGACCCCCCAGGCACGATATTTAAAGGAATATTTCATTTTTATTGTTTCACTTTAAGCATTATTAAAATCACTGCGCCTGAAAAAACTTCAGTTTTTAAAACTTTTTTTTGCATTGATACCTGTCCCCTGGGGCAGGACCCGGGTCCCCATACACTTTTTTTATGGCAATAACTTGCATATAAGCCTTTAAAATTAGCACTTTAGATTTTTCACGTTCGTGTCCCATAGAATTTAACGGTGTTCGCACAAATTGTTTGTCTGCTCGCATGTTCTGGTGTGAACCGAACCACGGATGTTCAGCTCATCCCTAATTATTTTCGCAAGTGACTATGCTGATTAACATGCAGTACAAAAATGTGCCTTGTAAGTGTGCTACAGTGAGCTGCCATTCATTCTTTTTTTTCTGGGTCCATGAACATACTTTCCGGGGGTCACTGAAAAGGAACAAATAATGCAATGTGCATCATCATTCAAAATAGCTTGGAACATGCCATTAAGCAGAAAGAGGGGTGTGATCACATAATAATCTATAAATACATAATAGGCAGCTCTCCAAACACCAAACTTGTTTTAATGTATTTATGAAGGAAATTATCATATAGAGACATAGCAGTACATCAGAGTATATGCACAAGATCTCCCTGCAGTTCCTATATCTAGACAAAGACATAATTCTATATATATATGGATAGATATCAGAAAAAAACCTTCAGCTAGCATTCGGACACTCAGGATCAGGCGAAGGTGGGAATCACAAGGTTTCGGAGTAAAAGCCCCTGTGGTGGGAGATAGACACACACACACACACACACCACATAATAGCCCTACTAACATTGAACCTTCTCCACCAAGTTACTTAGACATACCTTGACACAAGTCTGGCTCGATGGCACCATGGTAAGGTGGCTCATATGAAATTTATCCGCAATTACAGTTTAAATGTTAATACAATTGCATATTTCAGAAGAGAAAAACCTTTTATTCTACAAAACTCACCTTCTCCCCAGGACTGTTCCCCACAGATTTATTGCTCCATGGTCCAGTGCCAGTTCTCTTCCAGACTGATTGGCACCCAGTATCATTCAACCCACTTCCTGCAATCCCAGAAGGTCATGGACACACCCACTTCCTGCAATCCCAGAAGGTCATGGACACACCATGTCAACAGATATATAATGGTATGTATTCAAAATGTTTTTAAAAAAAATTGCATGTGGGGCGGGGTGGGGGAGTATCTTGGGGGGCAGGGGACTGATAATGGACTTTAAAAAAGGACACAAACCTTTTTTTACTTGGGGCTAATCTACACTTCGTGTCTGCTACTAAAAGCAGCTACAGTTCTACGGTCATTGTCACGGTTTTGTTTTATTATGCTGATCACATCATTGTGAGACCTTTAGAAATGTTCTGTGTTTATTAAATATTGATATGCACTTTACTTATTGGAACAATGATAGATGAGTTTGGATGTAAAAGAAAAAAAGTTTGTAAAACTACACATTGATCATCTTTCTTTTAAAGAGGAACTTTAATCTTTTTAATGTTTTTAGATATACCGTATATACTCGAGTATAAGCCGACCCGAATATAAGCCGAGGCACCTAATTTTACCACAAAAAAATAGGAAAACTTATTGACTCGAGTATAAGCCTAGGGTGAGAAATGCGCAGCTACTGTAAGTGGAAAAGAGGGTCAACAATTCCCATTTGCAGACTCACTGTGCCCATTTGCAGCCATAGGTCCTCCGAACGTCACACTAGGTAGTTAAGGGTTCCTAGATGCCCCCTAGCTGCAGCCAAAATTTGGGGTCTCTGGACCCAAAGGGTCCCGAAATGACATTGCTGCAGATGGACACAGTTGACCGACTTTGGGGCCCTGTATTTTGGGGACACTTGGTGCTAGGTTTGCACACCAAATTTGGGGTTCCTATCACCAAGTGGCCCCGAGATATGGGGCCCCAAATTCGGGTCGGGAAATGTCAAGCACTTTTCTGCAGCAGAGAATGACATTTTCCGAACCGACTTTGGGGTCCCCTATCTCGGGGCCATTTGGGGCTAGGACCAAATTTGGATATGTTGTAGTGCTAGTTCCACTGGGTTTGCACACCAAATTTGGGGTTCCAAGCACCAAGTCGCCCCGAGACAAGTGAAAGTGTTCAAATTGGGCCCAAAGTGTCAATATTTTGTGTGGCCATCATTATTTTCCAGCACTGCCTTAACCCTCTTGGGCATGGAGTTCACCAGAGCTTCACAGGTTACCACTGGAGTCCTCTTCCACTCATCCATGACAAAATCACGGAGCTAGTGGATGTTAGAGACCTTGCACTCCGCCACCTTTCGTTTGAGGATGTCCCACAGATGCTCAATAGGGTTTAGGTCTGGAGACATGATTGGCCAGTCCACACGCTTGACACCATCTGAACCAAACAAGTTTATCTTGGTACCAGACCACAGGACATGGTTCCAGTAATCTATCTCCTTAGTCTGCTTGTCTTCAGCAAACTGTTTGCAGGCTTTCTTGTGCATCATCTTTAGAAAAAGCTTCCTTCTGGGACGACAGCCATGCAGATTAATTTTATGCAGTGTGCGGCGTATGGTCTGAGCACTGACAGGCTTACCCCCCAACCCTTCAACCTCTGCAGCAATGCTGCCAATATGTCCATTTCCCAAAGACAACCTCTTGATATGACGATCAGCATGTGCACTCAACTTTTTTGGTCGACCATGGTGAGGCCTGTTCTGAGTGGAACATGTCCTGTTAAACCGCTGTATGGTCTTGGTAATCTTCTTATAGCCTATGCCATCTTTATGTAGAACAACAATTCTTTTTTTTTTTCAGATCCTCAGAGAGTTCTTTGCCATGAGGTGCCATGTTGAACTTCCAGTGACCAGTATGAGAGAGAGAGCAATAACACCAAATTGAACACACCTGCTCCCCATTCACACCTGAGACCTTGTAACACTAACAGGTCACATGACACCAGGGAGGAAAAATGGCTAATTGGGCCCAATTTGGACATTTTCACTTAGGGGTGTACTCACTTTTGTTTCCAGCGGTTTAGACATTAATGGCTGTGTGTTGAGTTATTTTGAGGTGACAGCAAATTTACACTGTTATACAAGCTGTACACTCACTACTTTACATTGTAGCAAAGTGTAATTTCTTCAGTGTTGTCACATGAAAAGATATAATAAAATATTTACAAAAATGTGAGGGGTGTACTCACTTTTGTGATATACTGTATACCTATCTTAAAAACTGTTACATACTTTTTTTTTAAGGACATTTTATTAGTATGCTGTTTTAATAAACATCCTGCTCATGTTTTATTATTAGCTGAGGAATGTAAAAACTAGATTTTTTTTATTATTTTACATGTAATGGTTTTTAACTTTTTTTATTCAATTTAATACATTTTTTTACAAGCTGTCGTTATTTGCAACATTGTACTTCTTCTGTGCAGAGAGAGAAATGCACAGTACCATATGCATGCTAAAGAAGTTTGTTTGTAAATAAATCTTTTATCTGCATTTGATCACTATGATTGATCATGGTGATCTCTGGTTCTAGTACAATATAGATTGGTTTCCAGTTGTTTATCTAAGACAGGGGTCTCAAACTGGCGGCCCTCCAGCTGTTGCGAAACTACAAGTCCCATGAGGCATTGCAAGGCTGACAGTTATAAGCATGACTCCCTCAGGCAGAGGCATGATGGGACCTGTAGTTTCGCAACAACTGGAGGTCCGCTAGTTTGAGACCCCTGATCTAAGATGTGCAACTGCCATTAGTAGCAGGGTATCAGAAAGAGGACTACACACAGGTGCAAGCTGCTACTTCACAGGTGAGACGTGAGTCCATCCATCTGCTCACTCTGTTCTCTCCTGCTGCCAGAATGCTCCCTGTCAGCACGTGTGCAATGCAGCACTCCTGGTTAGCTACTAATGCTATATTATAACTCCTTTAACCAATTTGGGTTCTATTGTACACATACCTGTTCTACTGCACATGTACTTACCTGAATTGTATTTAAATTGCATTTAATGTGTCTAATACAGTGTTTCTCAACTCCAGTCCTCAAGTCCCTAAGTAATTAGCACAGCCAATTCATCTGAGGGAAATCCTGAAAACATGACCTGTTAGGGCGCCTTGAGGACTGGAGTTGAGAAACACTGGTCTAATAATACATGATTGTATGCATTGGTGTTGTTTTATTTTATATTGCAGGAGTTAAGCTTTCAGTATAATTTTAGGGGATAGGCTAGTGGAGAGGAAAGATCAAACATTACAGAATTACAACTATTACATGTGATGCCCCATACACACGAGCGGATTTTCCATCGAATGGTTTTTCCGACGGAATTCCGCTCAAAGCTTGGCTTGCATACACACGGTCACACAAAAGTTCTTGGAACTTTCGACCGTCAAGAACGCCGTGACGTACAACACTACGACGAGCTGAGAAAATTAAGTTCAATGCTTCCAACCATGCGTCAAATTGTTTCCGAGCATGCGTAGGAATTTTGCACGTCGGAATTGGTACAGACGATCGGAATTTACCATCAGAACTTTTTCCGACCGAAAAATTGAGAACATGCTCTCAATCTTTTGCTGGCAGGAATTCCACCAACAAAAGTCCGATGGAGCATACACACGGTCAGAATTTCCGACCAAAAGCTCACATCGGACTTTTGCTGGTGGAATTTCCGATCGTGTGTACTGGGCATAAGTGATAGCAGAAGGGGCAATAATTGATAACAGCAAATTTCAGGTTTATTCTGGGAGCAGCAAATCTCCTACTGAAAAGCCCAATGTCTGATTTGGGGAGCCTAATAAAAATGTACTGCTTGAAGTGTTATTCTCTACATTCAGCATTTACATCTGATGCTCTGTTGTATATATACTGTAGAAGACAGTAAAAAAGGTTGTTCTACTGCTCAAGTTTTCGCCTAATAATTTTAATAATTCAGTGTGAAGCCAGTCAGCTATTGTTCATTCTGCAGGCATGGAAATGACAGTCTAGAAACTACCAGTAGGAGTGTAGAGCACAGTAAGGTAGATGAAGTTTCCCTCGCTACGTAGTGTTCTACTTGTACTGACGTTCTCTGGGTTGGCACTGACAACAGCAGGGAGGGCACATGATCAGACAGCGATCATAGGTTAAATGATGGTCTCGGTTTAGCTCAGACTGTGTATAATGAGCAGCATCACAAGCTGTGTCTGATGCGCTACAAGGAGCACATGCTGGGTATAATATTGTGTTTTTAGCGAAGGAACAGTTGGGTAAAATGTAACATTGGCAAAAAAGGAATGCTATGGTGAACCGGACTGTTTTAAAGTGGTATGTGTGGGAACAAGTCTGGAATAATGATAGTATTGGCAGTTACAAATGAGATACGGTGAGTTCCAATATATGGGGCAATTAAATTTGAAATTATTTTAAATTCTTATGATTATTTTGCAATCAGACTTTTATTTCATTTTCCAGACTTTAATTTAAACACCAATAGCTCATACACTATAGTGTCAAAAGTATTGGGACACCTGCCTTTACATGAACTTTAATGTCATCCCAGTCTTATGCCCCGTACACACGGTCGGAAATTCCGACCACAAAATCCGTCAGATTTTTTCTGTTGCATACACACGGTCGGACAAAGTTGTCAAAAAATCCAATCATTCTGAACGTGGTGACGTTTGTTGCGTACGACGGAACTACGTAGAGGCTAGTAGCCAATAGCTTTGGTCTTGTAATGTGATCTGAGCATGCGTGGCACATTGTCCGTCGGAATTCGCTACACACGATCGGAAAAAGTCCGATAGGACTTTGTTGTCGGAAAATTTGAGAGCAGGAGATAAAACTTTGTCCGTCGGAAAATCCGACGGAAAAAGTCCGATGGAGCCTACACACGGTCGGAATTTCCGACAACATTGTCCGATAGGACATTTTCCATCGGAAAATCCGACCGTGTGTATGGGGCATTAGTCCGTAGGGTTCAATATTGCGTTGACCCACCCTTTGCAGCTACAACAGCTTTAACTCTTCTGTTTTTGATAAAGGGCCTAAGGCCAAAACTCATCAGCTTTTTGGATGATGTCATTGCTGTAATGCGTAAATAAATATTTTCTATGGAGAAGCTGTCGAGTTGCCGGCCTGTACTTTCTATGGATCTTTTGTGAACTTAATTAGCCAGAGCACCGACTACTCAACACACCAACTATACTACATAGTGGTTGAGCTTGGGTGAGTTTTTTCCTTGCTTCTGGGAAGGCTGTCTACAAGGTTTAGTAGTGTGTCTATGAGAATGTTTGACCATTCTTCCTGAAGCGCATTTGTGAGGTCAGGCACTGATGTTGGACAAGGAGGCCTGGCTTGCAGTCTTCACACTAATTCATCCCAAAGGTGTTCTATTGGGTTGAGGTCAGGACTCGCTCATCCATGTCTCTATGGACCTTGCTTTGTGCACTGGTGAGCAGTCATGTTGGAACAGAAAGGGGCCATCCCCAAACTGTTACCACAAAGTTGGGAGCATGAAATTGTCCAAAATGTTTTGGTATGCTGACGCCTTAAGAATTCCCTTCACTGGAACTAAGGGGCCAAGCCCAACCCATGAAAAACAACCCCACACCATAATCCCCACCTTTCACCAAATCATTTGGAGGGGTGGCCCAATACTTTTGGCAATATAGTGTGGATGAGCGAGTTTGGGCTGGAGGAACTTGACTTGGCTGCACAGAGTCCTGAACTCAACCCGATAGATTACATTTGGGGTGAATAAAAGTGGAGACTGCGAGCCAGGCCTTCTCATCCAACATCAGTGCCTGACCTCACAAATGTGCTTCTGGAAGAATGGTCAAACATTCCAATAGACAAACTCCTAAACCTTGTGCACAGCCCTCCCAGAAGAGTTGAAGCTATTATCATATGACAGCCAGGCGGCATGGCTCTCATTCTGGGAGGGCATCATATGACGGCCCTCCATTTAAACAGCGAATGTGTGTGATCATGCGTTCCTTCGGTGGCGGCATGTCACGGAGACACCGCTCGCCACCTAGGGGGGTGAACAGCCATTGGTCATGGCTGTGTACCACGTGATCGGCCATGATGAAGTCATGGCCGATCACAGATAGTTCCACCCCACTGTGCACGGCGCATGCGCTCGACCGCAGGGGGCATGTTCCTGGGAACACTGCTCGTCACCGACGCTGGTAAACAGCCATTGGCCAGCGACTGTTTAGCACGTGATCAGCTGTGATCCTTTCACAGCTGATCACTAAATGTCAACAAACCATGGTAATGAATGAGATTGATGTACACTGTAATTGTAAGCAGTAATGAGATGTTACCGCAATCACACTGATTGCCCCCCAATAAAGAGGACCTGTCATCACCCATCATAGTACCTGTCACAGTTCATCTGAGTACCTGTCACAGTCCATCTGAGTACCGGAGTACCTGTCACTGTCCATCAGAGTACCCGAGTACCTGTCACAGTCCATCAGAGTACCCGAGTACCTGTCACTGTCCATCAGAGTACCCGAGTACCTGTCACTGTCCATTAGAGTACCCGAATACCTGTCACAGTCCATCTGAGTACCGGAGTACCTGTCACAGTCCATCTGAGTACCCGAGTACCTGTCACTGTCCATCAGAGTACCCGAGTACCTGTCACAGTCCATTAGAGTACCCGAATACCTGTCACAGTCCATCTGAGTACCGGAGTACCTGTCACAGTCCATATGAGTACCTGAGTACCTGCCAAGTCCATCAGAGTACCTGAGTACCTGTCACAGTTCATCTGAGTACCCAAGTACCTGTCACAGTCCATATAAGTACTTGAGTACCTGTCACAGTTCATCTGATTACCCGAATACCTGTCACAGTCCATATGAGTACCGAGTACCTGAGTATCTGTCACCGACCTTGATGGTACCCGAATACCAGTCACCAGGCCATCAGAGTACCCAAGTACCTGTCACCAGGCCATCAGAGTACCCAAGTACCTATCTGCAGCCCATGCCTCATAGAATATACGTTGGAGTGTTTGCTTTCCATGGGGTCATTTTGTGGGTAATTCCACTGTCCTGGTGCTCCAGGACCTTTAAAAGTGTGATAGGTAGGAATGAAATGAGATGTGTAATTTATGCTCCTGAACGCCTGAAGGTGCTTCTTCAATGTTGGTCCTTTGTATGTGGCCAGGCTGTGTAAAAGTCTCACAGATGTGGTATCGCCATACTCGAGAAGAGTAGCAGAATGTATTTTGGGGTGTAATTTTGTCTATATACATACTATGTGTTAGAAACATCTTATAAATGGACAACTTTGTGTAACAAAAATGTGTTTTCATTTTTTTTCCCACATTTTCCAAAAACTTCTGGAAAAAAAATGAACCGTTCAAAAGACTCACTATGCCTCATAGATTATACGTTGGGGTGTTTGCTTTCCAAAATGGGGTCATTTTGTGGGCAATTCCATTGTCCTAGTGCTCTAGGGCCTTCAAAAGTGTAATAGGTGGTTGAGAAATGAGATGTGTCATTTATGCTCGTAGAACGCCTGAAGGTGCTACTTCAAGGTTGGTCCTCTGTATGTGGCCAGGCTGTGTAAAAGAATTTGTTGTTTGCATATGCTGTGTGTGAGAAATAACCTGATAATATGACAATTTTGTAAAAAAAAAAAAAAAAATGTAAATCTTAATTTTGCAAAGAATTGTGGGAAAAAATGACAACTTAAAAAAACTCACCATGCTACTTACCTAATACCTTGGAATGTCTACTTTCTAAAAAGGGGTCATTTGGGGGGTATTTGTACTTTCCTGACTTGTTAGTGTCTCAAGAAATGAGATTCACCTGATGTAGTGAAGGCCTGATCAGATGTGATCAATTTTCCGAGAGGCACCATAGTTTGTAGACTCTATAACTTTCACAAAGCCTAAATAATATACACTATTTTGGGTTATTTTTACCAAAGATATGTAGCAGTATAAATTTTGGCCAAAATTTATGAAGAAAAATTACTAATTAGCTAAATTTTATGACAGAAACAAAGAAAAAGGAATTTTTTTCACAAAATGTACGTTTTTTTTTTAATTTATAGCACAAATAAATAAAAACCCCACTAGTGATTAAATACCACCAAAATAAAGCTCTATTTGTGTGGAAAAAAGGGCACACGTTTCATATGGGTAGTGTTGCATGACTTGGATAATTGTCATTCAAACTGTGAGAGCGCTGAAAGCTGAAAATTGGTCTGGGCGGGAAGAAGGTGTAAGTGCACTGTATTGAGGTGGTTAAAGTTCATGTGCCTTATGTAAGGTAGGCATCCCAATACTTTTGACAATACAGTGTGTCTGATTGTCTTTATGCATTATTCTTTTTCTGCCTTTTTAATCAACAGACCCACTATACACTTGAAACACTGTAGGGTAGTAACAGTTGCCTTAAAAGTGTATGTAAACCCTAAAAATTAACTTCTCTTATTTGCTACCTACTGGTCTGTTATACCAATGAAATCTTACATCTTATATAACTTATTGAAAAGATAATAGAATTATATCTGTTGACCAGAAATCTTCGAAGCTGATCATTTCTGATGCACTCCCCCCCTGTTGACTGTTATCTTTTAGCATTGTCTCTAGCTCTCTCTGTGGACTACAAAACACCTATCCCCTGTGTTATGGAGATACAGGTAGTTCTGACACATTTTATCTATCTAAAGATATACACCTTAAGACAGGAAGCATGTCACTGGTGGGATCACCAGATAAAAATAAAGGACACCGCCAGCACATAAGGATTGGTAAACTCTTATATATTACAGTTTGTGCTTGGGTTTAGGTACACCACATGCATATTTTTCCTAAGCCCTGCTCTCTCGTTTGTGAATACTGTAGATGCTGCTGAAGAAGATTTTCCATTAGTTAGGTAAGATGCCTCCTGTCACACATATTTTGTGAGTAGTAATTATGAAAATGTACTCCCTTAAATGCTACTTGAGATAATAGATGTTTAAAAACTTTGATCGGAGTACATTCTTGTATTGTCAAAATTAAATTATTCTGTAGCTGCAATGATTCACTTCATCATTATTTACTTAAAAATAAATCCACTAAAACAGTCTTTAGTATGATGAAGTATGCATGAACAAACAGCTCAAAATGGAGGCTTTGTGTATCATTTTGTTTGGCTTGTTTGGAAAATATTTCAAAGACCTAAAAGATTAGGTGTAATAACCAGGACAATGACCATAGCAGCTAATACAGTACCACACAGAGGTACGTTTATATAAGCTGTATAAAACCATTGGAAACCTTGCCAAGTTTGGTGTAAGAGAACTTTCCTCTCATGAAAGACTAAATAAATAATGTGTGTTTTAAGAACAGCATTCCAACCGCATACAATAAAGGTGCACTAAGATCAAATTTTACGTTTTAGGCTGAGTTCACACCTATGCAGGTTTTTTCTCCGCATCCAATTCGCATAGCAGGAGAATGTGACTGGTTCTCTATGGAGCCAGTTCACAAATCTCTGCAGTGGGTCCGGTGCGTTTTGCAGGAAAAACGTGTGCCTTTTTTGGTCCGTTTCAGATCCGAATTCAGACCAAAATTCGGGCTAAAATCGGACCTGAAACGGTGAACCAGCATGCACCGGACCCCTGCTGTGCGACGGATGCAGCTCATATGCGAACCGAGCCTAAAAGATATGTGTTGCACTGAGTGGTTTTATTTTTCATTGTGGCTTTTACAGTATGACATGTGAAAATACACATTAGGTAAAGGTGCACCGAATAGAAATTTTAGTGCCGAAACCAAAAATTCATGATGCATGTGGCCGAAACTGAAAATTATAGTTTTAAAAAAATATATACTTTTATGTATAATTGTATTATAATCGACTTTTTAATTAATATCATGAATTTATTGTTGGCCATTATTGGCACCTTTAGCACAAGAAAAGTTTAAGAAATGTGCATCCCTATAAATTCTATGTATATTTTCACACTGGTCCCTTGTGCTTCTGTTGAGGTGTTAGAAATCTTGTTTGCTGGATTTGTGGTCAATTAAAATAACGGCACCAAAAATTCACCTCCACGTTAAAATGCATTAAAAACGTAGCAATATCGCACACATGTTATGTTTTTGATGCACTTTTTGAGTCACATGACCTATGAAAAACAGCCATAAGCATAGCAAAATCATGGTAAAATCGCTGCAAAATTGCATTAGTTTTCCGCCAATTATTGGCACCTCGTTCTCTATCGGCAAAATGCCAAAAAAACTATTTTCGCCGGATATGTTTCGGCCGACAAAATTTTGTTGCATCCTTAACATTAGGTGTTCCAGATTTCCAAGTACCACCCCACTATATTTCTTGGAGAGACTGGTTGCACATAATTATGCAATTGCAATCTCTCCCATAAAAACGGCTACATTTGCCTACAATAGATTCACAAAAACCTCAGATTTTAAGAAACCCTGTTGTTAAAAATATCATTTTAAAAATCTGTTATTAGCTCTCCACCTCATAGGGGAAAAATTTTTTAACAACTTGGTGCATGCAACTGATCCTGACAGTACCTGAGCTGTCATCAGCTACATAAGGGAAGAAGATAGTGATGACATCATTGCCAGAATATGACCAGCGGAAGAACCTACAGTAGGTATTGACCAAAAGGTCAGCTCATCCATAGCAATGTCCTATCCTGCACATTCCTATTGGCCAGTGAGGTAGCCAATCATAGTGATGAGCCTGCAAAAAATAGGAGGGATCAGGGTCTGACACTGCCCTAAAATGTTGGAGCTTTACCTACCAGAGCAGCTTCAAATTTGGGCATAGTGGCAAGGCTTTGAGTCTATAAAAATGAAAAAAGTGCGACAGCGCTGCAATAATAAAATATATAGTATACTTCTACTGATAATGCAATATCATGTTCAAAAAGATAGAATAATGCCGTATAAGGTGCAATAAATCCAATAATGCAGTATAATGTGCAAAAAGGTAGAATAATATAGTATAAAGTGCCAAAAAGTCCAATAATAAATATATGGAGAATCCTTCACAGTGATATTTCTTCTAAAAAGACTCTTTATGCCGAGTGCTCCCACCACAGCATGCAATGGCTGCTCACCTCCTTTATGCGACCCCAAGGGGTCAAAAACGTCTTTGCACTTAGTGCCAATAAACTCTTCAAAGAATCCTCTGTAATCTTTATTCTGCTCAAACAACACGATCGATGGCCAGCATAAGTTCCATTCTGAATACAAGAGTTAAAAATAGGCCCTGTTCAAAGATTTCCAACAGCTCAACAGAACTCTATGTACAACAATGGCGAGTGGCACCAACAGCAAGAGCCTCTTATTATAACTCTCTAGGGAAGTCCACAAATGGCCTACTTATTGAAAGTGACGTTATGATTGGCAGACTTGCAAATAATTGGCAGGCTGTCCATGGTAACCCCCAGATTGGACACTATATCATTTTTGTTAGCAATTCAACTGATTGCATGTTGTGTAGCTGTTAAAAATTGAATATTAGCATGCATTCATCTGTGGTACAAGTTGCTGAGACTTTTAAGAATGCCTGAATATCATTGTGTGATTTGTTCAGCAAAACAGTATCCAGAAGAGCATTTCAAGTTTGTGTTAGAAAAAAATAAAATAAGATCAACATCAAAGCTGGTGACTTGAAGAAAGTGAAGATTGTGTTTTTTTTATTTCTGTCCATGCTGTATAAAAAGTAGGTTGCTTTTTACTGCTTTATTGCACACATACAGGCAGTTCCTGTGTTAAAACAGGATCTATATGTTCTATACAGTAGGTTTGTTCTTAAGTTGAATTTGTATGCAAGTTGGTCATTTTTTTTTTTTTAACCCCAGCCAAAAAAAAATGATTTTTATTTTTTGGGTAGCATGGGGAAGGGTTGGCATCCCTGTAACTTTTGATTTGCTGTCCATGCCCCTGTTCAGAAGATTTCATATCACTTCCCATCCCTGTGACAATTGGATTTTGAAAATGTTGGGTTGTTGTGGAAACAAGAATTGGTGATAAAGCTTAAGTGGAGACATCTTTTTCCCATGATAACTCTTACAGGAGTGAATTTCCCTTCCTAGGGGTAGATTTGCTCTCACTTCCTGTTGTCTCCCTTAAGTATGAGTCGTATCTAAGTCGGATGTTTGTGACTCGGGCACCTGTATGCTGATCAGCCATAATTTTATCATCACCCACCTAATTTTGAGTAGATCCAATTGTGCTGCCAAAAAAGCTTTTTTTACCACTAAAACAGCCCTGACCTGTTGAGGCATAGATGTCATTAGACCTCTGAAGGTATTCTGTGGTATCTGGTACCAAGACCTCAGTAGTAGATCTTTTTAGTCCTGTAAGTTTCAAGGTGGGGCCTTGGATCTCCATGGATCTGATTTGTTTTTCCAGCACATCCGACAGATGCTCTGTTGGACTGAGATCTGGAGAATTTGGAGGTTTTTGGAGGAAGTCTACACCTCAAACTGATTGTTGTGTTCCTCAAACCATTTTTATTTTTTTTTATTTTTTTATCAGATTTTATTTTCGAAAATGTATGGTCTTTCATAACAAACAAACTAAAATAATAATTAAAAAAAAAACCCCAGCAAAAAACAAAATCAAATCACTGTTCCGAACAGTAACAGCATCAATACATTTGATACATCGACATCTAATTTTCCCAATACATTCACAAATACTCAAAAAGATATTCAGAAACATTCAGAAATTTTCAGAAGTATTTCCGGAGCAGGTAATATATAATATATAACCCTTTTGACAGCCCACCCCCCCCCCCCCACTAAAAGCACATACAGTATTTATCAAGGACTCAAATTAAAGTTAGAACGGGAAGCAGTGGCGGCCCATCCATTAGGGGCGCATGGGCGCTGCCCCCCCATTCATCTGTCTGGCCCCCTGATCTACATACAGGGCGCCAGACTATTGATTCCAATGAGGGGGGGGGGTGTGTTTTTTTGAAGCATGTGATTAGAGCCAGAGTCTCTAATAGGCTTCAAAAAAGCGTGGGCTCTGCTTTGCGCCCCGATCCCACCCAATTGTGTGATAAGAGAGCGAATGAATATTCTCACACTGATTCTCCTCCCAGCCAATCAGGAAGGGGGCCGTGAGACCCGTTTCACGATTGGCCAACAGGAGAAGCAATGTTATTGGCCAAGGGGGGAGTTGGAGGAGGGAGGAGATGCGAGGCCGGGGAAGAAGCAAGAGAAGACTGATAGACCCACCAGCTACCACTCCAGGTATGGCTCACCATCTGGCTCAGCCATCCAGCACTCCCCAGCTTGAGGTGGGGATGGGCAGGACAGAGGTAAGGAGGCTGTCCCTCTCCGGTGGTGGCGGCGGGGGGGTTGTGTATGGTGTTCCCGGTGTTTGTCCCCCGTGAGGGGGGGGGGGTGGAGGGTATTCCCAATGTTCGTCTCCAGCGCTGGTTTGCCGCCCCCCCCCCCCCGAATTATCGAGCACCGGCCACCACTGACGGGAAGCAACAATCCATTTTCTCCAGATCCTTTCAAACTTCTAAAAGATGTTACGTTGAACATAGGTATGTTTTTTAACATTATGTATTTATCCATTTCCCGAATCCAGTCCCCACGGGTAGGAGGGTTGGGTAAGACCCAATGGGCGGCTATCACTTTACATGCTATAAAAAGAAATCTCATAATAGCCAATAGCCACTGTCTGATCATGATTTATACTACTAGAACTTACATAACTCAAGAGACATAGAACGGGGTCTGGAGTCAGCCTTGTATCATATACAGAGTTCAGCAAATCCAGCATCTCCTGCCAGTACCGTAAAATAACTTCACGCATCTACAAAAGAGGTGCATAAAGGAGCCATTCTTGAATCATTTTTGTAGCATGGTAAGGTCCATTATCCAGCTGAAAGAAAACACTGCCCTTTGGGAATACCATTTCCAGGAAGGGGTGTACTTGTAACCAACAACAAGTGTTTCATGTCAAGTAACATCCACATGAGTGGCAGAACCAAAGGTTTCCCAGCAGAACATTGCCCAAAGCAAAACACTGCATTCTGGTGACATCTCTTCCCCAGGCAAGCGATGCACATGCACCCGGTCATCAGGGCTGGCTCTCCCACTAGGCGAACTAGGCAGCCGCCTGAGGCGCACTGCCACCTAGGGGCGCAGCTGACCCTTGCCTCACCTCTTCCTTCTTCTCAGCAGGGCCGCTGATAGAGGGGCCCGGACAGCAAGGCGTTCAGTGCGGTAAGCGGATGGTAGTAATTGCAGAGCGGTGTGCGGCTCTCTCCCTCTCCCTCCCACCGGATGCTAGAGGGAGAGGGACAGACCATGGTGACAGGCAGCCAATAGCGCTGCTCTTCTGAGTGGGAGGGTGTGACTGATAAGTTTCTCCACCTCCCCCCACCTCCTTAGCCAATCAGAAAGCCCAGCCCGCCACATTTGATCAGAAGATGCTAGTGGCCAGTGCTGGGTGGGATGGAGAGGATCCGACATACCTGAGCATAAAGAAGGCGGTATGATCATGTCACACGCTCACTGGTAATGGCAAACACCTGCTGCAGAAGTCTAATCATCAATGTGTTCTCCTGTCCTGTGTATAGATTAGGCAATTATCACAATGATCGAGGGATGACTTCCCCTCTGTCTTCTCAAACTGGTTCTTATCTGTGTTTTTATCTACACTGCACACAGGCCGGGTGACTAATGATTAGGAATCTGGAAGATGCATCAAACTTCAGCTGTTTTTAAAGCTATTTGTGCCACAGTCCCGTGTCAGCCATTCCTGATTTATTAAACTTTTTCCTTGTTATCTTTGAAAGAATTGTCACTTGTACTATGTCCGCAGTCTCTGACCATCTCCTGTGTTATAACCGCAGTCTCTGACCCACTCCTGTACCATGTCTGCAGTTTCTGACCCTCTCCTGTATTATAACCGCAGTCTCTGACCATCTCCTGTATAATAACCGCAGTCTCTGACTATCTCCTGTGTTATAACTACAGTCTCTGACCCTCTCCTGTACCATGTCTGCAGTCTCTGACCCTCTCATGTATTATAACCGCTGTCTCTGACCATCTCCTGTGTTATAATCACAGTCTCTGACCATCTCCTGTATTATAACCGCAGTCTCTGACCTTCTCCTGTATTATAACTACAGTCTCTGACCCTCTCCTGTACCATGTCTGCCACCTCTGACCCTATCCTGTACCATGTCTTCCGTCTCTGACCCTCTCCTGTACCATGTCTGCAGTCTCTGACCCTCTCCTGTACCATGTCTGCAGTCTCTGACACTCTCATATATTATAACCGCAGTCTCTGACCATCTCCTATATTATAACCACAGTCTCCAATCATCTCCTTTATTATAACCGCAGTCTCTGACCCTCTCCTGTACCATGTCTGCAGTCTCTGACCTTCTCCTGTATTATAACCGCAGTCTCTGACCCTCTCCTGTACCATGTCTGCAGTCTCTGACTTCTCATGTATTATAACCACAGTCTCTGACCTTGTTCTGTATTATAACCGCAGTCTCTGACAATCTCCTGTATTATAACCGCAGTCTCTGACCATCTCCTGTATTATAAAGGCAGTCTCTGACCATCTCCTGTACCATGTCTCTGACCCTCTCCTGTATTATAACCACAGTCTCCGATCATCTCCTTTATTATAACCGCAGTCTCTGACCCTCTCCTTTATTATAACCGCAGTCTCTGACCCTCTCCTGTACCATGTCTGCAGTGTCTGACCCTCTCCTGTATTATAACCGCAGTCTCTGACCATCTCCTTTATTATAACCGCAGTCTCTGACCATCTCCTGTACTATAACCGCAGTCTCTGACCTTCTCCTGTATTATAACCACAGTCTCTGACCCTCTCCTGTACCATGGCTGCAGTTTATGACCCTCTCTTGTATTATAACCACAGTCTCTGACCATCTCCTGTATTATAACCGCAGTCTCTGACCTTCTCCTGTACTATAACCGCAGTCCCTGACCGTCGGCTGTATTATAACCACAGTCTGTGACCATCTCCTGTGTTATAACCACAGTCTCTGACCCTCTCCTGTACCAGGTCTGCCGTCTCTGACCCTCTCCTGTACCATGTCTGCCGTCTCTGACCCTCTCCTGTATTATAACCGCAGTCTGTGACCATCTCCTGTATTCTAACCACAGTCTCTGACCTTCTCCTGTATTATAACCACAGTCTCTGACCATCTCCTGTATTCTAACCACAGTCTCAGACCTTCTCCTATATTATAACCGCAGTCTTTGTACCGTCTGCAGTCTCTGACCCTCTCCTTTACCATGTCTGCAGTCTCTGACCTTCTCTTGTACCATGTCTGCAGTCTCTGACCTTCTCTTGTACTATGTCTAAGCTATAAGTAAGCACTGATCTCAGTGTGAAACGCGTCAGAATTTTTGTTACCCCTTTTTGCTGTAGATAATTTGATTTGATCCTTGTTTTTTGGAAAAAAAAGTACAGGACAATAATTATTTTTGGTGTGTGGCTATCCAGAGTTCTTTTTGCTACATCCTATCTGACCATGTCTGCAGTCTCTGACCTTCTCATGTACCATGTCTGCAGTCTCTGATCTTCTCCTGTACCATGTCTGCAGTCTCTGATCTTCTCCTGTACCATGTCTGCATTCTCTGACCTTCTCCTTTACCATGTCTGCAGTCTCTGACCTTCTCCTTACCATGTCTGCTGTAGTATGTTTTGCAGTCTGTGACCATCTCCTGTAGTATTTCTGCAATAAAGGGGGCTACAGGCATGGTAGGTGGTGAGGGAAGGTGTACCTAGACATGATGGATAGTGAGGGATGGGGGGCCCAGACATGTTGGGTGGTGAGGGAAGAGGGCTATAGGTGCAGTGGGTGGTAAGGCAAGGGAGGCTGCAGGCACAGTAGATAATGGAGAAAGGGGTCCCAGGTGCAGTGGCTTATGAAGAAAGTAGTGCCTAGACACAAGTGGTGGTTAATTAAGGCAATGCTGTAGAGACAATTTTAATGTAGCATACAGGGCAAGGGACTTCATAATCCAGGGCCCACCAAAATCCTTAGCACCAGGCCCATGATGCTCTTAATCCAGGCCGAACGACCAAGGTCGTAAAGGTTGCACTTGCAATTGTACCCTGGTGTTCCGCCACTGTGGTTAATTCCGCCACTAATATATTTTTTTATAATGGCACACAGTGAAATAATGAAAAAGTGCCATTATAAAAAAAAAATAAGCTGCTATCTGTTGTTATATGTATTTATTCAAACATATATATTTGCTGTTGTTCGCTGCACAACATAGCAACAACACAAAGCACTTTGCACTGCAGCCTTGGGATCATCATCCTATTTGTGCTAGGGCCAATGGTGTACCTTGGGGGGGGGGGGGGGGGGGGGGTGCGGCCCCCATGGGTACAGCAACTCTATTCTAATGCTGCAGCTGCACTGGCTGCATAGTCCAGCAGATACTGGAGAAACAAATAGGAGACTGACTTCATAACATACCAGCGCTGAATCACTCCACTCCCCCTGCACACCCTATTGAAGCTTTCTTGAGCAACTCTGCAGCTACTGTTGCTTTGCAACTTAGAAACAGTAGATGCAGCATAGCCCAGGAATGGTTTTCTATGGAAACCAGTTTGAGACCCCTGGTCTAGAGCATATGTCTGTATGGTTCCAAGATGGGCTTTGTGAACATAACCTCCCCCACACATTAAAGCACATTCAAGTAAACCATTCCATTGGCTGCCTTGGAAAAGTGTCCTCCAAGCAACTGAACAAGACCCACGGGCCCCAAAATCAATGGTTGAGTTCGTAAAAACATGCATGTAAGTTTATACTTATCCATTCAGTAGATTCATGGAAACAATAGACCCATAGTTCTCATGTACAAGTGGCCATGTGCCAAGACATCACCACCGGGAAAAAGAGATGAGTTGGACGCAAGATATGCCTGACCGGTTTCGCCAGGTGCAGGCCGGCTGCTTCAGAGCAAAGTCACTTCCACCATTTAGAGCCATTTTGTCTTATTTTTATACAATATAATATAATCTCTGTAGGTGATCTATGGGGTAATCTTTGAGAGCCTACTTTAGTGTTTATTTTTTGTAAATTCCATATAACTGTGTTTTACATTCACTTTACTTTACATGCACTCTAAGTACATAACATTCTTTGTTAAGGTTGGCTTTGTATAGAAACGCATATGTAATAGAACAGCTTTATTTGAATAAAATAAGTGTGCTGAAGTTTGTAGATGTCTGTTACACGCTTGCTTCTGGTATAGACATTAAATTATATGCCCCTCCCACTACTGTTTATACAATTTGACCACGCACACAATCTGGTGCAGCGCACTGCTTGTATAGACCACTTCATCAGCTGATATAAGTGGCAAACAGTTGTACAGGGGGTCCCCGGGTTACAAACAAGATAGGGACTGTAGGTTTGTTCTTAAGTTGAATCTGTTTGTAAGTCGGAACAGGTAAATTTTTTAAGTGTAGCTCCAGCCCAAAAATTTGATTTTTAAGTTTTTTAGATACAATAGGGAAGGGTTATCATCCCTGTAACATTTGTTTGGCTGTCTGTGCCCCTGTTCAGAAGATTTCACTTCACCTTCTGTCCCAATGACAATTGGATTTTGAAAATTTTGGGTTGTTAGGGAAACATGGACTGGTGATAAAGCATCAGTGGAGACACCTTTTTCCCATATTAACTCTTAAGCCCCATACACACGCTCGGATTATCCGAGGACCAGGTCCGTCGGATCATGTCCGTCATACTTTGTCCGATGTTGGTTTTGCGTACACACGGTCGGACAAAGTTGTCGGAAAATCCGATCATTCTGAACGTGGTGACGTTTGTTGCCTACGACAGGACTACGTAGAGGCTAGTAGCCAATAGCTTTGGTCTTGTAATGTGATCTGAGCATGCGTAGCACTTTGTCCGTCGGAATTCGCTACACACGATCGGATTTGGTGTGATCGGACTTTGTTGTCAAAAAATCTATCCAGCAGGAGATAGGACTTTGTCCGTCGGACAATCCGATGGAAACTGTCCGATGGTGCCTACACACGGTCGGAATTTCCGACAACATTGTCCGATAGGACAGAATCCATCTGAAAATCTGACCGTGTGTATGGGGCTTTACAGGAGTGAATTTCCCTCCCTAGGGGTGGATTTTCTCTCACTTCCTCTTTTCTCCCTCCGTTTGTAAGTAGGAGTCGTTTGTAAGTAGGGGACCCCCTGTAGTCACCAAAAATGAAGGCCAACATCAGTGGGCTCCAATTTTATGTCAGTTTCCTAGTTAAGGATGAAAGGTGAACATTTTCAGCAGTTAAATGGGTAATTGCTATATGTTAGGTCAGAGACACTGAATTTAATGTTGTTCAAAGATGTTGTTTTTTAACAAATGGAGACCTGTAGGTTTGTTGAGAACTGCTACAGAGAACCTAAGTTTTGGGAAGATTTGTAAAGGAAAGCTGTTGTAATACAGTTATCGTCCCTATTAATGCTACTACAATTATATATCTGTTCTTCTATAATAATAATTTGAATCATGAACCTGTTTCTGCATATTGTTCAGTTACCTGAACAGCCTATGATATCAAGCCCATAGTGGCGGGGAGGCCTTCTCAAACCAAGCTTATTTTTTTTTTTATGTTGGGGAGGGGGGGCTAATGGTTCAGGTTAAGTAAACCTTTCCAGATGCTATTGTAATATTCCACGATGATAAGTATCACTGGCAGTGTCTTTCTGCACTGAGTTTTTCCTCCCCTCTACAGTAAGCAGTTACCTTCATGTATTCTATGCTTGGAAAACACCTTCTGTGTGCTGAGCCCCCTCCCCCACAGCCCCCCCCCCCCAATCCTTGCCTGAGCTCGCTACGATCCAGAGATGTTCACAATAGCCTCAGCTGTCCTGGGACTTTCCCTCCTCATTGGCTGAAACAGCAGCGGTAGCCCATTGGGGGGGGGGGGGGACTTCTGGTAAGCCACAGCTCTGTGCGTCCTATGGATGGATAGAGCAGCAGCTCGGGAGTGAGGGCACCCCATGACAAGCAGATTTATCTAGGGGCATTGCTCGAGGGGGAGGAGCCAGGAGCGTTGGTGGGACCCAAAAAGAAGAGGATCGGAACTATACAAAACCACCGCACAGAGCAGGTAAGTATAACATGTTTGTTATTTAAAACAAAAAAAACACAAAGCTTTAATACCACCTTAAGTTATTCTTTTTTATCCTGTTTAGTTGTATAATGCAATTTTTTGTGTTATGCCACGTACACACAACCGGACTTTTCAACAGAACTGGTCCGACGGAACAAATCCGTCGGACAATTTGACCGTGTGTGGGCTTCATTGGACCTTCACTGTCGAAAATCAGATAGACTTTAGATAGACTTTAGATTTAGAACATGTTTCAATTCTTTCCTATGGACTCGAGTCCGGTCAAAAAATCCATTTGTCTGTATGCTAGTCCGACGGACAAAAACCGACGCTAGGGAAGCTATTGGCTACTGGCTATGAACTTCCTTATTCTAGTCCGGTTGTACGTCATCACAGTCGAATCCGTCGGACTTTGGTGTGAATGTGTGTAGACAAGTCCGATTCGATGGAAGTCCGTCGAAAAGTCAGACGGAATTCAGTCCGTCAAAGTCCGGTCGTGTGTACACGGCATTATTCTGCTATGTTAAAGAGGAAGTAAACCCCCCCCAAACCACTATGGCCTACAGGTAAGCCTAGATTAAGGCTTACCTGTAGGTCCAATAAATATCTCCTAAACCTACATGGTTTAGGAGATATTTATAAAAAAAGAGGCATCGCTGTAGACCGTAGACAGCGCCACGCAGGCGCACTGCGCATGGCGAGTTCACAGCGATATGCTGATTTCCTGCGCATGCACGGGAGTGACATCATCGCCGCTCCAGCGAATCACATCGCTGGATCGGCGAGACCCGGAAGTCAATCCTGTATCGATGGCGGTGGAGGAGGATGTGGACGAGGGGCGCTTCGGGGGCTTCGTTCTCAGGTAAGTTATTCATAATGAGCTAGTAGCATACTAGCTCATTATGCCTTTGCCTTGCTATGCTATGCAATGTTTGATGATATACAGCTAACTTGATTCCAATGAGGTTCTTAAGGTACTGATATACATTGGTAGATCATCTGTGGTTCAAGTTGTGATCTTTATATCTATGAACTTTTTTTTGTCCTCAGCAAACATCCCATAAGATACGTCTTGCATTTCTTTGCAGAACATTATTATTCCTCTAAAGCATCAGAAACGTCTGCTGAGCACATAAACAAGTAAGCTCAAGCAACACAACCATTTGTGTTTAAAGTGTCTGAAAGCAAGGAAGAAGACTCTACAACAGGGACGCAACAGCCACAAAGAAAATGTTTGAACCTCCTCAGCTTTAAATTGCTATCCCTGTTGCAGATTTCTGTTCAACTTGTGATTATTAGGTTTTTGCTGTGCTAGAAGGGGATAATGAGCTCTTTGAGCAGTATTGCAGAAGAAGATTTTTCAATCTGTTGACATTTTTTCTGGTGGCAGCTCAGGTTTATCCAGTTTTCTAAGGAGAGGAAAAATGGCCAAATATATAGTATATTATGTGTATGTACTATTGGCAACATCCGGCAAGTATCACAGGGAAAACCAGCATTTGTCGGAGACATATGAAGGTGAGCATATATCTCCCCAGTCATCATCCTGAAATAGAAAGCTGCTTGTTTGGGGCCTGCCAAACACACATCATTTACATGCACATCGATAACATATTGTCAGGAGGTCAACAACACAAATTGCTAAATTTGGAGGATGGGACACAAGTGGCCACTGATTGGTAGCAATAGAATGTTGGAGGTTTCTATTACTCATTTGTTGAATAGTGCATTAGCCGCTTGGAAGGTCCCCCCCCCCTTCATGACCAGGACATTTATTGCTTTTTGGCACAGCGTTACTTTAACTGAAAATTGCGCGGTCATGCAATGCTGTACATAAATGAAATATATATCCTTTTTTCCCCACAAATAGAGCTTTCTTTTTGTGGTATTTGATCACCTCTGGGTTTTTTGTTTTATCTTTTGCGCTATAAACAGAAAAAGACTGACAGTTAAAAAAAAATAATATATATATATATATATATATATATATATATATATATATATATATATATATTTTTTTTTTTTTTTTACTTTCTGCTATAAAACATATCCATTAAAAAAATAAAAATTCTTCATACAGGCCAATATGTATTCTGATACGTTTTTGGAAAATAAAAAAAATCCCAATAAGTGTATATTGATTGGTTTGGGCTAAAGTTATTGCATCTACAAACTATGGTATATATACAGGAATTTTTATTTTCATTTTATTTTTTTATACTAGTAATGGCAGCGATCAGCAACTTATAGCAGGACAGTGATATTGCGGCAGACAATCTGACACTGACACTTTGTGGGAACCAGTGACACTAATATAGCCATCAGTGCTAAAAATATGCATTGTCACTATACTAATGACACTGAGAAGGGGTTAAAGAGCTAGAGCAATCAAAGGGTTAAATGTGTGCCTAACCAGTGTTTTTGTGTTTACTATGTGCTGTTTTTACAAAGGGATGTGGTGTTTTTTTCCCCCACATCCCTGCTGACGAAACAGAGCTCTGCCTTCTTTACATCGGCAGATCGCTGTTCTGTGTCTATCAAGATAAATCGAAGGTGTGGGCTGAGAATGAAACCATTGTAACAAATTATGTTCTCATTGGCATAATCCCCAAATTTTAAGAAAAGAGACAGCAAAATATGGGACTTTATATATGCCTCTGGGAACATATTACACCAAAAATATAGATATAAAAAATATATTTATTAGACTTTACACAGTAATAAAAAGATGCCTACTGGCATGAAAGCACACAATTTGCACTATAACCATCTAAAATACAAACTATGAGGTCAAATAGGTATATATATTCTAGATAGGCTTGATCTGGTCGACACGTTTCGCGGGACTTCCGCTTCTTCAGGACCATACAAGCATATACAGTGTGTGACTAGAAGTAAGGAAAATAGTTTTTAACATTCATGAACAAACATATTCAAAAATATACCAATTATTTATGTAAAGATATGTACACTTGTTCAAAAAAAAGATGATTGGCACATACTGTTATATACTATAATATGCTGGGATTCCACAGAAGGGAAAAATAAAAATAAAAGAGAGAAAGGGGGAAGGGGAAGAGGGGGAGTAGAAAGGAGGAAAGGGAACAAATAAGGTAAAGAGAAAACAAATGGGGTATTCTCATGGTACAGAAACTATCCATACAGTCATCTCCGAATAGACAATATATACAGTATATCATACCTTCAAAGAGTGTGCATGGCTCATGTCAGCATCATTGGAATAAAAGCAAGGACTTATGTAGAGGAATTATATAATATATTATATATCAAGCTTCATGTAGATGTGCGTCTCTCCTCACCGACCAGCAGGTACCGGCAGACATCAATTGGCCGGCACCCGCTGATCGGCTTGTGCTGTGTCTCATCACAGCACAGCCGCAGCGCTGGTGGCGCACGCATATCCCCCTTACCTAGAAGTGCCGGACCATGCCTTAGGTTTGTGATCCGGCACAGGAATGCCACTCTTCTGCCACACTCCTACGTGAGTCGGCCGTCAAGGGGTTTAAGTAGTTGGAAACCCTGACCTATACAGTGACAAGTTGGGGGTTGTTTAGCTCATTGGAAGTGCAAAACAGTGAGTATACTCCAAGCCAGAAGTATGTTTTAGGGCTATTTCTTCCCACTTAATTAAACCAAAGAAAAAGTTCATGACATGAAAATCTTCCCATGCAGGGGGTTCTCACCATCAATATGAACAAAACATAGGTTTTAGCCTGCGGGCTCTTTATCAGCCCTGTGCTCAGGCCTCATTCCTCCTGACTGTCAAACATACAATCCCAGTGCTCGTGCACAAAACGTTGTACCTCTGCCAGCTTGGCTTCTTATCCTGCAGCTCCCAGCTGCTACATCTCTCACAGGTTCGTGCCTCTGTCTGTCCTGACCTGGACAGTATGGTGCAGACGTGCAGCTCTCACTGACCCCATTACACACTGACCCCCTTCCTCTAACTCTGTCTATAACATACACCCAGCACACGCCTGCACCATTAGTGTGATTGTTTCCTGGAAAACCAGGCCCAGACCACCAACAGTGGCATGGTCCCATCCAGTGAAGTCGACAGAGATGAAACAAATCCCCTTACATAAGTGGTACATGTTTATCTGCAGCCGTGACCGCCGTTCAAAGTGCAGCATTTATACAACTTTCTGAGCTTTCATAAAGCAGGCGGCAGGGAGCTAAAGTTACACTCTGCAGAACTCAGTGAGATCTCATTGGAGGAAGAGAACAAATCCCCCCTTCACAAAGCATGCAGGAACAGAGCTGAGGCAGTCAAACACAGTATGTGTGCTGAAGCTCCCCTGCCGGTCACTTTTTTTTCTCCTGGTCTCAGGAAAACTTGTCAGAAGTGACTCATGCAGATAGCAGAGGAACAAAGCAGCAAACAAAAATGACACATATTTTAGAGGTTTACAACCACTTTAAGGGTGAATTTGTTATACATTCTCTCAGCTATAGAGACGCACTTACCTGTAGCAGTTTTCATTACCCTATCTATGCAGGAAAAGGAAAAGCTCAGATAATTTCTGTTGTGACAGGCTTCCCACCCCATTCATTCATCCATCAGCCAAGGAAGCAGCTCAACAAAGTGGTGGGCTATTTTTGTTTTTAAGGGAGGCATTGTACTATATTAAGATATCACTGTGCTGAAAACAGAAAAGTTGCATTATATGCATTTTTGAAGGCCTACTAATAACACCTGGTGGTCTATGTATAAAACATTCACTGAACAAATCTGATTGACATCCTCAGAGCTTCAATTAAACTCGCCAAATTCAGTGTAACATAATTATCTCCTAGGACTATCTAGTAGGCATAATGCATTTTCTTACCTAATTGAGGTATTTAAAAAAAAATACTGCATTATGGCCACTAGACGGTGCCTAGAATCATAGGAGATAATTATATTACACAGAATATGGCAAGTTTTGTTGGAGTTGTGCAGATGTTTGGCACATTTGTTCAGCAAACTTTGCATACATAGACCTCTTATGCCCCATACACACTGTCGGATTTTCCGACGGAAAATGTCCCATCGGACAATGTTGTTGGAAATTCCGACCGTGTGTAGGCTCCATCGGACTTTTTCCGTTGGATTTTCCGACGGACAAAGTTTTATCTCCTGCTCTCAAATTTTCCGACAACAACGTCCTATCGGACTTTTTCCGATCGTGTGTAGCGAATTCCGACGGACAAAGTGCCACGCATGCTCAGATCACATTACAAGACCAAAGCTATTGGCTACTAGCCTCTACGTAGTCCCGTCGTACGCAACGAACGTCACCACGTTCAGGATGATCGGATTTTCCGACAACTTTGTCCGACCGTGTGTATGCAACACCAGTGTCGGACAAAATCCGTCGGAAAAAATCCGACGGATTTTGTGGTCGGAATTTCCGACCGTGTGTACGGGGCATAAGAGTTATGCTTGTGAAACGCCTGTTCAGAGACCTGTTCAGAGACAGATCCACCATATTTCTATCAAGACAGAGACACTTAAAAGACATTTTACTCAAAGCTAAGTTTCAGCTTTGTTCCTGAAGCCTCCCTTTACACACAGGAGGGAACAGTAAGCATAGGTCCATTTTACTTTTTAGAGGTAATATATTGTATTCATACCTTAAATTCCTCCAGGATTTTATAAGTCTTCCCATGATATTCACAAAAGTTTTTCACTTCCTTACACTCCGGACAACATCCATTGTGTTCCACTTTAGTGCATTTGGGGTGAATTTTGGGACACTCTGGCTGATCACAAACAGGCCCATCCTCTGTACAAACGCAAGGACAGTTAGAGTGACCCGGGAAAAATCTCTCCCCTAGTTTATAGACAAATCCGCTGTCGTCCACACAGCCTTTGCCCCTGTAGTCATCAAATATTAAGTTGTCATTACTAGACGCCTGTTCTCCTTCATCCGCAGGATAATCCTCCTGATTGATTGAAGCAGATGATGCTGAAGCCATGATTGCCAAGAGAATCATGGAGACTGCAGAAATATGAAGAGCCATCACCCAATGTCAGGCTTCGTGTGTGCCACTCCACTAGGAACTGGATCCAGCTGCTGCCATGTGGGCTGAAAGCAAAGAGACATGACAACTGAATACAGCATAAAGACATTAAAATACTTATCTCTGCTTTAAAAAACAGGAATCACACTGGCTTCCAAGACTGTAAGTGGCTTAATTACAAACCTGCAATAACATAGATTGGAACACTTATGGACATCTTTAATCTTCAGAAAGACATTACTTATGGTAAAATAGAGCACAAAGCCGAGTACATTAGCTTTCAATGATATTTATCTTTTATTATGGCTTAAAGTAACATTTTAAGACATATACCTTCTTCTCCAGGTAAAGCAGCAAAAGTGCCCAGATGTTCGTCTTGGAAAATATACAGGTAAATTAAACTTTAACTATATTACTTTAACTATATTACTATATAACTATACAGGCAATCACCACCAAATGAAGTAGTATTATTGCTATATAACTGTACTTTAAAGTGTCTTTGTGCTTTGCCCATGCAGCTTCTTTTTAACACAGACCTCTACTGTCACATATATTTAGCTTCCATTTGCTCCCCCACCACTCACTCCCAATGTTGTCTCATGAAGAAAGATGATCCTCATTATTCTGGTATTTTCTTCAGCTCATGGCACTGAACAGAAGAAAGGTGATTATATGCTGTTGGGGTAAAAGGATTAATGCAAACCTGTTGCTTTTCCCTATAAATAAAAAGCACGTTTGCTTTAAATAAAGTTGGAGCCCAATGTCTTTCTTCGCTGTCCACTACCAGTTTATGTCCTCCATTACAAATCCAAAATCATCTGGGACATCCTCTATTTGCTTGGCTTACACGAGCTTAGATGGCACTTTTTTCCTTCTCACATGGGCTGCATCTTTTTATCCCTGCAGCCTAAAGGAGGAAGCAGCATATTAAAGCGGAAGTAAACCCCCCTATCGTTTTCAGCCAAGGAAGCTGCCATCTTTGCCTCTGTTTAATCTTCAACTGCCACGGTGCTGCACATGTGATCTGTTATGACACCAGCCATTGGATGGTTTGACTGTTTGGTTGAGAGCACAGCCAATGTGCAGTTAGCATTCCCGGCATGCCTTTTTTTTTTAAACTGTTAAATCGATGTGTTTACTTCCGCTTTAACAAGCCTTCAACTAGCTTACTTCTCTGTTAAGATCTATAGAGAAATGATATAGGCATTACACTGTAGCTCACTAGTTTAGTGAAGGTGACCGAAGAGCCCTCTGAACTGGCATCACAACTGGCTGATCTAAAATCCGTGCTAGGCTAAATGTATGGTATGGGGATGGGTATGGTAATGGGTAGGGGATGAGTATGGGAATGGGTAGGGGATGGATATAGGATGGGGAGGGGAAGCAGTTGGCACCAACTTTATACAAAGTGTAGTTATCCTTTCATTTTTATGTAGTTAGACTAATATGTCTATAACTACTTGGAAATGACTACAGAAAGTGTATTATAAAGACATCCTATAAAGACTTCTAATGATTACAAAGAAGGGCATGATGACGTTTGGGTTAAAAAGCGTATACAACTGTTTGACAAGTGCTCCTGTTGAACGGGGTCGGACGTTGGCGGAGTGCGGATGCCGGACGCTGCACGGGGTGGCTAGATGTGGACTCTCTGGGGGTGCTTGCAAGTTTGTGAGTTGTGGTTGCGGAGCCGTCTGTAGGGCGGCTGGACCCGCTGAGATCCGGGGGCGCTGGTGTTTCATCTGAACTTGGGACGCGCTGCAGATTTGAACTTGAACAGAGACAGCCTGACACCCCCCTTGCATAGATACAAAGCCGGCGGAACGGCAGCGGGAATTGGCTCCGTGAGGCTCCTGTGGAGAGAGAGGATCACTGAGTGCTGCTACCTTACCTGAACCGGGACGTGCTGAGGACTTGGACCGAGGCAGCCTGACACCCCCTCTGATAGCCAGTGGAACAGCAGCTGATGCCGGCTCTGTGAAGCGTCCGTGGAGAGAGAAGATCAGTGACCTGATGTTGTAGCAGGGGGTGAGTCATACTCCCTGTGGAGCTGGATGTGCTGTCTGCTCTATGTATGAGATAACTGCTAAGAAAAACGCTAGTGTAATACTCCCTGTTGAATTGGAAGTGCCGTCTGTCCTATGTATGAAATAACTGCTAAGAAAGCGCTAGTGTAATACTCCCTGTTGAATTGGATGTGCCGTTTGTCCTACGCATGAAATAACTGCTAAGAAAACGCTAGTGTAATACTCCCTGTTGAATTGGATGTGCCGTTTGTCCTACGCATGAAATAACTGCTAAGAAAACGCTAGTGTAATACTCCCTGTTGAATTGGATGGGACATTTGTTCTATGCATGAAATAACTGCTAAGAAAGCGCTACTGTAATACTAATGTATTGAACCGAGCTATATTATTTATGTCACAATTTGTCATTTAGCACCCACCATTGCCACCACTCCAGCGTCATAGATTCCGCAGAGACTTGCAGGTTGGTGGAGATCGCCACGACTGACCTCATAGGACACTATAGGACACTATAGGACTCTATAGGATAGCAGTGGGGAGAACTGTGAACCCACTGGGATAGCTGAAGCTATTTACCATACAAAGGCATGCAAACACATAAGCAAAGGGATACAAAAACTTCACGAAAAGCAGCCAAGACAGCCAAAACAGGAGAAGCCCAGATCGATATTGACCAGTACTTTAAAACGGCAAATAGACGCGGCTCTGGGGTTAAGTTGTCGGATACACGAGGCCAGGGGACTGAAATTAAGACTATACAGACAGTACTGTCAGCACAAACTCCCCAAGATATTAAAAAGGGAGTGAAGATGACCTCTATAGAAACCCAACAAACACTGGCGTCAGAGAGACGGCTTTCCCTTCAAGAGGAAGATTTACTGACGCTCCGTAAGAAAGAGGAAGATTTAAAAATACTAATGCAAGCACTCCCTACAAAAATGGACATAGAGGCGCTTATATGTAGAGTGGAGGAAACACATCGCAAACAAATGCAGGCCATGCAAGGCGAAATACAGATAATCGCAGAACGCCTTATAGTAGGCGAAAGGGAGGCGCAGGCATTAGAACAACGAGTAACTGCACTGGAGAAAGACAAAACCTCCCAAACAGAGACTGCTAAAACATTTCAACTACAATTGGAAGAATTAGAAGACAGAAGTCGCAGAAACAATCTGCGACTTCGTGGTATTTCAGAAAATGTGGATCAAGGAAGTCTTAATGATAAAGTGAGGAGTATCTTCCAGGTGCTATTGGGGGATACGGCTCCAGCTACCATGGAACTCGACAGAGTCCATAGAGCACTAGGTCCTAAATCCATAAACCCCAATCGGCCACGAGATGTGATCTGCCGCCTCCATTATTTTTCACAGAAGGAGACTATTCTTAGAAAAGCATGGGAGGTGGGCATAATAGAACTAGAGGACATACGAGTTAAAATACTACCCGATTTGTCAAAAGCCACATTACAACGTAGGGCTTTGCTCCGCCCAGTTTTGGACCAGACGAGACAGTCTGGCTGCACGTATCGGTGGAGATTTCCTTTTGCAGTTACAATCCGAAAAAATACATCTTCTTTTACCCTCAGATCACAGGCAGACCTTCCAGAACTTTTTACTTTCTTAGGGGTTGAACCTTTTCCTGTGCCTGACTGGCGTCAGATACACCCACAGGCAGATGGTCGAAAAGGAACCTAAACCTAGGGAGAACTAAAAAATAATTTATGGCTCCAATAGACAAGACAGATTAGGCTGGACAGATGGACAATCTGGAATTGGATGGGAAATTGTAAAGAGTGGGAAGACTATTCTACTATTCCCTTTTTCTTTTTTTTTCCTTTTTTTTTTGGCGTTTAGAAGTAATCTCCGTATAAATGTGTTTGGTGACTTACAATACCTATTGAAGGAGAAGAGAAGAGGAGAGAAACCATCTTTTACTTTTCTTTCATTTTTTTTTTTTTTTTTTTTTTTTTATTTCATTTATTATTGTATGTGTACCTTTTGAGAATTTTTTTTTTTTTTTTTTTTTTTAGATGGTGAAGAGGTCTGATTATATCAATTAAGTGGTTTAGATGGTATATGAAGTAATGTGATACATCCCATTTCTTTTTTGTGGAGATGAATTTAAAGAGGAGGAAGGATCTTATAGAAACCGAGAGTTAAGAGAAATATGATTAAGCAACTGAGAAATATAAAGCCATAGGGTGATAAAACACGGAGATAATTATGATTGGGTGGGGGGGGGCGGGGGGGGAGGGAGGGAGACTATGTATGTAGGTATGTAGGTAGATGCATATGTACGGGGGGAGGAGGAGGGAAGGGTAGGAAGGGAAACTTATTTTATTTATACATATATATTCAAGGGCACATGGCACTTATAGAGACACGAGATATAATTTAAATAAACACTTGGAATAGTTAACCAATTTAAGGGGAGAGTGAGGGGGAAAACGTAAAAATCTTTTTCCCCTTTTTTTTTTTTTTTTCTTTTTTTCTTTTTATAAGACACATAAGATAATCTTTTATTTTAATTTTTTTCACTGGGAAATAAGAGATAAAAAGGGACACATACAGAATGAAAACTCAGAGAGAGAGGAGAGAATAATTTCTCTCGTCCCTCTCCTTCCTTTTATACAGAAGCACAATGGTGGGTAGAAATTAGTTAATTAATATTAAGGGGGAGAGAGAAACACAAAGACACTGAATAGACACTGAATAAGGGGAGTGCAACAAATATGGGGGGAAGGTGAGTAGTTATAGGCCCCGACCCCCCTTTTTTTTTTTTTGGTCCCCTTACCCCCCCCCCCCCGGCCCATCCCTACACTCAAATAAAGAATAAAGCCAGTAATTAAATAGATCATGCTTTACTGATAGAGCAAACTATAGATGTGAAACATGACTATCCTACCCCCTCATTCAATTATTAACCTTGTATTTAATTAGCCCCAAATTTTTATATATTTTTTTTTTTTTTTTTTTTTCCTTCGCTAGAGAAAAAGAAATATAGTAGAATATAATAAATAGGTAATGGTGATATTGGAGACATAGTTTTATTTTATTTTTATTTATTTTTTTTCCCAACTATAGAATGGTTAGTGGAGAAAGCTGGGGCTCCCCTCCTCGGCCATGCTCGGCTGCCTCCCCCCCCAATAGGATAGCACTCGTATAGCTTAAAGAAGCTGAGTGCACAAAGCAAACTGCTTAAGTTGCCCTGAGGGAGGTCACGGTAAGGTGCCCTCCTCCCCCAGTGGCTATAGTAAAATAAACCCCAAAGGCTCTTGAACTTTGTGGGTTTTTTTTTTTTTTTTTTTTTTTTTTTTTTTTTTTTTTTTTTTTTTTTTTTTTTTTTTTTTGAGCCCTATTAAAAGATGGATACTTTGAAGATACTTTCACTTAATGCCAAAGGATTAAATACCCCTGAAAAGAGACGTTTATTATTGAATGATCTGAAGCGTCTACAGGTAGATATGGCGTTTATTCAAGAAACGCACTTCAGAGAAGATAAACGTCCCATTCTTAAAAATAGGTATTATCCAGTTGTCTATCATTCTACTAATAACCTAACTAAAACCAAAGGGGTATCAATATTGGTGTCTAGTCGAATACCATGGGTGTGCCAAGACAGTCTAGCAGACCCGATGGGGCGTTTTTTGTTCATTAAAGGCCTGATAGGAGAAGTAAAAATGACTTTCGCTACTATATATGCCCCAAATGATCACCAAGATTCCTTTTTGAGTCGTACAATAGAACGCCTTTTGAAATTCTCGGAAGGCCAGTTGATCCTGGGAGGCGATTTTAATGTTCCGTTGCTTCCCAATATGGATACCTCTTCTGGCTTATCCTCCATTACTCCTGGTGTCCGTAAGAGAGTGGCACAAGTCCTCCACGAAGCTCAACTGGTTGATGTCTGGCGGCTACAACATTCAGGGGAGAAAGATTATACATTTTACTCCCCTCCTCATAAACTTTATTCACGTATAGATTTTTTTTGATCCCACACTCTCAGTTGCAGGCGGCTCATAGCACAGTAATTGGTACAATTACATGGTCAGACCACGCGCCGATCATCTTAATATACCGATTCTCAGAGTTTTTAACCTCCAGGACTAGAGTCTGGAGACTGAATGAAAGTCTTTTGCAGACTCCGGAGATAGTGGAAGATGTACAACGTGAGCTGGGCCAGTATTTTCAAATTAATAAACAACCTGATTGTGATATAGGGATCCTATGGGAAGCCCACAAGGCAGTTATAAGAGGTGTTCTTATCAAGCATGGAGCACGACTTAAGCGCCAAAGGCTTGAAAAGCTTACATCCCTTCTACAGGACATTCATAAAGTTGAGGCTCAACATAAACATGCACCAAACTCTATACTCGAACAAAACCTTTTTTCGCTTCGTAAGCAGGTAACGGATTTGTTAAGATATAAAGCTAAGGCAGATATACAGCGAGGTCGTAGAATAGGCTATGAAACGGGAGATAAATGTGGGAGAACATTAGCGCGGGCGATCAGAGAACAAAAATTAGCTTCATATATTCCCCAAATAATTACGCCTCAAGGCCAAAAAGTGGGACTTCCTAAGCAAATTACACAGGGGTTCAGAGATTACTACTCTTCTCTATATAATATTCCAGAACAGTCCTCCGCTCAGATACAAATGGAAGACTATATAGCTTCCTCCCAACTCCCTCAGCTGACCCCGGAGGTTCAGGAAGAGCTGGAGATACCAATAACTCTGGAGGAACTACAGAAGGCATTGGGTGTCTCCAAGTTAGGTAAAACACCAGGTCCTGATGGGCTTTCATTACAGTATTATAAAAAATTCTTTTCATTATTAGGTCCTCATATGGTGGAATTATTTAATAAAGTAAGCTCTGAGACAGCTTTCCCCAGAGACACCTTAAAAGCACATATTACAGTAATCCCTAAAGAAGGAAAAGACCCTACCTCCTGTGGTAGTTATAGACCTATTTCACTCTTGAATAGTGACCTTAAATTATTTACAAAGATCATAGCTACTCGAATCGCAGAATATATACAGCCGCTGATACATCTTGATCAAGTGGGATTTATTCCAACTAGAGAAGCCCGAGACAACACAATTAAAGTGTTAAATCTCATTCATATAGCACAGGAGACACATACTCCGAGCGTTATAATAGGTACAGATGCTGAAAAGGCATTCGATCGTGTCAACTGGAACTTTATGTTTGCCGTTCTGCGTTATATAGGATTGAGGGAACATATGCTGCAATGGATTGGCAAGATTTACCTGCATCCATCAGCTCAAGTTAAAGTAAATGGAATTTTATCAGATCCCTTTTCTATTTCAAATGGGACTAGACAGGGGTGTCCACTATCTCCGTTGCTTTATGCTATATCCTTGGAACCCTTTCTTTGTACGATTCGGTTGAATCCAGACATTACTGGAGTCAGAATAGGAGAGCGGCAGCATAAGGTTTCAGCTTATGCGGATGATCTGCTTTTTTCTCTTACTAACCCTATGGTCTCACTGCCGAATTTGGTGCGTGAATTTGAGATATACGGTGGGATCTCGAATCTACGGATTAACTTTAGTAAATCGGAGGCTATGGGGATAGGTATCCTTTCTGAGCCGCTTAAAAATCTGCAGTTAAATTTTAAGTTTAAATGGACAGATACAGCTTTGAAATATTTGGGAACATATATCCCGTCTGATCTATCCCGGGTTTTTGAACTTAACTTTCCTCCTCTTTTGACTAGAACACGTATGCTGTTGGAAACCTGGAATAGGGGACTATTTTCGTGGTTCGGTAGATGTAATCTTTTAAAGATGAGTATCTTACCAAAATACTTATATTTATTCCAAACTTTACCGATTAAGATACCATCTCAATATTTTAAACAGATTAACTCCCTGTTTATCCAATTTGTATGGGCACATAAGAAACCACGTATTTCGAGAAGTCAACTAGTCCTACCTAAACATAGCGGAGGTATTGCACTACCAGACGTATTTAAATACTATCAGGCAGTACATCTAGGGCGACTCATAGATTGGAATCGTCACTCAATAGGCAAATTATGGACCCAGATTGAACAGGCACAAACTGATGTCCTATTGAAGGGAGCACCATGGTGCTACGATAAATTGCCTGCATATCTAAAGATGCACCCTTTGATAGGCCCCACGGTAAGAACCTGTTCACAGGTGATCGTTAAAACTTCGCTTTCATCAGTGGACTCTCCTTTGACGCCCATCCTGGGGAATCCGAGATTCCCTCCAGGTCTTAGAGAACATAATTTCTCTACTTTGAGACAGACTAACCGTTTCCGAGCATTCAACTTTTTACTATCAGACGGTTGGCCCTCGATAACGAAATTAATAGAACCCTCTGGCTTTTTCGGCCTACCGTTTTGGGATGCCTTGCAGATTCACCACTTTCTCCATTCACTGAAGCCCTTAGAGAGGTTCAGTCGACAATTATCTATCTTTGAAAAATACTGTTCAGAGGAGGGGACTGTAACGCAAACTCTTTCGAAGATGTATGATCTATTGATTACCCCCTCGGAACAACTACATCCATCTTGGATGGAGAAATGGGAAGGAGAGATAAACTGTAAGTTCACAACCAGTCAAAGGCAGAATATAGTTGAGCTTTCGTTGAAGACATCGATATGCACTAGGATACAGGAGATTAATTATAAAATACTGACACACTGGTATTATACTCCACAGAAGATGCATAAATTCTACCCGGAAATACCAGACCGCTGTTGGAGATGCCATGAGGAGGGAGGCACGATGTTACATATCTTTTGGTCTTGTCCAAAGATAATACCATATTGGAGGGAAGTACGGAACATTATACAAAAATTCTCCGATTATACGATACCTGAAAACCCATCTTTTTTTCTATTACATGTTACGACTATTCCAGTTAAAAAATATAAGAAATCTATCTTAAGGCATTTAGTGAACGCGGCAAAAGCATGCATCCCTCTTAGGTGGAAAAAAACTTTGCCCCCTACCATTGGATGCTGGCTCCACAGGGTGGAAGAGATTAATAAGATGGAAGACCTCACACTCTCAGCACAAAACAAACAAGAAGAGTACTCTGAGGTATGGAAAGGGTGGAATACGTTTATCCTATCTGAAGAAGGCTTGACGATGCTCAATTCTGATCATTTGGCAGAGGCATCATAATAGACAGTTGACAATTAAGTATCCAGTACTTATTGGGGCCTTTAACTCCTTTTTTTTTTTTTCCTTTCTTTTTATTTATTTATTTAATGTTTTTTCTTGGTGCTTTTTTTTTTTTTTTTTTTTTTTTTTTTTTTTTTTTTTGTTTGTTTATTTTGGTTATTTAGAAAATTGGGAAATTGGGTGATACCAGATATAGTGGCTGAGGGTTATTTTTCCTCTCCCAGATTGTTACAATACTGACGTTATATCGTCTTTTTTTTTCTTTTTTTTCTTTGAGAGGAACATAGAAGATGTTAAATACGAGATGTTATGACCACTATATGGAATATTGTATCATTTATCTAGCGCATTTTGTTACGCTACTGTACATATATGGCGGACATGAAAACCTGGACTCACCCTTTGTGGTTTAAATAAAATATTTGAAAAAAAAAAGCGCTGGAGAAAGCTTTAGGACCAGTTCACACCACATGCAGTCCAGTTTTTTCTGTATCAAAAACGCATGGAAAGTAGGTTATATGATTTTCAATAGCATAGTTCACACCAGTGCTTGCAGTTCCAGTGTGTTCCAGTTCCAGAAAAAAAAGTAGAACATGCTGCATTTTCCTGCACTGGACTGTACTGGAACGCTGTAAAACGCATCAAAAAATGCACCACAAATGCACTGGAATGCACATGTCCTTATTTAGGGCCCATTAACACCATAGAAACGCAGTCCGGAAGCTTTCCAGATGCATTTCTGCATGCGCGTTTTTGATGCATTTTTGATGCATTCCAGGGCGTTTTTAGTGCACTTTTAATAACATTAAATAAAGACATGGGTGTTCTAGAGCGTTTTTTGTGAATTTAGGTGCTTTCGGGTGCATTCCAGTGCCTTTTTGATGCTTTTTACAGCGTTACAGTACAGTCCAGTGCAGGAAAAATGCAACATGTTCTACTTTTTTTTCTGGAACACACTGGAACTGCAAGCACTGGTGTGAACTATGGCATTGGAAATCATATAACCTACTTTCCATGTGTTTTTGATGCAGAAAACTGTAAACTGTCCCTTAGGGTTAAGAAGAAAGGGGTGGGGAAGCACTGGACTGCATCAAAAACCCATCAAAAATGTGCACGCAAAAAAGCATTTGCGTTTCTATGGTGTCAACAGGCCCTTAAGCCATATTGAGAATGTATAGTGAATAATTAAGAACCTATTCTTGCCAAATACTGTATATATATATATATATATATATATATATATATATATATATATATAAACATTTTTTACCCTCTCATGCTCCATGTGAGGTGATCTCACAGACTGCTATAAAACAGTAACATGTAAAAAGGTGAAACATGCAGTTACTGAGCGATTTACAACTACCTTGGATCCTTCAGCTCCGGTCCTGGTGCAGCTCAAAAAAACCCTAAATATAATCTGATGCTATGCAAATTTACTGGCAATTCTATCCTAAATAGGGCTCACCTTTAATATGCATTACATGTTCAACTGAATGACAGAGTATAAAACCTGTCTTTTGTTGGTAACCACAGATAAAATATTGCAAACATTAAAAAGCAAGAGAGAGAGATTATTCCATTCTATTGTTCCATTCTAGGTCTCGTTGTAAAATGGAAGATTGACAGGTGTAATTCCCAGGAGCTGCTACAGAAGCGTTTTATTGGGCTCATCTCTATAATGAACATGTGGCATTTCATTGTGTGCCAATGTATAAATCATACAGGACAGGATTTGTCAAACCCGCTAAACAATAATGATAAAATACCCTAAACCTATACAAAGTTTATTACTCTGTAGCTTTTATTTGTCCATAAACCTTGCAGTGACATTGTCCTATTGTACTTCATCAGTAAATGTATCTCTTTGTCAGTTTTAACCTCCATCCTTTTACCGAACACTGAAGCATGTGCATATTATTCAACACATTAAATTCACTGCAGTTATACATGGCTAACTCATTTAATCACCCCTTATTAATTATGAATATGATGAATTATTGAATAAATTGTAAGTCCTCTTCAATGACTACAGAGAATAGGAGGGCAATCTATACAGATTCATTCAGCTTGTGAAGACATTTAAATAAATGTGGGGTTTTTATTGTAAGTTGAAGACAAGCCATTTACACTAATACCGGTCACCCTGACATTTGGAAAGCTTCTAGTATTGACTTTCTTATAAACTCCCTTGATTAAAGTCCTCCTGAATGACGGGCTAAAGGAAAGAGTGAAAGAGTTAACACAGGGCTAATTAAAAACATTCATGTGACAGGTCCTCAGTGTAAAGATGTTGTTTTGTGCAGTCACAAGGAATCAATTCTCTTCAAAATGCCTACATCTGAAGAAGGTCCTCATTTAAAGGTAAAATTATAAATATGTTCCCAAATACTGTACCAGTGGTGGTCAACTTGCTAGTTATAGAAGTTATTAAGTGTGGCCCCTGGCAAAACCACAAATACACCAAAGTTTTGAATTTACCATATCATTAATTCAATTTGCCTCTCATGTCTCATTGTTTCGATATGTTCCTAGGGGAATTGGCAGGCTCTCTTTCCACTTACAAATTGCTGTTGTTATTGACAAGCTAACCCATGCTTGGCTCGGCAGGAATCCCCAATTTGCAGGTATCAGTTTGTGGAAGTAACATTGAAGGCAGGCACAGGGGACTCAGGATTGGGTGATATCACCAGTCAGTGGCATCTTTCAGCATTTTCACAGCTTATCTGGTAAAAGAACGGCTGCATGGAAGTGTTGGTTACCAATGCATTATACCATAGGAACAGTGATGGCAGTAAAAAGACCACGTGTGTCTGCCCCATTTTTTTTTTAATATATACCGTGTGTATATATATAATATTATTTCTAACCTTTTTTGTCTGAGTATAAATCTATGTTTGTCCAGATCATCATTGATTTATTTGAGCTATGTTGTTATGGAGTACTGTGGGCCAACAAAAGATGCTCAGGACTTAATAGTTAAGAAAGGATAATGTTTTTGTTGGAATATTTCAACTCCGAGACCATTTTCTCAAGGACATGTCTGATGTACATATAAGTGCCCATAAATTGTAGGATTATTATTTATTTATTTTTAATGCTCATCAGTTCAATGTTTTCCTGATTGCTGTAACTAATGTCTATAGATAGTTGAGATGAGAGTTTTATTGTAACATCTGATCATTTTATAAAATACTGTTGTTTAGAGGAGTGTTTTCCAGGTTCTATGGCATAGTGACAATATGATTTTTGAGACATGTTACATGTTCTCTGTAGAAGAAGCATTAATAACTGCCACCATAGCACAGTGTCATTCATGACCATAAGAGAAGATGTGCTGATATGATAGCTGCATGTTTATTTTGCTTAAAACAATCACCAAACTCAACAAAGTGAGATATTAAATCTAAAGTGTTGTACAGATTAACAGCATATAGACAAATACAGGTGTGAAATGTCAAAAAGACTGGGCTTGCAAAAGTCACAGTTAAAAAAATGAAATTGTATGTTTGAGCATAATAGGTGGTCAGAAAGGATAAACAGTAGGGGAAGAGGGAGATGAGGTGAGACTATGAAAAAAGGTTGGGGGGAAGGGTAAAGAACATAAAAGATGATAAAATATTGGGTTCTACTGTCTCATTCATAGCAATCAAACTCTATCAAATTTATTTGGACAATAAATCAGTTCATACAGTTGTGTGAAAACGTATTTGCCCCTTCCTGATTTTTTATTTTTTTTGCTTATTTCTCACACTTAAATGATTCAGATCAAACACATTTTAATATTACACAAAGATAACCCAAGTAAATCAAAGATGCAATTTTTTAAATTATTATTTAATTTATTAAGGGAAAAAAGCTGTTCAAACTGCCTGGCCCTATGTGAAAAAGTAATTGCCATGCCATGCTGAATCATGAATGAACTGTGATTAAAAACAATTTTTTGGAAATCTGAGTTAAATTTCACTTGCCACACTCAAGCCTGATTACTTCCAGAAAAACAGAAATGGAAGGCGCGCACACCTAGTGCATTACCAAAGATAATTTAATAATAAGAATTTTTATATAAAAGTGGGTACTCACAAAATGCAACTGACAAAAGGCCATAAACACAGTGCATGGACATGCACAGAACACGGGGCACAGCTAACGCATTTCGGGGGTGCACCCCCTTCCTCAGAGCTAGGCTGACAAGAAAAACAGAAATGGAAGGTGCACACCTAGTGCATTACCAAAGCTAATTTAATAATGAAAAAATTTTGTATAAAAGTGGGTACTCACAAAATTCAACTGACAAAAGGCCATACAAGAAAAACAGACATGGAATGCGCGCACACCTAGTGCATTACCAAAGATAATTTAATAATTTTTTTTTTTAGATAAAAGTGGGTACTCACAAAATGCAACTGACAAAAGGCCATACACGAAAAACAGAAATGGAAGGTGCACACACCTAGTGCATTACCAAAGATAATTTAATAATAAGAAATTTTTATATAAAAGTGGGTACTCACAAAATGCAACTGACAGACCTTTTGAATCAAGAAATCACATAAATAGAAGCTGTCTGACAAATTGAAGCGCACTAACATATCACAAAAAGACACACATCATGCCACAATCTAAAACAATTTAAGAACAGATTAGAAACAAAGTTATGTACATGTATTGGTCTAGGAAGAGTTTCAAAGCCATTTCTAAGGCTTTGGAACACCAGTAAGCCACGGGGAAAGCCATTATCCACAAATGGAGATAACTTGGAACAGTGGTGAACCTTCCCAGGAGTGGCCGGTCTACAAACGTTACTCCAAGAGCATGACGACGACTCATCCAGGAGGTCATTAAAAAAAACAGAACAACATCTAAAGAACTGCAGGCCTCACTTGCCTCGGGTAAGATCAGTGTTCATGATTCAACAATAAGAAAGAGACTGGGCAAAAATGGCATCCATGGGAGAGTTCCAAGGCCAAAGCCACTGCTGATCAAAAAGAACACAAAAGCTCATCTCACATTTACTAAAACACATCTTGATTATCCCCAAGACTTTTAGGCAAATATTCTGTGGACTGATGAGACAAAAATTTTACTTTATGGAAGGTGTGCGTCCCCTTACATCTGGCATAAAACGAATACAGCATTTCATAACAAGAACATCATACCAACAGTCAGACATGGTGGTGGTAGCGTGATAATATGGGGCTGCTTTGCAGCTTCAGGACCTGGATGACTTCCCATAATTAATGGAACCATGAATCCTGAGCGCTACCAGAAAATCCTAAAGAAGAATGTCCAGCCATCAGTTTGTGACCTCAAGCTCAAGTGCACCTGGGTTATGCAGCAGGACCATGATCCAAAACGCAACAGCAAGTCCACCTCCAAATGGTTCAAACAAAGCAAAATTTAGGGTTTGGAGTGGCCTAGTCAAAGTCTGGACTTAAATCCAATTGAGATGCTGTATCATCATGACCATACACAGGCCATTCATGCTGGAAAACCCTACAATGTGGCTGAATTAAAACAATTTTGCAAAGAAGAGTGGGCCAAAATTGCTCCACAGCAATGTGAAAGACTCATTGCCAGTTATCGCAAATGCTTGATTGCAGTTGTTTCCGCCAAGGGTGGCACAACCAGTTATGTTTAAAGGGCAATTACTTTTTCACTTAAAGCCAGGCAGGTTTCGACAGCTTTTTTGCCTTAATATATGAAACTATCATTTAAAAACTTCATTTTGTATTTACTCTGGTTATATTTGTGTAATAATACATTTTGTTTGATGATCTGAGTCATTTAAGTGTGACAAATATGCAACAAAAAAAAAAAATCAGAAAGGGAGGCAAATACTTTTACATACAACTGTATATTTGTAAAATAGTGTTGATGGAGGAATCCCAGGAGGACACTGTAAGTGGAAGAGAAGATTTCCAGTGAATCAGATTTACTACTTGTACTTTCTGCATTTTTAAAGAGGCAAACCACTGGTAAATGCGAATGCATTGCAGAGATTTATTGCATTTTTTTTTTTTTTATTTTGTATTTTCATAGACTTTTACACAAGATTTTACAATAAAGTGAATCTGTCAGAGAACCAAAGTAACAATAAAGTCAAAGTGGTCTACAAGTATGTATGCTAAAAGTCTCCCCTTCCTGCACACTAAAGGCTCTTTTTAAAGTTCTATGTAAATTGTGCCTCAATGGCTGTAATTTCTAATTGCCCAAGCCCCATTTGTCTGATAAAAGCATGGTGCTATTAACAAATAGAGAGTCATATCTTATGTTTATTTGTTACTTAAAACTCATTGCAGCGTCGATGAAAACTTGATGGTGAGCATTTGATACTGGACACTGTAGCAATGACAGATTCCCCCAACAACAATGGATGCATGTATGTATGAGAGATTTTTAATGTTCTATAGTAATACCTTCCTGTTTATTATTGTACTTGTAATCCAGTGGCTCCCTATGAGCAGAAAAAGATAGTTAAGTCTTAGAAATATTGTTTTCAGGTACAAAAAGGTTGTTGCATATTAATAGTTTAGTCCCTTTGCTCTTTTGACATGTTTATGCTAAAGTAAATATTATGTGTTTCAGGTTAATATACTTTCTTATCAGCACTACTAGTGCTATTGGCGGTTCAACACAAGGTCTTAATTTCCTGTTGTAATTTTCAGTTGCAATATTTAAATATTACAATGCAAAAATAAACTCTGATTCTTAATTTCATATTTTCCTCACTGCTTTTTAAGACTTATGGAATTTTAGCTGGAAAATGATATTGCTGACATCACACATCAGGCTCTTTACACCAGAATGTAATGCTGGTAATGGTTTTTACAAATTATATATACTTTTTTGAAAGTCCAACTGAGGGGTGGACAACACAGCAAACAAAATGCTAACAGGCTCACTATAAACAACAGAAAAAGAGCTGCCTGAAAGATCTGATCCAAAAGGTCAAAAAAGCACTCACAGATCTAGTAGAGTGGTCTTTCACAGGAGGCTGGATCCTGATACTTAAGACTATAGGCTTAAACAATGATTTGTCGGAGCCACCAAGAAATGGTGGAGCAAGAAGCTGTGCCTTTTATGGGGACCACCCAACTTAAAAGAGTCACTATTTCTACTGAAATGCCGCGTTCACATGAGCGGATTTTCCGTTGGAAAAATCTTGGATGGTTTTTCCGACGGAATTCCGCTCAAGCTTGGCTTGCATAAACACGGTCGCACAAAAGTTCACTTAATTTTCGACCGTCAAGAACGCAGTGACGATCCACACTACGACGAGCCGAGAAAATGAAGTTCAATGTTTCTGAGCATGCGTCAAATAATTTCCGAGTTTTCCGACCAAAAAATTGAGAACCTGCTCTCAATCTTTTGCTGGCTGGAATTCCGCCAGCAAAAGTCTGATGGAGCATACACATAGTCGCATTTTCTGACCAAAAGCTCTCATCGGACTTTTGCTGGCGGAATTTCCGATCGTGTGTACGCAACATAAGTAGTGAGTGCAAGGTAGACACAAACAGCACAAACTACTTCCAGACAATGAAGGCAAATCTTTTTTGGATGTACTGGGGCTGGACAGGGGGATATAAGTAAAGGATCTAGCTAAGATGCTATGCTGAAACAACCTCAGGAAAGAGAGGCTCTAGGCCTCAACACTACCTTGTTTCTATGTAAAATGAGAAAGGGATATTTATAAGGCAAGGCTGACATTTCAGACATGCACCTTGCAGAGGCAATGACAACAAGAGAACCAATCTTGTGAGTAAGTGTGGAAAGGGGAGTTTTCTTAATAGGTTCAAAGGGTGGTTTCTTGAAGTTCCAAAAAAAATAAAAAATAGTTAAAATCACACAGTGTAAAGGCAGAATCACGAGAGACACCATGTACAAAGGTCTTAATCAAAGAACGAGAGGCTAACAGTGTCTGGAACAAGACCACTAAAGCCACAATTTGATCCTTGATGGTACTCAGGGCCAACTGCCGATCCAAGCCTGATTGAAAAAGGTAAGGATTATTCTCATTTAGTATTGCCTGGGATAAAAGATTCTTTCCTCGGGAAGTATGACTCCCATGTACAATGGTAAATCTTGCAAGAAATAAACTTTTTTGCTTTTACATAATAGGACTTGCTGATTCAGAGAGACCCCCTACACTTCATGACCTAGTTTTTAACAGCCATGCTGTTAAAGCCAGAGAGCTTGAAGCAGGATGGCAAACTAATCCTTTCAACAGAAGGTCCTGATGATCTGGAGGAGACCATGGAGCATCTGCCAGGAGTATGTACAATTCATGATACTACATTCTTCTGGGCTAGTCCCTAGCTATGAGTATAACTAAAATGCACATCATATTACAAGGACAGCCAAACTGCTCCAGAATGTTAAACAGGAAATTGGATTTCACCAGTCCATTGCACCAACAGTATGTCCAGGACAGATCTGGTGGATCCCATGCAGAATTTTTGGGTCAAATATAACATTGGGAGCCTTAAATTCCAATATGTTGCAGATTCCTCCTTTTTGGATTTGGAACTGTGAAAAGGTTGGAATAAAGTCTTTTAAAACTTTCTGCCACAGGAACTGTGCAAAATCTCCTTGAACCAAAAGACCTACATGGGCTGCATGGGGGTCTACTCATTTGTACAGTGACATAGAAAGATTAAAAGACAAAAACTAGTTAGGGGTCTGGAAGTGAAACTACAGTTTGTAGACACTGCTGGACAAATACTGATGAATCAACAGTGGGAATGGCCCACTTCTCAATAAAGGATTATTCTAATGGGTACTGGGCTGTGAAATGTTTGGGAGGTGTGAACAGTAATAAATTAGTTTTCTACTCTCCGCATAGGATGTCTGGGAGTAGTGGGTTCATCAGAAAAGTGTTAGTAGTATTAGGACCTCTAAGGAATCCTGGACAGGTAGCTATATGAAGCTACAGGGTGGCCTTCCATTTTTTGTTTGGTATGGACCATATTAATAAGAGTGAAAATGGTCACTCTAGGCCTGGAAGTTATAAATCCTAAAGGACAATGTTAACCAGCAAGGATTTTGAGACTCTTCATCAGAGTCTCTGCAGCATAAGGTTCAGAGTTTGCTAAGGCTGCAGGCAGGTAAGGTAATGATTCCGCATAGGAAAGTGTTGAGGTATGCTTAGGCCCTCTGTGGTCACAGTCAGCAATCAAAATTGTAATTTGGCTGAAGAGAAAGCCGCTCCAGGTGAGAACATAAGCCATCCATCCACAGCATAGCCAGGGTTTAGGAGAAGGTGCTAGTGCAGCTTGTCTGTAGATACACAATCAAAAGATTATGTGTAAGCGCTAGTCACAGCATGAAACGTGTCAACTTTTACTGTACCCCGCACTGTGATAAATTTTACATGAAGGATCAATAAAGGTGAAGTGTTGCAGCAATTTCTGGATTTCTTTTGATTGTAATTTTGGCTCATTAAATTATCCATAACTTTGGTGAAATGCTCCCAGGTTAAAGCAGAGAAGGGGTCCATACTTTACAGATCTGAAAAAGACTCTTTGGAATGTCGGACGCAAGCAGGGAACAGCTTTCCAGGCACCTGAGTTCATGCCACAGGAGGAATACTGCAGGCTGCTTCAGTACTGTTAGTTGACCATGAGCTGGAGGGATCTGGTAGAGTGTTACTGGTCCCCATGTGTTGCATGTTAGTGAACAGGTGTGCAGAGTGTGCAAGGGCCATGCTTAACTAGTGACTAAGTTTCTTAGCATTTTAACCCTTTCCTTAACAAACCATGGGAAAATAGGGACAATGATGGCATCCGACTGTCGCAATAAACAAAGTAGCTCGCAGTGCACTGCCCATATGACCTACTCAAGGTTACACCAGAAACTGTGCCACGGTTCTGGACCTAGAAGGTGCTCTGAAGCTAATACAAAGGTTTGAAAAGTGCCACAATGTGGAGCCCTGTGCCCAGAGTTCACATTCTAGGCAGGCCCTGAAATTGTTCAGTCCAAGGGGGTCAAGGAACAGCACCTAAACTATCGCTGAGGATACTGCATAAAAAGACAAGCTCAAGCACTGTGCAGAGAAGTCTTGATGAAAAAATGATCTTGTAAAAAAGAAAATATGGCCATTAAAAATGGTTAAACTTTCCTCATTGGAGAAAAGACATCAATCATCCTAAGATACTAGCAAAAAAAACAACCAAAAACAGAGGCATGATGGGAGTGGGAGGGGTTATACCATGCTGGTCACTGTTTTTTGTTTGCCTGTGTCCAAATATTCCTGTAAGTAGCATTATAACCCAATTGTCTCTAAATCCTGTGTCCCCCAATGAATGAGAAAGAAAAGGATATTTCAGATCTTCATACATATAAAATGTCAAGCCATGGCAAGATGAAAAAGGCTGAATTGTCATGAGACTTTAACGTGACTCTGCTAAGGTTTTTAAAAAGACAGTGTCAAATGCAACGTCAGCAAGACAATGTAAAACCCAAGCAGCCAGTCAGAATTTATGTTTTATATATCCAAATTTAATAATAACATTTCTGATGATAACTTGCTAAATTTTATATTACCGGTATATTAATTTGCATTAGAATGTCAGCCTTTACATCTAAAGTGGAGTTCCACCCAAAAATGGAACTTCCGCTTTTCAGAATCCACCCCCCCTCCGGTGTCACATTTGGCACCTTTCAGGGGGGAGCATATACCTGTCTAATACAGCTAATTTGCTCCCACTTCTGGGCATAGATAGCCGAGCCACCCGCGGGTATCTATGCCACTTCCAGCACCTTCTCCGTCCCCCCCGCTGTCTTCTGGGAGACACACAGGTCCCAGAAGACAGCAGGGACCATTGGGTGCGCGCAGCGCAAGTCGTGCATGTGCAGTAGGGAACCAAGAAGTGAAGCCGCAAGGCTTCACTTCCTGATTCCCTTACCGAAGATGGCGGCGCCTCCACCCGAGAGCCAAGGGACGGATCGGCTTCGGGTGCCGACATCACGGGCACCCTGGACAGGTAAGTGCCCTTATTTTAAAAGTCAGCAGCTGCAGTAATTGTAGCTGCTGACTTTTAAAAAAATTAGGCGGAACTCTGCTTTAAATCCTGGCATGCTACTTCATCATGTGGGTTTAATATTGGCATAGATAAGTTGAGTGTGGGTTTTTTGGTGCTGACTTTTTGGCCTACTGTATGTCAGCACCAAACATTTTGCCAATGATATATTGTGCTATTCGTGTATTTGGTGTAAAAGAAATATCAGGTTTAGGACATAAACATTTTATGGTAATGCTTAGTGATTAAGAGTTAGGTTTAGGTTGAAGTTGGTCTTTAGGAACTACCCAGATAGCAAGGATAACTTGCCACAAATTTGTAGCCGTGTTGAATTGTAAGTCTTGTTAACTTGCTGCACATTTTCCCTGACAAATTGTACACTTGCAGAGCACTTGAAGCACAAGTTCTAGTTGACACTTTTCCAATTTGTTTTTGCTTTGCAAGTCTCTAGCAAATGCAAAGTTGCAGTGGTGAGTCTACAGCAAGAGCTCTGTAAGTCTACAGCATGAAAATGCAGTAGACTTACAGAATGTTTGCAAAGAAAGTTGATCTGGAGTCATGCAATGCAGATTTGCTACAATTGTATAACAAACTTGTGAAGCCTGGTAAGTATAGCAATAGCTTAGCAAATCATTTTCAAACTTGCAGCACAATTGCTTGCTATCTGGGTATGTTGAGAGTGACAGAAAGGGCTAAGACAGCCTTTTTCAACCAGGGCGCCCAGGCACCCTGGGGTGCCTTAAGGCTTCTTGAGGGATGCCTTGGCAAAATGCCTAAAAATGTATCAAAAGTTTTATACAAGCCAGCAGGTGGATGATGCCTGCCTTTTAGTTACACAAAGCCTCATGTTTTGATTATGCATCATTACGACATTCCAGACACAGGCATCCTAACAACCAATGATGTCATCAGTTGATAAGGAGGATGTCTGTTGCCTCCACAGCATTCTTGTTTGATCCTTTTTTGCCTCTCTCCCTCACTGGGGTCACATTAGCTGACGGATACAGAAATTGAGGGAGAAGAGAAACATTGGAATACTAGTCAGTACCTGTGTGCAAAAGTGTATTTGCTTTGGAAAAATCACCTCTAACATTGGGTGTCCTACATGTGTGGATGTTGCTGCATTGTGTAAAACGATTAGAATATTTTTTTTACATTTTAGAATGGGGTGCCTTGAGATTGTCTATAATTTTAAAGGGTGCCTTGACTGAAAAATAAGTTGAGAAACACTGGGCTAAGAAATAGCAGTAGGGTTAAGGTGTGTGTTGAAAGAAGCTGGTGTTGGAAGTTAGGTTGAGAATTATAGTTTAGGGATTAGTATTACAGAAAGAGATAAAGATTAGAGATAGTTTTAGGGGATGTGTTGACAGAATCTGGGGTTAGAGGTTAGGCTTAGGGATTAGGTTAATAGTTTAAGGTTTAAAGGTTGGGTTAGGGATTGCACTAACTGTAGTTAAAGAGCCAGTTGAGGTTAAAAGTAAGGGTAAATTACTTTGTTTTAAGATTTCAGGTATGGGAACCATTAGTATGGAACATCACATGTGCTATAAGCAAGTCCAATTAAACTCCAGCGATAAATATTTTATTATGCTTTTACTGTTGCACTAGCAACTGCACCAATTTTCAGTAGCTGAAAATCGATGTGGCAGGTAAAAGGTATAGTGGTATAATTGTAATTTTGTGACTAGCGATACGTTTTTTTACCTATGCAGAACTAATCATTTTACTTATGTAGTAGTTTTATAATAATTTACACTGTTAATATAGAAACAATACTTTATTAGGACAATACTGAAGAACTGTTGTGTTCCATAATGTCTATTGTAGCTAGGCACTTTCATGGTGTCATTTAAAACAAACATATTCACAATAATAATGAGTTAGTGTTTTACCATAACAGTGACCTACAGGCATAGCTGTCCTTTCTATGCAGCAAAGCATCCCATAAAACACTTCTTTGTGCCGCATGCCTATTTGCTCTGGCTGCAACTTCCAGCATTATATGGAAAAGAAGAATATTTAAGCCCCACAGCACACAAAAACGTCCACTCATGAAGCTGCAGATAACAAATCTCCAGCCTGAATGTTGTGCTAATGAATATGCCCCATCAGGAACAGTCGCACTGTGAACTTGCCCTCCTTTCTTCTTTTTCATCTTGAGTTTGATGTCTCCCAGCCTCTGCACAACAGGCAGTTAGGGAGACTGCCACGGGCTAACTGAGCCTCACTGATAGTTTATGATGCCCCAACACTTCCGTGTATACCGACATCTCACTCACAGCACAGATGTGTCAGGTAGAAATTCCAAGTGATCGCCAGTTATTCTACTTAGATCATCATTCTTGTTGAAACAGCTAGTGTAGAATAGGTTGCAGCATTTGTTTGGTGACAACATGGGTAATACTACACAAGAACAAAATTGTATAGATAATATTATGTGTGCCACTTGCCTACAATATAGATCATCACAGCTCAACCACACCATACTAACTATTCTGCCTTTGACTTGATAATGACTTCCTTAAAAGCTGTTTTGGATGGGAGCCGCTCCCTACAGCCAGCTAATCAAGGCTGTCAACACTAGGCAATCATTTGGTTTTGTGAAGGTGGTATTTTAGTAATGACAGCGTTTTTTTCTAAAACAGCATGCTATCTGGAAGACAGGATAGTGTCTGGCTTTTAATAACAAACATTATTACAGTGCAGTAGTGGTTAACTTTTTCAGTGCTGAATGGCATACACCACAAAAAATTAGCACATTCTTAAAAAAGATGGGACAAATATGATGCATCAAAGTATTTAATAAAAGTATTCAACATAAAGGTATAGAGTGTATGTATGCAGCAGAGCTATTGATTCATAGGGGATGAGGCAGGGACCAGTATGATTATTAGTGTGATGAAGGAAAGTGTCCATATGACTTGAGGGTTACAGAGGAAAACAGAAAATCAGAGCGAAGAGCAGAAAGCATTGCATAAAATAACTGTGAGCCCCCATCAGCTGGACAGAATACGTGTTATGCATAGCCATCACAGCCATCACAGCAATGTAATTGTGTATCTTTTCCTGTGGCCTAGACATTTTAAATCAAATAATCATTTCCCTCAACCTCATTGATATCTTAAAAATATTGAAGCCATTGAAGATGAAGATGAAGACACAATTCATTTACTAGCCACACATTACTTTAATGGTAAATGTAGCCTAAACACACTAGCTGTATTGGTCACACTAGCGGTATTGTCTCTAAAAGCATGATACTTTACTACCGTATCCTGCATAGGGGTGCAGGTAAGTGCTCTAATAATTGTGTTGATCTACTCTAGTTCCTGTACTTTATGCTGCGGGGCTCAGTCCTAATAAGAAGGCTTGTTTTCATTTAAGTGTACAAACCATTTCTCTAATCAAGAGCATTGGCCAGGGGTTATCCAGGGCTTAGAGGCACTTGGGTGTAATGTCGATATTAAGAACTATTAACTGTCCCCATAGACTTCCATGAGAACTAGCAATCCTGTTAACAAACCTGTAAGATTACTAAGGATATCTACTGTAAGGTATTTGTAGATATTCTATGGATTTACTGTGAGGTGGATTATATGCATCAACTTATTGATAACAATACCACTTTTTCTTTTGCATAAAGACCCTTCTGAGTTGCCAATTTAATAAATATTTTGATAGTGTTGTTGCAACAGTTATATGTTCACAGGTGCAGTAATTATAAAGTTTGACATTTAACCCTTTCCCACCATTGAATGGGGTATATTACGGGGTATAAGAACTCTCAAACGCTGCATAGAAATGTCAACCTTGCTTAAAAAGCTCACCTGAAGGGACGTTTAAAGCTGCAGCATATTCAAATGGTTTGCTTTAAGTACACAGCTGAGAAATGAGACTGCTTGATTTAACACCACTGCATCAAAGACCGATGCATTGTTGGAACTGGCACGCATAACATATTGTGAAACTAGGAGTAGAAAGGTGATGGGCACATTGCTACTGTATCTTTGTTAGAACATTCCAGTTTCAGGCTTTGTCTTCAGAGGCCCTCAAGCTTTTGGGGTATTAGAAGACCCAGCATACACCGTTACACAGAGCATGCCTGGACTTTCAGTGGATTGCCTACTGGAGCAAGCAGTATGCCTGTGCCTGGATAATGCAGCAGGGTGTTTGATATTAAGGCTAGTGTTAAAAAAAATCTATGGGACACATCATAGCCTACTGTCATTGAGTAGCTTCCAAAGTCAGGTGGACCCTTCCATAATGAAATATGTGCTAGGTGGTGATAAAGTTAAATTCATATTTAAATCAACTTCAAACATGTTTTTAATTTCTATTTGAAATAAACAAGTTTACATGTAAAGCAAGAACCACAGACTAGTGATCGTGTTTGCATCTGCATATTCATCAGCTATGACTTTCTAGGTGAAAAAAACTAACCATGAATAATGAATAAACAGGTTGTGTTCATTTTGCAGACTCACCCTTTTAGTTGTGTCTTACCAGTTAGGGGTTAATCCTCCGAGGATTATCTGGGGAAGTTTGAAGCCAAAGGTTGATTCTGCGGTTAGCCCATCCTTGGAGCCAAAAGAGCCATTGTTTAGTAAGAGGAAATACCCAGTCCCTCCAGGTGCCCTGCCATGGCACACAGAGCAAAGCCTTCTGTAGTACGGCAGTCTGCAGGAATCCCAGCTAAAACTGAGCTGGATTCACTGATACTCTATGACAACCCAACACCAGATAGATCCACACGTGAGCAGAGGACTCATGGTATCCTTGGTAAGTCCCGGGCACTAGATATCCCTGCCAGTCACTCACAGCTGAGGAGGTGGGTTAAGACTTCAGCAACACTAACAGCATGAAACTCGGCTCATACCCAGACTGGAACCCCTTCAACTCCATGGCAATATGCTGCTGCCACAGCCGCCTACAGACAGATCGGTAGACCGTGCAGGAGGACAGGTGGAAGAGAAGAGGCATAACTTTCCCCTTTAATTCCACATAGGAAGGCGACTTAGTGTATCCTAATGCTCAGCTTGCGGATTTATAACACCTCTAGGACCAGACAAACGGCTTCTTATTGTCGGGACAGATCAGCACCCAGCTGCCTTCAGCAGAATTCTGAGAGCAGGATGGAGACGTTCAGCACCTCGGACAGTTCCTCGGATGGAGTAGCGCTGCACGCCAGGGCTGTATTGGTGGAAGCCTCGCATAGTGGTGATCAGGACCACGGACAGCGGTGTATTACCGTCTTCAGCACCATGGACAGCAGCGCGGCTCAGCACCATAGACAGCAGTGCGGAAAGCGGGATTCAGCACCATTGAAAGCGACGCACGGCTTGTATTCAGTGCCATAGGCAGCCGCGCTGTTCAGTATCATAGACAGCAGCGTACGTGGATGTTCAGCACCATGGACAGCAGTGCAGAGCCGTGTTCAGTTCCATAGGCGGCAGCTTACAGCGGTGCACAGTACCCTGGACAGCAGACACGCACTGATCACTTGGAGCTGCTCTCAGCACTACACTCACTGTGACACAAACAGCATAGCAACGTCCAGCACTCCCCACAGTGACACACAACACAAGAGCAATCCAAGTCATACACAGCTGCACACTGGAACAGTGGATAACAGCAGCCCTGCAGCATTCACATAGTACCATAAAAAACCCAATGAAATGCGTTTTGTAAATGGAGAATAAAGAATTCAACATACTCCCTAGGGGGAACATTGGGGACACTTCTGACCAGCCCCTTTAACCCATTCAGGCAACTGTTTCATGCATGTATGTTGTATAGGCAGACTATATACAGTCTTCTGTGTCCATGCTTTGGAAATGTACTGTGTTATTAGAAGTGTAAAGGGCAATACACACATAAATACTTAGCTAATACTACTAGTAAATACTTTAGCTAAATAATACTTTAGCACATAAATACTAGCTAAATAATAATAAAAAAGGATTGCTCTAGATAGAAGAGGCTATCGGTGACTTCAGTGGACTAGTTACTAATGATCTACAGAGGTTCTACTTCTTTAGATGTCCATGGTCTCATTAATATGCATCTACAGTATTTGGCTATGCTGAAATATATGAAGCTACACTGATCAGCACACTTAAACAAGTGCCCCATTGACAAACATAATCTGTTGCTAGAACATTTCAACCCAGAATATAATGACAGCTCCCTCTTTCTATCTGTAGGAAATGCAGTCATGTGTAACGATCCTCCTGTATAAACAACTTGAAAAGTAAATGCACTACAGCTGTCCAGTCTATCTGTAGGAACTGTGGTCATGTATAACGATCCTTGTGTATAAACTTGAAAAGTACATGCACTGCAGCTGTCCATTCTATGTGTAGGAAATGTGATCATGGATAATGATCCTTGTGTATAAACAACTTGAAAAGTACATGCACTGTAGCTCCCCATTCTATCTGTAGGAACTGTGGCCATGTAAAATGATCCTTGTGTATAAACAACCTGAAAAGTACATGCACTGCAGCACTCCATTCTACCTGTAGGAAATGTGATCATGGATAATGACCCTTGTGTATAAACTTGAAAAGTGCATGCACTGCAGCTCTCCATGCTATCTGTAGGAAATGTGATCATAGATAATGATCCTTGTGTAAAACACCCTTAAAAAGTACATGCACTGCAGCTCTCCATTCTATCTGTAGGAACTGTGGCCAAGTAAAATGATCCTTGTGTATAAACAACCTGAAAAGTACATGCACTGCAGCACTCCATTCTACCTGTAGAAAATGTGATCATGGATAATGACCCTTGTGTATAAAAAACTTGAAAAGTACATGCTTTGCAGTGGTTCATTCTACCTGTAGGAAATGTGATTATGGATAATGACCGTTGTGTATAAACAACTTGAAAAGTACATCCTTTGCAGTGGTTCATTCTATCTGTAGGAACTGTGATCATGTAGTATGATCCTTGTGTATAAACAACTTGAAAAGTACCTGCAGAGCAGGTAGCTGGATAGTTCAAGGAAAGCACACATCAGTAAATACACACTGCAATCCACATTAACAAGAAATCTTTATTGAACTACTCAAAGATGAATCATATTTGGCTTGCAACATAAGAACTGCAAGCAGCAGTCATGCTTGCAGTCATTTTAGATTACATTAAAATGTGCTCTGCTTTAAGACCAAAATCTGACAGTGCCGTCAGAGCCTCCTGAGATGAGAAAATCCCCTTTATGATCAAAGATCACACACTGAGCATCATCTTCGTGACCTTCTAGGCTGGTCAGTTGTCCAGATGTCAATGCCAGAATCTTGACGGTTCCATCATTGCTAGCCAGGGACACCAGTTGACCTGCAAAGGAGAACACATCAGAGGGGTGAGATTCACACTGAGGACGATGCTGAGAATAATGATTGGACTGCAAGTGATGTGTGCTGAATTAATGTTTTTATTGGAAATAACTTCAATCCAAGCGTGATAAATCAATATAAATGAGACGGGCTGTCCATGCCAGCAAGTAAACTCATAAATCCCTACTGTGGACATCCTGTGCTTATTTATTAGAATAAACCCTTCATCTACCGTATGGCAGATACTTTATATCCACCTATGTATTATGAGTAGAACGTAGCAGTAGTCTTGGTTGACTCATTTCATGTATTTCTATTTCCAGTGTGCATAGACGTGTGATGTGCATTTTAACAAGGTAATCTCAATTCAGATGGTTACACAAAACAAATAATCGTTTTTGTTGCTCTGTGGAGCAACAGACAGCATTTTGAAGCCCCGCTCCACCCAAAACCTTTTTCTATTTATTTCATTTTGTACAGACTTGAAAAAGTAAAAGTTTATGTAACATTACAACTTTTTTTTGTTCACTGTTTATAGAATCCAAAAAAGCAGCACTTCTCCAAACCTCCACCCATACCTTCTAGTTGGGGGTATATCATGTGAGCCCACCCCCCATGTCATGTGCTGTCTGAGCCTGTCTCTATAATAAAACTAAGGACCACACTCTGATGACACTTCTTTTAAGGAAAATATTCAGCTAACACCCAGGAGCTTGCTGCTTACTCATTTTACTCTTAGGAGTTTAAAGTAAAACTAAAGGCAAAACTTGTTTTTTAGTTATGGATAGAGTGGAGAGTGATTAGAACACTTATCAGTTTTTTTATTGCTGCCTGTGCTCCCATTAAGGAGATTCGCCCTCTCTATTTGTCCTGCTTACAATTATCATGGAATGGGAAAGTAGAAGAAAACCCCAAATTTTGGGTAGTCCCCAGAAAAGCAATAAGGGGGGACTCTTCCAATGGGGATATTAATTCTGGTGACCTGGGGGTCCCCAAGGAATTTGCAGGTATTTCCTCTCACTTCTTGTTTGGTTATGGGACAGGAAGTGAAGGTATATCTCCACAATGGGACACAGATGCCAAAAAAAATCTGACAAGGGTTATAACCCTCCCTTGCTTCCTTATCCAAAATGAAAAAATAAGTTTTGCCTGTAGTTCTACTAAGATGAAACTAACCCCACTAATTTAAAGTGGAACTAAACCTAACTTTTAGAAAACTGCGAGCAGGCAGCTCTTATTTGGAGAGGAAATATGCCATGTTTCTTCTGCAATATTGCACATTTGAAAACAAAGACAAGGCGCAAACACCTCATAGAGTAGCTTGTAGTAATAATATGAATTTATTCAAAGATAAAAATGCACTCAGGAAAATGACAACAACAGAATGAGTAGGAATGTGGATGATGAAAACCCGGACTGTGGCAATGCATCATCAATAGGGATAAGCCTGATGTTCCAGTCAAACATTGGGCGTTTGCTCATTAGAGGAATACAGAACATTATGGGAAAATTCGAGTGCCGCAGAATGCCCCATAATGCACTGCAAGATTGCAATGCAATGGCGTCCTATGATTGGCCAAAGCATGCACCTGACCTGCATGTTTTGGCCAATCACAGCATGCTCTGCTGAGAGAGCCATAATTGGCCAAAGGCAGGGTGCTTTTGGCCAATCGTTGCTCAGGGGGCTAAGTCCACACCCCACACCATATAAGGCTGCTTAGATAGCGGCCGTACATGTAATCATGTGTAATGAATGAGAGCCGCAAAATTACATTTCTAAAGGAAAAAATGTAATTTAAACCTGCTGTCGACAGTAATGTATTGCTGGGTCCCGGCAATATAGATAATAATCATTGAAAAAAATGGCATGGGTTCTCCCCAGTCCATTACCAGGCCCTCCGTGTCTGGTACAGATATTAAGGGGAACCCCACACCAAAATGTAAAAAAAAAAGGTTGTGGGGTCCCCCCAAAATCCATACCAGGCCCTTTAGGTCTGGTATGGATTTTAAGGGGAACCCCGTGCCACAATAAAAAAATGGTGTGCCCCCCCCCCAAAATCCATACCAGTCCCTTATCCGAACATGTAACCCGACAGGCTGCAGGAAAAGGGAGGGACAAGAGAGCGCCCCCCCTCCTGAACCATACCAGGCCACTTCCCTCAGCATGGGGTGGGTGCTTTACGGTGACAAGGGCCTCATCCCCACAACCCTTGCCCGGTGGTTGAGGGGGTCTGTTGGCGGGGGGCTTATCGGAATCTGGAAGCCTTTAACAAGGGGACCCCCAGATCCCGGCCCCCCTATGTGAATGGGTATCAGGTACATTGTACCCTTTCACCAAAAAAGTGTCAAAAAAGTAAAAATGATAGCAGAAAAAGCTATCCCGCAATGTCCATCCATCTTCAATCACAGCGCCGATGGTCCAGAGAAAAAAAACATAAAAACTCTGCCTCCATGCCTCTGCTGTCTTTTCGTGGGGATAGCTGTTATATAGCAAAGGGCGGGGCCACCCGGTGACGTAAATGGGTGACCCCACCCCCTCTGACGTCACATGACCCCCACAACCACTGGGCAAGGGTAGTGGGGATGAGGCCCTTGTCCCCATCAACATGGGGCCAAGGTGCTTTGGTGGGACCCCAAAGCACCTTCCCCATGTTGAGGGCATGTGGCCTCGTACGGTTCAGGAGGGGGGCGCTCTTTCATTTCCCCCTTTTCCTGGGGCCTGCCAGGTTGCATGCTTGGATAAGGGTTTGGTATGGATTTTGGGGGGCCCCCACGCCATTTATTTTTACATTTTAGTGTGGGGTACCCCTTAATATCCATACCAGACCCAAAAGGCCTGGTAATGGACTGGGGTGAACCCATGCTGTTTTTTTCAATGATTTTGATCTATATTGCTGGGGTCCGGCCCTACATTACAGCCGCGAGCAGTTTTAAATTACATTTTTTCCTTTAGGAATGTCATTTTGCTGTGGTACTGTTATGAACATGGGAAAGATGCGCTACTTTACAGGCAGACTAAGTTGACCCCCCCCAGGCACGATATTTAAAAGAATAATTCATTTTTATTGTTTCATGTTCAGCATTATACAAAATCACTGCTCCTGAAAAAAACAACGTTTTTAAAACTTTTTTTGCATTGATACATGTCCACACTTTATATGGCAATAACTTACATATAAGCCTTTAAAATTAGCACTTTTGATTTTTCATGTTTGTGTCCTATAGACTTTAACGGCGTTTGTGTGTTCAAACTAATTTTTTGCCTGTTCACATGTTCTGCTGCGAACCCGAATCGGGGGGTGTTCAGCTCATCCCTAATCATCAACAGACCCTGGCCTTGGTTACTGACATGGGGAATGGATAGGCCCCAAACACCTCAAACCACTGGAGACACTGATTACAAGACCATGATGCCTGATGTACAAGACCCAAAAGTGGAGCTGCAGGAATGGAACCTCCTCCATCTGACGTTACAAGTGGCACATGCAGTCAGAACATGTTTTGAGGTGTTCATGCATTCCCGCATGAATGCCTTGAAAAACATTCCAACTGTGCATGTGCCACCTGTGATATCGGGCGGAGGAGGTTCCAGTCCTGGAGCCGACTTCTAGGTCTCATACATTGGGAATCACAGCCTTGTAATCAGTGTCCCCAGTGGTTTGAGGCATCCAAGGTCCTATCCTTTCCCCATGCTGTTGGCCAAGGCTGGGGTCTGTTGATGACGCATTGCTGTTCTCCAGGTTTCCATCATCCACATGCCTACTCGACCTGTTACTGTCATTTTTGTGAGTGCATTTGTAGCTTTTAATAAATTCATATGGTTACTACATGCTACCCTATGAGGTGTTACTTTGGTTGCAATATCCTTTTAGTTATAGCAGTGTTCATTTACTGAGTCTTAAAGGGGTTGTAAAGGTTTGTTTTTTATTTTCCAAATAGGTTCCTTTAAGCTAGTGCATTGTTGGTTCACTTACCTTTTCATTCGATTTCCCTTCTAATTTTTTTTCTTTGTCTGAATTTCTCACTTCCTGTTTCTCCTCAGTAAACTTCACACCATCATCCGAGCGGTGTTTAGTCAGCCAGAACAGCTTACTGAGGAGGAACAGGAAGTGAGAAATTCAGACAAAGAAAACAAAGAAAAAAAACACTTAAGCCCCATACACACGGTCGGAAAATCCGACCACCAAATCCATCTGATTTGGTCCGACGGATTTAGTCCGACACTGGTGTTGCATACACACGGTCGGACAAAGTTGTCGGAAGATCCGATCATTCTGAATGTGGTGACGTTTGTTGCCTACGACGGGACTACGTAGAGGCTAGTAGCCAATTGCTTTGGTCTTGTAATGTGATCTGAGCATGCGTGGCACTTTGTCCGTCGGAATTCGCTACACACGATCGGAATTGGTGTGATCGGACTTTGTTGTCGGAAAATTTATAGAGCAGGAGATACAACTTTGTCCGTCGGACAATCCGATGGAAAATGTCCGATGGTGCCTACACACGGTTGGAATTTCCGACAACATTGTCCGATAGGACAGAATCCATCGAAAAATCCGACCGTGTGTATGGGGCTTTAGAAGGGAAATCGAAGGAAAAGGTAAGTGAACCAACAATGTACTAGCTTAAAGGAACCTATTTAGAAAATAAAAAACAAACCTTTACAACCCCTTTAAGTATACTCACGTGTTTTAAGCTTTTGTTTTTTTACGAATTTACATACAATTGTTGCTGTGTCAGTAATTTGAGATCACAGCCTTCATTTATTTTTGCTCTAAATTGGGTACATAACATTTTACAATAGTTGTATGAACACTTTCTCTGGGGTTAAGCACTGCACATTCCATGGGCCATGGAATTATCTTTCTTGTATTTTAATAATACACACTTGCCTGCTTGCAGTCTTCTATTTAATGTACAGTGAGCTGAGCATGCAAAGCTCAGCATGCATTCTCAGGACATCAGGCTGTCTCCCGTGTGCATGCTTGGACTGACATCATCCCCCACTAGCCAATCAAGAGGCCAAAAACAATGAACCCTGGGTGAATATCTCAGCTGCCAGCGAGGGATGTAACCACCATTTTGCTGGCAGGTGGAGAAGAGTATACTGGGAAGTTTACTTCCACTTTAATTATTACATTCAAAGCATGCCTCTGGTAATAAATGTCACAGTTGGCAGTGTGCTTAGGTCAGTTTTCAACCAAACTTTCACAAACACAACACAAATTAACCTACATGCGGAAAAATCTTTGTATTACATACACTTTGCATATAAGATACCACCATATGCATACAGTGATATGAAAATAAAGTACAGATTGAATTAAAGTCCTTATTATATTTTGTGCCTTGTGCTCCACACCACTCCAGTTTTCATAAATGTGACTCCCCACATGTACCTCCACCTTCCATACTATAAGCTCTCCTTATTAGTTAACCTGTAACTATAATAGGTCCAAATGTGCCTTTCTCTTTAAGGGGCACAAAAACTATTGATCCTAAATGTTCCACAATCTCCTAAAGGAACCATGCACCTCCACTCCTCCTCGTTCTACTATTTCCAATGATTTTATGTTCACTTTCCCAGACAGTAAAAGTAAATTTCCCTTTTATATATGGTACTCTTTTATATCCCTCAATAGGTGTAAGACAGACTCTCCAGTATAACAATGGTCACTACATGCCACCTTGGTACCATATGCTCCCAGCACAGAGACTACGTTGTTGCGGACAGTTCTAAATTTAGAATTGGGAACTTCTGATCACATAACCAATGTTATAGCCAATCACAGCAGTCATATTGGGAAGCCCTCCTCCACTTCCCTGTGTTAAGACCCTCCTTAATGTCCCCACAACAGCTATATTTTCAATTTCCAAATCATTAGTCTCATTTTATTTACTATATTCAAGAGCAAATTCATGCTGTAGGGAAATAAACTTTTTCATAATCATGCACATACTTTTAAACATTATTTAAAAATACAAACATCCACATCATGCAGACTTTTCAAATTTGCTTGTATATGGCCCACATTACCTAAATAATCTGGAAGCTATTTGATAATAGATATAGAAATTTGAGAATCTTTCACATTCACAAGCCCCAGAAGTCTTGTATGTCAGGTACTGATTTGTTATCAAGCAGGTTAGAAAAACAGTAAGTCAGACACATTCTATATAGACTTCTGGGCCAAAATCCCCATTTAAGAGGTATTTATTATGTTTTTAGTTTCACATTTTGGAGAACTTAGTGACTAGGCATGGACTGAAGCAATTACCAAATTTCAGCCACTGATTCAACCTATTATCTACTGGGTGATTTAAAAGAGCTGTGCGATTAAGCTCTAACCACTTAGATCAGAGTGATACACATGAGATATGCATTTCCACAGAAGAACAAGGAAAGAACTCTTACTGCGTGTGTCTGTTTCAGAAATGAGATCATATAGGCTTGTAATTTAGAATAAAGAAAAGAGATAAAATAATCTGTCTTCTGCTATAGATGAACTGAAAGGCTAGATGGTATAGCATACATCACACAGAAAATACAGGTGAAATCTGAACATGTACAAAAGATAAACTAATGACTGTTATCTACCTTACAGCCCTCTAAATATTCTACATAAGACTTTTCTTATCCCTTTATATAAAAAAAAAAAAATCCTATCTGGCCCTGTGAGGTCTGAATTCTGCAACTAATGCTGTATGGATCAAAAAGTAGCAGCTCAAAAGAAGCAAATGAAAATAAACATGCAGAAGCACTGAGCATAGTTCAAAACTGTACTTGTTCCAAACTGTAATGTTTAAAAAAGTGTTTTAAAATCTGTATTTCAGCACTTCAGACAAGGATAGTGCACATTTCAAAGAACGTATTAAAGTTCTGATACACTGTGACTGACCAATGCTATTAGGTGATCTGCAAATGTTTCATAAGCTGAATATTCTTTTCTATGTTCCAATACATGCACAACTGTCAAGCCTTATTCTTAAGAAGCAGGAAATAAATGACCTTCAGGAATAGCTTGCAAAGGCCCCTATAGATTCAATTTGCTGGATGGTAAAGTCTGGAAATAAAGTTTTTTTTCCTTTAGACCTAAAACTATGGCACACTTGCTGGTCCACTAAAGCAGGTTGACCTTTCACCCCATAGATTTGACCTAGCCTGTGCTGTGACGTGTGACCTTTTGCAATTTCACAGACTGAATCCAGATGCAGGAGAGACCATAACAACATTGAAGTAGAGGTGGAAGTGGAGACTAATGCCGCGTATAAATCTTGGATGGTTTTTCAGTCGGAATTCCGCTCACGCTTGGCATGCATACACACGGTCACACAAAAGTTTGCTGAACTTTCGTCCGCCAATAAAGCGGTGACGTACAATACTACGACAAGCCGAGAAAATGAAGTTTAATGCTTCCGAGCATGCGCCAAATAGTTTCCGAGCATGCGTAGTAATTTTGCGCGTCAAATTGATATAGACGATCGGAATTTCCGATCAAAACTTTTTCCCGACCGAAAAATTGAGAACATGCTCTCAATCTTTTGCTGGCTGAAATTCCGCCAGCAAAAGTCTGATGGAGCATACACACGGTTGCATTTTCCGACCAAAAGCTCTCATCTGACTTTTGCTGGCGGAATTTCCGATCGTATGTACACGGCATAAGTCAAATATATAGAATATATTCCAACGGCATTTAGTTAGGATGATTCCCATAAGATCATCATCATCGTATACTTGTGCAGCATCTAATCAGAGAACACAAGATTCACTACTGATCAAGAAAAGCGTATATACCCACCTTCATAGAAAGTCCCCCTCTTAGCCAAGTATAATTGTTATTTGATTTCTGTAGCAGATCATATGTATTCTAGCTTCTAGATTAGCATAGTTTGCTACTAAATGTCAATTCATTTAAATTGTGGATACCGTTCATAAAATGTTTAGCAGGGATACTTTATATTTTAACCTTTCTCAACTTTTGTTGTTATTTTATACTTTTACCTTTGTTGGTAACTGCTGTAATAACCTAGTATTGTGTTCCAAATATGTCATATTACAAACAGAAACATCTCTTATTTGTAGTTGTTATACTGTAGATAATCTGATAATCTATGGCCAGTGTAATAGGGGGCATATTCAGGAACTAGTTTTTACAGTTCAGACAGTCAACCTGCTTTAGTGTATTTGTGTGAATAATAGTTAAAAAAGTAAAGTACTAAAATTGGAAGAACAGTTGATCGGTTTTGTAGTTCTATTTGTTCACTACCAGACTTGGACTACAGATATACAAATATTTATTGCTATAAACATTTGGACTACTTGGACTACAGATATGCAAATGTTTACAACAATTGTTTTATGAAACTCACAAGCACAAAAACATTCAGAAAGTGTTCAGACATTGGGGAAATCCAAAGTGCATTGGTACAGGATTATCCCCCTGAGGACGACACGTGACCCTGTAATGACATGCACAGGGGAGGGGCCAGGATGGTGACATCTGCATCCAGCATGGAGCTGTGAGTCGAAACATCGCCTGCAAGGCTTGTGTGGAGGGATTGGTGTGTTCAAAACACGGATTTAAATGCTTGTCAGGGCCTGGTGAGCTGGAAGCACCTGAGCAATGTGAGTAACATGTACTTATTTAATAAATCGAAGCTTTATGCAGGATATAAGCACTATTAGATGTTTTTCTTTATATATGCACTTTGGATACTATGAATCACTATAAGCCATATCTGAGAAGACAACAGCAAGGAATTTCAAAGCTCTGGGAGGCAAAAAGGCTTGTACTGATCTCACTTAATTGTAGAGATCACACTCCCTCAGGTGAGATTATTCCTGGAGGGGGGGAGTACTTGTAGGTGATCGGTTGAGTGATCTTTGAGCACTAATGAGAAATGGAGCACTTGTCTGAGACGTCTGAGCACTAGTTGGGAGTAAGAAGCACCCTGTGGGATATTGAAGCTCTTAATGGGATCTTTATTATTTCCTCACCAATTCACTTTTATTATTTATACAGTTTTTTGCATGGACTAATCATTGATTGCACGGATTTAATTATCCACTGATATTGGATTCATCTATGTATATTTTGATGTATCAAGCACTGTGATCTTAACTTTTTTATATTGTTATTATTATAATCGTTCCATTACTATGGTTACTGTAGTGTGGTACTATTTAAATTAATATTTGAAATATACTTGGCACATTTATGAGAGTGTGAACAGTACTAGCAGCATAGTCTGCCTATCTTTTGGTTATTATTTTCATTAAGTAACTTGCAGGATTTTCAAAATATGCATTAGTCAAAATGTTGTAAGAAAAGAGAACTAAAGTAATCAGATAAGCAATAATTTTTGCTCTGATCATTAGACAGCCACACTGTACAGAACAATTTGTTAACAATGACACACCTATAAAGTCATTGGATGTCTAGCATAAATGCATGCTTTTAAACCGTTTAGGGGTTTATTTATTTGATCTTGTCAGCAGACTTCATTTGATAACTATGTTTTACTTAAAAAATGAGCATTTACATTGACACTAAGCATGTTGTTTTTTGATAAATTACATTTATGTTAATTGACAACATATTATAGGTTTGGGGTTAAAGTGAACACATACTATGCCCATTCAGGAGTAACTAACAGGTTTACTTAACACTTTCCTCCTGCTGCTTATTCACTCTCCTATTGCCCTGTTCACCAGAGCCTAGCCTTTTGTAAGCTTAAAGTCTGTCTAGTCAGAACTCATGCAAAGTTAAGGATCCACCCCCATGACAGTACTTGGGGCTGGTAATTATCTGCTTAGGCACCCTTAGGGGTATGAGGGAGCTTATTATTCTCTCTCTTTTCACATACCCAACACACAGTACTGGCTTTTAACCTAGCACCCATGCTCCTATAAGGCAGGGGGAGAGAAATTTGCCCTGAATAGACAAAGTAACCTCTGCACCTATAGGGCCAGGTGGGAGAGATATGCCCTAAATGAACAGTAGAGGTTCATCTTAAAATCCAACTTGTAGATTAATGAGCAATTTAGCCAATGACAGGCTAGTACATTGTAAATCTGAAGCTCACTCCTTGAAATGTCTGTAAATACCAGTCTAAATGACCAAAAGTCTCCAGTGTTTGGGTGTAAAACAACCATCTTATCTGCACATTATAACTGACCATTTACTTCCATGAACAAGTATCTGGAGGCTTTTTGCCTCTGTAGTAAGATTTCATAGAGATGGGAAGAACAGAGATCCCATTTGATCTAATTTTAGAAAGTTCTTTCATAGTATTGTCCCATATGTCCCCCTTTGCAGCTTTATCAGAACTGTGCTTTTCAATTTCAGTCCTCAGTCAATTGTCCTTCAAGTCCATCAGACCATGGAGATGTCAGGATTGTTTTGTTTCAGTTAGCTTGAAAAATACACTGCAGTATAATGGAAGGAAACAAGAAAGATACAAGACCCTAACCTTTTCATTCCTTTAAGCATGTTCAGTTTAGGCTTGTACTGGGTAACTTTATGGTTAAACCATGGAATATGTATGCAGAGTAAATCATCAAGGATACATTTCAACTATACTGCTTAGTACAATGTATTTTTCAGAAATTATTCCAATTTCAGCACACATAATGGAAGATAAGCACTTTTACTTTTGTAAACACATTATAGCTTACAGGTAATATATCAGTAAAATTACACATGATATGCTCTTGAAAAAAAAAAAAAAAAACACAGTATTTGGAAAATTGCTTAGCTGTCTTCACTGTCACCACTCCTTCTACAAAAAAAAATTACTAAAGTAAAGGCCCTCCCTTAAAAAGTTGACTGATAGATTTATCTTCTCCCCACTAGATCCTACCCACTATTCAGGACCATAATGATCTCAAAAAGTATTGATCTTTCCTAGGCTTCTCTAATTGTTCAGATAACATAAACATGCCTTTTACATTTCAAGTTTATGAATTTTAAGGTTGTCTTTATAGTTTTTGTTTACTACAAACAAAAAATATTCATACTGAATGGACCAATGACACTGGTATCATAGAGCAGTGTTTCTCAACTCCAGTCCTCAAGGTGCCCCAACAGGTCATGTTTTCAGGCGTTCCATTATTTTTCACAGGTGATTTGATCAGTTTTACTGCCTTAGTAATTACCACAGCTGTTACATCTGAGGGAAATCCTGAAAACATGACATGTCAGGACGCCTTGAGGACTGGAGTTGAGAAACACTGTCATAGAGGATGGGTTTGCTAAAAAAAACAAAAAAAAACACACAGAAGTGCATATTTGCTTTCCAACTGCCTCTCTCTGATTGAGAAATACAGCCCCATAAGAACAGACTATTGAGTATGTAAACATTAGGCTTATAATTTCCAGAATATACATTTAGATTGCCAAATGAGAGAATGAGTGACAATTAGCTTAGAGCTGCACCTGATGACCGGAAATCTAAATATGAAAAACTATTATGCAAAATATCCTCATTGACTAAATAAAACTAAGCTAATAATTGATGGTGACATTCTCCACTTGGGATACTACTGATGGCACACAGACTGTACACTATACTGTGACATTTACATCACTTTGAGCTGGTGAACTTTTCCAGTGTTACAAAGTAGAGAGGAGATATTGCTGAAAGTGGCAGCAGAGTAGCCCTTTATTTCTTTTTTTCTTTATTGGAAAAAACAACTTTATTGAAAAAAATGTGCATGGTATAAATGGGAATAAACTGAAACAAAATAACGTACATACAAAAGTACAACTCATATGAGGATGCCCCCTGATTAATGGTAAATTAATACTGTAGTTCATTTGGTATGTCATCCTCGTCTTTCAGTGCCGACAACCAAAAGGGGTTCAGTCTCCAAGTTGGGGTGGGAGATACCAGAAGCAATTAGACAGTAATCCAATAGGGAGCATGGTCTGATAGTATTCTAGGAGTGAATCCTATGTCTATTAGTCTAGGTAAGAGGGTTAATGACAGAAAGACAAAATCATTATGGGACATGGTATTATCACTAGCCAAAAAACAGGAGAATGCTTTAGCAGTAGGATGTTTGCATCTCTGCGTGTCTATTAGAGCAAAATCCATAAGCATACGATATAGCCTGGTGTGTGTGGGAGGATCAAGAGCAGTGTCAGTCTGTCCCATATGGTCCAAGGCAGGGGTTAGGGTCATATTGAAATCCCCCATCCATATAACTGGAAGCATAGGGTATTGGGAAATAAAAGCGAGACCTTCATTAAATACAGCCGGCGAGGGGATGTAACACACCAAAAGTAAAAAAGGGAAGCCACTAATGGCGGAATGTATAAATATATATCTGCCCTGCCAGTCCGACTGTATCGATATTAAATCAAAAGGAATTATTTTGGCAATAAGGACGGATACGCCCCTGGAAAGAGAGGTGTGGGTTGCATGGTATGCCCATCCAATCCAGGGTAATTTTAGAGCTGTTTGGAAGTGATCAGTGACATGCCTTTCAACCAACGTAACAATGTCAGCATGTTGATATTTGAGGAATGTTAATATGGCCGTACGTTTAATCTTGTTGCGCAGCCCTCTAACATTCCACGTAAAGAATTTTAGAGGAGTCATGGAACATGAAAATTCTGTGTATGAGGATATGGAAGGAGTCGGAACAGCATAGCATAATCAAATATGTCAAATATGTCAAATAACATGAGTAAATACTTAAGTTGAAATTATAGGACCATATACCGCATTTATCGGCGTATAACACGCACCATAACACGCACAAAATCAGGGGACAATTGTGGGTGCGTGTTATACGCCGGCCCCCCACCGATTGTGAGCTTCTCTGCTGTTTCGCCCGCTCTCGGCGGCTTTCGTAAAGTCAAAAGCCAACGAGAACGGCCGAAAGTCGCAGGAAATAGCTGAAAGCCGCCGAGAACGGCCGAGTGCGGCCGAAAGTCGCTGAAAATAGCCGAAGGCTGCTGAGAACGGCCGAGAGCTACCGAGCGCCGCCGAGATACACAGGACATCCGCTCTGTATCTCGGCGATGCCATCTTTAAACGGCAAGCTGACACTGACAAGGCTGCAAATGACTGGCAAGGCTGCAAATGACTGACAATGCTGCAAATGACTGGCAAGGCTGCAAATGACTGGCAAGGCTGCAATGCAAGGCTGCAAATGACACTGACAAGGCTGCAGATGGACACTGAGAAGGCTGCATTGATGGGCATTTAAATGTAAGTTTTTTTCCTTAAACTTCCCTCCTAAAAGTTATTTTCCTTAAAATTCCCAACTAAACTTGAGTGCGTGTTATACACCAGCGCGTGTTATACGCCAATAAATACGGTATATGGCTAACCAACAGTCAATTGAGATTCAAAACCATTTCCCCTCCCACCCAGCTCAATACCACCCCAACTTGGCATGAGCATGCAATCCTATAATCATATAAGAACAGAAGTCATCTGATATATACAAGATATCAGAGGTGCATAGCTTGAGGGCGAAAAGGGAGCAATTTAAAAATAAAACAGTCAAAAATAGAAAAAAGTTCTAAGGGGGCGACTTCTTTGCTGAGAAGTGTGTAGGGTATAGGAGCACTGTTATGGTGTTGCATAGAGAGATGCTTGCAGTAGGCAAAAGAAGCTCAACGTTGAAGACTGTAGTCCCTTGGATATTTGGAAGAGACACCCTCCAGCTCCAGATTTTACAGGGGGTTCACAGTGGAATGAGGTCAGGGAGGGCATCTCAATGTGTACTGACCAAACCCCACCATCCCAAAAAGAGTAGGATAACAGCGTAAAGTAACACAGAATGGGGGGGGGGTTAAAAACAACCAGAGCGGGGAACTTTTGGCACTCCAAAGGCATAGGAACCACAGTACTCACATAAGGCAGCAAGAGAGAGTTGTTCAGGAAGGGCGGGCACGTTGATCCAGCCATGTGGAGGCTAATTCAGAATCCTCAAAGAAATGGACACGGCCGTCACTCTCCACTCTCAGCCGGGCAGGGTACAGCATGGCGTACTTGAGATGTAGAACTCGCAGGAGCATTTCAATATCCTGGAAGTAGGATCTCTGAAGTTGGACTTCGTTGGAGAAATCCAGAAAGATAGCCACATGTACATTAGTGTAGGGAATATTGCCCTTATCTCTAGTCAGGCAAAGTATCTTGTCACGGTCTTTGAAGTTTAAAAACATTGCAATAAAGGTGCGAGGTGGGGCCCCTTGGGGAGGAGGTCGTGCAGGAATGCAATGTGCATGCTCCACAGCAAGCATCACTGAAAAGGCCTCTCTGCCATAAGTGGGGATCAGTAGATTCTTGAGGAAGCCCGCCGAGTCAGTTCCCTCTAAAGAATGCGGGAGACCGATAAATCTGAGATTACACCTGTGGAGGCGATTCTCCATATCATCGTGCTTTGCACCGAGCTGCTACAGCTGGCGTTGTACATTTTCTGCAGTTCGCTGAAGGGGATGTAAAATATCTACCGTCCTGATGATATGGGTCTCAGTCTCGGTCATACGTTCACAGAGCTTAGACAGATCTTGCTGAATAAGGGAGATATCTATCTTCCTCAATTTTGGCAGTAAGTGTACTTTGGCATAGGGAAATAGTTTCCAGTACCTTATTGGTGGCCACTTGTTCCGTTTCCGACGAGGCGCCAGCGCCATCATCGACCTGCTGATCCTTCTCCTGTCACTGGAATTTAGCAAGCTGGTTGCTGGTCTCCGTGGTTTTTTTTGGTGGAGACATATTCCAGAGGGATGTAGATATTCACTAGGGACAGGTAAATGTGGAGCAGCCACAAGGATATTGCCAGGATTTGGCGTACAGGAGTATCAGCAAGCGGAGCTCTCACTACAACTGTCCTACTCCATCAAGCTCCAGGCCACGCTCCCCAGGAGGTTATTTCTTCCATTAGATGGAGCGCGTCAACCCTTCATAGCCACTGTGAGATACATGTGAACGTTATATGGAGGGAAGTGAGTACCTGTCTAAAGATATTGTTGGTATATGTGGAAATCGTGTCCTGTCTGATTGAAGATGCCAGGAGTAGGAATTCATTATTTGGATCCTGGAGAAACATTATATACAAGCCCAACTAGACCTGTAGGGGTCTTTATCTGAGGTGAGGGCAAACCACAGGCCCACTACGGATGGTGGAAGTTGTTTATGATGTGGATTCATTGGATTCTATTTTTCTTCATACAAGCACCTTTATTTATGAACTTTCTGTGATAAAACACCTTTATTATATATTGCATTTTCACTTTTAATACTGTGGCACCTTACAGTGCGTGAAGATCATGTAATTGGACATTTGATGCACTATTACTTTTGTATGTTGCACTTTATTAATTGAAGATTATTAAGATGTTATTGCTCATTGAGTGAGCGCCACATATACCTTTATTTAATTATCATTGTGTGGGAACACCTTTTCATGTTGGCAGCTACTCAGCTTAATTTATATTTTGGTTTGTGCATTAGTATATTCACTTGTATTTTCTTTTCTAAAGATGATGCACAAGAAAGCCTGCAAACAGTTTTCTGAAGACAAGCAGACTAAGGACATGGAGCACTGGAACCATGTCCTGTGGTCTGATGAGACCAAGATAAACTTATTTGGTTCAGATGGTGTCATCTGTGTGGCAGTAACCAGGTGAGGAGCACAAAGACAGTGTCTTGCCTACAGTCAAGCATGGTGGTGGGAGTGTCATGGTCTGGGGCTGCATATACTGCATATACATGTACTGTGACATACTGAAGCAGGAGCATGATCCCCTTCCCTTCGGAGACTGGGCCGCAGGGCAGTATTCCAACATGACGACCTCAAACACAGCTCCAAGATGACCACCGCCTTGCTAAAGAAGCTAAGGGTAAAAGGTGATGGACTGGCCAAGCATGTCTCCAGACATAAACCCTATTGAGCATCTGTGGGGCATTCTCAAACAGAAGGAGGAGGGGTGCAAGGTCTCTAACATCCACCAGCTCCGTGGTGTTGTCATGGAGGAGTGGAAGAGTACTCCAGTGGCAACCTGTAAAGCTCTGGTGAACTCCATGCCCAAGAGGGTTCCGGCAGTGCTGAAAAATAATGGTGGCCACACAAAATAGTGACATTTTGGGCCCAATTTTGAAATTTTTACTTACTTACTCATTTTTGTTGCCAGTGGTTTAGACATTAATCACTTGCCTACTGGGCACTTAAACCCCCTTCTTGCCCAAACCAATTTTCAGCTTTCAGCGCTGTCACTCTTTGAAGGATAATTGCGCGGTCATGCAAATGACATTTTTATCATTTTTTTGCAGACAAATAGAGCTTTATTTTGGTGGTATTTAATCACTGCCGTTTTTTTTTTGCTGCAAAAACAAAAAAAAAAAACTGTTATGTAGTTTGTTATAAAATGTTGAAAATAGGTAATTTTTCTCCTTCATTGATGTGCGCTAATGAGGCTGCACTGATGGGCACTGATAGGCAGCACTGATAGGCGGTACTGATAAGGTAGCACTGATAGGTGACACAGAGGTGGCACTGATGGTGGGCACTGATAGGCTGCACTGATTGGTACTGATGGGCGGCACTGATTGGCACTGGTAGGCACTGGTAGATGACACTGATAGGAAGCACTGATCAGTGGCACTGATGATGAGGCACTGGTGGGCATTTATGGGCAAAGATAGGTGGCATGGCGGGCACTGGTAGGTGGCACTGGTGGGCACAGATGAGGCAGCTCTCTGTGTGAGGGACCGATGACAGAAGGCGGAGATCAGATTTTTTTTTCCCTCCCGTACCGATCTTCTGTTTACATCATGTGGCTGACAGCTGATCATGTGGTAAGGGGCCGGGATCGGCCCCTTACTCTGATCTGTGATCAGCAGAATTTCAAGGACTCAGTGATCACAGAGCACGCCACGTGCGACCCGCAGGGACGTGCTGGCAGCTCATGCACGGGAGGACCTCTATGGACGCCCGCCCAGCAATAAAGGCCCGCGCTGTAGCCATCTTTCGGCTATAGCGTGGGCAGCAAGTAGTTAATGACGTGTTGAGTTATTTTGAGGGGACAGCAAATTTACACTGTTATACAAGCTGTACACTCACTACTTCACATTGTAGCAAAGTGTCATTTCTTCAGTGTGGTCATATAAAAAGATAAAATATTTACAAAAAATGTGAGGGGTGTACTCACTTTTGTGGGATACTGTAAGTGCCTGAGTTGATTTGTTTTTTTTTTCCTTATTGCAGAAAGGGTGAAGAAGTGAAGAAGTTTTATCAGAAGGAATTTCTTGTGACAGCTAAATTTGTGAGGGGTCAGAGGGACTGGGTCCATCAAAACTGTAATACTAGTGTTGGTGAGTGAGGAGCACTATATTACGTAGTTCGCTGGCTGTTATTTTTCAAACAATCAGGAAATTGAGTTAATGTGTTTTGGGGGTTTTAAAGGCATTCCCTTCATTTAGGGCAAATGAAATAATGAAAAAATTACATATAACTTAATAAAATTAAATCATTTGTAGAGTTCGCAGGAGCAGTTCGAAGGTGGTAACTGTGTCTATTATTCAACAGAAGTTCATTGCAGTCATGCCTGTGCACTTTTTTTAATAATCCTATAAAACCTGAATGGTGTTTTGACTCTTACCCACTTTAAAAGAAAAAAAAATCTGGATAGTGATACACCAAGTGTAAGGTTATTGTCTAGCAAGGGGCCATTTTTAGATGCACAGAAAACAACACAATTTACAGGTTCGTTATTGCCACTTTAACTGTTAGAAATATGATTTTTATTTATCGTCTGGAGTTTTTATTTATGTCAGACAGGTGCTGAAAATACCAGATTTGTTAGCTGACAGCAGTGGGTGGTTGGCATTTATGATAGTATACAGAAAACTTCAAACAACCTCAAGAAGTTATTGCTGACCCAGATGACAGGTACAGGTAGCTTGGGTACAGTTAAGGCTGCCAAGAATGATCTGTTTGCAACTAAAATTTATTTTTACTTACTGGCTTCTAAAATGTTCAGTAATGCTGAAAAACACATTATTACTAAACAACTTTATTTCATTCAAAATATACATTTATGGCAATGGTAAAGGATGGTATACCTTGGCTAAACATGAACATTAAATGCAAAATAGTGATAGAGCACAGACTGTTTCAAGATCTGAAATCCATGTACCGTATTTATCGGCATATAACACGCGCTGGCGTATAACACGCACTCAAGTTTAGTTGGGAATTTTAAAGGAAAAAAAACTTTTAGGAGGGAAGTTTAAGGAAAAAAAACTTACATTGAAATGCCCACCAATGCAGCCTTCTCAGTGTCCATCTGCAGCCTTGTCAGTGTCATTTGCAGCCTTGCCAGTCATTTGCAGCCTTGCCAGTCATTTGCAGCCTTGCCAGTCATTTGCAGCATTGTCAGTCATTTGCAGCCTTGCCAGTGTCAGCTTGCCGTTTAAAGATGGCGCCGCCGAGATACAGAGCGGATGTCCTGTGTATCTCGGCGGCACTTGGTAGCTCTCGGCCGTTCTCAGCAGCCTTCGTCTATTTTCGGCGACTTTCGGCCGCACTCGGCAATTCTCTGCGGCTTTCAGCTATTTCCGGCGACTTTCTTCCATGCTCTGCCGTGTCCAAAAGTGGCGAAAGCCGCCGAGAGCGGCCGAAACCGCAGAGAAGCTCACAATCGGTGGGGGGTTGGCGTATAACACGCACCCACAATTTTCCCCTGATTTTGTGCGTGTTATAGTGGGTGTATACGCCGATAAATACGGTAATTGATTGTATTAAACAAAAAAGACCATATTACCTCGCATATTACTCTGACTAAGCAAATGGACTGATTTGGCAAAAATAAAAAATGTAAAAATCTGAATTCCTGGCAGATATAAAAGAAAAACGAATGCAGCTCTGTATTTAATAATACATTAAATTCATGTTTTTAAAGAATAACTTAACTTTTGTTAAGAAAAAAACGGGTCCACAGTGGGTACATTGCAGGGATTTTAACAAACATCGGTACAGATTCCCATTTCTGCTCTGAAGAAAAAGCCGTTTGTCTATGTCAAAGTGCAATGTGAATCTGAACTGGGTTGACTTTTTCATTATCAACCAGCTGGTGCACCTGCAGTGTTCTAATGGGGAAAGTGTCAGGATATGACTCTTTAGCAGTGATTAACCCCCTTTGGGAGTATCTCACCAAAAATGAAATTTTTGTTACAGAAGGTGCCTAAAGTCTGACTTGTATCCTACAGCAGACTTCTGGGAAAATCAATGTGCCAATCACACAAGCAAAATACAGAATGTCTCCAGGTTGCCATATTACATTGAATTTTGTGGAAAATAACAGTGCTACAAATTGAAAAGGAAATGTAATTTTTAATAACATTCAATTACAATATGGCTTGTGTAGCAATTGTATATACTATTTTTTTATTTGCTATTTTAGTTACAATGGACGTGGAGTTACCCTTAAAATGCAAGCAGTGTAAGTACCTGAATTTGACCTGCTATGGGCCTCTTTCAGTCCACAGTACAGTAAAGCTCAGACTGGGAGAGAGAAAAGAAGCACAAAGCATATATGCCGATAGAAGGAGACAGCAGCATGACAAAGAAATTAGTGCTGCTGCTTTTCCTTTCACTGTCCAGTCACAGACTAGTGCAGTGATGGCGAACCTTGGCAACCCAGATGTTTTGGAACTACATTTTCCATGATGCTCATGCACTCTGCAGTGTAGTTGAGCATGGGAAATGTAGTTCCAAAACATCTGGGGTGCCAAGGTTCGCCATCACTGGACTAGGGGAAGGACAAGACCTGTATGTGTTACTTAAAGCATTAGAAAAGTCGACTTTTTCACTTGTACCTACAAGTAAGCCTATAAAAGGCTTACCTGTAGGTACAGTGAATATCTCCTAAATATGCATCATTTGGGAAATATTTACATTTGTAGTAGCTGGCGACATGCCCACTGCACTCTGAATGGATGGCACACTGAGGAGTCGATTTACTAAAAATGGATAGTGTCAAATCTGGTGCAGCTCTGCATAGAAAGTAATTAGCTTCCACCTTTTTTTTTTAGTCAAAGCTTAATTGAATGAGCTGAAGTTGGAAGCTGATTGGCTACCATGCACACCTGCACCAGATGTTGAACTCTCCAGTTTTAGTAAATCAACCCGAGTGTGCCATCCATTTAAAGTGCTGTGACTCCCGTGCAGGAGTGATGTCATCCTGGCCGGAGTGCATGAACACGGAAAGACGGGGTGGAGATGGAAGCCCTGACAGCAGTGACAGCAGGCCACTGGAGGCAACTGCTTTACAGGCAAATCTGTCATAATGTGCTAGTATGCAGCGCATACTAGCACATTCTGACATTAATCTGTCGGGGGAGCATTTTTTTTTTCTTTTTCGTTAATGATATTTTATTACTGCTTTAACTGCAGCAAAGAAGAAGCGGGTCCCCGTCATTCCAGACAAGGTTGTGCTGTGTGGCAGAGTTATGCAAAATCTTAGAACTGGGTGGAGAGAAATACTAAAGGTAAAATAGCTCATATGTATGTATTCCATCTGAAGATTTAGGAGTTCAGCTTTAAACTGAGCCAAATTATTATTTGCTGATGTTACATTTAATTTAAATTCCCTGCAGGTAAGGGGGAAATGTATGCTTTTATGCTCTAGTAAGGGGTCATTATAAAAAAAAAAAACGGCATTTCTGCTGTTAAAATAACAATTGTTTGGTATGTCATCACAGTTTGACAGAAAAAAAAAGTCACAAGGGGCTGATTCTTGTCATTTTGGATGTCATTCTCAGTACACAAAACACATGCGAGCTCCTGCTCCCTGAAAATTGGAGGCATGTATTGTTGTTCCACAGCTAGAGCGCCAACTCTCAAGCCTTGTAATATCTTTCCTTTTATTTGTGCTCTGCATCTGAGCATTGTTGAAATGTGAAATCTCCCATCTCCACACTTGGTGAGATTTTTTATTTTGCATTTAAATGACTTCTGCAAACTTCTGCACTCATTGTGGAAAAAAAAAACCCAATACTCAATTTCCCCTTGAACTTGCAATTACCCTTTTGTCATAACATCTCCAGCCACATTCTATTAAGATGGAACTATTAAAATGATAAAATGGTGTATTAATCGGCCAGGTGTTGTCAGTGAATCAGACAATGGGACCGCAATTTTAAGCTCAGCATTAAGTGTTCAGAGATTGGTACCCAACGTGAAATTATGTTGCACAGATCCTTGTTTTACAACATGTTTAACAATGTGAGGAGATATAGAACCCAATTCCCTGGAGCAGCTCAGACGCAATGTGTTTCATCCATTATTCAAATAGCACAAAGCGGCACACAAACCTTCTAAATTCTCCTACATAAGACATATTGACTGGCATAGAATTGTGATAAGCGGATCTGCTCACTGCTGTGTCATTTATTATTGCAGTTAAAATTAGTCCATACTGCTTGAGAAGACCAACAAAAACACATTTTCTATAAGTGTAATATACTGTAATATGTATGTATTGATAAAAAAAACATGAGAAAAAACAAATATTGCCATAGCTTAGAAGCATTTATGAAAAATGTTCTTTAAATTTTGGAAAGAGCTGGAGCCTGTCAACAATTAGTCATTAGTTTTGTCCCCAGTGGGGACATTTTTCCACACTATATATCCTGGTGACATCTATTGGCAGGGCTGGATTAAATGTTAGGCACAGTGAGCTTGTGCCTGTAGGCAGCAGCATCAAAATGGTAGCTCTTCCTTGTCTAGTCATTGGACACACATTCTTCCCCATCATAAGTAATTTTACAGTCATCTCATAAAAGCTTAACTACACATGGTCACATTATTCTATGGTTAATTGAGTATATATATATATATATATATATATATATATATATATATATATATATATAAAAGACATGTGCACACTGAAATATTTCGTTTCGAAATGTAGTTTTCTTCCGAAAAATGTTATTTATTTAGTTACTCCCGAAATTCGTTTTTATTTATTTTGTTTCGTTAAAAATTGCATTCGTCCAAAAATCCGAAATAATTAAGGTGGAATCTGTCATTGAAGGCTTATGGTGTCTGTCGAATGTTCTAAGAAGATTCGATGGAGCAGCTAAACTGTACGACGCCGCAATTGTACATTTCCGGTCGAATGTTCCGCCTACAAGCTATAGTAGAATTCTAATGTTGTATGACACTAATAATAATTATATTTATTAATTATTATTACTAGTCAACCAACATTAGAATTCTTCTATAGCCTATGGGCGGAGCATTGACCATAAATGTCCACTCGCAGCGACTGCTTCGTCAAATCTTCATGTCAAATCTTTTCTCTCTATGTCAAATAATCTTGGACTAATAGATTTAGGATTAGGCACATTCAACCTTTTTTGCTATTGTCTCTATAATGCTGAATCTTTTCTCTCTATGTAGAATAACCTTGAACTAATAGAGTTAAGGTTAGGCACATTCGACCACAGGTTCGATGGACACAGATCGCTATTGTCAGCATCATGTCGAATCTCCTATCTATATTGAACTGTTGCAACGAAAACGAAAATAAAGCATTTGTTTATGTCGGATCTTTCGGTTTTCGGATTATGCACGTTCGTTAGCGTTTGTGAAAACGATAACGAAAATACCCAAAATTCTGACGAAAACGAATACACATGTCTAATATATATATATATATATATATATATATATATATATATATAAAAAAAAAAAAAAATATATATATATATATATATATATATATATATATATATATATATATATATACACACACACACATACACACAAATGTAAAAATTATGTTCCATCACTATGGCTTTTAAGTGGTTCATGGAACTGGGAGAGACAGCTGCTGTGTACAGCCACCCGTAGTAATGAAAAGCTGTATGGTGGTTTAGTCAGAACTTGCATAAAATCACACCTGGGCGTAAATCATTAATACACCGATAATATATTTTTTAATTAAAGTAGTGCATGTTCCTGAATTTGGCCTGGTATCAGGTTTCTTGCAATCCCTCTATAGTAGAGCTTGAAGAAGAAGCAACAGGAGTCAACCATGAGCTGATAAGAAGCATGCTAATGAAAAGCATAGTAATAAAAAGCTATATGCGGGTGTATGCAGTATTAGCATAAACTCACCCACGGGCATAAATCCCAGAACGTGAAAAATGTGCGAGCACTGCATTTACCCACTTATACCTGCATACAGCTGGCATTTAGCAATTTATTACTATGGGCAGCTTTAAATGGATGTCTCAAACTTCCTACATTCATGAGGCTTTAATTGGTATTTGTATTCATTTGTGTTTATTTTTCGACAGCTATGACTTTGAGCAAATACAATGATATAATTCGAAAACATTTGCAGATATTTTCACAGCATTGGAATAATTACTGTCCATATATTTTTTTATACACTTTTTACAGCATTGGTATCACTACTGTACTGTACAAGATATTAAATCTGCAGGGTGCCCAAACTTTTTTTGACATATAAGAATGTCTAATCTGTATTTTGATGCCATTTGGAGATTTTTCCATCTTTCCTTGGCTTCGTTATGCACATTAATACACATTTTTACCTGGGGTGCCCAAACTTTCGATCCCCACTGTATATATATATATATATATATCAGAAAAGATGTTTTATCTTCTTTGTACACATTCTCAGGTCAGCTATCTGTATACCAATCATCACAAATGATACACATACAATAATACACATACAATCCAATAGTATACAATTCATACAATAAAACACATACACAAAATACATTTATTAAACAATCTCTACATCCAAAAAGTGCTCAGTATTGAGTCCAATGAGTGTCACAGTCTTTGTATGCCAATTATAAAGTGCTCAGTGCTCAAATGCGCATAACTTATGCAGATCTTCCTCTTTACACCTTCAGAAGTCCACTTCTTGCTTCCTTATCTCTCTCTCTCATGTGCTTCTCCAATCAAACTGCAAGGTCCATAAAGACCTGGATGAACAAGTTTGGGGTGGAGGAACTTGACTGGCCTGCACAGAGTCCTGACCTCAACCCGATAGAACACCTTTGGAGCAGAGACTGCGAACCAGGCCTTCTCATCCACATCAGTGCCTGACCTCACAAATGGGCTTCTGGAAGAATGGTCAAACATTCCCACAGACACACTCCTAAACCTTGTGGACAGCCTTCCCAGAAGAGTAGAAGCTGTTATAGCTGCAAAGGGTGGGCCACCTCAATATTGCACCCTACGGACTAAGACTGGGATGCCATTAAAATTCATGTGAGTGTAAGGTCAGACACCTCAATACTTTTGGTAATATAGTGTAAGTATATTGCATAACAATATGATAAAAAAAGATGAACTATCAGGCTCCAATAATAATTTAATAACATGCTAACTATTTTTTAAGTTTTTTTATGTGAATTTTTTTTTTATGTTTGTTTTAATTGGGTACAATGTATTAGGATTAGTGCTGTTATGTTTATCTGGATGTGGGTGTAGCAATATGGAGGCCTGTTATGTTATAGTCTAACCCCAAACCCATGTAAAACAATAGTAAATGGATAGGTCTATGACTAGGAAGTGGGAATGGCCTAGAAGCTAATGGGTAGAGAGGGAGGAGCTCAATAGGATTAACAACCTCAATACCGGTCCAGTTCTGACACTTCTCTAATGCATGTAAAAATCTACTTTTGTTAGCTGTAAAATTACTTAGAACCTCCAATCATTATTATATATATATATATATATATATATATATATATATATATATATATATATATATATATTTTTTTTTTTAAGCAGAGGCCCTAGAGAATAAAAATGCACAGTGGGTTTTTAAACACAATTTCTTTTAGAAAAAACAAAAACAAAACAGTATAGTTAGCTAAATTTTTTTGGTAAAAGATGATGTTACGCCAAGTAAATAGATACCCAACATGTTATGCTTTAAAATTGGGTGCGCTCATGGAATGGCATCAAACTATGGTACTTTAACCGCCTGCCGACCAGCCGCCAAAGTTATACTGCGGCAGGTTGGCTCGGCTGTGCGAATCACCGTACGTGTATGTCGGGCTCGTACGCAGCTTTCTATGGACACACGCACACCGATTGGCCAGCGGGGGAACCAATCAGCGGGTCCCCCGCGAACATTTCCAGCAGAGACAGAACGGGGATCTGCCAAAGTAAACAAGGCAGATCTCCGTTCTGTCAAGGGGTGACACAGAGATCCTGTCTTTCTGCTATGCAGGGAGACAGATCTGTGTGTTGTCCCAGGCAGCCCATCCCCCATACAGTTAGTAAACACACCTAGGGAACACATTTAACCCGATTATAACCTCTCTCCTGCCTGTGCCATTAGTACAATATCAGTGCATATTTTTATCCCCAATGTCACTGGTTCCCAAAAAATGTCACTGGTTCCCAAAAAAGTGTAAAAAATGTCAGTTAGGTGTCCAATCTGTCCACCGCAATGTCGCAATCACGCTAAAAAAATCGCCGCCATTACTAGTAAAAAAAAAAAAAATACTAAAAATGCCATAAATCTATCCCCTTTTTTGTAGACGCTATAACTTTTGTGAAAACCAATCCTGCTCTCTAGCTCCCTCATTACCTCCTCCCATGCTTGCCTCCAGGACTTTTCCAGAGCCTCTCCAATCTTATGGAATGCCTTACCCCAATCTGTCTGCCTATCTCCTACTTTATTAGCTTTTAGACGATCCCTGAAAACCCTTCTCTTCAGAGAAGCCTACCCTACCCACACCTAACAACTGTATTTTCATTTTCTCCATCAGCTCATCCCCCACAGTATTAACTTTTGTTCCAATTGACCCTCCCTTCTAGATTGTAAGCTCTAATGAGCAGGGCCCTCTGATCCCTCCTGTATTGATTTGTATTGTAATTGTACTGTCTGCCCTCATGTTGTAAAGCACTGTTGGCGCTATATAAATCCTGTATAATAATAATATATGCTTTTTGTTTTTTTACCAAAAATATGTAACAAAATACAAATTGGCCTAAATTGATGAAGAAATTTGATTTTTTTGGGGTATGTTTTATAGCTGAAAATAAAAAAAGATTGTCCTTTTTTTTTAAATTGTCAGTCTTTTTTTGTTTATAGCACAAAAAATAAAAAATCAACTACCACCAAAAGAAAGCTTGATTTGTGGAAAAAAAAGGACATCAATTTTTTTTGGGTACTGCATCACACAACATGTCGGCTAAAGTAACGTAGTGTCGTATCGCAAAAAAATGGCCTGGTCATTAAGGGGGTAAATACTTCCGGGGCTGAAGTGGTTCAATAATCCATAGGCGACGCTTTAAAAACCTTTGCAGGTAACCAGTTTAGATTTACATTAGCGGTCTGGTGCTAGAATTATTGCTCTCACTCTGACGTTTGCGGTAATACCTCACATATGTGGTGCGGGCAACGGTTTCCAAATGCACGCGGGACTGACATATGCGTTTGCCATTGCGTGTGAGCACAGGGTGTTAGGGGCGCTTTACATTTTTTATTATTATTTAATTTTACAGTGTAATGCTATGCGGCCAGTAAACAAAGAGCTGGTAGTGGAAGTGAAAAATAGTTGACTTTCTATGTGGGAAGAACCGCGTTAGTTCCTCTCACTAGCTCTCCTAGCTGTATAGCAGAGAGTCATCTCTCTCCTATTAGTGTGGGAACACTTGGAGGGGGCACAGAACTTCACTTCTGCAGGTGTAAAGAGGAAGCGGTAGATCTGCATAAGTTATGTGCATTTGAGCACAGAACACTTTATGACTGACATGCAGAGACTGTGACACTCATTGGACTCAACATTCAGCACTATTTGGATGTAGAAATTGTTTAATTTATGCAATGTATTCATTTATCTATTTATGCGATGATTGTTATAGAGATAGTTTGTTAAAGTGAGAACTTTATGTTTAGTAATTACACATAAAGTTGTAGATCGTGAGCACCCACAGCACGGGTTTATTTGGATTATATTCTCAGGTCCCTACCAATGTTTTTACAGTAATAAAACTAGCAATTAAACATCAGAACAGAAGTACATTTTTAATAAGAATGGTTTGTTTTTTGTTAAAAAAAATTAGCATGCCTAATCTACAGTACTGCCCAAAAAACAAAACAAAAAAAAAACATGGAGACCCAATAATTTTTTACTGAAGTTCTTTTTTGTCAGGAAAAATAATAACTATAAAGCTAATTCTCCTGCAGACTTCTTATAGTACGATACAAAGATATTTAAACTTTACTGTAGCCTTTGGACTCATTGCCAGCAATTCCAGGATGCCTTCCACTGGATGTTATCAACCAAGTTTTACTCAAGTTCTTTGTAACTTGGCAGAGGAGATGAGAAAGTCCTGCTTTTAATTCTGTGAGCTGTGTGAAGGGCTGGCAGGGAAACTGAAGACTGCATGTGTGAAAGTAGGTCAGCGATTACAATTTATTTAATGAGTTGGTACCATAAGGTTTAGTTAAAAAGAATTAATATAGGTTAGGCAGTTTCAAAGAAGTGCAAAGCACCACATACTGAGACCCAACAATGAGTACAGGGGCCAATTTGTAAGGGCCTGTTTACACTTAAGTGATTTCTTGCGGTGCATTAATGCACAACACACTAACAGGTGTTGTGTTAAGTCAGTCCATTCACTTTGAATGGGTTGCCAATGCACTACAATGGATGAAAAAAAATATGCATGACCCTTTTTATCAACACGTGATATGTGCATTATGCTCTACAGAACAATGCATTGGGGTGCCATTTACAATGAATGGTAGTGCAAAGCAACACACATATAGCAGATGGGTTAAAATGCATTGTGGCAAAAAACATTTTAGTGAATGTTTGTCAGGGCTCCTTCTCTGAGGTGGCCGCTCAGCTGTTGGCTAATTGCCAGCTCCTAGCTCTCCACAGGTACTCAGCTGTTGATGATATCCTGCTCGTCAGTCCTGCCTACTTAAGCCGTCCAGCCCAGAGGATCTCTGCCTTCATCTTAGTCAACATCACAGAGACGCTCTCCTGCATTCCTGTTAAAAGACTTGCTGACATCCCTTCTGGCTCCAGATCCTGCTTGCTGTTTTACTACGCTCATCTCCGGCTCCCTGACGTTTGGCTTGTCTGACTATCCATTCCGCTTCCTGAACTCTGGCTATGTTTTGACTACGTTTGTTCTATTTATTTTTATGATTAAACAAGTGTGATTTAACTGTACTTCTGTCTCAGTCTGATTCATAGTTTCTGACAATGTTGTCACAAAGCACAACTTTAAATGGGCCCTTTGTGAGGTACTAAATGGAACTAGTGTTTAAAACTATCTTAATATTCTACTTTATGTTACAGTTCACCAACATTTTTTGAACGTACCTTAACTTCCTAATGAGAGTTTGAGTTGTGTAACCCACACCAAGCTATATTATCTCAGCTATACTAGTTGCGAGATGGTATAACAAGATGGTAGTAAATTATCTTTTAATTACATATTATGCCTTTGCCACCTGTGCCTTAGTTCAAAAGGACCAGGAGGAATGTACTAAACCATAGTGTTAGATAATAAATTTATGTAAAATCTCCATCAACAGCTATAAATAATATTGTAATTTTGAATATATTTTAGTTAGAGTTTGATCTACGCAGCTGTGTAATATGTCTTCTGATATATCTATTTTCTGAAGATGGAGGGTAATTGTTCACCTAGGGGAATATTCTATTTATTACTACTGTATGTGAGATGGCTTTTCACAGAGAATTCGGTGCCAGAGTTTGTTTATCTGAACAATGGAACCCAAATGTCTTTGTTTAGGCCTGGTGCATTCTCTCTTGTTTCTTGAGTTCTTAGCCACTAATTAACCAAAAAGTACCTATTTTATCTAGATAGAATTGATGTGACCTCAAAACTACTGGTAAACCGACTCATTTTAAAACCACTCCAATAACCCTGACCTGCATTATGCAGATTTCAGCAATTTTGTATTGAAAACCTTCAGTCTCAGGGTCCCTTTAAAGGGCTAGACTGCAATTGTTCTTTTGACTTTGCTGGGGCAATTAATTGCGTAATGCCCAGAGTCCCTAAAATAGAGACATAAATTCTCAGAACTTCTCTGAGAAATAGATCTCTTAAAAGCACCAGCCTGCATAGGTTTGGGAGTGTTAGAATCTGGAGAAACTTTTGGATTCTTCTGTACAAATGGACTAGCAGAGAAACACATGACACCATTACTTCCAAACATTCCCAGTATCTCCTTCCTCCTTTCTGTAAGCCTCTGATCAATTTTGATCCATAATAAAAGCCTTGAAATCATTAGAAGTCTCTACTTTGGTGAGCTGGGGGGAGGGCTATGGCAGATGAAATGACGGTTCCTATGTTACAAAAAAACATTGGAAATGGTACTATTTGTACTAAAAAAAAAAAATATGCAACATACGTTTGCAAAATGTGACAATAAATTAAAGTGTTTGTTCACAAATGCCAGAAGTCTGCCAAGCAAAATAGGCGAGCTGGAAGCAAGATATTGGCTGGAGGGAACACAAAACCCTGGCAAATAGGAAGTGCAAATGCATGGGATTTGAAGTTCATGGGAGGAGCAAAGGGTTCAAGGAAGGTTCACCAGAAACAAGGTTCAAGGCAAGATTGTTTAAGGAATTGTCCAGGCTCAGCAAGAAAATACACCACACCAGACACAGCAGAGGTTGCAGGTTCAGACCCAGGTCCTGACACACAACAATACAGTTGTAGTAAAAGAGGTCGCTCACAAGACAGTTAAAGCAAAGTGGAGAACCTGATGGGGAACTGCACAACAAACACGACAGACTTAAAGAGCAGTCTGAATCATGTGACACAAATATCACCTTTCATTAGTTCCTATAAGTACTGTGCTATGGCATGGGCATGCCAAGCCAATGCATATCTTATCTCTATCACTGCTTGTCTGTCAACGCATGAGGCCCATCAGCTCTCATTGGTTCATCTTAATCCCTACTTGGTATCATGCTCAGACACAGCCTGTCTCTACTCTATAACTTGCCAGCACACAGAGAGCCTGATGAGGAACTTCTTCCTTCTAATAGAAAGCATTACCTTTGGGGTGTATTTATAAAAAAAAAAAAAAAAAAGTTTGCATAGCAATTCTTTTAGCAAACCTGCTTGTACATTCAAATGTTTAAGAAAATACCACATTCTGGCTACTACATGGAGCGGAAGATCAAGTAAAATACTTGTTTCCTATGATATTCAGCTCCATCTAGTTGCCATAATGCTGAACTTCTCTGTTTTCTGATGAATGAGTAACATTGACCTGTAGAGGAAATATAAAGAGAACACTCAATTTTGCCTGTGACATTGATCACATAATTTGAAGCTGGTCCCACCGGCTACCGATCTTTACTCCGGACCAAGAGCTGTCTTTGATAGCTGTCTTTGTGGTCATTGTTCACTCCCAGCACATAAATATGGGCCATCAAAGGATGCACATGTGCAGCATGTGGGTGGTGAAGCCCACCCTTGCCTCCACACATACACTATATTGTCAAAAGTATTGGAATGCCTACCTTTACATCCACATGAACATGAACGGCATCCCAGTCTTAGTCCATAGGGTTCAATATTAATTTGGCCTACCCTTTGCAACTATAAAAGCTTCAACTCTTCTGGGAAGACTGTCTTGGTATGCTGACACCTTAAGAGTTCCCTTCACTGGAATTAAGGGGCCAAGCCCAACCGCTGAAAAACAATGCCACACCATAACCCCTCACCCTCCCACCAAATGATTTGGACCAGCACACAAAACAAGGTCCATAAAGACATGGATGAGTGAGTTTTGGGTGGAGGAACTTGATTGGCTTGCACAGAGTCCTTACCTCAATCACCTTTGGGAGCAATTAGAGCAGAGACTGCAAGCCATATCAGTGCCTGACTCAAAAATGTGCTTCTGGAAGAATGGTGAAACATTCCCATAGACACACTTCCCAGAACAGTTGAAGCTTTTATAGCTGCAAAGGGTGGGCCATTTCAATATTGAACCCTACGGACTTAAGCCTAATACACACGATAGGACTTTGTACAAACTTTCCAGTGGATTTTTGAACAAAGGGCGTCGGCCCTGAACTTGTATTGCATATACACGGCAGGACTTTTTCAGCCAACTTTCACCAAATCACGTGTTTTTTCTGCTCTTTACCGCCACCTTTGGTCAACTTCGGTATTGTTGTCTGATCTTTTGCATTGGTTCTGAGCATGGGTGTTTGTACTTTGTACAAAAGTCCTATGGTTTTCTGTACACACGATTGGACTTTGCTCCATCAGACTTTTGTTGGCAAAAAGTTGGTCCGTTCGCACAGCCAACAAAAGTCAGATGAAAACTGAAAAATTTGGTCCGATGGAGCGTACACACGGTCGGATGTTGGTCCAAAACAGCTAATTTGCATGTTTGTTGTCAAAAAGTCTGATCATGTCTTAAGCCTTAAGACTGCAATGCCATTAAAGTTCATGTGTGTGTAAAGGCAGGTCGGGACACCTGAAGGTCTTCTGAAGATGCATGCTGAGATTTGTGGTAGCACCAAATTCTACCTGTTGGCAGATTTACACAGTGGTAATCTGCTATCTATAAGTATTATTATTTTAAAGGTCCAATCATCTGACATTTGGAAATAAGGTTCAGCCTACTGATTTTTACCAGCTTTATCCATACTCAATCTTATGACAGGCTTCAGATATATAAATGAAAAACAAATTTTTGTCACTTTATACTGAAAACGGTCAGGAATTTACACACATAACTAATCTTTTTGTACTATATCCACTTGTACTGTACTTAAGATTTAGACTTCTAAAATGTCAACCTTGAAGATTATATCCAAAGTCTTATATCACAGAAAGCAATATTTTATGATGTGTGGGTAAATCAATTGCTGTTTTTCTTCTGTTATTCGAGCAACAATCCAGAAATATTATTCAATCCCACCCTTACATCAAAAAGATGTTAAGTAGAAAGTCATTGTGACTAGCCCACAATACTATTTATGCATTCACAAGTAATATTTTTTTCATTTTCACCACAACAATACAGACAGATAAATAACTGCTTTGCAGGGGAAGAAAACAGAAATTAATATATTTTATTCTTTCCTGTCTGTACTTGACACATAGAGTTATCTGTTGTAAATAAAAAAACTTTACTTGTAGTGTTTTCTTTATTTAGTAAGGAGAATTAAGTGAATTTTCTCTAGATTTCCTTTAGTGAAGAAGTCATCTAAAAAAACCAAGCACAGGTTTACAAAGCTGATGCCATCTGTCTTGTGTTTGTGCTTTTTGGCATTTAATAGTTTTGAGCAGTATGCTACTTTTTGGCAACATCATTGCTTGGTATTTTTGGGCAGAGAATCTTTCAGTGCCAAGGAAATTGACACATAAAAACACTTAAAAACTGGATCATCACACCAGGAAAGCAGTTTTACAATCCCAAACTTTAATACAAAATTACCCATTTATCTTTAACCTCACTGAAACCCTAAAATACTAAAGCTAGACCCTAATCCCTAATATTAAGCCTTAAAGTGGTTGTAAACCCATTACAACCACTTTAACCTACAGGTAAGCCTAGATTAAGGCTTACCTGTAGGTGCAAGAAATATCTCCCCAAACCTAAAAGGTTTAGGAGATATTTGCAGGAATAGCAGAATTGCATCCTATGCATTAAAGTGAAAAAACACCTGACAGTGACCCCCCCCCCCACGCTGTCTCGACTCTTGATTGGATAGATTGATAGCAGCGCAGCCATTGGCTCCCGCTGCTGACAATCAAATCCAATTAAGCCGGCCCTGGGGGGGTGGGGCGAGTCATACATTTGGCGGCTATGGACACCGAATGATGGACTTGGGAGCACGCCTGCAAGGTAACCACCTGGGAGAGCGCTTCTCCTAGGGGGTTATCTGATGTGGGGAGAAGCCGCGAGAACCGCTGAGGGACCCCAGAAGACGGTGTTCAGGGCCACTTTGTGCAAAACGATTTGCACAGTGGAGGTAAGTTTTATATATAAACATTATATATATTTTTTTTCTAACACCCTATAGAATAAAATGGCCGTCGATACAATACTTTTTGTCACACCGTATTTGTGCAGCGGTCTTACAAGCGCACTTTTTTTGGAAAAATTCACTTTTTTTAATAAAAAAATGAGACAACAGTAAAGTTAGCCAAAAATTTTTGTATATTGTGAAAGATAATGTTACGCCGAGTAAACAGATACCCAACGTGTCATGCTTCAAAGTTGTGCCCGCTCGTGGAATAGCAACAAACTTTTAGGCCTCATACACACGAGGCAGATCTGCTGCCACTGAGTCCACCAGTTCAGCAGGAGATCTCTCCATTGATCTCCGCTGAGCCGGCGGATGACAGGTCCCTCTCTGCTCACTGAAAGGGGAGGGGCTTGTCGAGCGCCGCTGCTTGCTATGGAGAGATCGGACGAAAACAAACAGAATGTCTGTTTTCATCAGATCTCGCCCGATCTGATCCGCCAGGGATAGATGTGAACATAGGGCCATCCGTCTGATGTTAGCAGATTGGACCGAATCGGATGTCAGCGGACATGTCACCGCTGACATCTATCGCTCCATAGACTGACATTGAGTGCCCGTTCAGGTCCACCGACAAAACTGACAGGCGGACCTGAACGGTCCAACAGTGTGAAAGGGGCCTTACCCTTAAAAATCTCCATAGGCAACGTTTAAAGAATTCTACAGGTTACATGTTTTGAGTTACAGAGGAGGTCTAGGGCTAAAATTATTGCTCGTGCTCTAATGATTACGGTGATACTTCACATGTGTGGTTTGAACACCATTTTCATATGCGGGCGCTATTCACGTATACGTTTGTTTCTGCACACGAGCTCAGCGGGATGGGGCATGTGTAAAATTATATTTTTTTTATTTATTTTACCTTTTATTAATTTTTACACTGTTCTTTTAAAAAGAAAATTTGTGTCACTTTTATTCCTATTACAAGGAATGTAAACATCCCTTGTAATAGAAAAAAAGCATGACAGGACCTCTTAAATTTGAGATCTGGGGTCAAAAATACCTCAGATATCATATTTACACTAAAATGCAATAAAAAAAAAAAAAAAGAATAAAAAAAAAAAAAAAAAATTATTTGTCATTTAAAAAAATTTTTTTTTTAATTGTTACTTTAAGAGCTATTGGCGGAAGTGACATTTTTTTAAATTGTAAAAGATTATGTTACGCCGAGTAAATTGATACCCAACATGTCATGCTTCAAAATTGCGCCTGCTCGTGGAACGGCGACAAACTTTTATCCTTAAAAATCTCCATATGCGACATTTAAAAATGTTTACAGGTTGTATATTTTGAGTTACAGAGGAGGTCTAGAGTTAGAATTATTGCTCTCACTCTAACGATCGTGGTGATACCTTACATGTGTGGTTTGAACACCGTTTTCATATGCGGGCGCTACTCAAGTATGCGTTCGCTTCTGCACGCAAGCTCGGCGGGATGGGGCGCGTTACAAATACATTTTAATTTTTTTCTTATTTATTTTACTTTTTATTTTTACACTGTTCTTTAAAAAAATAATTATTGTGTCACTTTTATTCCTCTTACAAGGAATATAAACATCCCTTGTAATAGTAAAAAAGCTTAATATGAGATCTGGGGTTAAAAAGACCTCAGATATCATATTTACACTATAATGCAACAAAGAAAAAAAAAATTAAATGTCATTTGAAAAAAAATAAATTTTTTTTAAATGTCCCTTATAGAGCTATTGGCGGAAGTGAAATTTTTTTCTGCCCTGCAATGATATGGAGACGGGTGGGGGCCATCTTCCCCTCTCACACCGCCGATAAAAGTGATCTCACAGCGAATCCGCTACAGAGGCCACTTTTATCTTGAAGTGGACCACCCGCTGAAGAAGAGGATACCGGGGTTATGGCAGTTAGCTGCTGCCATAACAGTGATATTCCTCTTCAAAGTAGCAGTGTAAAACGACGGCGGGCTGTCCGGAAGTGGTTAAAATGCCTTACCTTGATGTAAAGCTGAACTCCAGGCAAACAGCTAATTACACAGTTGAAATACATACTGTATACCTGCAACAAAACTGTATAATCTGGCAGGGCTGTGAAAATTTCTGGACTTGGTAGACAGTGACCCAGTGGCGGCTGGTGCTCAAAATTTCTGAAACATTTCTGGAAAAAAACCCATCAATTGCAGCCTCACTGTGCCAATTATGAGGGGTTCCCACCATCCCTGTGCTCAGTTCCCAGGTCTATACACCTGCTGGCTGCTGTGCCCATTATGAGGGGTTTCCACCATCCCTGTGCTTAGTTCCCAGGTCTGTACATCTGCTGGCTGCTGTGCCCATTAAGAGGGGTTACCACATCCCTGTGCTGAGTTCCCAGGTCTAGATACCCACTGTGCCCGTTGTGAGGGGTTCTCACCATCCCTGTGCTCAGTTCCCAGGTCTGTACACCTGCTGGCTGCTGTGCCCATTATTAGGGGTTCCCACCATCCCTGTGCTGAGTTCCCAGGTCTGTACACCCACTTTGCCCATTATGAGGGGTTCCCACTATTCCTGTGCCGAGTTCCCAGGTCTGTACACCTGCTGGCTGCTGTGCCCATTATGAGGAGTTCCCACCATCCCTGTGCTGTGTTCCCAGGTCTGTACACCTGCTGGCTGTTGTGCCCATTATGAGGGGTTTCCACCATCCCTGTGCTGAGTTCCCAGGTCTGTACACCTGCTGGCTGACATTAACCCTCTAAACCCCACAGCAAAGTTGACCCCCATACATGATTAGGAACCCTAATAAAGGGTAAGGAGGGGTCCATTTACAGAAAAAGAACCACCATACAAAATAACCCCCCCCCCCCCCCCATGCAGGGTAGGGACCACCATACATCATCAGGATCCTGCATATACAGGATAAAGACCTCATCTATAGGATAAGGATCCCCCATACATGATCAGGACCCCCCATATATGGTCAAAGACACTGACATATACAGGGTAAGGATCCCCCGATATACACAGGATAAAGACCCCCAAACATGATCAGGGCCCCCCTCATACAAGGTAAGGACCCCCATACATAGGATCAGGACCCCCCATATATGATCAGGACTCCCCACATACAGCATAAGGACCCCCCATACAGGATAAGTACTCCCCCATACATGACCAGGACCCTCCACACAGGGTATGATCCCCCTATACACATAAGGACTCCCTCATACACAGGATAAAGAAATCCATATACGATTAGTCCACCTTCCCCCAAAAAGTTAAGGACCCCATAAGTACCCCTTACCATACTAGATTAGAACCCCCATACATGATCAGTAGCCCCTCCCCAAACATAAGGACCCCCCATATGCAGCATAAGGTCCCTCTATACATATGATCAGCACCGCAGGCTGGCCGACTCCTCTGTTCAGATCTCCATCCACGCTCCAGAAACTGGAAGTGACGCAGCAGTTCCTCTAATAGCACCGCCCAAATCCTATTACCGCGCCAATCACTATCTGGAAACCTAATGCATTTGCAATGAAGCTTTGTGACAGCAGCTACTGATTGACGTGGTACTAGGACATAGGGCAGGGCATTATTTCCAAAAGTGCTACTGATTGGTGGAAACCTAATGCACTGCCCTACGCTTAGCACCGCGCCAATCAGTAGCCACTATGCAAATAATGCACCGCCCTATGTCCTAGTATCGCATCAATCAGCAGTCCCTACTGAAACAATGCGAGAGAGGGAGTGTTCAGGGCGCAATACTCTTCTCCCGAGGGCGGTCTAAAGGCCTGCCAATAGATATTCTTACCCGCAATGCCATTATACTCCCCATAGCAGATGTGTGTCCGGTGCCCTGCACACACTTAAAAGGGACAATTGATGGGCCGCCACTGCAGTGACCTGACTTTTCTTTGTTAAATTAAGAAATACAGCTATGTCTGGATTGGCATGATGTTAGAAGGCCAGCATATGTTCACCAGTTTCTGTTGTAGTATGGAAATAATGCTGTATAAATCCTGCTTCTATTTATTCCATGCTGTCCCATGCAGATTTTTGAAATCCCAGCACAGCACACTACAGACCTACAGACCATAACAGCACATATTAGCAGTGGAAATACCAGCATGGCCAAGCCTTTAAAGGTTATGGTAGGGGAGAGTGCAGGACATTTAGATCTACTTATAGTTTGGTTTTGATATATTACAGTGATGGTGGCATGTATGGGTTTAGAGGCAGCTCTAAAGTCTTACAATAACCTATAAGAAAAAAGTGGCCCTTGTGCAGAACTTAAGAAAAAGTAAACAATGGGATCACCAATCCACTGATGTCCTATTTGTTTTTTTGTAATTGTAATGTAAACATTTTAATTCAGGTTTATACTATTCACATAAATAAACTGACCATTTGTTCCAGCACATACCTCTCACACTACTGCAGCAGTGTAGCAAGATGAATTTATTAAAAATGTGTTAAAAAAAAGGAGTTTTCAAACTCTATGTAGTTCCTATAAAACATAATCTGGAAGCTTGTTGAAAGTGCCGAGGACAGGACTGGCATTTATTCAACTATTTCAGAAAATACTTTTTTTCTACCTTTAAGCTCTTAAAATACAGATGTACTCTTGCCTGAATTTCAAACTGATTATAAATGGTTGCACATAAATTCATAGCCTCACACGGACAGGCTATACAAAGAAGCAGATGCCATATATAGCTAAAGGTTAGACAAAAGAGGTTGTAGCCACTTACTTTAGCTGATGTCACTTATTCTACTTATTGGGTGAAAATTGCCCCTCTTAGCATAAATAACTAAAACTTGAAAATATATAAAAAAAAAAAAACATCTCCCACAACCCACTTTCCCCCCAACAAACGGGGAACTCTACATCCAAGGAGCCTAAATAACAGAATATATACCTTGTAATCATGACACAACATAGATGTGTCCGTAGTATGGTGATTTAATTATTTAACAAGCAGTAACTTTGAAACAAGCCCTCACTCAATTTTTAGCTGCTTATAAGGCTTTTGAGTAATTCATTTTCAAAGACCCTCACATAAAGCATCTATAATCAGTTGGTTTCTAACAGCTTAGAAATATCAGAAATGTGTTTACATCAGATGTCTGGTAGGCTGCAAAATCTGCTCTCATAGAAAACAAATCTAGGATTTCAGTGTGAAATTTGAAAATTAATTTCTCAACATTTCCTACAGATACAGAGGTAAATGTGGGCTTGCTTCTCAACATATCATAAAGATACAGAGGTGAATGAAAACTTGTTTCTTAACAATTTCATTAGATCCAGAGGTGAACGAGGGCTTGTTTAAAATGCGTTTACTATTTAAGAATTAAAAAGGGTAATGTTATGGTACCACATAATATTTTTTGGATTTACATAGTACTATGTGTTTTTACTTTTACCTTGTTCCTCTTCTCACATTCGATTAGCTTAAATGGCTAAAACTCATCATAAAACATCATTACGCTAATTATTTTAGAGCTAAATTTTAAGTTTCTTTCCCCATAGATATTAAACTGTTCTCTTGCATTAGATATCTCTTGATTTCTTTTTATTTCAATCAATTTCAGTGATCTATCAACATCTATTGTCCTTAGTGCACGATTGTCAGTAGTTCTCTCTTCCTTACATTTTCTTGATTGGTTGAGATAAACATTCGGCAGCCGATATACTGGATCACAAAAGCAAAGAGTTGGTCATGAACCTGCCTCCAAAATAAAGATCTCTTTTCTAAACACCAAAAACACATAGGTGGAATTATGTGAAGCTAACTTGCCCCCTGCCCATTCACTCAACATAAGTAAAGAAAAAAACACATGGTCTGGACCCTAGCTTTACAAAATTGTTATTTTGAATATACTCCCCTACCCCACCCTTACCAACCACTACCACCAATTTGAGTGAGGGGTACCACTAAAGCATCTGTCTGTGTTTTGGGACACAAGGGCTAATTGTCTGATCATACACAGATGAGATGTTGAGGTAAAAACTAAGGTAAACACTTACGTGAACAGAAATGCAGGTCTTTATAACACTTTAAAAATAAGGGCAGTCACCAGATGAACAATAAAAACAAATATTGCACATTGGGGTAAACATCCCATAATGGTTCGGTAATGAGGTAAAGTTCCCACAAGATTAATCCCATCATGCATGTAGAATTAGCAAACAGACAGAAACAATAAGTGACTCAATTAACAATACAAAATCACACCAAGGAAGCACATAATGGGAGAAAGGCACTTCACAACAAACACAAAACATCTTAATAAACAGATTACAGCAGGAGACGTCAGCATCAATCAGGTTGTGTTGAGCCGATTACTGTATAATCATCTGCTATGAGTCTCTAAGTCTAGGAGGGGGTTGAAGCAGTCAATGCTGGTTTGGGCTGTCTATACCCCAAAAAAAACACAGAGGCCCCAAATCTGTATCTGGGTCTTCCAGCTCTCACAGTCTGTGTGTTTCGGAGAGATATGGACTTTAATGTGAAGTAAAACTACTCCAATTGCCCCTCCCAGGCACACACCCCCTAAAGAATAGAGCCCCCTAGTTTCAGGGCCCATAGTCAGTAGACAAGAGGCTAACCTGCTGTCCCCTCCAAAAGCCCCTGCCCCATTTGGCTTTGTCACAGTGGACCTGTACATTCTTGGCTTACCATACAAAACCAAGATTAAAAATTTTAAATTCTGGTGGTTAAACTCTAACTACCCATCTGCTGGAATTGTTGGGGCAACATACACCATGTTACTAAGCTCCACTAACTCTTTCTGAGCTGCAACAAAACAGAACATTGGCACTGATCTAAAATACAGTGTATTCTGGAGTCTATGATGGCACTGCCATTGGGACATAGCTCACAGTGCACAATCATGTTTGTATTAGGAAGCTCTGTGCTATCTGCATGGACTCTTTAATACATCTGATCCTCCACATACATATGAAAATGATTTATCTTCCTACTCACTTTAGTGGAAAGTGACCTGTAGACATCCCTGTACGTTAGGGACTAGGATAGCTCAAGATTATTTGAATTGCATAACTTTATTAACATAATATTGAGCCTTGCTGTATAATCTTATATTGTTACATAAGTGAAAGACTGCCCAGGATCTCATTAAGACAATATGATTAAAGAAGGAAACTAATATGCCAGCCATGTGGCAAAAGTCAAACCACTCAAACTAGTACAAAATAGTCGGAGTACTGCTAATTAAAATCTCACTTCACAAATGCTATGTAATTGTGTAACAAGTCCTCTTATGTCCTTCAGAAATAGGCCCTCATTAGGAACATCCTTTTCATATTTCCATAAGGAATATTGTAATATTCTGTAAAGGTATATTTTGTTTTCTGAATTGTGGAAAAACATGTTGAAGGTGTTACTTAAATCAGAATATCAACAACATGAACATATATGCACCCATGCATAAAGATCATGTAAAACATGGCTCGCATCAGATCTCTGGTGATAAAATGTTCTGTAAGTTATACAGTTAAAAGAAATGGTTTCCTTTGTATGAGAGAATATTTGTAGGCTGACCTTGATGACCTCTTTCTAAAAAAGACTAGTTGTTTGGCTGTCTCTTGTTTCAATACTTTCTAAGGCACTGACCCAGAATAAGTATAAAGCAAGTGAAGTTAGACTTAAGTCAGAGCTATTGATCTTTTTACTTGTTCCAAGTCAGTGTCTCGGAAAAGTATACTGAATCTAGTAGATAAGTGTGACACCCAGGCAACTAGCATTTTCCAAATGAGCAAGTAGCAATGGTATCTTACATTATCTTTTATTGAAGATATTAATAATTCTACTAAATGTAAAACCTAAAGAATAAAGTTTCACTAGGTGTTCACTACTGCTCGGATAAAACATGGCACCCAATAGACATTAGATGTAGGTATTTCTTGATTTAGAACATAAAGTACTGATGATAAATTGCATAGTCTCATCATCGGACACTTACTGTAACTTGAGAGCCTGCTCTTTCAGAGATTACTGTACATTTATTCTGGCATTAACTCCCTGCTAAAGTTTTTATGTGTACTTTAATGTATATGTACATTGGAGTAAATATTGGAGGGGAATACCAAGAAAATAGGAGCGTTTCCACTGCCTTGTGTGGGTTGAATAAGCTCTGATAGCATTGAATGGCTCTGGCTTTTGATAAGTGTCCTGAAACATGGGTTGATATTGTGGTAGCTGACCCATGTTGCATGGCATGGCTTTCATTATGTGACCTTTGTTGACACGACAAACAATTGGGACTTGCTATTAGTAATTGGTTGCAGCTCACCAGGTTCTCAGGGGTTCCAACTTGTGCACAGTTTCATAATATAAGTTTAAAAAAAAAAACTAAGTACCTCACTGCAGTGATTAAGGGTTAATGTTGCCTGACGCCATGCCGTTTTAGAGCCATGATAATAAAATAAATTGGAAAATTCTGTAACACCTGTGATGTAGTCTGATATTTTGTTGACGTAACACATTTTCAAGCATATCATTCTTATGACATGCCTAATGAGTGCTCGATTATGTGCAGTCGTCTCACTCTGTATTATTGTAAAACAGAATTTTATCAGCCATGCCAGGTATGTAGTAGTATTCTATAGCTGCACTGGTGTCCTATATTGAGGCTGAGGCATGAAAGGTCTACAGAAGGTAAAAGTGCTTGTTGACCACAGCAACCAGTCAGAATATTTGACACAATTTTAAACCCAGACTATAAAAACAAAGGTTGAAACTTTTTTTACAGCAGCCATATTAAACACCGTCAAACTGAACTCTACTGGATAAATGGTGACATCATGCTTATGGTTATGTACACCATTAGTCATACCAGCGTGCATAGATATACTGTTACTTGTCTTTTTAAGTCGTTCTACAAGAATCTGATTTTTTTTCAAGCACTGTCACATTGATAAGTTGTTTTAATTGAGTTGCACTTGTTACTGGAACACCGAAATGTGAATCTGTAAACTTGTAATACACTAAAACATTGAGGAGGTGTATTGTAGAGTCAATTGTTTCAGCTATTATAGAAAATATATTAGTGGCAGCCTTGAAGCACAAGCTCCGATAATGCCCATGAAAGACTATTTATTCTCCTTCCCTTAGAGATCTTTCCAAGAGATCCTATCTCATTTACTTTCTGTGTCCCCAGTAAATTTTACCGTACGTTTAACGATGGGTGATTAATGGATATATGCCAGCCAAGTCAAACTGTGAATGAAGTAACTGTGCATATCCACATGGGTCTTGGGACTCAGAATCTTCGATAAAAATGTCTGTCACAGATGTCAATCTACTGACCAAATATATGTACTCAGTGTCCACATTATCACTTTTGCAAAGTCCAACAGCATTTTCATTTATGATAATACAGCAAAATGTTTAAAAGCCCAAACGGTAAAATGCTTACATTAAACAGACTCTTCAAAATAAAGAATATATGAATACCCCCCCCCCCCCTCATTTTTGTAAGAAGAGCTCATACCGAACCATGAATAAATTAGCTGCAATATATGATTAATCAATAGATGGTGCTGATATTTGCATTTGACATCTCATCCCTTCCCTTAGTCAGGTGATAACCTTGCATTGCTTCCAAGTTCTCTACTCCTCAGCTCACAACTTTCGCATTACTAATCTACTGAGGAGGGAATTTATTAAACTGGAGCGTGTAAAATCTGGTGCACCTCCACATAGAACCCAATCAGCTTCCAGGTTTTATTATCAAAGCTTAATTGAACAAGCTAAAGTTAGAAGCGCATTGGCTACCATGCACAGCTGCACCAGATACTATATAGTGCCCAAGTTTTAGTAAATCTCACCTACTTTGTAAGGTTTGACTAAGCACTAAAGCCCCATACACACTATCAGTTTTTCTGCTGAGTTTTTCCTTCAGGTTTACCAAAACCATGTAGTGCAAGGGCCTGCCTGATTGCATACAAATTGAAACTCCTAAGGTTTGACCTCATATTATATGGTTTTGGTAGATCTGAAGGAAAAACTCAGCAGAAAAACTGATAGTGTGTATGGGGCTTAAGAGAGCGTGACATGTGTTAGCTGGTGATGCTGTTCCCCTCTATTTGCAGTTTTAGACATGTTTTTATGGACTTGCTGAAATAAAGGTGATTTTATTGAACGTGCGGCCAACCAGAATATTTTTTGCTCGTTGAAATCTGTGATGGATGGGGCCAGCACCTGGTTCTCAGTGTTAGTGGAGGTGGAGAGGGGAGACTGACCTGGAGCGGTGTTCACACACATCTAACTGACATATCGGTATGGATGTCAAACCATTTAAAATCATAATATTTTCTTCCCCCCCCCCCCTGTGCTTAATCCCCAGACTTTTCCACTCAGATTATTAACTAGACTCTCATGCCGCGTACACATGATCGGAATTCTTGTCAGAAAAAACTCTGACGGTTTTTCCAACGGAATTCCGCTCAAGCTGTGTTGCCTACACACGATCACACCAAATTCCGACGGTCAATAACACAGTGGCATAACACACGTTCGACAGCACTATAAAAGGGAAGTTTAATGCGTCCGAGCATGCGTCGAATTGTTTCCGAGCATGCGTCTGAATTTTGCGTGTCGGAATTGCCTACACACGATCGGAAAATCCGATAGAAAGGTTTTCCGTCGGAAAAATTGAGAACAGGTTCTCAATTCAAAGTCCGTCGGAAATTCCGACAGAAAAAGACCGTTGACCATACACACGGTCGGAAAATCCGATGGAAAGCTCCCATCGGACTGTTTCCATCGGAAATTCCGACCGTGTGTATGCCGCATCAGTCTCTCCCCGCATACCATAGTTGATTTACTAAAACTGGAGAGTGCAAAATCTGGTGCAGCTGTGCATGGATGGTAGCTATTCGGCTGCTAACTTCTGCTTGTTCAATTAAGCTTTGATTTAAAAAAAAACTGAAAAATCATAGGTTTCTGCAGAGCTACACCAGATTTTGCACTCTGCAATTTTAGTAAATCAACCACTTTGTGTAATCCTAAACTCTGAACTCTACTTTCAGCTGCATATCAAAACACTGTCCAAATCGTGCCACCTTTACCTATGTAACATTTCTGGAATACGACCCTTCTAAACCGATGACACAACTATATTACTAATTCACTCTTGTCTTGTTATCTTTTTGCTCTAACTCTACAGAGGCTAACCCACTTCAGTCTATCATGAATGCTGCTGCCAGATTCATCCACCTGACCAACCACTCAGTGCCTACCACCCTCTCTCTGCAACTCCCTCCACTGGCTTGTGATCATCCAAATAATACAATTCAAAATGTTAATAAAAAATTACGAAGCCATTAACTCTGCCTCCAGATACATTACCAACCTCATCTCAAAATAAAAATAAAACCATTCACTTCACTTCTCCCAAGACCACCTGCTTTCTAACCCCCTTCCCCACACCTCTTGCTTGTGTCAAATGCCTCTCCCATTCTCTGGAACTTCCTTCCCTAGCCCATATGGTTTTTCCTACTCTATCTGCCTTTAAGAGACCCCTAAATACTAATCTCTTCAGGGAAGCCTATCCCACTTCCAGCTAACTACTAAATTATACTTTGTCAAACAACCTATCCCCACACAGTTACTACCCTTTGTATCATTTCCCCTTACCTTTAGCTGGTAAGCTCTCACAAGCAGGGCCCCTACTGCTCTTAGCATGAATTGTATTGCAACTATACTGTCCATTTATTTAGTAAAGCACTGTGCACATTGTTGGTGCTATATAAATCCTGTATAATATTAATCTTCCAACCCTGGGTTTAAAGTGGTTGTAAACCCTATTTTTTATCTTTATGCGACAGGTAAGTAGGAATGAGCCGAACACCCCCGGGTTCGGTTCGCACCAGAACCTGCGAACGGACCGAAAGTTTGCACGAACGTTAGAACCCTATTAGTTACAATGGACGCGGACGTTTGAAATCTAAAATGCTAATTATAACGGCTAATATGCATGTTATTGTTATAAAAAAGGTTTGGGGACCCGGGTCCTGCCCCAGGGGACATGTATCAATGCAAAAAGAAGTTTTAAAAACGGACGTTTTTTCTGGAGTAGTGATTTTAATTATGCATAAAGTGAAAAAAAAAGTGAAATATTCCTTTAAATATGGTACCTGGGGGGTGTCTAAAGTATGCCTGTGAAGTGGCATGTGTTTCCCGTGTTTAGAACTGTCCCTGCACAAAATGACATTTGTAAAGGAAAAAAAGAAGCCATTTAAAACTGCCTGCGGCTTTAATGTCATGTCATGTCTTGTCCAGGCAATATGGATGAAAATCTTTGAGACAAATGGCATGGCTACCCCATCCGCCCCCCCACCCCAGCCTATTAACAGCCCCTTTGGGTCTTGTATGGATATTAAGGGGAACCCCACACCCAAAATAAAACCCTATAAACTCTGAACCGCAGTATACAGGCGGTGCAAACAAGACAGGTATGTAGGTATATACTGTATGTATGTATGGACTGTTGGTGTATACTGTGCTGTGCTGGAGGCACACGAAACACACTAACTCCTGCAGATGGCTGTCTTAGGTGACAACAGGGCATATACAGTGTAAGGTGGTTTAGTGTGCTACTGCTGTGCTATACTCACACAGCACACACACACACACACACACACACTAACTCCTGCAGATGGCTGGATTGGTAGAGAACAGCACTGAGAAGAACACACTATCCCTGCCTATTTTTCCTCTATCCCTACACTTTCCCCACAAGCAAAGGCTGAGAAGAATACACTATCCCTGCCTATTTTTCCTCTTTCCCTACACTTTCCCCACACAGAAATGATTCACATATAGTGTGTACATGTACAGTACACTGTCACTGTTCCTCAAGCCGGAACACACTACACAAGGCCGCCGGCGCAGCGTCCTTATATAGTGTGGGGCATGTACTAAACCCCCTGAGCTATAGGCATCCTGCCTGTGGCCAATTATTGCTCTCCTCGCCGCTGGCTCTATGATTGGCCAAGCATGCGGGGTCACAGTGCATGCTTGGCCAATCATCAGCCAGCAATGCACTGCGACTGGTGCAGTGCATTGTGGACCGTTCGCATCACACGAATTTGATGCGAACGACCCTCAGAGTTCTGCCCTTGACGAGCGGACGAATGGTCGATGTTCGATTCGAACATGGGTTTGAATCGAACACCGGGCCCATTCCTACAGGTAAGCCTATATTAAGGCTTACCTTTACCTAACCAGGATATCTCCTAAACATGCACGGTTTAGGAGATATCCCCTGTCCCCTGCATGTGCCGATGACATCCACTAGAGCAAACTGACGCAATGGGACCTATGTGCCGCTGCATCAGTCTGCATGCCGTTACCGGCGCCTCCCTCAAGCATGCGTGGGAGTGACATCATCGCGGCTCTGGCTGATCACAGGGGGAGATGAGGATGGCTTCGGGGGCTTCAATATGAGGTAAGTAATACATAATAAGCTAGTATGCTATGCATACTAGCTCATTATGCTTTTGTCTTGCAGGCTGTCTTTTTGGGGGGTTTTTGTGACAAGAGTTTACTTCCTCTTTAAAAGGTAGTCAGGGAGTGATATTTTTTTTTTCTTTTAAATGGGAAGATATGGACATAAGCAGTACTTGGTGCACACATGTGGCCCTAATCAGAATTCTTTTTAAAGCTAAATTAAACCCCAAACCAAAAATGTTATATATTGCAACCTACCAATCATGAGATGTGGTGGCTGCATTCATTTTTTTTTTTTTAAGCTTTTCTTCCTCTGTTTTCACCTGGTGATCCTACCAGTAACACACCTCTTGTATTAGGGCATTCCCACTCTAGATGAAGGATCACAGGAGCACCTTTGGACAGCAGAATTTTCATTGCAAGCAGTTCATTGCAAGCACCCCTATCAGTGGTAAATGGTTGGTCTCAACCCTCTAATTGCTACATCTGTAAGTGAGCTTGTTCTTTAAAAAAGATCAGCAGGTGAAAATAAGGTAAAGAAAACCTAAAAAATTAAATTCATGCAGCCATCACATCTGAGAGTTGATGATCTGCAAAATAATAAATGTTTGCTTTTGAGTTTAATACAGCTTTAAGTCCAAGTATAGCATCAGTGGCTTTGGAAGTCTGGGGCTGGCTGAATCGCCCCTATTGGGTAACTAGAAATATTGTAATGAATGTTATGTCACCACAGCATATCTTTGATGCATTTTGGAGAGAAAACATCTATATTCACCTTACACCTAGATTTAAAGCATAAAAGGGAAAAAAAAAAAAAAAGGGGATAATACTTACCATTAATCTGATGTGTCCCTTGTGCTGCTGACTCCTGCTTTCCTTGAAACATTCATCTTCCGACCCTCCCTACCCCCACTGTTATAATCGTCCAGAATGGCGGGGGCTAACGGAACTAAGGGAGTTGTAAATCATGTTTCATTCACATAAGCTGTAGTGCTGCTTCTATGAATGGTATGAATGGAGGAACTCGGCAGAAAGGGTGGGCATAGTTGGGCACTATTGATTCTTGCTTGTCACAGCTCCCTCAGTTCTAATACCACTGCTGCACCATAACATTACAGTGTGCCAAAGTCACAAAATTATTTTATTTAAGGTTACATCCCTATCTGGAGTGCGCCATGTAACTCTGTCTGTTTTTTGCCATATCATTAAAGCGGCAGAGGTTGGGTAGGGGGACGGAGGATGGAGATTTCAAGGAAAGCAAGAGCCAGCAGAAATGGATTAATTGCAAGCAATATCCCTTGTGCTGATTTATTTAATTTATTTTGACTAAATGTAGGTTTAACATACTGTACTTAAACTGAATCAGCACTATACATATGCAGGGCACAGCTTCAGGTTCACTTTCATAAAAAAAGTAAATATGATAATAATTATTATACACAGGCCAAAGTCAAAAAACTTCACATTTACATACATTTCTGAAACCAACGCCCCCCCCCCCCCCCCCCCCCCTCCTAAGTGTAAAGACCTTCTCTATACCCTGTATTTGTAGCAGATAGGTATCCCAATTGTGGACCTCATTGAAGTGTTTAGCAACATTAGTAGCATGTTCCGTCTCGATATCATAAACATGATCATTTAATCGATCTCTTAATCTTCTTGTCATACAGCCCACGTATTGGATTCTGCATTCTTTGCAGATAATTAAGTAAAGCACATTTCTACAGTGTTACAGTTTATAAATGTATTAATACCATAGGACCTGCCACTAATGTTAGTCTGAAAGTGGTCTCCTTTAATGATATGTGGATGGCATGGACCAATTTGTATAAAAAAAAAACCTTTCCAGCAATACTCTGCTTCATGCCGACTCCGGAAACCCTAATCATGTAATACCAGTCAGACAATTTAGAAGGTTGTGGAGAATATGCAGTGAAGACTGGACATATGAGAGAGAGAGAAGTTAATGAGTGAGAGATTCTTGTTACGGGGTTACAATCCTGGTACCATTTGCAGAGCGTTGGGTATTGTGGATACTGTCCAGAGGGAATCTCTTTGACAGGATTCCTTTTTGGACTCTTTAAGGTTTCCTGTTTGTCCTCTCCTTTCTTTCTTTTTTGTGCAGTTGCTGTTTTTTTTTTTCTCTATTCAATATCTTTGATAATTTTTCCAATGGTCTATGGCACGTGCAAGTTTATGCAACTTATATTGGTTTATGCTAAATTATTGATCTATGGGGGTTATTTACGAAAGGCAAATCCACTTGCACTGCAAGTGCACTTGGCAGTGCAGTCGCTGTAAATCTAAGGGGTAGATCTGAAATGAGTCGAAGCTCTGCTTATTTTATCATCCAATCATGTGCAAGCTAAAATGCTGTTTTTTATTTTGCTTGTATGTCCCCCTCGGATCTACAGCGACTTTACTTCCAAGTGCACTTGCAGTGCAAAGTGGATTTGCCTTTCGTAAATAACCCCCATAGGTCAATAATTTAGCAAATTAAATAATAATAATAATAATTTAGTAAATAACCCCCTATGTGTGCATGTACTTGTCATCGGTCAGTCCCCTTGATACAATCAGATTGGGACACACCTTCATTTGTATACACCCATGTTATGTTTGAATGAGGGATGTGTACCGCTATACCTTACAATGTTTTTCTTCTATAGTTTTTTTTCCCTGTTTTTTTGATAAGTCATTTATTGATGATATGTAGTTTTTTATGGTCTATTTTGACCATTTTATAATGTATTGTAGAGTTTTGGAGTATATATAATTATAAGACTTAGGAACAGGGTCTGCAATCACCTGATTGGGAACAATTGTGTTAACTCATGATCTCAAATATATAGTGTGTGTGGTGATTGCATTCCCATGTGGCTTTTGTGTGAAATTTGTGCAAAATTGTCACCCCCCCCTACCTGTCTGTGCTCAGTTGTTTTTATGGACTGTTAATAAAGTTGAATTGCATCGTACGGGAGTGCAGCCATCCGATCTTTTTATTTGCATCCATTTCTGCAAGCAGTGGCAGGGCGTGTGCCCCACCGTCTGCATCACATCAGGTCATTAAGGGCCGTAGGAACTCACCTGTGAGCAGCGGAAGTTTGTTACTTGTATTCAGATAAAGAGTATTCTTAGGCCTCATGCACACGGACGTTTTTGTAGCCGCGTTTTTGAGCGTTTTTTGCAGCTTAAAAAAGCCTGTCCATGTTAGTCTATGGCTTCATGCCCACCTAGGCGTTTTTGAGCTGCAAATGGCATAGGCGTTTTTAAGCTGTAAAAAAAACCCAGGAACAGTGCGTTCTGTGGCGCAGCGCTAGAGCTGTAAAAACGCGAATCGGGCAAAAACGCGCAAAAACACGCTAAAACGCGCACCGGCGTTTTTGAGCTGCAGCGTTTTTTTGCTGCAAAAAGTTTTGGACACTGTAATCCCTGTATAGGAAATTAGAGATGTGTAAAACGCCAATTAACTCTGACGCTAAAAAACGCGCAAAAACACCAATGCAAAACGCGGTAAAAGTCAAGTTTTTTTAGGCTGCTTTTTCCAGGCATCCGACCTAGCTTTACAGCCCGTTTTTTAAAACGTCCGTGTGCATGAGGCCTTATGCTCATCTCTGTGTATTTTGATAAAGCAGGGTTTTGCTCCTGTTGCAAAACAGAGGTAGAAAAGGGCAGGTGGTGTATGAGAAGTGGGCAAAGTTTTACTATACCCACACATCTTTCAATTTGTGAAATGTGTTAACATTTCAAATATTCAATGACGGGTATTCCATTGTGAAAGGCCTTTGTTACCTTAGTAGAGCAATGCACAAGAAACAATGCACAAGAAACAAATGAAATGTCTTAGATAACAGATGCACAACATGGCAAAGGATTTGCTAAGAATAAAGAACTATATTGTTTATTTACGGTACAGTTTTGGTAGAATATAAGCATATATAAAGACTGCTGTAAAATATTTTAGCCTTCTCACGCCACAAAACCTCTTATTGCAAATGCTACAAGTTCCCAGTTGGGTTTATGCCCCACTTAAAGCTGAAGTCTAGGCTTTGTTCATATGCTTTGGCAAAATGCATATGCTGGTTCTCTCTCACTCCCTACATACATGTTGCTCTTTTATATTTTTTTTTCCTTCTGTTTTCCTTTAAAATGGCTACAAAATGGGGATCATTTCACTGCAGTTATTCCACTCAACTATTCAGCTCCAGCTTTCGGGCAGGGGAAATAGCCCATACACATCACACAGTTGAGATGTGTGCCACCACTATTGAACTTTAATTCCCAGCATGCAATACTGTCTCATAGGGGCAGGAAGTGTGGCCATGACACCATCTATATTCAAACAGATTATATGAAATGTGTCTATGACTGCCTATGCAGAGTGGAAGGGGTTGCATGACAATGCACATTATTCAGCCAGGAAGTGGAGAAACAGCTAGGAATTAGAACAGAACCTCTGTGTGATGCAGTGGGGAGAAGATGAATTGTGTAGTGAAAGTTGCTTTTCTTAAGCCTCGTACACATGATCGGACTTCAAACAAACTTTTCCGTGGATTTCTGTCCAACGGGCGTTGGCCGTGAACTTGTATTGCATACACACGGCAGGACTTTTTCAGCCAACTTTCACCAAATCACGTGGTTTTTCTGCTCTTTACCGCCACCCTTTGGTCAACTTCTGTATTGTTGTCTGATCTTTTGCATTGGTTCTGAGCGTGCGTGTTTGTACTTTGGACTTAAGTCCAATGGATTTCTGTACGCACGATCGGACTTTGCTCCATCGGACTGTTGTTGCCGAAAAGCTTGTCTGTTTGCACAGCGTACATTTTTCCGATGAAAACCGAAAAGGTTTGTCCGATCGGATGTTGCCTTAAAACAGCTAATTTGCATGTTTGTTGTCAAAAAGTCCGATCGTCTGTATGGGCCTTTATATCAGCATGGCTAAAGAACCATAAAACATATGCAACTTTTGAAGCTAGAGTTGGGCTTTAAATAACCACAAAATTTGATCATAAACTAAATTTTGACATGCTATGTTATGCGACCCAACGTTTATAGCATTGTGTGTCTTTTCGCAGGTATTAATATGTAAGTTATATGGGTTACCAAATAAAAAAAATTGTGCATTAAAAATGTTCTATGTAGCAATGCAGTAAGCACTTGCTAACTGTAAAAACTATTTTAAATGGTTTATTTTATTTGTATATAGTAAGCCTTTAACAGATGCCCCAGCTGAACTTTATTACATTGTAAAAGTTTAAAGATATTACAAGAGAACCTGCATTACCATGGGCTGTTCTAATGGGATTCTTTGAAGCCTGAATCCTCTGTTTGGTGAGGTGAAGCTTGCTATAATAAAGCAAGTGGTTGCCATGTGAACCCCATAGCAGCATTTTTTTAATAACACATATTATATAATCAAAACTACTGGAGTGAAAAATAAAAAAAGCACGATTGATAAACTACATCGAGGCAGACGTGCATTTAACTCACCTAATTTTAGGAAAAAAACAAGAAGATTTAAAACATTCCTGTAGCAGACAAGCACACTACAATAACATTTTGAACTCAAAACTAAGCAAAACTTCTCAAACCACAAAAGCCTAGAGAGGCTATTAGATTGTGAGAAAAGTGTAAAAATGTCTGATCAAGTTTTGAAAGCAAGTAGTCACTGGTTTTCACTGACAATACCCTTTTTTAAAGGCTATAGCTACAACCAAGACAGGCATGTATTAGTTAGGATCACTCAGCTGGGGTTGACCATCTCCTTGTCTTTGTAGGGGCAGACAGAAGTGGCCAGCGAGAACATCTTCAAGTCGGCTACACTCATCCTGCTGGAAGCTCGAGGAGACTAAAGCAGTGATGAAAATGCATGAAAAGATCTGAAGGTTTTGCCAGCTCTTCCCACCAGAACTCTGCAGGAACACCCCTTACCTACCTACTGCGGAGATCGAGTGATTGAACATTTTAAAAAACTAAAAGGAGTCAGAGGACAGGCAATAGTCCGGTATATGAAAATATTGGAAGCTTGCCCACATATGGTGTTCATTATTATAAGTAAAGGACAAGCAAGGAATTCCCTGGTGGTTGGGAATAAGCTTCAATGGAATTGGACAGTACAATATCCAGGATAAGATAAAGCCAAGAAAGGCTTTTATGCATGTTGATGTTGTACCGGCTGTAAGAATTCAAAAAATAATAGAAACTAAAGCAGAGAGCACTATTTTGTGTTGTCTTTGATTCCACATGACGATTTGGTTCACCAGATTCTGCTGAGGATTACCGGTCCAGGAACTGAGGGTGCCATCGCTTATACCATTTACCCATTTAGGAAAGTGTATTATGACGATCCTGTTGATTCAGGGGTCATGCGTATTAGTTGAGCGGATACGGTGATGGGAAGTGTGTTATGACGATCCTGTTGATTCAGGGGTCATGCGTATTAGTTGAGCGGATACGAGTGCCCTTGGTGATGGGAAGTGTGTTATGATGATCCTGTTGATTCAGGGGTCATGCATATTAGTTGAGCGGATACGAGTGCCCTTGGTGATGGGAAGTGTGTTATGACGATCCTGTTGATTCAGGGGTCATGCGTATTAGTTGAGCGGATATGAGTGCCCTTGGTGATGGGATTGAGCACCGTCAGCACTTGAATGTTAGCTTGTCAAAAAATTTACTTTTTCTGAATTTTATGTCATATATGTGTTACATTGCTGCAACCAATCTGGACTGGGCTGGATCACACGAAGAATCGCACAGGAATGCGTGTTGTGAGATTTGAGCCCATTTATTTTGAATGGGCTGAATCGCACTGGATAGTAGCAAATGTAGTGCATGCACTACTTAAAAAAAAAAAGGAATAGCAACTGGATCGCAAGATACTTCCATACTATGCAATCAGGTGCAGGAAAACACACTGCGTCTGGGGTGGTATTAACTACGGTGTGTTTTGAGCGTGGTGTGGGAAATGCGTGCGGATAGCGGGTTTCCCGTACCACATTCTGGTGCGAACAGGCTGTAAATGTGTAGCTTACTGGAGACAATTTTTTTTACTTTTTACTCCTGTACCCCTAAAGGTTGCCATACTTGCCCCATATTTTTCTGATCTGAGCATCCTTTCAGACAAGAAAGGTATTAAGAAATTGGTACGTGTATAAGTGAAAGAATGTCTCGCTATCTATTAATAAAACTTCAAACCTTACTAACATTAATTACTAGAAAGTGCATAGTTCAAATGATTATACAGTGCCTTGAAAAAGTATTCATACCCCTTGAAATTTTTGAACAAAGTGGCACATAATTGTGAAGTGGAAGGACAATTATAAATGGTTTTCAACATTTTTTTACAAATAAATATGTGAAAAGTGTGGCGTGCATTTGTATTCAGCCCCCCTGAGTCAATACTTTGTAGAATCACCTTTCACTACAACTACAACTGCAAGTCTTTCTGGGTATACCTCTACCAGCTTTGCACATCTAGAGTGACATTTTTGCCCATTCTTCTTTGCAAAATAGCTCAAGCTCTGTCAGATTGGATGGAGAGCGTCTGTGAACAGTAATTTTCAAGTCTTGCCACAGATTCTCAATTGGGATTTAGGTCTGGACTTTGACTGGCTCATTCTAACACATGAATATGCTTTGATCTAAACCATTCCATTGTAGCTCTGGCTGTATGTTTAGGGTCGTTGTCCTCCTGGAAGATGAACCTCCTCTCCAGTCTCAAATCTTTTGCAGACTCTAATGCCACGTACACGCGACCGTTTTTTCCGTTGGAATAAACTCTGAAGGTTTTTCTGACGGAGTTCCGCTGAAACGGTCTTGCCTACACACGATCACACCAAAGTCCGACCGTCTGGAAAGCGGTGACGTACAACACATACGACGTGACTATAAAAAGGAAGTTCAATAGCCAGTAGCCAATAGCTGCCGTCTCATACTTGCTTCAGAGCATGCGTCGTTTTTGGTCCGTCGGAACAGCATAAAGACCAGCGGTTTTCCCGATAGGAATTGATTACGGAAATATGTAAAACATGTTCTATTTCTAGGTCTGTCCGCTGCTGAATGACTGTAGATGTTTTGCTGAATGCATCATGTGCACTAGCCAAACAACTAACAGTTCCCATATTCTTATTTTATGAAAAGCCATAACATGGTCAATTATGATAAAGTTTAACACAGTTTTGAGACAGGAGGCTATACTCCAGAAGCAAACACATGGCATGAGAACAACAGACTCTTTCTGAATTTAATGGTATAATCTGGCTATATTTATTTCTGAATATGTGTTGTTCTGTAATATTTATAGGCACCTGAATGACTTTTATGCAATTTATCCAGGTGTTTTACTTGACCAGTCCAAAAGTTTGACAAGGAAATAAAATAAATGCTACAAAAATAGGTTTCTGCCTTTCTCTGTTCTTCATCTTCTGTCTCTTCTTCCACTATTTAATAGTTCCTCAGCTTGTTAGTCCTCTTCTACCTCTGTATTGCTCTATATTTTTTTTTTTATGTCTTCAATACACTAAGGGACATTTATCAAATTCTTTCAGGCTGAAATTGGGTAATTTCTGTGCTTTACTAAAATACGGACATTTTCTAATTATCTGCCTTGCAAAACAGTTAGAAAACATCAGTGTGTAATTGGGCATGATAAATAAAACCTGTGCATGTTTTCTAAATGCCCCCTTTTAACATTTTTGTTGGGGTTATTGTTATTTGTTATTGTATTCTTTTCTTTTTTTTTTTTCTTATGCACATACAGAGAATTAAGAAAATGACTGTCGCATACAACAAGGTACAAAAAGGGCAGAACTCTATGTACATTTATTATTAGGATCATGATAAAGATGATGTGGTGTCAGCCAAAGGATCGACCATCGGTAATGGTATAGTAATACCTTATTAGTAAATACAGAGATTAGTTAACTCAAAAAGCTTAAACTTAGGTTACTTTTTGCCTATTTTTATATTTTAGGTTTTTATGGAGACAATTGTTTAGTGGCAGTTGAAGAAAGTTGAATTAAAGGAACCTGCTAAAACAGAAAATTGGCTAACTCCAACTGCTGAGTTTTTTTCGGAGATACCTGCTCTGGAGCTGTTATCCATATCCTTCCTTTGCAAATCGGCGAGTTAGCGACACACATGTATCGGAATTAAGAGCGCAAGGACACTTTTGTGACCATAGTTTATTAATGACTAGTAGCCCATATTTGGCCATTTGTAGCAGCATAAGCATGTGTCAATTAACTCAGGAATATCTTTATGACTACTACATTTACATTAAAGTTAAATGATTTTATATATATATATATATATATATATATATATATATATATATATATATATATATACATACATACACACACACACATATATATATATATATATATATTTATTTATTTATTTTTTCTAATACAGGTTTCATTCTCTACACTGTTTTAATTAACCCCCCTGGCGGTAATCCAGAGTCTGGCTCGGGGTGGGAACTTCAGTACCAAAAGCGGTAACCCCGAGCCAGACTCGGGCTTGCATTGCAGGATACAGGGGGAAGTTACTTACCTTGTCCCCTGGATCCTGCGATGTCTCCCCGCTGTGTGAGCGAGCCGTCTGCTCGGTCGATTCACACAGTGCCCGAGTGCCGCTGATCTCCGTTCCCTGCGACGTTACGACGCACGGGAGCGGAGATCGGCACCAAATTCAAAAAAGTTAAACACAAAACACATACAGTACTGTAATCTTACAGATTACAGTACTGTATACTAAAAATACACATCCCCTTTGTCCCTAGAGGTCTGCCCAGTGCCCTGCATGTCATTTTATATAATAAATAGATTTTTTTATGCCTGGAAACTGGAGATTGTCCATAGCAACCAAAAAGTGTCCCTTTATGTCAAAAGTGGTTTTAGACCAGCTAGAAAACAGCGATAATAAATTAGAATTACAATTCATCATCAAACAATAAATTTAATGACAGCGACTATTCTGCAACTGAGCAAATTTCAGTGTTTTTGATTTGATTACATTATTGAATAATTTTTATATATATTTTTATTATATTATAATTTATGATTTTGTGTTTCAAACTTTATCATACCCGGGATGTCTACTAGACTCTGGTTCGGACAGATTTAAGTGAGTTATTCATAAGAATTGCAGCCTACAATATAAAAACGCCAAATTTCCATGCAAAATAATTGTACCGCTTTCAGCACAAAATTCCAGACAGAATCATACCGCCAGGGAGGTTAAAAAAAAAAAGGATCTTGTTTTATTATTGGCTAAGAATTGTGTAAAAATTTGTTTGTTTTAATGTATTTATTTATCATTACTATTGATCGTGTGGTTTTTCCTGACAGTCGTGCTATCAAAATGGACCTTCCCCCAGACTGTTACAAATAAAGTGTAGCCAGCATGTAAAAGGTTGTGAGAAGATATACCATAAAATGCCTATTTACTCTTCTTAGTGGGCTTTTCTTTCTGAGAATTTTCTCACTATATTTTATTACAGAACTCTCTTCCCATCAGCCATTTGAAGAAAGGACAGAGGATTCAATCTCCCATTACTTCTTTGAGTTCTAACCCACCCCCTGCCCATGTGACACTAGACATTATCTAAGTACAGAAAAAAATAAGTCTTCTTGTGAGATCTTGCATTGTATACGCAATATTACCAAAGAAGGCACTGGAGATATCCTTCCTATGATGTATCTGTGAGGCCCTGGCTACATCACCAGGACCTCTGCAAGTGTAATGTTGTTATATGTAAACAACAGTCAAATGCCTTTTTTATCCATTGAAACTAAGATGGTTTTATACAGACACGTAGAGCTGCATGCAATCCTGTTTTTTTATGCTGGGGCAGGGGGGGTCTCCTTTATGAGATGGCACTGCTGTTAAACACCAGCCAAATGTGGCAGCGTTCATTTGCAGGCCAAAGACTTTGATTTTTGCCATTGATGATTCCGGCCTGCATGTGATCAATATGTCAGAACTGACATAGTGGTCACCTGATCGAAAACAACTCCAACAATCTCGATCATCAGTGGGGGCCCCAACTGTCAGGGACAGCTGAGACCTTTAAAAAACAGACTGCAAGCAGGAAGGAGTAAAACAATAGCTGTACTTCTTTAAAGAAAATACAGTTATCCTTGTTGACTACTCTCAGCCTTAATCCAAAGTAAACCCCTCCCCTGCCCCAGTTTTACCTGAATCAGACAGATGTGGTCAGCAGGAATCCTCAAGCCCCATACACATGAGCCGAACTCCGGCCAACATCGACTGGTTCAATGAAAACCGGCTGCAATTTGGGCCGGGGGTAAGCCAGTCAGTCTAACAGAAGCCGCACGTTTGGCCAGCTTCTGTCGAATGAGCATGCTGGAAAACCAGCAGCTGACCGACTCCCGATCAGCCAATTGTGGAGAGCGTGGATCGGAGTGTTCTGGCGATGGGGGCCACCCCCCTGTCAGAACACAATAGCTCAGTGGGGGAGATCCCTGTACTAACGTCAGATCGTTAGTACAGCAGCTCAGACTGGAGCTGACAGTTTTTTTGTTCAACACGCTGGGTTGAATGGAAAAAAACTAATTGTGTGTACCAGGCTTTAGCACTTCAAGAGGAAATCTTTTTACATCTGATTGCACTGCCACAAATGATCTCTGAAGACCTCTATGACTGTGTACCAACATGTACCAACATGACACACTCAAGAGATGGCCCTATTAAAGTACACTATATTGCCAAAAGTATTGGAACACCTGCCTTTACCCACATGAACTTTAATGGCCTCCCAGTCTTAGTCTGCAGGGTTCAATATTGAGTTGGCCCACCCTTTGCAGATATAACAGCTTCAACTCTTCTGGGAAAGTTGTCCACAAAGTTTAAGAGTGTGTCTATGGGAATTTTTGACCATTCTTCCAGAAGCGCATTTGTGATGTCAGGCTCTGATGATGTATGAGAAGGCCTGGCTCGCAGTCTCCGCTCTAATTCATCCCAAAGGTGTTCTATCAGGTTGAGGTCAGGACTCTGTGCAGGCCAGTCAATTTCCTCCCCCCCAAACTCTCTTATCCATGTCTTTATGGACCTTGCTTTGTGCACTTATCCAAATCATTTGGTGGAGGGGAGATTATGGTGTCATGTTTCAGGGGTTGGGCTGAAGGGAAGTCTTAAGGTGTCACCATGCCAAGACATTTTAGACAATATCATACTCCCAAGTTTGTGGGAACAGTTTGGGGATGGCCCATAAAGGTCCATAAAGACATGGATGAGCGAGTTTGAGGTGGAGGAACTTGACTGGCTTGCGCAGAGTACTGACCTCAACCCGATAGACCACCTTTTGGATGAATTAGAATGGAGACTGTGAGGCAGGCCATCTTGTCCACATCAGTGCCTGACCTCACGAACGCGCTTCTGGAAGAATGGTCAAACATTCTCATAGATACACTCCTAAACCTTGTGGACAGCCTTCCCAGAAGAGTTGAAGCTGTTATAGCTGCAAAGAGTGGACCAACTCAATATTGAACCCTACAGAGTAAGACTGGGATGCCATTAAAGTTCATGTGCGTTTAAAGGCAGGCGTCGCAATACTTTTGGCAATATAGTGATCAACTGCACTGGTGCAGCCAAAGGAAAGACACTCTGAAGAACTTCTGGAGGACTGCAAAGGTCTGACTCAGGTAAGTATGTACCCAGTGCAAGCGAAGAGGGGGAGGCTTCCTTTAGGTCAGAGAAGCAGCCAAAAGGCAAATTCTAGGATTGGGATAACAACCTTGCAGCATGCACTTTAAAAACAAGGCATGAATGGCGGATCCATTACGTTGAAAACCACACATTTCTTTGAGAATATCATCATGAAAGTCAAAATAAAGCATAAAGCTAACAAAGAAAGTTCTTTCACCATTTGTGTTTGTCACATGGTTTGTAAGCTGAACAGTAAAAACAAAAATCTGTAATCAATAAGGACATTTTTTTATACAAATCACACAACCAATTTAATACAATTCTCGAAATCAATATAGACAGAAATTCTTCTCAGCGTTTACTACTGACATATGGCAATATTGATCAGGCAATCGATTTCTCTTGCTCTGAGACAATGCCACTTGTTTGGATCAGGACACGGCATCATAAGAGGACAAAATTCTCTATGTAATAGGAAGAGAGTAAATAACATTCTATACATCAAATGTTTCACCTTGCAGAGATGTATTGAGGACACGCTGATCGTTTACAGTCCCGATCACCAAGTTCATTAAACATTTCTTGCGAGGTGGTTCTTATTCTTTAAACGGGGACAGCATAGCAATTATGATCTACAACCCTAATAGAAAAAATGCTTTCATACACAGTTTTCACAATACCATATTAAAGTGCAAAGTGTGTACGGGGCTTAAGGATTCCTGCTGATCACATCTGTCTCATTCAGGTAAAACTGGGGCAGGGGAGGGGTTTACTTTGGATTAAGGGTGAGAGTAGTCAACAAGGATAACTGTATTCTCTTTAAAGAAGTACAGCTATTGTTTTACTCCTTCCTGCTTGCAGTCTGTTTATTAAAGTTCTCGGCTGTCCCTGACAGTTGGGTCCCCAACTGATGATAGAGATTGTTGGAGTTCATGGATCAGCAGCCATGATTACTGTGGTCAGTTCACATAGGGGTACACAGAAACAGGCAGGATCAACCAGGTATTTTACAGCATAGAAAGGGACAAATAACACTGCACAAGCACTATGTTGTTTAGCATGCTTTTGAGGAACAGGACCCTCATATTTTCTCATCTGTGCACATGAGCCGAACTCCAACCAACATCAGCCGGTTCAATGAAAACCATCTGCCATTCGGCCCGTGCATAAGCCAGTCGGTCTGACAGAAGCCGCACATTTCGCCAGCTTCTGTCGAATGAGCATGATGGAAAACCAACTCCCGATCAGCCAATTGTGGAGAGTGCTGATCAGAGTGTTCTGGTGGGGGGCCATCCAGGGCCGCTGATAGAAATCATGGGGTCCCTGTACAACCTACCTGATGGGGCCCCCTTCAGCTCCACCCCTGGACCCACCACTGGTCCCTCCTTCAGCCCCCACCCCTGGCCCCTTTCCGAAACCCCGCCTTGAAACAAAGTGCAGGTTTGGCTACAAGTGATAGGCATGGGTGGCACTGTCTGCAGCACATTACGGCATTGGCGGCACAGGAGGCACTGTCTTCAGCACATTACGGCATTGGCGGCACTGTCTGCAGCACATTATGGCGTTGGTGGCATGGGTGGCACTGTCTGTAGCACATTACGGCTTAGGCGGCACGGGTGGCACTGTCTCTGCAGGCAGCACATGCGTTATGGGCCATAATGCATGTGCTACCTGCAGACAGTGCCACCCGTGTGCTGCAGACAGTGCCACCCATGCCATGCCGCCAATGCCGTAATGTGCTGCAGACAGTGCCACCCATGACGCTATTGCCATAACGCATGTGCTACCTGCTGACAGCACCACCCATGCCGCCAATGCCATATTGTGCAGACAGTGCCACCCGTTCCGCCAATGGCATAATGAAATTGGCAGCATGGGTGGCACTGTCTCTGCAGGTAGCACATGCATTATGGCATTAGCGTCATGGGTGGCACTGTCTGCAGCACAATAAGGCATTGGTGGCAAGGATTGCACTTTCTGCAGGCAGCACATGCGTTATGGACCATAACGCATTTGCTTCCTGCAGACAGTGCCACCCATGCCACCAAGGCCACCAATGCCTTATTCTGCTGCAGACAGTGCCACCCATGCTGCCAATACCATAACGTATAGATGCTGCTGCAGTAGTAGTAGATCTTGAATCCCCCCTTACCCCCCCCCCCCAAGCAAGCACACACCTGTGTAATTTTTAGCAGGGCCCCACGAGGCACTTTTTCCCTGATCCTGCTGCTGCCTGGACTGGAGTGTACACAAATGATTCCATTCAGATGCGATGTTGATGATGCCAGCTGCTTCTTTTATGTCTTCTGCCGACGTCGCTCACCTCACTGATGCTTCTCTCATGAGGAGGGAGAGGAATCACTCCGCTGCACCAGGAGGGGGACGGCACTATGGAGGGGAGGATGCACTGGCTAGGACTTGAGCCAGAGCCAGCATGAGGAGTGGGCACGGAAGAGGAATTCTTCCACGCCCAAATTGACCCTCCCGTCCCGCAACCTAGTCTGCAGATAGCTATCTGACAAATTTTTTTTTAAAAATAACTGGTGGTGGGGGATGGGCGGTTGCATTGGTAGTTGAGTCAGACGGACTCTGATTGGCCATGGCTGGAGGATTTTTTCTTTTACATTAATTATGTATCTGTTCAGCTTGCCCGGGCCCCCCTGCTGGCCTGGCCCAGTACAACAGGGCCAGTTGTACTGGCCTATCAGTGGCCCTGGGGCCATCCCCCTGTCAGAACACAATAGCTCAGCGGGGGAGATCACTGTACTAATGTCAGATCATTAGTACAGCAGCTCGGACCGGACATTGTGTGTACCAGTCTCTAGTACTTTAAGAGGAAATCTTTTTTCATCTGATTGCACTGCCACAAATGTTCTCTGAAGACTTTTATGACTGTGTACCAACATGACATGCTCAAGAGATGGTCCCATTAAAGTACACTATATTGCCAAAAGTATTGGGATGCCTACCTTTACACACATGAACTTTAATGGCATCCCAGTCTTAGTCTGAAGGGTTCAATACTGAGTTGGCACACCCTTTGCAGCTTTAACAGCTTCAACTCTTCTGGGAAAGTTGTCCACAAAGTTTAGGAGTGTGTCTGTGGGAAATTCTGAACATTCTTCCAGAAGCACATTTGTGATGTCAGGCTCTGATGATGGACGAGAAGGCCTGGCTCGCAGTATTCGCTCTAATTCATCCCAAAGGTGTTCAATTGTTCTATATTCTATATTTCCTCCACCCCAAACTCACTTATCCATGTCTAAAGTATGTGCCTAGTGCAAGCGAAGAGGGGGAGGCTTCCTTTAGGTCAGAGAAGCAGCCAAAAGGCAAATTCGGGGATTAGGATAACAACCGTTAGCAGCACAGTGGTGTAGTGGTTAGCACTTTCACCTAGCAGTAATAGGGTCACTGGTTCAAATCCCGACCACAACACCTTCTGCCTGGAGTTTGCATGTTCTCCCTGTGCCTGCGTGGGTTTCCTCCCACACTCCAAAGACATGCTGGTAGGTTAATTAGATCCTGTCGATAAAATTGGCCAAATATGTGTATGTTGTATGTGTTTGTAAGCGTGTCGGGACCCCACAGGGCAAGGACCGCTCTATACCACAGATGGACACCAGTGGCAAAAAGCGCCCTGAGGCGATTCAGTTCGCATAGGTAGCGCTATACAAGTCATTCATTCATTCATTCATTCACCGTGCAGCATGCACTTTAAAAACAAGGCATGAATGGCAGATCCAGTATTCTTTCACTAATAGGTTCCCTTAAATATTTTTGCCATGGGTGACCAAAGATCTGGTCTGTGTATGACCTATGCATAGCCATTACATTGAAAACCCGCACATTTCTTTGAAAATATTATCATGAAAGTCAAAATAAAGCATAAAGCTAACAAAGAAAGTTCTTTCACCATTTGTGTTTGTCACATGATTTGTAAGCTGAACAGTAAAAACAAAAATCTGTAATCAATAAGGAAATGTTTTTATACAAATCACACAACCAATTTAATACAATTCTCGAAATCAATATAGACAGAAATTCCTCTCAGCATTTACTACCGACATATGGCAATATTGATCAGGCAATCGATTTCTCTTGCTCTAAGAGAATGTCACTTGTTTGGATCAGGACACGGCATCATAAGAGGACAAAATTCTCTATGTATTGAGGACCAGCTGATCGTTTACAGTCCTGATCACCAAGTTCACTAAACATTTCTTGCACTGTGCTGCTTATTCTTTAAACGGGGACAGCATAGCAATTATGATCTACAATCCTAATAGAAAAAAAAAATGCTTTCATACACAGTTTTCACAATACCATATTAAAGTGCAAAATGGATGTTCCCAAGTGAAAAGGCTATTTATAACTTTAGCAGTGTATGGATTTAAAAAAACGTAATTGTTAAGAATGATAATTAAAGTAAAAGCACAGTCCAAGCCTTTCACCAACACATAGGCAATACATTTTATCAAACCATATCACAGCTCTCCTATTACCCAAAGGCAGTTTTAGTCTAACCTCCTCTACCTGTTACCTCAGAAGATGTTAAGTTACAGCTCTTCTTCCTACCCAGTGACTGGACAGTAAAAGATGTATATACTTTTTTTTCCTCATAAGCTTGAGTGCTTTCATTTAGACATGTGCGATTAGTTTCGTACGAATTTTAGTAAATTCGTACATTCGGGAGGATCTGAAATACGTATTGCTTAGCTTCCGAATTTTGTATGAAATTTTGTTTACGAATTTTGGATCCAAATTCCGTTACAACGGAAACGTGACTGGTGTTTTGTTGCCCAATCAGTGGTTTTCTTCTGCTGCTGAGTGAGGGTTGGCAAAATTACCTTTTATAATATGGGAGTGGGAGACTGAATCGGACAAAATAAGAATGTTCGTTAATTACGAATATTCGTTATGATTAAGTTAAAAACCCAGGAAGTCAGCACAGAACAGGGATAGTTGGAGCCCCTCATAATGATAAATTCATCATAACGAAGGTTCGTAATTGTTACGAAAAGTTAACGAACCTAACGAAAATTCATATTTCGTATGAATTAAAATTGAATTTCGGACACGAATTATGAATTAATGGCTAATACGGAACGGAACTAATTTATTGACGGCGCACATGTCTACTTTCATTAATTTTATTGATGTAGTAGGTCTCAATGTGGGTGCTCTTTACTGTATCGTTGGCACCAGGATTGGAACCAACTACTCTCCTGAAGCACCAAAGATGCAAAAGGAAGAGCAACTGCATTTGTAGGGGTGTTACTTTTGATTCTAAAAGTTTGGTTCCACCACTAACTTTTTTTTCAATTGTAGATCACCAAGTGTACACCACAGGACTGGTGACTGGTCCTAGGTGCCCATCATTAGAAATGATTCAGCTATGGTAGGAAGAATGCAAGTTTTCATTTTTTTTTATTATTATTACTAATTCTCAGCTCTGCCAACTAGACAGATTACTATCATATGAGCAGCATGACAAAGATACTGATTTGCAGTAGATTTTCTATACAAGCACAGATATAGATGTTCCAAAAACAGCTCTCCCCAGTTCCGTAATTACTTCCCTTCTGATTACAAGCTGTACAGTACATAGCCTAAGAATGCATTCTAGTATTATTGTTCCCATGAGCGCTGCACAAAGACACGCAATATACAAGGCCCTTCACTGAGCCAACCAATAGCTGCTGAGACCTTGTAAATTTAACCATTTGCTTTGCAAATGTATACGAGTGCTCTGTCTCAGCATGTTTTTCTCTGTGGTCACAGTAAGTACAGGCCTGGGAGTCATGGTAACCTTGTTTAAATATGCAGTCTGTAAACAGTAGCTTGAAAAATTATTCAGTAACATAACTGATTTCTTACTGCAGTATCTCACTGACAAGAGATTTCCTGTAAACTAGCCTCCTGTCAGCAAGCTCTCTTTTTTTAGATTGGCAGGAACGTCCAATGCAATAAACTCCAATTGCATCACAGTGATACACAATCTTCTCTGTCAGAGCCCTGCTGTACAGAGGACTACCACTAATATTAAAGTGGTTGTAAACCCATACAAACCACTTGGACCTACAGGTAAGCCTAGATTAAGGCTTACCTGTAGGTCAAAGAAATATCTTCTAAACCTACATGGTTTAGGAGATATTTGGCAAAACACAGGCACCGATGTCTGCGGCACGCAGGCGCATTGAGAAAGCCACTCTAAACAGCGATATGCCACGAGTGGCGGCTCCCGTGCACATGCGCGGGAGTGACGTCATTGCAGTGCCGTCAAATGACAGCGACGGAGGCGCGAGACCCACCAAGAAGATGGAGGCGTCGTATACAAGGGGACATCGGTGACTTTGCTGGCTCCTGTGTCAGGTAAGTGACACATAATGTACTATGCGATGCATAGTAGTCCATTATGCTTTACCTTTGCAGGGAAACAAAGAGGAAGTAAACACATTAGGGTTTACTTCCTCTTTAAGCTGACACTGGCACTTTTTAAAGAGACAATGCACCTTGCTCAAGCATGGCAAAGTGAAATCGTTTTTGCATAGGGCCCTTCTCCCCTGACAACCATATACATCCCATGCCTGAACTTCATCACTGCCTCTACCTCTGTCACAGCCAGCATTAGTCATTGGTGTCAGTGACCAAGAGGGACAGTGACATCATTTTCTCAACTATGAGTTCAGGCCTAATATTTAGCTGCTTGGCCTGAGCACTGTCACAGTGGAAGGGGTCACATTCGCCTCCATGCTCCTCCATAACCCAAAGCGCCAGATATTGCCACCAGCTGCAACAGCGGAAAAAGCATCAAGGAATGGCTGGTAAGGTCAATATAAGGGATCCGGAGGCTTTGTAGAAAAACTGTCACTAAGCCCTGCATGGGCAAGTGTCATTTTAAAGTACATTTCAGTCCTTTTTTTTTTTTTAAGAATAAATATCTGAAAAATATGTAGGAACTTTATGTCTGCCTTTAGTTCTGCTTAAAATAACTCAAAAGGTCTGTCTCAAGAGCTTGCTAACCCTCCAGAGACTGGCAATATGGGTGCAATTTGGATGCCATGAAAAGATGCCAAGCACATAAAAACGAACAATCAAAGTCTCCTAGCAAGATGCAGATGCTTCACAGTTGATGTTTTTGGCCATTGAATGCAGATATTCACAAATCCTAGCAAAAGGATGAAAAAAATAGAAGCCTTGAGATAAACAAGCAGCAAATCAGTGCGATAACAGCAGGGAACAACTTTTTTAGATCAATGTGTAGCTTTCAATTATGAAACAAACATTGTAATTGCCGCACCAAGTTAAGATTTACCCAAGTCACTGCAATCTGCGTTCTTGGAACAGACTTCAACTATGAATAAAGCTTTGGAATGGGGATAAAGTCATTAGCGCTATGCAGGGAGCAAAAGCCAATTGGGTGTATGAATGCTTGTTCCCTTCATTTTAGCAATGGCAGTGGGAGATAAAGAATTATCCTGGCACATCAAGGAAGATTTGATACTGTTTCGGAATAATCCTCACTGATGATACATATCTTCTAATTGCAATGTGTGTATGTTTGTTTGTTTCTGCTTCTAGCCCCCTCTAATTATAGAGCTGGTTGCAACAATTATGTTTATATGTAACTTCCCTTATAAAATATCCTTGTGACCTTTCTCGCACTTTTAGAATTACAACTAGCATTGCAGCAGATGATGAAGAGATTCCCCCAGGTGGTTTATTCTGGTAATCATTTAAGGGTGCATAGGTCTACTTTCATAGACTTGCCCTTAATGTTTAAAGAACACTTGATTTCTAATTTAAAAAGGATACTTTTCTAAATGTAAGCAACTAACATGTTTACTTTCCTTGCAATGGGAGAGAAGCTAATCACACCTAGTAGGTGAAAACCCTTTGAGCAGCAGAGTTCACTGGATTTTTGTACTCACTGTAAAATCCTTTTCTTGGAGTCCCTTGAAGGACAGGAGAAATGGACACTGGCAACAAAAAGCCATTGGCTAGCACAGGTTAACCGTGCCCACAACCATTATGCCTCAGCTTTGTAGAAAAAAAGTACTGAGAGCATGAAAATAAACACAGAGAAGAGGTATATGTATCCCTCAATGGACTCCAAGAAAAGGATTTTTTTTACAATGAGTACAACTATCCTGTTTTCTTTCTCATCCAGTGAGGGGTGCAGAGATTCGCAAAGCCCTTCCGGAATGGAGTGGAGCACAGCTGTGTGAAAGGACCCATAAGGAATTCTGATATTCATAGACTGTATGCTTTTTCTTAGTCAATGACTAAGTCAAGCACCTATTATTTTCAGAAGCCAACATATTTCTGTTGTGGGTATACAGTACTTTAACACAAAAAAAAAAAAAACATGTATACAAAACACGCTGGCAGGTATAAAGCTCTAGCTGCTGGCAAGAAATAGTCAGATAAACTACATAATACCAATAGAAAACAACTTGCCGCCCTGAATGTTATTTTGTGCAAACCTGAAATAATAAATCAATTATATAAGAGTCAAATATAAAAAAAACATATAGTCCATAAAATTAGTGAAAGTTGAAAATAATATGGTGAAAGTCCCAAGTGAACACTTTCCAAATCACTGCTGTGTCAGTGGTAGAACCCTTGGTGGTGGTAAGTCAGTGATAGATCAAATCTTAGAATCACACCATGGACCGCCACCATCTGTGAGATGAGGACTCTTACTAGAACAAAAGGACACCACTACAGAGTCATATACGCATAGAAATGACAATCACACCACAAAGGGATCCAAACCACCTTTCTGATTAGGATTCTCTAGTGTTCTAGCGAGCAGCAACATCAATGGCAGTCATATAGTTCTGGGGGTTCAGCCTGTTGTAAGTAATGATTGATGGTAATATGTGCCATATGTCCTTCTAAATAGATAGAGGCCCAGTTCACATCGGTTGGAGTTCTTGAATGTTGTGGAAGAAGAAGCCTGATCAGGAGATCTACAGTGGTTGTGTGGCTTCCAATGGTCTGCCCTGCGAAGATCTCAGGGGATTCAGAACTGGGCCTCTGTCTATGATGGCACATATTACCACCAATCAGTATTTACAACAGGCTGAACCCTGTGAATTAGATGGCTGCCATTGATGCTGCTGTTCGCTGGAAACTAGGACAACCTGAAGAATCAGCAGGGTGGCTCGGATCCCTTTGTTGTGATGCAATTGTCATTTATATGCGGATATGACTCTGTAGTGGAGTCGATTTGTTCTGGTAAGATTCCTCATCTCACAGATGGTGGCAGGCCAAGGGTTGTTTGCAAGATTTGATCAAATGTATCTTTTCTACCACTGACAAGGCAGTGATTTGGAAAGTGTTCAATTCGGACTTTCACTACATTATTTTCTACTTAAACTCTTTTTTTTTGGACTATATAATTTTGTATATCTGACATTTATATAATTGATTTAGTACTTTAAGACGGCTTACTAAAAAGAGTTATTAGAAAAAAGAGCGTGCTTTGCATAGAGAGTGTCATTAGTAATTGTAAAATTAGGATTTTAACCAAATAATTAAAATAATATAAAATACCAGTTTTAATATTTTTTTCAACTAAAATAAAATTTACCAAAAAATATGATTTTCATTTAAAGTAGGTGTAAACTCTTAACTGAAAGGCATTTAGCTTACTTTAGTAAATGTGTACCATAAACAATTGCCTAGGTTTTTTTTTTTTTTTCTAAAATACTTTTTGTAAATCTTTTAATCATGTTTTGTTGCCACCATCTGTCTACATTCACTCCAGTGATGGCTGCATGACATTTCCCATGGTGGGTTTCCTGATGGTAACAGCAGCAGACCATGCCCATGGAATACATGCTTAAAGAAATTCTGTCAGGGGATTAACAAAAAGACAAAAGCATTAACCTGTGGATAAACAGGTAAATACATACAGGGGGTTGGACAAAAATATGGAAACACCAGATAAAAGAATAAAATGTTTACCCAATATAGTGTTGGACCGCCTTTGGAATGCAAAACGGTCTGAATTCCCCTTAGGAATTGACCAATATTATTCTGAGGCAGAGGGGGGTCTTTGCCAGTCACCAAAGGGATATTTGAAGAGTGCTCTACGGATTTTGTTTACAGTTTTAAAGTATTTATTGATTAAAAGAGTTACGTTGAATTGTTAATTGCTTATATTTGTGAAAACCAAGTCCAACCAAGTCAAACCATTTCATTACTTTCAAACCTGCAAATCATGTCGTGTTTCCATATTTTTTTTTCCAACTCCTGTAACTTCTGGAAGTGTGAAATTGTGTGCCCCTCGCTGGCTACCCTAGTTCCTCCAGCCAACCCCTACATCACTGTGTCCTGCAGTGCCTAAGGCCCCATTCCCACCTAAATGTTGTGTAGTGCAAAGCTTGAAGCTCCAAAATGCTCAGGGAGAAAATAAATCTATGTATCTCTATGGTGGTGGTGCTCATTGAGAAAAAAAATCAATGCATCTCTAGTATGGTGGTGCTCAGGGAGAAAAAAAATCTATATAATTCTATGGTGATAGTTCACATCTCCACTCCAAAACACCTGAAGCCAAATGCCTGAAGCTCAAGAAAGATTTGGAACTATATTTGTAGCTCAATTTGGGCAGATTGGTGCATTTTTTTCTCATAGAAATGCAGTGAAACATTAGAATCATGGGTTTTTATGCTCATATGTACAGTGACCTCCTCACCAGGAATGACCAAATTTCGCCAGGAAATCAACATAAATCCATTTTGGTCAGAAATTCCAAGCAAACTGAAGGAGATTATGTCTCTTTTCGATCCCAAGACCTTTATCCAGATGCTGAGGGAGCACCCTGTCTATATGATCCTCAAGACTCTCGGTTACAAGATCTGTGTGAGCAAGAGGAGAGCATGGGAGCAGGTTGGCAGGCAAGTTTTTACCAATTGGGAAGATTTTACTGGCACGATGGTGATGATGAAGGTAAGCTCAATGTTTTGTATCTGTTTAGCAATGACACTTTATGGTCTCCCTCACTGGTTGCAACCTGTGTATTAATTTGCTCAATCACAGGGCCCCGTAACAGCCTACCGATGTCCCCTACCTCCTCCCACCCCCCCCCCAATAAAATATTAAAGTGATATGTTTTATGTAAAATATGTATATATATTTTTATACATTTTTGAGAAATATTTGTTATATTATATAAAAAAAAGGACATATTTACTGACCAGCCGGTTCTGCCCATTCGGGCCATGTGTACTAAGCTTTAGGTTCAGCAGAATGACCAGCCCAAAGAGTCAAATTGGATCAGGGCCGAGGGCTCTCCTACAGAGTAAAGTTTTAGCAAATTGGCTACTGGACAGCTATGCATAAAGTTGTTTTCTTTACAGAGTAGTGCTTTTAGAATTTTGTTGACCCCTTGACAGCCAGTTGTAGCCTACATCAGAAACCAGGGGCAGTGCATTGCCACCTTATAACAGGAAGAGTCAAAACAAGGACATTCATAGCAGCTTCATCAGATTTTATTTAATGAAAGCTGCAGATTTCTAAATATTAAATATGACTTTTGAAATTACAGTAAACACTTAAAGTGTTTATTTAATGTAATAGTTGAGTTTACAGTATATATTAGCTAAACTGTTTAGTCTAGACATGGTCTGCATTAGCTATTTAATTTTAATTCGGGACCTGCCATATTTAATTATATTAAGACATCATGGGAAGAGCCTATGTTCCGGTCTCAGGTTGTCCATGCTACCTCAACTGTCTAGCGAGACTTCAGACACAAAGAACTGCATGCACTGAAAGGCTTTGGTGGAAACTGTTGACATAACACATTGCGTATCATCATACAAAACACAGCTGTCATATTAGTTCAGCACTGTCAATCAATGTGGAGTATGCATAGTGAGACTCTTTACACCACAATATATAACAGCTGATATTTGTAGACATTTCAGTTACTTGAAAAACTGAGCGAGCAATGTAGTATATGTTGTTAGAATTCCATTTTTTTTATGCAAGACAAGAAAAAAGAGCCATTGAAATCACCTTAACAATAACATTAAAGTAATACTAAAGGATACCCTTATTCCCTAAAAATAATCCATACACATCCACTGCTTAAAGAGGAAGTAAACCCTCTTGACAAAAACGAAAAAAAACAAAAAAAAAACTGCAAGACAAAGGCATAATTAGCTAGTATGCATAGCATACTAGCTAATTATGCATCACTTACCTGAGATCGAAGCCTCGGCATCGGTCCTCTTCTCCCCCTCCGACCGCCGACATCTTCTCCCGGAGTGACTTCCGGGTATCGCGGCTCCGGCGCTGTGATTTGCCGGAGCCGCGATGACGTCACGCGCATGCGCACGAGAGCGGCATATAACAAATGAAGCATCGGCATATAGCGCCGTTGCTTCAGTTGTCGCTAGTGCGCATGTGCCGCATGACGTCGGCACATGCAAATACAGGTATATCTCCTAAACCGTGCAGGTTTAGAAGATATCCCTGTTAGCTACAGGTAAGCCTTAATATAGGCTTACCTGTAAGCTAAAGTTGTAAAAGAGGGTTTACTTCCTCTTTAATGGCCCTGTAATCTATGTTTCATTAAATTGACTCTTGCTGTGATTTCTGCCAACTTGCAACATCCTCCGTGAGCTCCTGAACCTCTCCTTTTAACCCTCACTTCCATTTTAATGAGCAGTGCACGCTAGTTGTGGTCATGTACACTGCTCTATGCACACTACACATCCTATAGTCCATAGTTCCTAGTCCATCTCCAGATTGAGCAAGATAGGTGAGCTATGTTCCTAAATACAATGGGACCTTAAGAAGTTAATGTAGTCACCTTCTATTAGGATGCCAGGCCACAGCAACAAACGAAAGGAATTTGGAAATTTGAAGGAGGTTTAAAAGTAAAAGAAAAAAAAAGAATACATACAGTATCGCAAAAAAGTTAGTACACCCCACACATTTTGTAAATATTTTATTATATCTTTTCATGTGATAACACTGAAGAAATTACACTTTGCTACAATGTAAAGTAGGGAGTGTACAGCTTGTATAACAGTTTATATTTGCTGTCCCCTCAAAATAACATGCAAAAATGTAAGTCTAAACCACTGGTAACAAAAGTGAGTACACCCCTAAGTGAAAATGTCCAAATTGGGTCAATATTTGTCAATGGGTCAATATTTTGTCTGGACACCATTATTTTCCAGCAGTGCCTTAACCCTCTTGGGCATGGAGTTCACCAGAGCATCACAGGTTGCCAATGAAGTCCTCTTTTACTCCTCCATGATGACATCACAGAGCTGGTGGATGTCAGAGACCTTGCTCTCCTCCACCTTCCCTTTGAGGATGCCCCACAAATGCTCAATAGGGTTTAGGTCTGGAGACATGCTTGGCCAGTCCATCACCTTTACCCTAAGCTTCTTTAGCAAGGCAGTGGTGGTCCTTGAGATCTGTTTGGAGTCATTATTAGTTGGAATACTGCCCTGCGGCCCAGTCGGCAAAGGGAGGGGATCATGCTCTGCTTCAATATGTCACAGTACATGTTGGAATCCATGGTTCCCTCAATGAACTGTAGCTCCCCAGTGCCGGCAGCACTCATGCAGCCCCAGCTAATGGCACTCCCACCACCATGCTTCACTGTAGGCAAGACACACTTGTCTTTGTACTCCTCACCTGGTTGCCGCAACACACGCTTGACACAATCTGAACCAAATAAGTTTATCTTGGTCTCATCAGACCACAGTACATGGTTCCAGTAATCTATGTCCTTAGTCTGCATGTCTTCAGCAAACTGTTTGCAGGCTTTCTTCTGCATCATTTTTAGAAGATGCTTCCTTCTGGGCAGACAGCCATGCAGACCAATTTGATGCAGTGTGCGGCATATGGTCTGAGCATTGACATGCTGACCCCTCACCCCTTGAACCTCTGCAGAAATGCTGGCAGCACTCATATGTCTATTTCCCAAAGACAACCTCTGGATATGATGCTGAGAACCTGCACTTAACTTCTTTGGTCGACCATGGCGAGGCCTGTTCTGAGTGGAACCTGTCATATTAAACCGCTGTATGGTTTTGGCCACCGTGCTGCAGCTCAGTTTCAGGGCCTTGGCAATCTTCTTATAGCCTATGCCATCTTTATGTAGAGCAACATTTTTTTTTTTAAGATCCTCAGAGAGTTCTTTGCCATGAGGTGTCATGTTGAACTTCCAGTGAGAAAACGATACCACCGAATTTAACACACCTGCTCCCCATTCACACCTGAGACCTTGTAACACTAACGAGTCACATGACACTGGGGAGGGAAATGGCTAATTGGTCCCAATTTGGACATCTTCACTTAGGGGTGTACTCATTTTTGTTGCCAGCGGTATAGACATTAATGGCTGTGTTGAGTTATCAGTGATGTCACATGAAAAGATATGAAAAAATAAAATATTTACAAAAATGTGAGGGGTGTACTCACTTTTGTGAGATACTGTACTTGAATTTTTTTACATGTCACTTTATTATCAGTATGCACACTTTAGCTCCCAGCTGAAAAAAAAAACATGCAGGGAGGACATGTTTTGCCCTGCTAATCAAGCACCAGACTGAGCAAGAATTAGAGGCCATATCATGTGAAACAACAAAATGACAAATGTGAGGGATTTGATAAAACCAAATAAAGCACCTACATAATGTTCACAGCATAGTACATTAACATACACCTTAAAGGCTAAACAACCTCAAATCCAGTTACCCTGTGATGCACAAGCCTCAAGTAAAGAAAAAACTTCCTTTACCTTCCTGGCTGTGTCAAGTCCTTCTTTATTTGTGTCTTACATGCTCCCCCTACCAGGCATTTCAGCTCACAATGAGAGGGTTTCAGCAACAGAGCAGTGCCACCAATCCTGAAAGCAGTGGGCAAGTCTAGGTATGACCAGGTGCTGATCGACAGGCTACAGGCAGACTATGCTACAATATTTGCATTGCAATATTTTTCTCATCTCATAGTAGGGCAAACAGGAACAGCCTACATGAGAATGGCAACTCTACACCATCACAGGAAGACAATTCTGTTCCTAATATTCAACTATGTCCTTGGAATAGTGATTCCTGAATGGCAGTGTCTGTATTTAATATAATCATCCGGTGCACTTTCAGCTCTCAAATAAGAAAAGCTGCAGTATATATACCGCTTTAGAAATAATTAACTTTTAGGGAGTATCTCACCAAAATATAATTCCCATTTCAGAGGATGCCTAAAATTGTACTTGCATCTTAGTGAAGACTTCCGGGAAAATCAGCGAGTCAATCACACAAACAGGAAATTACATTTCTGGGGTTGTTCTGCACACCAATGGTGTACAGAACACTTCCAGGTTGCTATATTGCATTGACATTTATAGAAAAGGTTTACAGAAAAAACAGCGCTGCAGATTGAAAAGGAAAAGTAATTTTTAATAATAATAAAAAACAATATGGTGTGTGTAGCAATTGTATATTCCTTTTCCCGGAAAAAACAAAACAAAAGAGTAAAAGAAAAAAAAAAAAGTAAAGGTTTTTTTTTTTTTATAGGAATCATACTTACCTCAGTGGATGCGGCATCGGTCTGATACTGTATCTGTCCCCCGATGCCTCTGCACTCAGAACCGAGCTGTCAGTCACAGCTCTCTGCTCCCTCCTCGCTCATTAAAGTGCTGAGCTGTGGAGGTGCGGTGGTGGCTGGCTTAGCCCCTCAACAGCTTGCTGAGAGGCTGAGCCGGGTGTCAGTCAAGGTACCTGGCAGATCCCGACTCCGTGGTCGTGATGATGTGGAGCCTAGACTGACAGCAGTGATGTCAGCATAGAGCGGACTTCAGCCCGCTCTCTGCTGAAAACAGGTCACAGGAGTGCAAAACTAACTGCACTACTGTGATCCATAGGAGAACTCTTCTCCTTTAAAGTGGTTGTAAACCCTTACAGACCACTTTGACCTAGAGGTAAGCCTAGATTAAGGCTTACCTGTAGGTCCAAGAAATATCTCCTAAACCTACACGGTTTAGGAGATATTTGCAAAAAGACAGGCACCGCTGTCTACGGCACATGCGCCTTAGACAGTGGCACGCAGGTGCACTGAGCACGCCGCTGCTAACGGCGATATGTCACTAGTGGCGGCTCCCATGCGTGGGAGTGACCTCATCACGGCTCCAGCCAGTCATAGCGCTGGAGCCGCGATACCTGGAAAGAACATGGAGGCTCCGTGCACCAGGGGACAGCGGTGACATTGCTGGCTCCTGTGTCAGGTAAGTGACACAATGGGCCACTATGCGATGCATAGTAGCCCATTATGCTTTACCTTTGCAGGGAAACAAAGAGGAAGTAAACCCATCAGGGTTTATTTTCTCTTTAAGCATGTCCCACACTAGGTACTTAGGATCAGATCACACCCATAAAACCTGGTCTAATTGATGTTGTTGTTAGCTTTACAATTGAGTGTTTTTTAAGTGAATACAAAAACATGAGAAAACACAATACAGATACTGCAGATTTTCCAAACACAAAAGATTATTATTATTATTTTTGCATAGACTAAAGATGCTCAAAAATGTGAATAATTATAACCTCAGATAATTGTTTACATTTGAAAGATATAACGGTAGATTAGAGCTCTTGATGAATTCAAATTTGATGTATTATGCATTGGAGCACCTGTCTGCTTTAACTGGCAATTATGTTAACGTATGTAAACATGCAGGCAAATTTCACTGGTATTCAGTCTTGATGAAATGCTTTTAAGTGTCCGCTGTTTTTCTGAATGCATTAGCTATCTTATCCTAATAAGACACAGAAGCTTGTTTCTACAAGAATACAATAAATTAAAAATAAAAACAAATTATGCAAAACTGCGTTGTTAAAAAGGGTAAAAGAATATAATGTAATGTTAGATAAAAAATCTATCAGAGAGAAAACATATACCAGTACTTTAAAGTAGCCCTAAGCTCAGACAACATTACCAAGATATGTCAGTTGTAAATAATATCACAACGACAGCAGGTGTTTTGTATGCATCTTTTAACCGACAGTGCAATCTCTTCTGTACCCGCTTTTATTCCCTGATGATGTCCTATGGATGTAATACTTAAGGCAGAGTTTTGTCAGTATGCACGCAGCAAGCCATTGGTGGTGGGGACTAGTAGTTTGTCAGGAGTAAGTGGTGTGCTCCAATTCTTAGGGCACAGGTGCAATGCACCTTTTATATAATAGTGTAATCAACTATATCAAATTTATAATGGTACATTTATAATGGTATTACACTAGAGAGTTTCTTTGTTTTCCTGACATCTTTGTCTGATGGAAAGACAGAAGGATTTTTTTAAGCTAAGGAGTATGCCTTATTAATAGCAACAAGTGTATATACATACAAACAGTAGTTATATATACCGTCCCCCATTCGGTGTGTTCTATATATATAGTTGGTGAGTGCTCTTCTGATAGGGATGAAGTGGTGTGCAATAAGCAGTAGTGTATTTTGTCCCACCCTTTCCTGTTTAACATCCACCCCTTCATCTGTAAACTCCATCCCTTACTCTTTAGGCTCCACCTCTTCCTATTAGAGCTCCACCTCAGAAGTTTGTCAGAGGCTGCGGACATAATACAGGAGTTGGTCAGAGACTGCGGACCTTATACAGGAATTGGTCAGAGACTGCAGACATGATACATGAGTTGGTCAAAGACTATGGACATGATACAGGAGATGGTCAGAGACTGCAAAGAGGATACAGGAACTAGTCAGGGACTGCAGACAGGATACAGGAGATGCTTAGAGACTGCATACTTAACAGCCCTCAAAATTTCAACTCGCCTGCTCGCATTTGGCGAGTTAAATTATGAGGGGTGCGAGTATAGACAGGGCTGTGCTGTCCCGGGAATGCACAGGCTCGCAGCGCGGGTCATTTCAATAGGAGCAGTCCCGTCGCCTAGGACCGCCCCTCTCCACTTCCCTCATGCTGCTCGTCCCTGCCCTCTCACACAGGCTTGCAGCGAGGACCATTTCCATTGGAGCAGTCCGCCGCCTGGGACCGCCCCTCTGCACCTCCCTCATGCTGCTCGACCCTGCCCTCTCGCACAGGCTCGCAGCGCGGGTCATTTCAATAGGAGCAGTCCGCTCCCTGGGACCGCCCCTCTACACTTCCCTCATGCTGCTCGCCCCCGCCCTCTCACACAGGCTCGCAATGGATGGCCATTTTCATTGGAGCAGTCCACCGCCTGGGACCGCCCCTCTGCACCTCCCTCATGCTGCTCGTCCCCGCACTCTCGCACAGGCTCGCAGCAAGGGGCATTTCCATAGGAGCAGTCAACTGCCTAGGACTGCCCCTCTCCACCTCCCTCATGATGCTCATTCCTGCCCCCTCACACAGGCTCACAGTGAGGGGCATTTCCATAAGATCAGTACGCCGCCTGAGACCTCCCCTCTCCACCGCCCTCAGTGTTTGCACAATGCCTGACCCCTCGGCTGCAGGAGAAAGGTAAATGTCAGTATGCTGTGATTGAAAGCAGCACACGTGCTTGAGGAGGTTGGAGGCATTGAATGGGGAATTTAACAAGATGTGTGCTGGGAGAAAAGGGGGGATTCATTTGAGGCATAGGTCTGAATCATATTATGCCTCCAATTCTACACCGACCCCTCCCCCCCCCAATACCTATGCCTCCAATTCCACTGCATTGCATTGATGGGCACTGATCGGGCTGCATTGATGTGCACTGAAGAGGCTGCCCCGATGGGCACTGATTGGGCTGCATTGATGGGCACTTACCGGGCTGCACTGATGGGCACTGATAAGGCTGCATTGATGGGCACTGATGGGCACTGATAAGGCTGCACTGATCGAGCTGCATTGATGGGCACTGATTGGACGGCACTGATCGAGCTGCACTGATGGGCACTGATCGGGCTGCACTGATGGGTATTGATCGGGCTCCATTGATGGCCAATGGTGAGGCAACATTTATGGCCACTAATCAGGATACATTGATGGGCACTGGTGAGGCTGCATTGGTGGGCATTGGCGAGGCTGCATTGATGAGCACTGGTGAGGCTGCATTGATGAGCACTGGTGAGCCGACACTATGGGCACTGATAGGCTGCAATAATGGGTACTAATGAGGCTGATCAAGTTGTTGTTAATATTTATTTTTGTAACTTAATTCTGCATAAATAATTTAACAGTGTAACTTCATGAGATAATTTATGAGGGTGTATTTAGGGGTGGGGCAGGGTAGGGGTTAGGTGGGACAACTGGTGGCAAGTAACTCTTAAGGCCTGGCTAATAGCTCAGGACTTGAAATTTTGAGCCCTGGCATACTACATCTTTATAGCCAGGGGCTTATCTACCGCGAACAAGGTGCTTCCCCCGGGCGCATTTTTCAGGGGCCAGTGTATGAGCCAATGAACATTCTACTGGCTTCGTCATGTCTTTAGATTTGAAACAAACTGCATCATATATGACAATCTAAGCAGAGCTGCAGGTTCTTTTTTTAAATAAAAAATACTCCGCCCAATACTCGTTAAATAATAAAATACATTTTTCTGCAATAATAACCTCTACTCTCACCCTACCCCTTAGCAGAATTGAGGCTTATGGCCCCTGTTCCTTTTCTGGGTTTAATGGTGCCCAGTGTCCATCCCACATCCTCTGGACCCAGGCTTTAATTCTGCTTTAAAATGTTTTATATGTAATTGAAAATATCCCCATACACAATGCTGTAAAAAAAAAGGTATTTGCCCCCTTTCAGATTTTTAATTTTTTTGCATATTTGTCACACTTAAATGGCTCAGATCATTAAATCCATTTTATTATTTACACAAAGATAACCCGAGTAACAACAAAATGCAGTTTTTTAATGATGGTTTCATTTATTAAGGCAAAAAAGCTGTCCAAACCTGCCTGCCTTTATGTGTAAAAGTAATTTCCCCCTAAACCTAATAACTGGTTGTGCCACCCTTGGCAGCAACAATTGCAATCAAGCGTTTGCGCTAACTGGCAATGAGTCCTTCACATTGCTGTGGAAAAATTTTGGCCCACTCTTCTTTGATTTGACTCTTCAAAATTATTTAATTCAGCCACATTGGAAGGTTTTCCAGCATGAACAGCCTGTGTAAGGTCATGATACAGCCTCTCAATTGGATTTAAGCTCGGGCTTTGACTAGGCCACTCCAAAACCTAAATTTTGCTTTGTTTGAACCATTTGGAGGTGGACTTGCTGTTGTGTTTCGAATCATTGCCCTGCTGCATAACCCAAGTGCACCTGAGCTTGAGGTCACGAACTGATGGCTGGACATTCTTCTTTAGGATTTTCCGGTAGAGCTCAGAATTCATGGTTCCATCAATTATGGTAAGTCATCCAGGTCCTGAAGCTGCAAAGCAGCCCCAGACCATCATGCTACCACCACCATGTCTGACTGTTGGTATAATGTTCTTGTTATGAAATGCTGTATTCGTTTTATGCCAGATGTAAGGGGACGCACACCTTCCAAAAAGTAACATTTTTGTCTCATCAGTCCACAGAATATTTGCCCAAAAGTCTTGGGGATAATCAAGATGTTTTTGGTAAATGTGAGAGGAGCCTTTGTGTTCTTTTTGGTCAGCAGTGGCTTTGGAACTCTCCTATGGATGCCATTTTTGCCCAGTCTTTTTCTTATTGTTGAATCATGAACACAGATCTTACCTGAGGAAAGTGAGGCCTGCAGTTCTTTCGATGTTGTTCTGGGTTCTTTTATGACCTCCTGAATGAGTCGTCGTCATGCTCTTGGAGTCATTTTTGTAGGCCGGCCTCTCCTGGCAAGGCTCACCACTGTTCCAAGTTATCTCCATTTGTGGATAATGGCTTTCCCCAATTTTTTACTGGAGTTCCAAAGACTTAGAAATGGCTTTAAAATCCTTTTTAGACTGATACATGTACATTACTTTGTTTCTAATCTGTTCTTGAATTTTTTTTAGATTGTGGCATGATGTGCTGCGTTTAGTGATCTGTTAGCGTACTTCACTTTGTCAGACAGCTTCTGTTTATGTGATTTCTTGATTCAACAGGTTTGGCAGTCATCAGGCCTGGGTGTGGCAAGTGAAATTTAACTCAGCTTTCCAAAAAATGTTGGTTAATCACAGTTCATTCCTGATTCAGCAGGGGGCCAGGCAGGTTTAAACAGCATTTTTCCCTTTATAAATTAAATAATAATTTAAAAACTGCATCTTGGATGTAATCGGGTTATCTTTGTGTAATATTAAAATTTGTTTGATGATCTGAATCATTTAAGTGTGAGAAATATGCAAAAAAATATAATAAATCAGGAGGGGGCAAATACTTTTTGACAGCACTGTAGATATTGATGCTGATATATGCTCATGCCGAGGACTGAAAACTGACAAAGTAGTAGTCTATATAAGAAAGATACAATTACTCTTACAGAAAGTAAGAAGGCCACAGCATTGTTTGAAAAACTAACAGGTATTTTTTGTACTTGCTGAACATATTCTTACTCAGAAAAAGATAATGAATGCAGCCATCACATTTATGGAATGGTGAGCTACAATATATTACATTTTAGTTCTTGAATTTGGATACTTTTTAAATGGACAGTGATCCCTTTTTAAAGAAAGGTGTTTATTGGCTTCCAACTAAAATAAGTGTTCCACAAGGACCTTACAATTCAAGATCCATAACTTCCAAATTTTGGCAGTTTCACCACCCTCAATGGGTTCATTTCAAAAGTCTTTTTTACCCTTTTTATCATGAAGCCCTTGACTTAATCCAGGTCTACAGACTGGCATACAATTTGGTTCACAAGAAGTAAAAATCTTTGGATGGGGAAATGCATGCCATGGACACTTCAAACAAACATTGTCAGTCTGCAGACAGGATACAGGAGATGGTTAGAGACTGCAGACAGGATACAGGAGATGATTAGAGACTGCGGACATGACTCCCAAATAATGATCATTCATGATCATCATAAAGAAAAAAAAACAGTCTTCTGTAATGCTTTCCATTTGCTTACCTCTCTGTACAGTAGATGCTTTGATGCAAGCCACACATCACAGTGGAGTCTAAGGACAGCAGTACCCCTCCCCGAGGCTACGGGTGCCGGCGGACAACACTCCTGCCTCCCTAGCCAGTCCTGGTTGTTGCTGTGAATCATAAAAGGCACCAAGCAGCACCTTTACATCACTGTGCCCCCCCATGGTGGCAAACAGGGAGCCCCCTGTAACGATGCCATTGGCCCCTGAAAAATGTCACCCAAGGCAAACACCTTGTTTGCTATGCGGTAGATAAGCCCCTGACTTTAAGGATGTATAGCATGATCTTGCACTGAGTGGAGGATTTTACCTTCAATTTAGCACTGCTACACTGGAATTTACCATGAGTAATTGATACTTTGCACAACGTATATTAACCACTTCCCACCTGGCCTATAGCAGTTTGACGGCCAGGAAGTGGTTCTGTTATCCTGACTGGGCGTCATATGACGTTCAGCAGTATAACATGCCAGCGCACAGCACGGCGACCTCAAAAGTATCGTGTCAGTCTGACACGCCAAATCTCCGATCGTGGCAAGGACTCTCTGACAGAGGCTTCTTACCACGTGATCTGCTGTGATCAATCACAGCTGATTATCGCGTGAACCAGGAAGTGCCAGTAAACAGCATTCCACGGTTCGCGCTAACAGGGAGAGCCGATCGGTGGCTCTCCCTGTCAGAGGGGGGGTCTGTGCTGATAATCAGCACATTGATCATCAGCACAGCCCCATCAGATGTGCCCATAAGCTCCCGATCAGTGCCCAAAAGCTGCCAGTCAGTGCCCCCTCAATAAAGACTCCCAGCGCCAATCAGTTCCCACCACAGTGGCAATCAGAGTCCAGCAGTAACACCCGTCAGTACCTTGTCATTAGTGCTGCCCATCGGTGCCATATATTAGTGTCCATCAGTGCCATCTGTCAGTGCCAATCTGTGCCACCTATCAGTGCCGCCGGTCAGTGTCCATCAGTGCCACCTGTCAGTGCTCATAAATTCTACATATCAGTGCCCATCTGTTCCACCTTATCAGTGCCAACTCATCAGTGCCCATCAGTGCCGCCTCATCAGTGCCCGTCAGTGAAGGAGAAAACAAAATTGTATGACAGAGACTAAGAAAAACATTGTCACATTTAAAGAAGTATTGCAATGCCACCACCCCTCAATTGCCGTGCTTGAGAAGAGAGAACTAAACCCAACAGTTTTTTCTCTTTAAAAAGTACACTTTCATCTGACTTTGTAATGATTATATATATATAAAAAAAAAATCAACCATGATATTTTAGAAAAATGTAAATGGTCACTATTAGTTAGTGCTAATTGCTTATTGCGCACCTAAAGATGAATTAGGCTAGGTTCACATCTTTGCTTACAGATCCACAGGAATGCACCACAATCAATTTAACTATATTTCCGATGAGTCCAGTTCACATCTATGATGTTTACTGGATTGTGTTTTTTGGAAAGGTGCAAGGGCTTTTTTTTTTTTTACACACAGCACTGTGCATTTGGGGTTCCATGTACGGTACTTCAATAAAATAGAAAATCGAATGCAAAATGCATGCATTTTTTGTGTGTTTTCCGATATGACAACAACATACACCTCCTCCTAGCAACATCAACACTCCCCTAAAAACACAAAATGGCTAAAAGAAAATGTGCATGAAAAAACTCCCCGCAAAAAAACGCATCAATCGCATATGCAAACCTAGCCTTAATGTTCACATGTCTTTATTATGTTATGTTAATGTCATTTTCTAAGGCACATTTTATAAACACAAAATCAGAACATGGTTTACAGTACATGCCCTTTGGCTTCTTTTATTCTACATTTTCTTTTATTTGGGAGACTTTACATAACATTATCATTAGGATTACATCTAAAGTGAGTCAAGTCAATTGGTTCTTTGTGTTTTATTAATGGCACATAGAGATAGAGGCTTAGTCTGGAAGATGAAAGAAGATTTGAAACTGTTAAATTTGTGCATTATCAGTGAAGTCTATTCCATCTTGTAATTGCTTAAGATAACTTAGCTTTCATATAGTTTACAGACTCCGGGAATAAAAAAAGTGTTTGGGGCATTTGTTGCTGGAATCCAAAACACTATACTATTGTTCTGTTTATTTTTTTTGTATGGACTGTCATACCTTCAGAAAACCTTAAACTATAGAGCAGTGATGGCGAACCTATGGCACGCGTGCCACAGCTGGCACGCAGGGCCATCTCTGTGGGCACACGAGAGGGTCCAGGACATAGAGGTCTCTATCTCCTCTCAGCCCCCCCACCCTCTCTTTCACCCCCCCTCTTCCCCCCCTCTTTGTGTCCCCCTCTCTCTGTTCCCCCTCTCTCTCAGCTCACCCCTCTCTCAGCATCTCTCTCGCACCCCCTCTCTCTCTCTGTCCCTCTTCTCTCTCTGTCCCCCTTCTCTTTCTCTGTTCCCCTTCTCTCACACCCCTCTCTCTCTCTGTCCTCGCTCCCTCTCTCTGTTCCTCCTCTCTCTCAGCATTTCTATCACACCCCTCTCTCTCTGTCCTCCCTCCCTCTCTCTGTTCCTCCTCTCTCTCAGCTCACCTCTCTCTCAGCATTTCTCTCACACCCCTCTATCTCAGCATATCTCTCACACCCTCTCTCTCTGTCCCCCTCTCCCTCTCTCTCACCCCTCTCCCTCTCTCTCAGCCCCTCTCCCTCTCTCTGTTCCCCCTCTCTCTCACTAATCTCTCACACCCCTCTCTCTGTTCCCTCTCTCTATCAGCATATCTCTCACACCCCTCTCTCTCTGTACCCCTCTCTCTGAGCATCTCTCTCACACCCCTCACTCTCGCTGTCCCCTCTCTCTCACACCCCTCTCTCTCTCTCTCTCACCCCCCCTCTCTCTTACACAACCTCTCTCTTTTGCTCAGACCCCCTCTCTCGCAAATTGCTGTGTTGGCACTTTGCAACACAAAACCAATGTATTTATTTCAGTTTGGGCACTCAGGCTCAAAAAGGTTCGCCATCACTGCTATGGAGCATGTCCCGTAATGTTTCCATAGGCATTGATGTGTAGCAAATAATCTTTCAAATTTATTTCAGCTATCTGATGAGGTTTTTTTGCTGGGTGCTCCAGTTTTCTTATCCATTGGATATCCAACAGCAATGACATTGGTTTCTTATATGCCATGAAAACATGGCCATCCCCTTCCATGCATTATCTCTTTAAATGCACATCAACTTTATGGCATCCACCCAACTAGTCTGTATTTCTTGGACTCATATATAAAATCTAGTATAGTGAAACTGGGAGTATTGCCCACAGCAGCCAGTCACATCAGTTTAGTCTTGTGCAGAATAGAATAGCTACTATCTTAATTTTATGAGTATCAGCATCATTTCCATTTCTGGCTCTAGCCTGTTTGTAATAACATTGTTTTTGAGCCGTAGAAGAAATAGAGTCAACTTCAGATCAGTCAACCCTTACCATCTAAAGTGGATCTGATACTTTTGAAATAGCTTATTTTCTTATATAAGGATGTGCTTTTTTTCTCGATATTCTCTACAATATAATCAAAACGTCATGGTTTCGCTGTTACATTTGTCAACAGAAACAGATGGCCTGACATTTGGCTGGGATTGTGGCCCATAGTGTTCATTTAGGACATAACTCCTACATTAAATTCTCTCTCCTTCAACCAATAATTGGAGTTAAACAGTAGTATTTTCACTTTGCAAAGTGAATGTTGGTGCATAAGGTGAAACTTTTCAATTTGAATAACCAATGCTGAAAAATTATAATTTTTTTTTATTTATTTCCCTCATACTTACTTTTGTGTTCAAAGCTTCACCTTAATCACCAACATCCCTTTTGCTAAGTGGCCATTCACTATGCTAGGTAAATAGCCTCTATTCCTTTAAGCCAGCCATAGATGAATCACTCGATTCACCCATCAGCACAGTCCGCCAGTAAATCCCTCCCATGGAGCTATTGTGTTCTCCCAGGAGGGGGGTGGGGGGGAGCCGTCCCAGCTGGGAGAACACACCATGATTATTGCTAGCGGCTATAGCTGCTGGCAATAATCAAATGACAAATCCGACAGGCTGGTTGTATCCACATTGAACGATCGATTAACTTAGGTACAATCAGCCTGCCCATACATGGTTTGAATCTCGGCCTGTCTCTGCTGAACTGGCTGAGATGGCTTTAGTCACTCAATCCCTCTAAGCATATTCGGTCACATCAATCAATGGAATGCGAAGGCTGAACAGTAGGATGTATTCTATAAAGCAAAAGTTTGTAAGAGGGATGTCCTGAAAGCACTTTTCCCCTGAAAAGGTTTTTGGCCGGACTGTCATCATCACTGACCTGAAATAAGCATGCAGCAAACGAAACAGTGAAGTCAGAACTTCTCATCTGCATTCTTTCTCTCAATAAGTGAGTCCAAAAACAGAAAACTTAGGTCAGCAGGACAGCCAGGCAAATCTTTTCTGTAGCTGCAATAATGTGGCATGTACTGTATATATTTAGGTATGCATAGGCATTCCTCTTCACCAGGGATACCAGTGACTACATTTGTTACATATGTATGTTGTAGCAAAGCAGTGCATCTAAAACAAACAAGGGGTAGCCAATCAAAAATCTTTTTTTTATTCAACTTAAGTACCGTATTTATCGGCATATAACACGCACTTTTTTCCCCTTAAAATCAGGGGAAAATCGTGGGTGCGTGTTATACGCCGATACCCGCCGATCTCCCGCTGGTTTTTTCGTTAGGGGAGCGAGCGGAGCCGATATTCCGAAAGCCGCGTGTATTTTCGGCTATTTTCGGCTCCTCTCGCAGTTCCGCCCACCTCCACTGATTGCGAGAGGAGCCGAGCGCCGACAACATAAAGAAATCCAAGTTCGGCTATTTTCGGCTCCTCTCGCAGTCCCGCCCCTGTCTGCGAGCAGAGCCGAGACTAGCCGAACTCGGATTCCTGTATGTTGTCAGCGCTCGGCTCCTCTCGCAATCAGTGGAGGTGGGCGGAACTGCGAGAGGAGCCGAAAATAGCCGAAAATACACGCGGCTTTCGATATGTCACGCGGCGCTCGTCCTCTGCGCCAATTTTAAATGGGCAACGCTGCAAATATACTGGGCAATGCTGCAAATGTACTGTGCAAGCCTGCAAAGGCACTGGGCAAGGCTGCACTGGGCAAGGCTGCAATAGCACTGGACAAGGCTGCACTGGGCAAGGCTGCACTGGCACTGGGCAAGGCTGCAAATGCACTGGGCAAGGCTGCACTGGACAAGGCTGCAAGGATGGACAAGGCTGCACTGGGCAAAGCTGCAAGGATGGACAAGGCTGCACTGGGCAAAGCTGCAAGGATGGACAAGGCTGCAGATGGACACTGGACAAGGCTGCAATGATGGGCATTTAAATGTAAGTTTTTTTTCCTTAAACTTCCCTCCTTAAAGTTTTTTTCCTTAATATTCCCTCCTAAACTTGGGGTGCGTGTTATACGCCGGCGCGTGTTATACTCCGAGAGTACTTTGGCTATTCTCGGCTCCTCTCGCAGTCCCACCCACCTCCACTAATAGTCAGCGGCGCTCGCTCCTCTCGCATACAGAAAGCGGAGAGATTGCGTGAGGAGCGAGCGCCGCTGACATACAGAAAGCCGAGAGTACTTTGGCTAGTCTCGGCTCCTCTCTCGGGACTGCGAGAGGAGCCGAGAATAGCCGAAGTACTCTCAGCTTTCTGTATCTTGTCTCCACTCTCGCTTGTTTCAGAACAATCAGCGGGGGGTCGGCGTATAACACGCACCCACGATTTCCCCCTGATTTTAAGGGGAAAATGCGTGTTATACGCAGATAAATACGGTAGTTATTTTGAAATATAAAACAAATTGTACCAAGCAAAAAAGATTCTATACATTAATTTTATTTTGTCGATCATACCATCTAATTAGGTACACCTTGGACATTTTCACTGTCCATCAAGGTGAGCGACTTTTCTTTTCCCCACAAATGAAATCATCAATGTCAAAACACCTTCAAGTACTCTTAGAGTCCTTTCACACCGAGGGCATATTGCAGGCGCTATAGCGTTAGAAATAGCGCCTGCAATCCGCCCTCAAACTACTGCACCATTGTCTGCAGTGTAATAGCCCGAGGGCTTTCACACTGCAGCGGTGCGCTGGCAGGACGTCAGGAAAAGTCCTGCCAGCAGCTTCTTTGGAACCGCTTCTCCAACACTCCTCCAGCACTGCCCCCATTGAAATCAATGGGGCATCGCTGTAATACCGCCGGCAAAACACTGCAATAGGGGGTTTTAACCCTTTCTCGGCCGCCAGCGGGGGGTAAAAGCACGCCGATATCGGCCGAAATGTGCCGCAAATCTGACGGTAGAATGCCGCTAAAAATAGCAGCGTTTTACGGCCGACGCTATGGGCGGTGTGGTGTGAAAAGGCTCTTAGATCTTTAGGAGTATTGTTAAACTGGCCATACACCTATAGATTATCTGCAGATTTTCTATGGTCAGATGGAAAAAGTGGAACAGATTCCTCCATCTACACTGAACTGTGTGGATGGAAGAATCTCCCACTGGCCCAAGCTTCCATATCTTGCTAGTCGGCCCCGCTGGCTCTCACAATACCTGAACATTCTGATTGGGTGCAGGCATTGTTTAGATTGAGAGCCAGCGGGGCCGACTAGCAAGTTACTGAAGCTTGGCCCAGTGGGAGATTCCTCCATCCACACAGTTTAGCATACATGGAGAAATCTGTTGCACTTTTTCTATCTAATCATAAAAAATCTGCAGATAATCTATAGGTGTATGGCCAACTTTAGCCAGGGTTGCCTATTAGCAGTACTATTAGCCCTGACCAGTTTTGCTCAGTGAACTACAGACTACCGCCCCTTATATTATGGAGTTGGTGAGGTGAGTTGTTGCAAAGGTTACAATGCTGCTTCTACATTACAGTGAGGACCTATTCACTCTTGTGTGTTGTGGTAAAGTGCACTTCAATACATGTTACCACAAAGTACAGCAATGTACCCGCTTTATGTGCAAAACCTTGGGTGCCATTCATTGCCAGTGGCACCCAATGGATTGTACAGTAGAGAGCAATGCACAATGCAGTGCACTACAATGTCTATACCATTTGCTGTGGTGCACCATGTTAAAAAAAATAAAATGGCTCAGGTGTCATCTGTTGAGATGCATTGGCTATCCACTCATAATGATATGCCTTAATGGAACTCATGTTAATGTGCAATGTCAAATGCATTATTGCACTGCAATTAATGTATTAAATTATACAACAGCCCTGAGGGAGCATTGGCATACTAGGAAGGGTAGTGCGCTACTTGTAGGATCACCATATAAAAATAAAGGAAAAAAGCATGAAAAAAGCTTAAATAAAAAAAACGAATGTAGCCACCAAATCTAAGCCTGGTGGTAAGAAATTAGCATGTAAACCCGTGTCACAAATCGTAAGTGACATACCACACCATGCGCTGCACCATGTTTCTCCTCACTTTCCTTTTCTTTCTCTTTTAACTTCGAGGAAGCCTTTTGCGGCGTACACACGTCGGAATTTCCGATGGAAACAGTCCGATGGGAGCTTTTCATTGGATTTTTCAACCGTGTCTATGCCCAACGGTCTTTTTCTGTTGGAATTTCCGACGGACTTTGAATTGAGAACCTGTTCTCAATTTTTCCGACGGAAAACCTTTCTATCGGATTTTCCAATCGTGTGTATGCAATTCCGACACGCAAAATTCCGACGCATGCTCGGAAACAATTCGAAACAACTCGAAAGCATTAAACTTCCCTTTTATAGTGCTGTCGAACGTGTTTTATGCTGCTGTGTTATTGACAGTCGGAATTTGGTGTGATCGTGTGTAGGCAACACAGCTTGAGCGGAATTCTTGAGCGGAAAGCTTGACGAGAATTCCGATCGTGTGTACGCGGCATTTGAGATTTCAATCAAAATTTATTTGTCTTCTTTGTGTTTTAATTGGGATAGGTTTCTTTTGTAAATAAAATCTCATACTATTGGTAGCAACCGCATTTTACTTTTGTGCATTTTATCCTTTAGATAAAGTCAGACTATGACAACAAGCATAGGACTCGTGAATGTAGAACAAATTTTACAACTGAGTGCATAAGAAGCGTATGTTATCTGTTCTAGATTTGTATACATAAATCGCTACAGCCTTGAACTACACAGAATTACCAAGGCAGTCTATGTTAGAAAAAGAGTTTTATGATTGATATAACTGTAAAGTCCACATTATTCTGTTCGAAAAATGATGGAAAAAGAGATGAGTAGTGTCCTAAGTGAATTAGAACAGGATGGGGTGTTTGGCTATTTTCAGCCTTATTACACAGGTCCATTGTGATAAATATTTATGCACAATCTGTTAGGCGCATGGTGTCCCCATACAGGGATTAGAAGGTTACTGCTATTGGTGGACTCACAACAGACTCTGTTTTATGTGACAGTGGTGTATGTAATGCCAACTTCTAATTACCCACCATCTTGCATATAAATGAGAAAATCCCTGCTTGATCTTGTGCATAAGTATACCATATAGCACAGCAGATGTTTTGACAGACAGGTACTCAGCATGTTTTGAGAGTCAGCTGAGAGAAACATGAGGTAATAGAGCAGCACTTGCAACTCCCTTATCACTGGTTGGGGAGCCATTGTCCTAGTGTATGACTTGTGCTGCATACTTGTCTTCTTCCAAATTAGATAGCTTAAGTCAATTTTCTGGGTCTGTTCAAATTAATAAACAAAATATATTCCCAGATTTAAATAATGAATAAAGGTAATAAATACTGGCAACCAATAACTATTAATACAACTACTAAGGTATTTGTGTGGTGTGTGTATACATTGTCCTTGTCTGAGGGATTCATGCAAAACTTTTGCTTCAGGCAGCAGAAAGCTTTGAAAACCTCAAGGTAGAAGGCCTTTATAAAATTGATGCAAGTGGGAATATCGGCAATTACTTTACTGTAACTATGCATTTTCTCGTATTATTTACAGCACCGCAAAGATCGCACATCGGAAACAGGAAAGAAAAAAAATTCAATGCTGAAATTGAGGTTTCAGTCTGTTCTCATTTTTTATTTTAGCTGTATCTAGTGCATGTTTCAAGCTAAAGCAAAAAGACTCATGTAATATTGTAACCGACAGTGTATTGACTATGTTCAAAATAAATCTCCCATTACATTGACATATATTTTTCCCCAACTGACTCCAATAAAGTCATATTTTAAAGGTTGCCACATAGTTATTGAACATATTTGAATCTTATTAGTTTATCAAGTTTTAAACATGCAAGTGCTTTAATATGAATTTTTAAACAATGGGGTCATTATAAGTCATGTATTGCAATGATTTTTTTTTTGGATCTTCAATTGTTGCGTTATATCATACACATGTGTTAAAACACTTAAGATGCCATTATATAAATAAATAATGCACCATAATGCAAAAAGAAAAAAAATGTATATAAAAAAAAAAAGTTTAAAGGGTCAGCCCACCCAAAATTATATTTTATTATAAAAGGAGCTTGGTGGGCTGCGGCAGAACCAGCAGTGACATCTTCCTTACTCTCTTCCTGCACCATTCATGGTTGTTCCTGTCCATCTTTGTGTGTTGGGACAGGAATAACCAAAAATACCAGGCATCGGCACCTCCTGTTGCTTTCTACATAGTACAAAGCATCCTTTAAAATCCATCAAAGGGTGGGAAGACACATGACACACACCCAGAACTGAGGTACAGACATCTAATAGGGCCCTGGGAATTATAAGAAATCGCTAGGTCGTTTAGCTCCACAGCATCTACCAAAAATAGAAATAATAATTTTGGGTTAACTGATCTTTTAAATATGCATGTTAAATGAAAGGAGCTTAAAAAGTAAATCCACTTGTGGAGAAATAAAATCCCCTTGAGTGATCCACGTACATTGCAGGGATTTAAAAAGAAACTGCTTGCATCCAATTGGATGATGGAAGTCAGCAGAGCTTCTGCTCATTGACTAAGCTCTGAAGTAACTGCTCTTGCAATCTGCCACTGTCTATTTGCCTTTAGTAAATCAACCCCATAATCTCACCACAACTTAAAGTGATTGTAAACCCTCACATATACCCAGTGAAGTGAACAGCCTCAGATGATACACAGAGATGAAACAAATCCTTCTAAATAGGTTTTACTTGTTTATCTGCAGGTTTGTCTTCCTCACACCCTCTTCAAAAGGGCAGAAAAGTGTTAAAATCTTTCTACATCTGTCAGGAGCACAGAGGAGGGGGCAGAGAGGCTGCAGAAACAGTGTGTGAGAGCTGATTGGAGGAAAGGCACAACCATCTCCACACAGCAGAAGAACTGTGTTCTGAATAGACAAGCTAAATGCTGAGCCCCCCCTCCCCCCAACACAAATGTTATCTCATGCGTTGGGAAAACTTCTCACTTGCATCAGTGACTCATGCTGATAACAGAGGAATGAAGCACCAGAGAGAAGCAACACTTAGAGCTTTAGAGAGAGAGAGAGAGATAAGTAAACAGGGGAGTGTCAAAATTTCCCAAGTTTTGCCCTCCTAAATGATCACACATAGTTTTTGGCACAAACTTTTCCTTTTTCTTGTTGATGTTGTTGCATCACAAACACAGGGAGTTGGACAAGTGGATGATTGGGGGGAGTAAGGATCAGAACTTTGATTTTTTTTTTCCGCCCCCTTTTTATTTTTATTTTTTGTTTTTAGCAGGGAAGACTATCTGGAGTTCTCTTATCTGGATGTGCCCCCACCTCTTGCACTATCTTTTGCCTCCTCCATGGGGAAGAAGCTCAATGCACATTACTATTTTGATGGGATCCTAAAGCCTCGCACACACGGTATGAAAATCAGAAGGGGATTGTCGTTTGACAGGCTGTTGTCCGAAGTTCTTAACCTTAGTACGCTCCTTTCAACAATTGTTTTCCAATTTCCGGCCAACAAATGTTGGATGACAGGCTAGTAAATTTTTGTTAAACGACAGCTCCAAGTCAGATTTTCGGATGGTCAGTAAACAAATCCATCAAACAAAAGTCGAAAGTACAAACACGCATGCTCGGAATCAATGCTCACCAAACACAAAATTAGCAGAAGGGCCCAAAGGGTGGCGCTCAAGATCTGAAATTCCTCATAGTACGTCACTACGTTCGTGTTTGTTGCATGACAATTTGTGTAACGTTAGTATGCAAGACAAGATCCTGGCACACGCCCTTTTGACAAAAATCAGACGCTCGGTTGTCCAACAATCATACCGTGTGTACGAAGCTTAAGAGATGTCGATGGACTAAGATTCGAGATCTTAGTCCATTGGAAGAATACTGTATTGCCCCTTTTTTTTTTGAAGCAATGTTTTACGTTTTGTAATGTTTTTTTTTTCTTTAATTGAATAAAAAAATATTTAAGTAACTACAGATATATGTGCTTTTCTCAGGTTCCATGACTGAGGTTTACAACTACTTTTATATATGTTGTGTGTTGCAATTCATTTTGAATGCCCACCATGTATTGAAGGCCCATCAAGAATTAAAAAGCAACGCAATATGTGTCATGGCATGCCAGAAAACATGCAACACCATAAACGTGGAAATATACAAATACACACAGAGATATAATAAAGATAAATCGTAAAAATATAATGAAGAGCAATAGTAAAAAAATTATATACATCGAGGTGTAATTGAGCCTCTGAAATTAAAATACAAACAGAAACATTTTATAGAATACTCTAATTGCCTCAATTGACATGTAAATATTAAAACATGTGTGAAAGCTAACTTACACGAAAAAAAAAAAAAAAAAGGAAAAAGTTATTGAGAAAAGCTGCTTGCTATTTTACAGCTCAGTATTTCAGGTTGAGAAGGGCAGAAAATGTGACCAGCACATTTCTAGGACAGACTTTTTTGAATAATGTGTTGTGTGCTCATCACAGATATGGAGCCAGAGTCAGAAGATTCTGCTCCAAAAGAAGAAAAAAATATATAATTGGCTTGTGACTTGTATGACAGCGGCTCGTTGTCAACAGTGGCATCTCTATTAGAGACATCCTTTCTCTTCACTAAACACTCCCATTACTGTCAGCGCTCAGGTTTGTCATAGCAAGTGTCTGCATTGTGAGATGTGTCACTGCGGCTGTACAGCTCCACACTCTTGCAGTTCATTAATATTAGGCTGTCACAGCACCCGAGAGAGTCAGGCAGCACCGTCTAATGGCACAGATCTCATTTTGGCCAAAGGCTTTAACCGCATGGATTCCTGTGGGAAAGATCTCAAGTGCAGGATGGACACATTCAGCTCATTCATCACAACCTCTTTAGAAGCTGCATTTCACCTCTCACGTATTCAGGTTTCTTTTGCATTTTCTGTTTATAGTACTGCATCAATTGTTTCAAGATGTGCTCACTAAATTCACCTATACAAGACTTGCAACCCTGGCATCATTTCTAAAATGATAATAAAGTTCCATTTTATTACAAAATATAGGCTTGTAAACCAACATGGTACTTTCACATGTTTGTGATTTAGGTACCATTTACTACATCTAAAGCTACATATAGGGCTTGTTTACCCCAGCTCACTCACTAACATACGTACTGCTGTACATTTTGTAGGGTTGTGTGATGTGTTGCATTGCAATGTTCACTTTTTCTAAAGGCTAAGTTCACCTTTAAAAAAGTTATATTTGCACATATTTTTACAGGAAAAAAGTAAATTTATATATTTATTTTTTAACAGGAGCTTGCAAAGCATCAGTAAATTGAGGGGTGCAATGCCAGGCTCCTGCAGACTCTACCCCCCCCCAGCTCCCTGGCCAAACCGAGGTCCAGGATTTCAGTTGGGAGCTGGAGGAATTGTCAATGGACTATGAGAACTTATCTCATAGAACAACAGTCACAGTGCCAGATGGGACTCATAGATCGTTCATTCACAGATCTTTGAGAAGGAATGACATAGGTGCGCAGACAAAGCCCCAACAGTTGTTTAAATTTCAAAAGTGACAGCTGCTGCTGGGGGGGGAAGAACCTCTGCATGCTGCCATTGGGGAAAGGACTGTTCTAGGGGAAGGTGGGGCTGCTTAGAACCATATTAAATATGGACGTAATGTGTTGCAAAAGGTGGAGTTAGACTTTAGCGCCAGTTCGCACCAAAATTAGCATTCTTGTGCGATTCCTGCAGTGCAATTTTGAATTTTGCAATCTATTCATTTGAATGGAATGCAAACCACACTAGAATGCACAAAAAGTAGTGCATGCACTACTTTTGAAAAATGCACCACATCGAATCCCATGGTGCTGTGGTACCATGCAATTTGGTGCCCATAAACACAGCGAGTTTGCAATCTGCATTTGGGGTGCTGTTGAAATGTATTGACACTCACAGCAGATTGCAAAGGCGGTACATTTTGAATGTGTGCAAGAAATGCACGCGGAACGCGGTTTTCCCACAATGCATTCTGGTGTGAACCAGCCCTTAAACTTTTCTGAGGAGTCACAAACTACAATACTTTTACCTAAACATTTTTTTTTTTTTTGACCCTAATACCAGGAACGCATTAAGGTAGAATTAGGTTTAGGCTTTAGAACCACAGAGGTTTTCGTCAAAAACCACAACCTATAAAAATCCAATTTCCTTATAGTGGTCATACACATATCAATAAACATTCAATTATTATAGATCTGATGACTTTATATTTTCTTTCTCTCAAAGGCAATCATTCATCACAAGTTAAATTAAGTTTATTGCTGGGTCTGATCACTTTTGTTTTTCGATGAAGGCAATCGTTTAGTGCACTCAATTTATATATAATACAATTCTTTAACAAAAAAAAAAAAAGCAGTATTTAGAGAGCATTTGCATAAATAACCAAGCATCATATGTTTTATTTTCGTCATGATGACATGCATGCTGTATAATGTATTTTATTAACTTTTGTCAGAGATCACAGTTCTCCCTGACATTGTATTTGCCTGCTTTTTTGTAAGAGTGCCCCTATCTTTATTCAGATATTGTCCATTATCAGCAGTTCTTGGCTGTGTTGAAAAATGTCTGATGCAGACAGATCAGCCCATGCTGCAGCCTCATAACTTGATACAAAGCTACAGTGTTGCAACCCGACCACTGAAGGAAAGGAGACTTTGAAAATGCATTCTCTTACCTGCAGCAAACAGATGACTTCATCTCAGCCTAGACAAAGTCCCTGGAGTGGCGCCCATGAACTGCTTTTTACAGCTAAAAGGAGCAGCCTTTTTACAGAGTTGTTGTGTTGCCCTACATCGCCAGACATCTACTTTTGAAGACTGATAAAGTTACTGAAAGGTCCACTTTAAAGCGGACCTTCACTCTCCCACCCACTTTTCTGCATTGCACCCCTAGCTCCCTCTGCTCCATCATTTGCATGTTATTTTAGTGTTTTTATTTAAATATCTTTTTCAGAGAACACATCCCTGCATTTCTTGGATTCTCACGTAGGTAGGAATAACAAGTCAGTTGCCTGCAGCCTCCTGGGACACCCATGTTATGCATCCCAGGAGGCCTCAGGGTAAGACCCCATACACACTATTAGATTATCTGCAGACTTTTGTCTTCAGATTTACCAAAACCATATAATATGAGGTCAAACCTTAAGATTTTCAATTTGTATGCAATCAGGCAGGCCCTTGCACTACATGGTTTTGGTAAATCTGAAGACAAAAGTCTGCAGATAATCTGATAGTGTATATGGGGCTTAATCTACAGTGCATGTACTGTGATGCATCATCAGGGTGCTGGCTACAAGAACCTGGAAGAAACAATTTACTCCCAAATAAGAAGATGGGAACACTGGGCCAGGTATGCTGCAGCACACTGCTTACAAAACATTTCTGGATTGGTGTACATGTGAATATTTGTTGTGCATAATCCAGTAAAAAGGGTAAAAAAGGGGAGTGAAATTCCCCTTTAACCACTTGCTCTCCCAAAGATTTACCCCCCTTTATGACCAGGTCCTTTTTTGCTATAGGGCACTGCGTTACTTTAAATGACAATTGCGGTCATGCAGCACTTTACCCAAATAAAATTTATGTCCCTTTTTCCCCACAAATAGAGCTTTATTTTGGTGGTATTTGATCACCTCTGTGGTTTTTATCTTTTGCGCTATAAACAAAAAAAGACCGTCAATGTTGAAAAATATCTACTTACAAGGTTAACTCTCACGCTCAAAAGCCTGTGCCAAAGATTTGCATTAAAGGGGGCTGACTTATGCAAAGTATAGGGATTGGAGATGTAGCCAATCCTTAACCAGGAATAGGGAGGCCCACCAATTAGAGTCACGCCATGCCAACCAATGAGGCATCAGCCTGTAATAATATACACAGACTAGATGGGAGAGAACACACACTCTCTGGTAGAGCAGTCATATGAATGGAACCTTTGTAGGCCGTAGCCTGGTAACTATGGGAAATGTCTGCCTTGTACTTGTAACTAAATATGTTTGTCTTATGTCCTACTGTTGGTAGATTAATTTATATTCTTTTATTTTAACCTAGGATTTTCTTCCTTTTGTATAGGCTATAGAGGGATTGCTGTGTAATAGTCTAGGCCTCCTTACTATATACAAATACATTATGTGTTGTGATCAAAGAACTTTCATTAACCCAAATCATATCCGAGAGATATTAAATCTCAAATATAACTTATGGGTAACACTGCTATAAAACACATCCAATAAAAAAGTTGAAAAAAAAAAAATCAAAATTTTTCATCAATTTGGGCAAATATGTATTCAGCTACATATTTTTGGTAAAAATCCCAATAAGTATATATTGATCGATTTGCGCAAAAGTTATTGCGTCTACAAACTATGAGATATTTTACCTTTTTTTTAAAAAATGTTACTAGTAATGGCAGCAATCAGCGACTTATATATCGGGACTGCGATATTGAGGTGGATAAATCGGACACTAACTGACAATTTTTGGAGACCATTAACACTAATACAGTGATCAGTGCTAAACAATATGCACTGTCACTGTACTACTAATGACACTGACTAGGAAGGGGTAACATCAGGGGTGATCAAAGGGTTAACTGTGTGCCTAGCTGGTGATTTCTTACTGTGTGGGAGGTGCTTGTACTAGGGGAAGGCATGGACCGGTGCCCCTTCTCTGCAGAGACACAGGATCCATGTCTTCTGTACTATCAGAAATGTGATCGGCCTTGTTTACATAGGAAGATCGCTGTTCTCCCTCTGTACCGAAGAATTAGCGGGTGCTGGAGGACCTCGAGTCCGCCGTACACGCGGATCAGCTCCCACTGTGTATAATAACAGCAGGAGCGGGCCGCTGTTGGTGTGCGTGCACGCCCCAGACCCGGAAGTGTCAGATCCCATACTAAGTACATGATCTGGCACAGAGCGGCCACCCTGTGCCAGTATATCTACAGTGGGTGGTCCGCAAGTGATTAAATGCACTTGGCCTGTTGCCATGTAAGTTTATATAGGTTATTGAACTCTTCGCTGATAGTTAAAATTCTTAGAATTTCTTGTGTTAGTTACATAATCACATTGTTGTTTAAATAGTCATTGAACCCCTCAAGGATTGTCAATATGCTTACAATCTCTTCTATGGGCAATATTGCCACATAAGTTTATATAATAACTGTAATGCCCTGTACACACGACCAGTTTTCCCGTCGGGATAAACTCTGAAGGTTTTTCCGACGGAGTTCCGCTGAAACTGTCTTGCCTACACACGATCACACCAAAGCCCTGGTGACGTACAACACGTACGACGGGACTAAAAAAAGGAAGTTCAATTGGCCAGTAGCCAATAGCTTCCGTCTCATACTTGCTTCAGAGCATGTGTCATTTTTGGTACGTCGGAACAGCATACGGACGAGCGGTTTTCTCATGTTCTCTTTCTAGGTCCGTCAGAATTTTCAACGTAAAAAGTCTGATGGGGCATACACCCGGTCGGAATATACAATGAAAAGCTCCCGTCTGACTTTTTCTGTTGGAAATTCCGCTCGTGTGTACACGGCATAACTCTTCAGTGGTTCTTGATTTGCTTATATACAGTATGGGTTACCTAATCACTTATAAACGATCAACAGAAAATAAAAATGTTTCTTCAAAAGGAGAAGAGCTGATCTCTCATTATCCATCTGTCATGTACTAGAGCAGGGTCTTGTAATTTTTGTATTTTTTCACCATTTGCAGCCCTTTATTATCTACTTCCCACCCGGACACTGTATATATACGTCCGGGTGGGAGCCATCTACTTCTGATCGGACGTTCCTGAACGTCCTTCAGAAGTAGGGGGATTGCCCGCACAGCGGCGCGATCCCGATGCGCTCGTGTCACCCGGACACGGCGCATCTCGGATCGGCAGGAGGGCTCTGTGATTGGCCCTCCTGATCACATGGCGGCCGTGTCCAATCACAGCCGTCATGTGATGTAAGCAAACAGCCGGTTGCTAGGCAATCGGCTCTCCTCTCCTCACACGGAAGTCGTCGGATCGCTGCAGCCGGCTGGTGATCAGTGAGTATTAGCTGTTTTTTTTACAGCTTTTTACTCACTGATCACCAGTGTAGTGTCACTAACACAGTAAACACACATGTCCCCAAAACACACATGTCCCCAAATAATAAAAACACCTGTCCCCAAATAATAAAAACACATGTCCCCCACATATGTCCCAGTAAAATAACATGTGCCAATGATTATCTGCACACATATGTCCGTGATCACCTGCACACATCTGTACATGATCATTTGCGTACATATGGATTTTTTTAACTAAAAACATGTAGCAAAATAAATTTATGACAAAAATTTGATTTTATTGGATTTCTTTTAAAAAAGAAAGGAGAAAATATTGTTTTCGTTAATAAATACCACCAAACTAAAGCTCTATTTGTGCAAACAAAATGATAAAAATTTCATTTGGGTACATCATTGCATGACCGCGCAATTGTCATTGAAAGTGCGAGAGCGCTGAAAGATGAAAATTGGTCTGGGAAGGAAGGGGGCAAAAGTGCCCTGTATTGTAGTGGTTAAGCTTATGTTGACAGAGAAATATGTTACAAGAGGTTCATATAATTGGGAAAACTACTCCAAACAGCCACATAGGAAGTCATTTGTTGTAATGAAAATCATTGTACATACCGCTAGCACAACAACGCAGTCACCACAATTCCTGCAGGCGCACGCTGTCCCAGTTATGCATGTTATGGTCACCACTTGATATACAGCAGCACATGAAATCCCCGTACAAAACATATATTCAGTACAGACTTTATTAAACAGCAACTTTTGCTTTGAAATGGGAGAAAATAAAACCCACACAGAATGTGCCATAGTGTCTGTTTTTTTAAATACTACCACTGATACAAGGCTAGGACTGCAAATATCCTAAAGCAGGTTGTCTAGACATCATTCAATCACCAAAGTAAAGCCTATACGATTTTATTGTGAGAGACAATGGGTAATCAGAACAGTTATGGAAAGATTGGAGCTGACCTTCAGCAACCGCAAGCTTTCAGTCTGAAAATCTGGCTTGATGTATAGAAAGAAAATGACACTTAGAAGGTAAATCTGGGACATGCAGATCTCTTGTATGTTCCAGGGCTGTCCAGGGCAAAAGCATTCCTTTTCTTTGCTGAATTTAGATCAGAAAAGCCTCATATTCCTTTCAAAAACAGATCAAATAAATATGTCCAATTGTATCGCAAGCATTTTGGTGGAGAACAATGTTTCAAGCATTATAGCAATTTAAAACACATCCCTTTTCATATATAACATCAATTTCCCAATAGCACAGACATAATGGATACAAATAAGAAGTAACTTCTACAGTATGTCATAGTCTTGCAGCATTCATTTGGAGATTGGTTTTTATTTAGGCTATATTTTAGGGCTGCGGAAATTAACGATTAATTGTTCGATTAAACGTTAATTTCTTTGATCGATCAAAATAATTTTGATTGAGGAAGATCCGCGGAGTGAGTCTCGCCCATAGGAAAGGCCGCGGCTTCGGCCTAGCTACGGATCGGCGGCCATCTTGGTCCACCCGGCGGCAGCTTAGTAGTGGCGCGATGACGTCATCATCGCCCGCCTGCTTGTGCCGTCTACTCTGAGGACGGACGGGTCTGCCTGCTGTCTATTCCGGACAGAGCAGACAATTGTGAATATTAAGGTATGGGGGAGATGTAGACATTACAGTATGGGGGAGATGTGGGCATTACAGTATGGGGGAGATGTGGACATTACAGTATGGGGGGAGATGTGGACATTACAGTATGGGGAAGATTTGGAAATTACAGTATGGGGGAGATGTGGACATTACAGTATGGGGGAGATGGGAGATGTGAATGAATGAATGAATGATTTGTATAGCGCTGCAACTGCGAACTGAATCGCCGCGAGGCGCTTGATCCGACCTGCGTTGATTCCTTCTTAGAAGAGGTAGGTCTTGAGTTTTTTCCTGAAGGCCCGATGGTCTTTTTCCAAGCGGATGTTCGTAGGTAGAGCGTTCCATAGCCGTGGTCCTTGGACTGCAAATCTTCGTTCTCCCCTTGACTTGTACCGGGATTTGGGGACAAGGAGGAGGTTTTGGTCGTTAGATCGGAGGTTGCGATTGGGGGTGTAGTGTTGTATTTTTTCGCATAAGTATTGAGGAGCATCTCCTTGTGTGCATTTGTGGGTCAAGCAGAGGGTCTTGAATGTGATCCGATTCTTTACGGTTAGCCAATGGAGGGTCCTCAGGGATGGGGAGATGGATTCCCATGGTTTTTTTCCTGTGACTAGTCTTGCTGCCGTGTTTTGAACGACTTGTAGTCGTGCAATCTGGAATTTAGGTAGTCCTATGTAGAGGGAGTTTGCGTAGTCGAGTCGAGAGTTGATGATTGTTCCTACCACTACGGCTTTGTCCTTTTCTGGAATGAAGGGGATGAGTCTACGTAGCAGGCGTAGAAGGTGGTAGGATCCGCTGACTACTGATCCTATTTGTGCATTCATTGACATTTCTGAATCGAAGATGACACCAAGACTTTTGGCTTTTATGCTTAGGGGGATGGTCTGTCCAAGGATGGTGGGCGGAGTCCATGGTGTCGTAGATTTAGTTTTCCGGTTTGCATTTAGGAGAAGGAGTTCTGTTTTGGTTCCGTTAAGTTTGAGGGAGTTTGTGGACATCCAGTCGTCTATTGATGCGAGGCATTTTTCTAATTCCTGATATTGGTCTTTTTGTCCGGGGATCCGAAGGTAGAGTTGAGTATCATCTGCGTATGAGTGGAAGCATAGATCAGATTTGCTGATGATTTTTAGGAGTGGACGGATGTAAATGTTGAAGAGCACGGGTGACAAAGGTGATCCTTGAGGGACTCCATAGGAGACTGCACGGGATTCAGATGTGAAGGCTCCAAGTTTCACTGTCTGTGACCGATTTCCTAAGAAGGAAGTGAACCATGGTAAGTCTGAAACTGTGACTCCTGCTACTTCTTTGAGGCGGGTGAGTAAAGTGTTGTGATCCAGTGTGTCAAATGCTGCACTAAGGTCCAGGAGTACCAGGAGACATGATTCTCCATCATCTGCTGCTTCCAAGGCATCATCCCATATTTTGAGGAGAGCTGTTTCTGTGCCATGGCCCGGGCGGAAGCCTGATTGCAGAGGGTCCAGGAGATTGTGTGTGTCCAGATGGAGTTGTAGCTGTTGTACCACTACTTTCTCCATAATCTTGGAGATGGTGTTCAAGCTAGTTATCGGTCTTCGGTGGTTGGGGTTTCTTGGATCCAAGTTGGGTTTCTTTAGGAGGGGTTTGACTATGCCTTGCTTGAGGGAGTTCGGAACAATTCCTTCTTTGAATGACTGATTTATGAGTAGTGTTATAGTAGGTGCCAAGATGTCAGAGCATTCTTTCAGAAGTTTTGTGGGGATGATATCGTTGGGTGAAGTGCTGTCCTGGAGGCTTCTGATGATGTTTCTTGTGGTCTCTATGGCGATCGGGGTCAGCGAAAAATTCGGTGGTTGTGCGATGTTTGAATCGGCTTCCTCTTTTTGGATGCAGTTGATTGTATTTTTCTGTTGGATATTTTCCCGAATGCTGTCGATTTTGTCGATAAAAAAATCCGATAACTCATTGCAAAATTCTTGAGTTTCGTTGGTAGGGGGCTCTAGGCAGGTAGGGTTCATAGTCTGGGCGACTAGTTTGAATAGTTCACGAGGGCGGTTTAGGGCTTTTGTGATGGTGTTTGAGAAGTGTTCTTTTTTTGCTTTGAAGATAGCTTTGTGATATTTCATTGTGAGAGTATTGTAGTTTGTGTGGTTTTCTTTAGAACAGTTTCTTCTCCAGGCTCTTTCAGCTCTTCTGCGTTCCTGCTTCAGTAGAGTAAGAGTTCCATTAAACCATCCAGAGTTTTTATTGCGGATGAGCGTTCTGCGTTTCGGAGCGATTGCGTCTGCTGTTTGTAGTAACGCTTTGTTTAAGGAGTTGAGTGTTTTTTCCGTCGAGTGGTTTAAATTTAAAGTTGTTATTTTGTTGGATAGTGTAGTTTTGAAGAGTTCCGAGTGTAGCTTCTTCTGAGATCTGGTCCAGTATGTCGTTGTTGAGTGGTTCGATTTCTGGAAGGTGTTGTTGGTGGTGATTTCGAATTTGATGGCGTGATGGTCAGTCCATGGTAGCGGCGAGTTGTTGAGTATGTTGATGATGATATTTTGTTTGAAGATGAGGTCCAGAGTGTGGACATTACAGTATGGGGGAGATGGGAGATGTGGACAGTACAGTATGGGGGAGATGTTGACAGTACAGTATGGGGGAGATGTTGACAGTACAGTATGGGGGAGATGTGGACATTACAGTATGGGGGAGATGTGGACAGTACAGTATGGGGGAGATGTGGACATTATGGTATGGGGGAGATGTGGACAGTACAGTATGGGGGAGATGTGGACATTATGGTATGGGGGAGATGTGGACATTACAGTATGGGGGAGATGTGGACATTATGGTATGGGGGAGATGTGGACATTACAGTATGGGGGAGATGTGGACATTACAGTATGGGGGAGATGTGGACATTACAGTATGGGGGAGATGTTGACAGTACAGTATGGGGGAGATGTGGACATTACAGTATGGGGGAGATGTGGACACTACGGTATGGGGGAGATGTGGACAGTACGGTATGGGGGAGATGTGGACATTACAGTATGGGGGAGATGTGGACATTACAGTATGGGGGAGATGTGGACAGTACAGTATGGGGGAGATGTGGACAGTACGGTATGGGGGAGATGTGGACAGTACGGTATGGGGGAGATGTGGACATTACGGTATGGGGGAGATGTGGACATTACGGTATGGGGGAGATGTGGACATTACGGTATGGGGGAGATGTGGACAGTACAGTATGGGGGACATGTGGACAGTACGGTATGGGGGACATGTGGACAGTACGGTATGGGGGAGATGTGGACATTACGGTATGGGGGAGATGTGGACATTACAGTATGGGGGAGATGTGGACAGTACAGTATGGGGGGAGATGTGGACAGTACAGTATGGGGGGAGATGTGGACAGTACAGTATGGGGGGAGATGTGGACAGTACAGTATGGGGGGAGATGTGGACAGTACAGTATGGGGGGAGATGTGGACATTACAGTATGGGGGAGATGTGGACAGTACAGTATGGGGGCAGATGTGGATATTACAGTATGGGGGAGATGTGGACATTGCAGTATGGGGGAGATGTGGACATTACAGTATGGGGGCATATGTAGATATTACAGTATGGGGGCATATGTAGATATTACAGTATGGGGGCATATGTAGATATTACAGTATGGGGGCAGATGTAGATATTACAGTATGGGGGCAGATGTGGACATTACAGTACAAAAATTGTCATTTGCCATGTAGTCGCCCACCCCATCAATTGGTTCAGATCTTTTTGCAAGGTTTCCACATCCTTTGGAGAAGTTATTGCCCTGCTTAGCTTAGTATAGTCTGCAAATACAGAGATTGAGCTGTTCATCTCATCCTCCAGGTCGTTTATGAATAAATTAAATAGGATTGGTCCCAGGACTGACTTCCAAACTCTGTGTCAAGCCTGGGGAAACCTACTGAAAAGCTGAAAACATTCCACCCTGAGCACTCCTGCTAATCCCGAAGGTAATCAGCCATTAACTACATACACGCCTTTCTGAGCTCTGTGGTAGCATATGATTCAGCAAGCTGTCAGTTTCTAACCAGAAACAGTACACACGATCGAAATTCTCGTCAGAAAAAACTGACGGTTTTTCCGACGGAATTCCGCTCAAGCTGTGTTGCCTACACACGATCACACCAAATTCCGACGGTTAATAACACAGCGGCATAACACACGTTCGACAGCACTATAAAAGGGAAGTTTAATGCGTCCGAGCATGCGTCGAATTGTTTCCGAGCATGCGTCGGAATTTTGCGTGTCGGAATTGCCTACACACGATCGGAAAATCCGATAGAAAGGTTTTCCGTCGGAAAAATTGAGAACAGGTTCTCAATTCAAAGTCCGTCGGAAATTCCGACAAAAAAAGACTGTTGACCATACACACGGTCGGAAAATCCGATGAAAAGCTCCCATCGGACTGTTTCCATCGGAAATTCCGACCGTGTGTACGCCGCATTAGTCCCATTTCAAACACTACAGCGCCGCTAAAACAGCGCTACGTTTTTGGCGTGCTTTACCGGCGCTTTTCAGTTTTCAGGTGCTTTTTAGCTCAGGCTATTTCTAGCTCTAAAAGGCCTGAAAATTGCCTCAGTGTGAAAGGGGGTCTAAGGCTGGATTCATACCTAAGCATTTTTTGTGCTTTTTGCATTTTGCAGATTTGCACTACAGTCCATTTAACATGGTTTCCTATGGAACACGTTCTGTAGTGCAAAATGCAAAAAGCCCTAAAAATGCATAGGTGTGAATCAGTCCTTATACTGGGGTTGATTTACTAAAACTGGAGAGTGCAAAATCTGGTGCAGCTGTGCATGGTAGCCAATCAGCTTTCAATTTCAGCTTGATCAATTAAGCTTTGACAAAAAAACCTAGAGCCTAGATTCACACTGATGCGGGTGTGAAATTCTGCAAGTTCAGCTGAACTCACACGATTTCAAACCCGCATGTCAGTCCAACTTCGGGAGTGATTTCAGAGACATCTGTGTGGGTTCCTGCACAGATGTCTATTGAAATCACCCCCAAAGTCGCCAAAAGTAGTGCGGGAACTGTGAATCGATGCCAAAAGTAGTGCGGGAACTGTGAATCGATGCCAAAAGTAGTCCGGGAACTGTGAATCGATGCCAAAAGTAGTCCGGGAACTGTGAATCAATGCAGCTCCGCAAAGTCAGCGTCGCACCGTTTTGGACGGAGCCATGGTCGACAATAGCCAGAAATTTGACATGTGATCTGACATGTCAGATTTTGCACGCTCCAGTTTTAGTAAATTAGCCCCGCTGTTTCTCTTCTTTTGCATTTATCTCACACAGGTAAGCACAGTTCTACTTATATAGTTATAGTGAATATATGTCACAGAATTCAAGGAAGTAAATGTGTGAGAATCTTTACAAAGAAAGTTTTCTGACTTCAAGATCATACAGAATAATAGGAGTAGGCTAGAAATCATTGAATTACAATGTGACAGTGAATCTATACTTTTACAATTTGACCATAGATACACTTTATTGTTGTCAGATGGTGACTGCACTTACAATCAATCATTTGTATTAACATTTGGTTTTAGCTTAAAGTGTACCTTCAGTCGTTTTTTTCATCTTTCCATCTATTAAATCTTCTGCCCTTATTGTTTTAACTTTGGATAATAAAACATTTATTTTTCTGACAGTAAATACCTTATAAAGCCCACTTCCTGTTTCTTTTCTGGTCATTAGCCAAGGCTTATGACATCATGCACAGCTCTCTCACTCACTCACTCTCGTGCGAGTTTGCCAGGAAGGGAGAGGGGATGAGTCATAAGAGGGCCAATGAGAGCTGCAGAGCAGAAGGCGTGCCTTTGTGTATATCCAGGAAGTGAAAAGGCAGCAGCTTCAGCTGCCCACAGTTAAAATGGATGCAGCCAGACTCAGTGGAGGGAGATGTCTGCAGCATATTTGGCAAGTACAGAATCACAGTATATATAAAATAATATGCAAAGTGGTTGGAGAGAAGGTTCAGAATAGCAAAGATGTTTTTATTACAAATTATGTGGGCAGACTGCAGTTCCTTTTTAAGATTTAGTGGACATATTGTAGCCTTATTAAATAGAGCTTTATATTGCAACTTCACTTCGAAAATTCCAAAGGAAAACCAAACACAAACAGTGACCAGACGGAAGGTAAAGTGCTGCGAGGACAAGAATTCCAAGCATTCAATTGCCCAGAACTGCTTACACTAATCCCTGTCCCTCTGTTCTGTTCTGTATTTACAGAGAGCAGACTAATAAATTCAACCCCTGAGAACAGGAACCAATTAAGCTAATGTAAAAGTGCTAAGAATAATTGGCGCAGGATACTGGAAAGCTGCCATGATACAGTTTGGAGCAAACAAGAACAGCCAAGTGAAAAATGCTGCAGGCAACCATTTACCACGAGGGGCGCACTTTGGTTACGCATCGTCACGACAGTAAAGATCAGCTGGGGAATCGTTGTATGTAAGTGTGTCTGTGTGTGTATGTTGCACCTGTTTAGATATTAACCATTTCACAGCAAAGAAAGACCAAAGAAGATCTCAATTCCAATCAATGTGATTCTTGATGAACACAGAATAGATTTCAATTATAATTGTAATCACGTAGTTAACTTGTGAACATTCTGCCAGGAAGTGCATAATGTATCCTATCTGCTGCTAGGAAAAAAAATGCTTCTTAATCACGGATAACTAAAATCTGACTAATGCATAACAAATAATGAGCCAGCCCTGGTGCACACCTGATCTTTTTTTTTTTTTACATGAACCTGTCATGCCAGATTTAGAAGACCCGCCATACTGGACTTCTTGTGGAGCTTGATTAAGGCCACTTTCACACGGAAGCGCTTCTAAACTGCCAGTAAAAACACTGAGCTTTTGAAGAGCTTTTCAGGCGCTTTTGAAGAGCTTTCCATTCATTTCAATTGGGAGTTTTTCACAGCCCTGCCAGCACACTGCCCCAGTGTGAAAGCGTACATTGATTTTAATGGAAATAAGTTTTCGTGAGCTTTTTAGGCGCTGTTTTTAGCGTGAAAGCGCCTGAAAAGCGCCTCAGTGTGAAAGTGGTCTTATGCTGAGTCTCCTACTTTACTAGAAGAAGGGCGTTTCAGGTTGGGAGTTCTAGTTTTGAGACCACTTTCACACTGAGGCGCTTTTCAGGCGCTTTCACGCTAAAAACAGCGCCTAAAAAGCTCACGGAAACGTATTTCCAATAGGCCCCTTTCACACTGGGGCGTTTTTCAGGCGCTTTAGCGTTAAAAAAAGCGCCTGTAAAGCGCTTGAAAGAAGCTTCATCTGCAATCCCAATGTGAAAGCCCAAGTGCTTTAAGAGCCCTTTCACACTGCCAGCACCCGAAAAACGCTCGTAAAGCGCAGCTTAAACTAGCACAAAGCGCTGCTGCCAAAAGCGCTTTTCGGGCATTTTTCAGGCGCTTTTCGGGCGTTTTGCAGGTGCTTCCAATTGATTTCAATGGGAAGGGGCGCTTTAGGAGCGGTGTATTCACCGCTCCAAAAGCGCTGCAAAGAAGCTGCTTGCAGGACTTTTTTTGACGCCCTGCCAGCGCAGCGCCTCAGTGTGAAAGCACTCGGGCTTTCACATTGGGATTGCAGTTGCGGCTTCTTTCAGGCGCTTTACAGGCGCTTTACAGGCGCTTTTTTGTAAGCTAAAACGCCCCAGTGTGAAAGGGATCTCAGTGTGAAAGCACTCAGGCTTTCACATTGAGATTGTAGATGAGGCTTCTTTCAGGCGCTTTACAGGCGCTTTTTTTAACGCTAAAGCGCCTGAAAAACGCCTAAAAAACGCCCCAGTATGAAAGGGGTCTTAAAATCAATGAACGCTTTCACACTGGGGCAGTTTGCTGGCAGGGCTGTGAAAAACTCCCCTCCCCATTGAAATGAATGGAAAGCTCTTCAAAAGCGCCTGAAAAGCTCTTCAAAAGCGCTCAGTGTTTTTACTGGCAGTTTAGAAGCGCTTTAGTGTGAAAGTGGCCTATTCTTGTTTTAGGTCAATAACCAGTGAAGCTTATGGACCAGGATAACAGCTGGTGAGCTTCTAACATGTAATCACAGCACTGTTTATCAAGACTCTTTCACGTTTAAAAAAAAAACAAAAAGGAAATATATAAAATGAAATAGTCCATAGCAAATAGAATTCATTAAAAATTGTTACCTGTGATGGCTAACTGCAATATCAACATCATTGTTGTTTTCCTGATTAACCACCTGCCGTCCGCGCTATAGCCGAAAGACGGCTACAGCACGGACTTAATTTGCCGGGTGGGCGACCCTGGACGTCCTCCCGTGCTTGAGCAGCCTGCGCGCCCCCTGCATGGAGCGCTTGGCTCGCTCTGTGATCAGCGAGTCTATGAGACTCGCCTGATCACAGATCTTAGTAAGGGATCGGTCCCGACCCCTTACCACGTGATCAGCTGTCAGCCAATGACAGCTGATCATGTGATGTAAACAGAGCCGGTAATCTGCAATTTTTCCTCCTCGCGCTGACAGCGTGAGGAGGGAAAAAAAAGCTGATCACCGGCGGCTGCGAGAGGGACATCAGTCCCGATCGTAGTGGTACCTACCGGTGCCACCTACCAGTGCCCACCAGGGCCACCTACCAGTGCCCACAGTACCACCCATCAGTGCCCTCAGTGCCACCCATCAGTGCCCTCAGTCCCACCTATCAGTGCCCACAGTGCTGCCTAAAAATTAATCAGTGAGTCGTTACCAGTCCTGCCTATCAATACCACCTACCAGTGCCACCTACCAGTGCCCTCAGTGCCACCTACCAGTGCCCATCAGTGCCATCCATCAGGGCAATCAGTGCCACCCATCAGGGCAATCAGTGCCACCCATCAGGGCAATCAGTGCCACCCATCAGGGCCCATCAGTGCTGTCTTATCAGGGCCTATCAGTGTCACCTTATCTGTGCCCATCAGTGTCACCTTATCTGTGCCCATCAGTGTCGCCTTATCTGTGCCCATCAGTGTCGCCTTATCTGTGCCCATCAGTGTCGCCTTATCTGTGCCCATCAGTGTCGCCTTATCTGTGCCCATCAGTGTCGCCTTATCTGTGCCCATCAGTGTCGCCTTATCTGTGCCCATCAGTGCAGCCCATCAGCGCAGCCTCATCAGCGAATATCAATGAAGGAGAAAAATTACCTGTTTGCAAAATTTTATAACAAACTATAAAACGTTTTATTTTTTTTCAAAAATGTCTGTCTTTTTTTGTTTGTTTAGCAAAAAAAAAAACCAAATGGTGATTAAATACCACCAAAAGAAATCTCCATTTGTGTGAAAAAATTATAAAAATTTCATTTGAGTACAGTGTAGCATGGCCACGCAATTGTCATTCAAAGTGTGAGAGCGCTGAAGTGCACAGTAAGTAAGAGGTTAAGACCCAGAATAAATTTTCAGAGCTTAACCACTTAAGAACCAGCAGCCACAGCTATACTGCGGCAATGTGGCTCGATCCTGCAAATCCCCGTAGGGGTACATCAGCTCATACGCAGCGATTTGTGGGCGTGCGCACTCCCATTGGCCAGCGGGGCGAGCCAATCAGTGGATCCGGCAGACTCTATGTCTGCTGGCCACCCGCGATTGTCCCCGCAGTGACAGATCTGTGTGTTTCCCCAGGCAGTCCATCCCCCATACAGTTAGAACACACATTGAGGGGACACATTTAACCCCTTAATCACCCATGATGCTAACCCCTCCCCTGCCAGTGTTATTAGTACAATAACAGTGTATATTTTTAGCACTGATTACTAGGGGTGCAACGGATCATCACCGATCCGTGATCCAAACGGGTCAACCTGTTCGAATCGGCACACCGCGCGATCCGTGGAGCGCTCCGCTGCCTCGGCCTTAGGAAAGGCCGCGGCTTCGGCCTAGCTCCGGAGCAGCGGCCACCTTGGTACACCCGGAGGCCGTTTACCATGTGATCGCTCCGTCAAATGACAGAGCGCTCACTTGTAAACAAACCGGAGTCATGTCATGACGCCGGTTCCACTCTCGCCTCTGTGTACTGATCTGTACAGCGGAGGGGAGAGATCGGATGGCAGCAGCGCTGTGGGCTGGATCTGTAGTGCTCACAGCGCTGCTCTGTGACCATTGTAGTCACATTCATGGATCCATCCATGCTCAGCCATCCCTCCATACTCTGCCAATACCCTGCCATACTCTGCCATACCCTGCCATACTCTGCAATACCCTGCCATACTCTGCAATACCCTGCCATACTCTGCAATACCCTGCCATACTCTGCAATACCCTGCCATACTCTGCAATACCCTGCCATACCCTGCGATACCCAGCCATACCCTGCGATACCCAGCCATACTCTGCAATACCCAGCCATACTCTGCGATACCCAGCCATACTCTGCGATACCCAGCCATACCCAGCCATACTCTGCGATACTCGGTAATATCCAGGGGTAATGAGGTACTTTGACGCAGTAGTGGGCTTAAACACTATATGGCCATATAGTGTCACTAAATCCCCATATTTTTTGTTTATTCCCCCGAATATGTTGAGGAGATTTTAAATAGCCTTGCAGGATTTAAACATTTTTGTATGTGTGCGCTGTAATCTTTTTAGTGGTCATGTGCATACATTCCCCACACATATGTATAATTAGGGGAAGTACTAAACACAACTTTTGAAGTCTGTGAACATTTGTGGGTAAATAGAGAAGCACAATTTGTGTCTCAAGGCTCTCTGCAGCTTTGTTAATATGATCTGCAAATATAAAGAATCCTGTTTTAAGGGTGATAACTGATAAAAATTGATTTCCTATGAGAATTTGTTCTCTAGTCTTTATAATTATTGTGTGTTTTTGTCCCTGTAGAGAAGCCCTTCTGAATGAAATGATCATAAAAAAAAAAAATCTAAACACAGAAATTACTGTCAAACATGCTTGACTGGCGCTGATGGAGTTGGAAGAATATAACAGGACAGTCGTGTACGCTCTGCACTGAAATGGTGCCTCCGCTGCACTGGGACGCATTCTGACTTTCATTTGTGTTGAAACGCTGCAGCAAATTAGCAACCAGCCTGCCCAAGCTTTTTCAAATGAAAAATACAACAATACCAATCTCTCCACTTTAATTAAAGAGGGAGCATTATCAGAGCTTAGACACCTCAAGCAGAAACATTAAGAAGATACAGCCACTGAATGAACATCTGCTCCTGTTTTCTGATCGTGGTTAGTTTAATTTAGTCCATTCTTCACAATCTGACAAAGTCAATCTTTCACAGTTTGTTATATTCCCATTTAAATAAAAAAAGGCAAATTAAAATGCACTCTAAAAATTCCCTGGCTTCTTGCATTCTGACTATTGTCATCTCCGCTCTTAATTAACCGGTTTCTTTACCTGTTGCAAAGTAATTCAGCTGCCATAATGCCTATGTGTGCTTATTTAAAGGAAGATAGTGGTCAGATATGCTCAGAAGCAAGTCATTTTTAACCGCTTGCCGACCGCCGTACACATATATGTTGGCAGTAGACATGTGCAATTCGTTTCGTTTTTCGTTTTTTTTCGTTATATTCGTTCATTCGTTATCGTACGAATGAACGAACGATTCGCTAAAAATTTTAACGAATAACGAATCGAACGAATACGAAAACAACGAAAATCCGAAATAACCAAATTAGAAACTACGAAAGAAGAAAATCCGAAAAACGAAAACAGGAACAACGAAAATCAAAGTGAACGAAAAAATTTGTACATTCGTAACTTTTTTTTTTGTTGAATTGGTCATTTTCCATGTCCCTTACAATGGCGCTGCTTAACGTGCCTCGAATGGATTGAACGAAAAAATTCGTACATTCGTAACTTTTTTTTTTGTTTTTCGATTCGTAATTTCCCGTGTCTCTTACAACGGCGCTGCCTAACGTGCTTCGAATGGATTGAACGAAAAAATTCGTACATTCGTAACTTTTTTTTTCGATTCGTAATTTTCCGTGTCTCTTAAAATGTAATAATAGCATACACATTACATAAAATTATGAGTTATTCTCCGATTACGAATCTACGAAAACAATGTTACGAAAGTACGAATAAATCAGTCTAACGAAAGTACTAATGTAACTAAATCTACGAAAATACGAATGTGTCCGAATTTCGAATAATAGAAAATTAAACTAACAGAAAAACGAATCAACGAAAAAATAACTCTTACGAAAATACGAATCGTTACGAATACGAACACCGACGACTTACGAATTTACGAATCGTTGCAAATCAACGGAAACGAAAAAAACAAAACGAAAATAAACAATTTTTTTGTTGTGCACATGTCTGGTTGGCAGAATGGCACAGGCAGGCAAATGGCCGTACAGGTACATCCCTTTAAATTTGCCAGGGGTCCCGTGACTCGATGTTCTCCGGTGGCCCGCGATTGCGGTGTGTAGAGGCAAAACGGGGAAGTGTCTACGTAAACAAGGCATTTCCCCATTCTGCCTTGTGTCATGACAGGGATCTAATGCTCCCTGGGATCGGGAGCAGTGATCGCTGTCATGTCCTAGGTAGCCCCCCCCACAGTTAGAATCACTCCCTAGGACACACGTAACCCCTGCATCGCCCCCTAGTGGTTAACCCCTTCCGTGCCAGTGCCATTTACACAGTAATCAGTGCATTTTTATAGCACTGATCGCTGTATAAATGACAATGGTCCCAAAATAGTGTCAAACGTGTCCGATGTAATCCGCCATAATGCTGCAGTCATGATAAAAAAAAAAAAACGCGGATCGCCATTAATAATAAAAAAAAATGTATAATAAAAATACCATAAAACTATCCCCTATTTTGTAGACGCTATAACTTTTGCGCAAACCAATCAATATACGCTTATTGCGATTTTTTTAACAAAAATATGTAGAAGAATACATATCGGCCTAAACAGAGGAAAAAAAATATATTTTTTTATCTATTTTTAGGGGATATTTATTATAGCAAAAAGTAAAAAATATTGTTTTTTTTTCAAAATTGTCTCTCGTTTTTTTATTTATAGCTCAAAAATTAAAAGCCGCAGGGGTGATCAAATACCACCAAAAGAAAGCTCTATTTGTAAGAAAAAAAGGACGTATATTTAGTTTGGGTACAACGCCGCACGCAATTGTCAGTTTAAACAATGCAGAGCCGAATCGCAAAAAGGGCTCTGGTCAGGAAGGGGGTAAAATCTTCTGGGGCTGAAGTGGTTAAGTAGTACTGTATGTACACTATATTACCAAAAGTATTGGGACGCCTGCCTTTACACGCATATGAACTTTTATAGCATCCCAGTCTTAGTCTGTAGGATTCAATTTTGAGATGGCCAACCCTTTGCCGCTATAGCAGCTTCAACTATTATGGGAAGGCTGTCCACAAGGTTTAGGAGTGTGTCTATGGGAATTTTTTACCATTCTTCTAAAGTGCATTTGTGAGGTCAGGCGCTGATGCGGACGAGAAGGTCTGGCTCGCAGTCTCTGCTCTAATTCATCCCAAAGGTGTTCTATCGGGTTGAGGTAAGGACTCTGTGCAGGCCAGTCAAGTTCCTCCACCCCAAACGTGCTCATCTATGTCTTTATGGACATTGCTTTGTGCACTGGTCCAAATTATTTGGTGGAGGGGGGGATTATGCTGTGGGGTTGCTTTTCAGGGGTTAGGCCTGGCCCCTTAGTTCCAGTGAAGGGAACTCTTAAGGCATCAGCATACCAAGATATTTTGAACAATTTCATGCACCCAACTGTGTGGGAACAGTTTGGGGATCCCCTTCCTGTTCTAACATGACTGTGCACCAGTGCAAACTAAAACTTAAAGTGATTGTATAGTCTTTTTTTTTTACTTTTACCTACAGGTAAGCCTATAATAAGGCTTACCTGTAGGTACAATTAATATCTCCTAAACCTGTACGGTTTAGGAGATATTTACTTTTCATGCAGCCGCTGTTAAGGCCTGGCTGAAGGTCCGGCAGAACTGCCAGATCTTGCTGGGAAAAAGACGTGACGTGACGTGTCGCGGCTTTGGCCACTCACAGCCCAGAGCCACGATTCCCTGGAAGACATGCCGAGGCAACATGTTAGCTCCCTCGGCGTGGTTCGGGTGAGATATCAAGGAGACAACTCGTTCTAAGGTGAGTATTTCATAATGAGCTAGTATGCGCTGCATACTAGCTCATTATGCCTTTGCCTTGCAGGTTTTTTTGTTTTAACACAGTAAAACTGCAGTATAACACATGTTAGATCTTGGGTTCGAATACACAAAATATAAGGCTGCAATTACACCTCTACATTTAGTGAAGCTCCAGTCTGGTACATTTTAGAGATGTTTTATATGCATTACCATGCTCGATATTGAGTATCCATTTGATGAAAGAAACATCATAGGTGCAGTAATCAAGATCAAGTAGTGCACTGAAACAGAGAACTGGAAATGTTACCTAATGTGTCCTCTTCATACATACTCTGAAGACAGCCATTATACTCTACAGTCATTGGATGTGTGATATGTAAGAGTAGAAGCTCCAACATTTGCTAGCTCTGTGCAGTCTGCAACATTTAGAACTTTCATCTTTGAGATGCTTTGAGAGAGGAGCTGGGTGGCTCCAAAATGTGCTAGCCACGCCACCTTCCTGTTCCTGGCACGGACATTACTTCCAGCCAGTGGGACCTGGCATTCCACAGCTCACTGGCTACACTGGTTTCCTGCATCCGGATCTCCACAGCAGCTCCTTGTTTCTGCTCAAGCAGTGATGTCCTACAATGTCTTGCCTGGATCCAACGGCAACATGGCACCCATGAGTGATATGTGCATATATGCACATATATCAATAGATATAACTTCGAGGTGAGTTGCCACTTACATGCTTTTAATAAAACTGTAATTCTAATGCTACACCCAGATCTGTGCCCTCTTGTTCTTGTGTTGTTGTAGAGATCACTACAGTCTCCGAGGAGCAGCTGTCAGCACATGGTCTACTTTCAAGGAACTGTTTGGGACTTTTTCATGCTACTCCTACCCATGAACATTTAGTTGCTAACTTTATCCATCCACATGCGCCATCTGCTGTATATATGTTTACTATGATTTTTTTGACCTATCTGATGTTATTTATATTGAGTCACTGTCTTCCAGGCTACTGAGACTGTAAGTTAAGCTATCTCACCACAACTAGATCATTATAGAGATCACACTGTCAGTGCTTAGATTGCAGAAGCAGCTCCGTCAAAAATCATTTAGTTGCAGGGAAAAAAAAAGTAATCATAGCTCTGAAGATACTGTGAGATGTGATATAGACTCTGGATATACAGCATGCTAGAACAGTGAAGCGATTGTCATACAAGCCTCTACATGTCTTCACCCTAATCAAAGCAGCCTATAGCCTACAAGAAAGCAACAAACTAGGGCTGTTACTGATTCAAATTTTCATGTTCGATTAATCGTTTTTTTTTAATCGATTAATCAACTAATTTCGATTAATTATAACGCACATACAGATCCAACTACTTTTAGCTCATCTCCTTGCATTGCAACTCTGCATTAGTCAGTGGTAAATGTGGTATACACTATATACAATCACCCGACACTAGTTAGTTTCCACAATCCATGACTTAACTTCACAGTTCACACTAATACCTTTTAAATTCAAATGGTAGGACTGACGTAAGTAATTTTTTTTCCACAGTAGCGTGACAATCCCTCCACCTCCGGTCTAACTAATCACTCTCACCTTATGGCATGGACCCCTGTGCAAACAGGTGGTCAAGCAAGCGGGTATCAAAAGGGTTAACATGGACCATAAACTTCTCTCACGTCTCCTTAGATCTCAGCAAGGACGCCAGGTCATGGGTAGAAAGAAAAGATCTAATGCTCACCGCTTAAGTATAAGATTTTAATTTTTGTGTTTCAAACACAAACTACTCACATAAATATGATAAAAACACAGCATGTAAAGCCGACAATCGTGTTAGTTCCGTAGGGCAGCAGCGGGTGACGTCATGTGTAGCTCCTCCCCCATACACTGTACTTTCAATCAGAACTTCAACGTCACCGGACTCCTCCCCCTTTCCCTTCGTTAGCAGACAGAGGCACTTGGGGAAGGGGGGAGGGTGACGTCACTAAGTCTTTTGTACAAAGTACAAACACGCATGCTCAGAACCAATGCAAAAGATCAGACAACAATATAGAAGTTGACCAAAGGTGGCGCTGGAGTATCCGAACGTCCTCTTTTGAAGTGTCGTTGAAACGTCACTACGTTTGTGTTTGTTGCCTAAAAAGTCAGATAGTGTGTATGCAATCTAAACTTGGGGCCAACGCCCTTTGTACAAAAATCCACAGGAAAGTTGGTACAAGGTCCGATCGTGTGTATGAGGCTTAACATTCATCTGTTATGATCTGCACAAGTTTTAGACTAAATCTTTCTACAATCTCCAAGATGTCATTTGCATTGTCTGCCAAGCTACTGAGGATGTAAATTCCTTTTTCTCACCTCAATATTGGAATATCTTCTGGAAACAGATGCTGGGTGAACCTGCTATTGAGGTCCATTGCCATAATAGCTGAGAAAGGTATGGAAAAGGCTACTGGTGGTTGCTGATTAGGCCAGGCTGAGGGCTTCCTGGGCATTGCTGCTCAGGGAAGGATGCATTGCAAAATAATGCCTCATTGAGTCTAAGAGACCAAACTATCCTGCGCAGGAATGGGTTAAACAGTGCATGTTCTCCCCCACCACATGACTGCACACATGGAGGACAGGCACCCCAGCACTTGACTAGGCTCCTACACAACACAGTTACACCAGCCTTTTGTGTTAGCTTTGTATGGATGTATAGTAGGAAGACAAGACATCGACAATTGTGCATCCTGCTGTATTGATCTATGTCAAGATTCTCTGTGAGTGAATTACAATGCTTGTACCAATTGTTTTTCTATTATGTCCTGCATTTTGTACTATCTGTTTTTTTAGGCAATACAATTATACAACAAAAAACCTCTGGTACTATTAATAAACACTGTGGTGTGCTCTATGAATATGCCTTGTACTTTGCATGCTTCAGGACTCTAAATCTGTTGACTGAGAGAAAAAAATTACATTGAGCGAAGGAAGAATGAACTTTTTAAGGTTATATGACCATCCCAGCCTCCTATCCTTGAGTTTTCTCTGCAGCACACTGTCCTGTGTAGCCCCGGGCCCTTTGGTGCCCTGGCAATGCCAATGTTACCTGATACTTATATAATTAGTTGCATTATTTCTAAAAAGGTTTGCACACACTATACTAAAAAAGCTGTATGGGGAAACATATGAAACCGGCACCCCTGGTTTGGGTCACTGTGGAAGTAGTTCTGAATTTGAGCAATGTGTACATAACCTTAAACTGAAACTGTTAGAGCCGGTTCTCACTGGGGAAGCACGACTTGCAGCGTGACTGCCTCAGGCGACCTGCACGCGACTTCATCGGCGGCTTGCAAAATGACTTCTGTATAGAAGTTAATGCAAGTCGCCTGAAGTCACCCCAAAAGTAGTACAGGAACCTTTTTCTAAGTCGGAGCGACTTGAGTCGCTCCTATTAGAACGGTTCCATAGTACAGAACGGGACGTGACTTGTCAGGCGTCTAAGTCGCCTGACAAGTCACCCCTGTGTGAACCGGCTCTTAGGAATGGGTGTTTGAACCTGATTCTCCATTGTTAAGCTTTTAGAAAAGTGCAGGCCCACCTTTCAGGGATAAGCGTGTGTATTATTTTTTTTATTAATATTTAATAATACTTACAGCACCGTTGTTCTATTCTTTTTGTTTTTCTGTCTGTTGTAACCAATTAGCTGATTTTAAAGATTGAATGCCTTACAGTCTAACACATGCACTCAGCCAGAGAGAAAATACAAGTAAATAATAAAAAGGTAAATCTGAAATAATAATAATTCAAGAGTGAAGATTAAGATTATTACAGATGTCATTCCTGTCTGGTTCTCCCCTATTTCTACTTGTGTAGCCCACATGTGTCAACATTGAAGGTGGGCCCTGAAACCCAACTGGCTCCAGTGTTCTGCTTTCAGCATAGTGACCAAGCTGCCACCGACAGCTTCTGGTCACTGCTTACGATGAGGAGCCTGCAGGTGGTGCTCCCAATCATGTGGCTGCTGCAACAACCAATCAGATCTGCACTTTAACCTAAAGTTCAAGTCTTCAGAGTTTTCAAAGGACTATATCTTCAATGCAAATAACTCTTAACTCTTTTTTTTTTTTTTTCTGCTAGGCAGTTTTTTTAAGAAAGACATTTAAATTATATTCAAAGCACATATCCATAGATAATGGAGCTTGGAAATTTTCAGCTCAATTCAGACAAACCACAAAGGCAGAGAATGTGGCCACAACTGCATTGATTACTAGAAAGTACTGGCGACTTTCCCAAAGCCATTAGCCAACTGCCTACTTTTCGTAACTCTAAAATATGATCCAATAAGAGAAAACTTCTCATACTTACTAAATCCAGCCCATTTCAAAATGTTAATTATATATAATTAGCAATCTGTGAATTCAACGTTATATTGATACAAATGTTTTTCTATTTTTACATACACGGCTGGTAATGTGCTGTGTGTCCTTGTGTCCTTTCTGAAGAAAATAAAATGCTGACCAAATTTTCCTAAAATATATACTGTATTATATATATATATATATATATATATATATATATATATATATATATATATATATATACACACAGTTTGTCACAAAAGTGAGTACACCTTCACATTTTGGTAAATATTTTATTATACCTTTTCACACTGAAGAAATTACACTCTGCTACAATGTAAAGTAGTGAGTGTACAGCTTGTATAACAGTGTAAATGTGTTGTCCCCTCAAAATAACTCAACACACAGCCATTATTGTCTAAACCGCTGGCAACAGAAGTGAGTACACCCCTAAGTAAAAATGTCCAAATTGGGCCCAACTGGCCATTTTCCCTCCCTGGTGTCATGTGACTCGTTGGTGTTACAAGGTCTCAGGGATGAATGGGGAGCAGTTATGTTAACTTTGGTGTTATCGCTCTCACTCTCTCATACTGGTCACTGGAAGTTCAATATGGCACCTCATAGCAAAGAACTCTCTGAGGGTCTGAAAAAAAGAATTACAATAAAAACATTTAAATGCATACAATGCCTTTAAGACAGTGGCATGGACAGTGCAGTAGTGGGTATTATTTTGACACTAGGCAAATTTGTAGGCAGGCCAGACTTTCCCGCTGTAATGGGTGGAATGTAGAGACACATTTTCAGTTATTCATAGTTTATTGTATAATTAAAGACAGTAGGTATGTGAACATTTTGGGTGCCACAATCTGTAATGTCATTACAGGAATCCAACAGTGCATTCCTATTTGTGTGTGGCTCTCAGTGCGGAACTGCTAATGCATTTTGATTATGGATTGCAATCTCAGCAAGGGTTTGCTGCCAAAATTCCTAAAATAAAAGTGTGCTCATGACAGCCCTATTTCAGACGTTAGCTCAAGTAACTCATGTAAAATGGTAAATTTGTTGAATGATTATTACTTAGTTTAACTTTATACTCCAGTCTGTGGTTCTCCTTAAAATTCTGGGGAATTATTCCTAGCTTCTTTTAAAAAATATGACATTTTTTTTCCTGTTTTATTTCTATGTAAACGTATTTCACTCTCTTTCTCGCCGCTACAGTAATTCCTCCTCCTTCCATGTGCACAATACCAAGAGTGCAAGATAAAATTAGATTTTGATTGTCCATTGGATGGAGATAAAGAGCAGTAATAAGAAGGAGCGTATCATCGAAGACACTTTTGTTTAAGAACAGAACACATTATCCTGTCACTCTCAGAGATCAGACACTGTGATGGGATGCTGTGTGAAAACTGAATACAGATGTCAGACATTCTTTGGTTTCAGGCTTGCTGTATTAGCTACAGAGACCAACAGGAATACAAAAGAGCAAAGAGAAACCACAGAGAGTCTTTAAATCGAGTCTTCTGCACAGTGTTCAGCATCGTATTTGTGATGGTACTTTTTAAAGTAAAATATACAGATCATTTGCATGGTCATGTGTACTGTATGGCAGCATGAAATAAACCAACATTGGCATATAAATGGTGCCAACACCCATGTTCAAAAAAATCTGGAATTTGTGAAAGGTTCTCAAAGAATTCCAACAAAAGCAAGGGAACCCGAAGCAGCACCCCTTTGTCAGGATCACCTCTTTATCTCGTATAGGGCTCATCCACACAGGTGTACAGTTTGCTGTAATTTATATGGATCTGAACACAGCAGTATTGTATTCTATTGGCCCATGCACACTAGTCTATTTTGGTCTGCTAAATTTCACAACATAAACCAAAACTAGAAAAATCGGCATCTAAGGTCCTAGATATGAACCGTATGTGCTAATGTTTCCATGGCTATTAAAGACCGACACATAAACATCAACAATGTGCAGCCAGCAAAGCCACTGATTACACTTTTTATGTTTAGATGTCTGCCCTGAATGAGTCTTTCATGAAGTGGTGGTGCGTGCATAAAATGACCTGAGACTTCAGTCATTCAGAATCAGCCGAAAGGGTAATGGTGTAAACATTAGCACAAGCGGTACCTACGTACAGTGTACAGACAACTTTTTATGCAGGATCTTGCTGGCAACATGAATTAACATATATACTCGAGTATAAGCCGACCCAAATATAAGCTGAGGCACCTAATTTTACCACAAAAAAATGAGAAAATGTATTTGAGTATAAGCCTAGGGTGAGAAATGCGCAGCTACTGTAAGTGGAAAAGAGAGTCAACAATGCCCATTTGCAGCCTCACTGTGCCCATTTGCTGCCATAGGTCCCCCGAACTTCAAACTTAATAGTTAATGGTTCCTAGATGCCCCCTATCTATAGTCAAAATCTAGGGTCTCTGGACCCAAAGGTTCCCGAAATGACATTGCTGCATATGGACACAGTTGACCGACTTTGGGGCCACGTATCTCGGGCCATTTGGTGCTAGGAACCCCAAATTTGGTGTGCAAACACTAGCACTACAACATATCCAAAGCTGGGGCTCCTAGCACCAAGTGGCCCGACATACAGGGCCCCAAAGTCGGTTCGGAAAATGTCAAGCACTTTTCTGCAGCTGAGAATGACATTTTGCAAACTGACTTTGGGGCCTCGTATCTCGGGGCCACTTGGAGCTAGTATGCCCAGCTTTGTTGTAGTGATAGTCCCACTGTGTTTGCACACCAAATTTGGGGTTCCTAGCACCAAGTGGCCCCAAGATACAGGGTCCCAAAATCGGTTCAGAAAATGTCATTCTCTGCTGCAGAAAAGTGCTTGACTCAAGTATAAGCCGAGGGGGGCATTTTCAGCAAAAAAATGTGCTGAAAAACTCGGCTTATACTCAAGTATATACAGTAATAGATATGGCCTGTGTACATAAAAGAGAACATTTTCTTGTTCTACTCGTTTACACCTGTCTTAAAATATCATGACAAGGTGTAAATAAGCTACTATATATGGCTGATAACTATAAAGCGAAAAACATCCTCTTTGCCTTTGTCACCTATAAGCACAGGTCTACTGTGATTAATGCTAACCCCGACACTGCACAGAACGGAAATGATTACCGTTCAAAGAATTGTACTATAGAAAATAAGAAATGGCATGTGCAGTCATTCTGGAGAAAGCCCATTGTTCTCTGCGTTGCGGGGGTCAACAGAAGCAGGTGGTATAGTGTAGATTTGTGAAGGAATACTTCAGGTATATGCCAGATTTGTTTAACCAATGAATGCTGGTGTCAAGTGTTCAAGAACATATAGAACAGCTGTACGTTGACTGACAAAAAGTACAATTGCCCCACTACACTAAAATCTCCCACTGCTACTCCTTTGAAGCCAGAGAGCCAGCATTTTCAGGACAGGCCAATGCTGCATTCGTCTAAATTTATGCCAGAATGGGTTTTTCTATAAATACATAAAGATGCCTGTGACTTTATTTATAATGTGGAACAGTATGTGCTTTTCACAGAACATCTCGGTAAATACCCCTATGGTGCTCCAAACGCACCTGCATTTTAAAGATTATTTATAAAATGCAGAGCATAATGTATCTGTTGTGTCCACCAGTGTAATCTAGACTTAATGCTGCAGAGAACAATTGGGATAGGAGCAAAGTCCTATCACATGACCTGTAAACAACATGTGACCTTCGACCGCCTCCTCATCCCAACACATTTTTTTACATTTTATTCATCAGAATGCTTGTTTCAGGGGCCCAAAAGAGAATTTCTACAGTACAGCTGTACTTCATAAACGTGGCAGAGGTTTCTTTTTTAAGCAGTGATATGGCCATCGTAGAGTGGACCTTACCATTGTTTTCTGTATGGCCTACTATTCAATTTGCTTTATTACAGGTATTTATATCATAACAATTTACACAATGCTTTACATGTTGTCATTTCATACCAGCCCGTGCCCTAGAGGAGCTTAAAATCTAAGGTCCTTACTTACTTACTGTATACACACTGGGGACAGGGACAAGAGCTATCTGACCAACCAGAATGTCCTTGGAATGTGGGAAGCAACGGTAGTACCTAGAGAAAAGCCATGCAAGCACATGGAAAACATGCAAACTCCATGCAGATAGTGCCTTGGTGGGACTCAAACTGAAGACCCTAGTGCTACTTGGTCATGACATACAGTATCTGTTGAAGGGGAGTATCAGCCAATTCAAACTTTGTTTTTCCCCTTTAACCTAAGACCCCATACACACTGCCTCACCCACAAATGCACACAAGGAAATGCCCCTCAATACCAATGCGAAAAAATAAAACACTACACACCCAATCACAACCTCCGATCAACTAACCAAAATCGCCTCCTCATGCCCAAGTCCCATTACAAATCAAAGGGAGAACAAAGATTTGCAGTCCAAGGACCACGGCTATGAAACGCTCTACCCATGAACATCCGCATGGAAGAAAACCATCGGGCCTTCAGAAAAAAACTCAAGACCCACCTCTTCTAAGAAGCAGGACAACACATGACAGACCAAGCGCTTTGAGGCGATTCAGTTCGCATTTGCAACGCTATACAAGTCATTCATTCACTATTAGATTTTCTGCAGATTTTTGTCTTCAGATTTACCAAAACCATATAATATAAGGTCAAACCTTAAGAGTTTCAATTTGTATGCAATCAGGCAGACCCTTGCACTAGATGGTTTGGTAAATCTGAAAACAAAAATCTGCAGAAAATTTAATAGTGTGTATGGGGCCTAAGTGTTTGGTCACGTGAATCAATGTTATGCGATACCAGGACAGTGGTTTCAAATAGCACTTGAGGCATTTGACACTTCCAGTAACCTTTTATAACTTGGTATTGGATGGGTAGGGATGCATATTTGACCATAGTTCCACTTCAACCACTCTCTGCCCAAATAAATCTAGTAAAATTTAAGATGGCTACAATACCCTGCTCATAAATTAGATCAATGCTCAAGCTATATATAGCTGTTTTTAACTGTACGAGTGGTATAAGCACACACTGTAAAACCTTGCCCTGCATTTTGTGCCGTAGAAAGGCAATAGTGGAATTAAACAATCACATAGGGATGTAGTAATCCCTGTCACTTCTCCAGCTGCAGCAAGAGCCGCTTGCACTCACACGTACACATTTGCCATGTAGATATTAAGAGAAAATCCATCAGGACGTTGACAGCTCTTACAATGAAGGCAGCTCCTTCTTTGAAACATTTGGGATTTTATCAGCATTCAATTTGGCCATTCCGGAGTGACATACTGTCAGCATAATTTGACAAGAGCTGTATGCAAAGTATTAAAAATGTGTTGGGATGCAAGATGAGTGAGGGAGCCATGTAAGCAGCAATGCTGAACATTCTGCAGAACGTTACTTGATTGGAACAGGCTATGTGTAATAAGTACATAATAATGACAAGGTATGGCAGAATGCTGCATACTGTAACTACCCCAGGACACCAAGGAACGACATTGGTCTGGGAAAACAGGTAAACTGAGAGTTAACAGTTATTGTTTAGCTGGAGGTGTACAAGTAGACAAATATGTTATTCTGTGATAACAGGGTACACATCCCATATCCTTCCATTTCAAATGGCAGAAGAAGAATAAAATAGATGTATAAGTATGTATTGTATTTTTGAGGGAAACCAAAAGTTATTATTAACCTTAATTTTAAGTTATTTTTCATATGACCTTTGTTTTTCATGCTTGCGGTTTCTTATTGTGAAACTCCAGGCAAACCGATAAATATTCATACAAAATACACACATGGTTAGTTTTGGCTGCTAAAAGATTAGTAATTCTGTTCAGCTTGTAAGGGCTGCTAGTGCTGGGCAGGGTCCCTCCTTAGGTAGGAAGGATTGGGTGTGTATCTGAGTCAGGAAATAAATTGGGAGAGGTAGTAATAAAGGAAAGAGTCTTAATGAGAGATGAGGTCTTGTCTAGACTCTTGAGGGAAGGGTAGGGCCTTTGAGTTAACCACTTCAATACCCGCCCATGTACATATGACGCCCACAAGGTGGATCTCCCATCCTGGGTGGGCGTCATATGACGTCCTCCCATTCCCGGCCGCCTAGGGGGCGCGTGCGCGCGCCCCTCGGGAGCTGGTGCGCGTGCCCGGCGGCTGCGATGTCTGCCGGGCACCCGCGATTGCCCGTTAAAACAGCGGGACCGTGCGGGACCGTGGAGCTGTGTGTGTAAACACACAGCTCCACGTCCTGTCAGTGGCGAGGAGACCGATCATGTGATCCCAGTATGGAGGAACACTGATCGGTCTCATCCCCTTGTGAGTCCCCTCCCCCACAGTTAGAATCACTACATTAGGGAACATATTAACCCCTGCAGCGCCCCCTAGTGTTAACCCCTTCACTGCCAGTCACATTTACACAGTAATCAATGCAATTTTATAGCAACGATCGCTGTGTAAATGTGAATGGTCCCAAAAATGTGTCAAAAGTGTCCGCCGCAATGTCGCAGTCACGAAAAAAAATCGCAGATCGCCGCCATTGCTAGTTAAAAAAAAATGCAATACATCTATCCCCTATATTGTAGACGCTATAACTTTTGCGCAAACCGATCAATATACACTTATTGCGATTTTTTTACCAAAAATATGTAGAAAAATACGTATCGGCCTAAACGGAGTAAAAAAAATTGTTTTTTTTTTTTTTTTTTACGCAGAGGTAATCAAATACCACCAAAAGAAAGCTCTATTTGTGGGAAAAAAAGGACGTCAATTTTGTTTGGGTGTAACGTCGCACGACCGCGCAATTGTTAGTTAAAGAGACGCAGTGCTGAATCGCAAAAAGTGCTCTGATAAGGAAGGGGGTAAAATTGCCCGGTGCTGAAGCGGTTAAAGAAGAAGTACAGCCAGTTTGGCTGTATTTCTCCTGTGGAGTTCGTTCGTTCTGCACTCCTTTAACCTGTTTTAAGCAGACAGTGGGCTGAAGCCGGTGCAGGCTCGGGAAGGATCGTGACCATATTGTCGGGGTCCACCCACATGCCTGGACTGGCACAGACCGATGCTGCATCCACCTAGGTAAGTATTATTCTGCAAAAAAACTCAAACCCCATACTTCACTTTTAACCACTTAAGCCCCGGACCATTTGGCTGGCCAAAGACCAGAGCACTTTTTGCGATTCGGCATTGCATCGCTTTAACTGACAATTGCGTGGTCGTGCAACGTGGCTCCCAAACAAAATTGTCGTCCTTCTTTCCCCCACAAATAGAGCTTTCTTTTGGTGGTATTTGATCACCTCTGCAGTTTTTATTTTTTGCGCTATAACCTAAAAATTTTTGAAATAACACATTATTTTTTACTTTTTGCTATAATAAATATCTCCAAAAAATATATAAAAAAACATATTTTTAAAAAAATTGCAATAAGCGTTTAATGATTGGTTTGCGCAAAAGTTATAGCGTCTACAAAATAAGGGATAGGTTTATGGCATTTTTATTAATAATTTTTTTTTTTTACTAGTAATGGCGGCGATCAGCGATTTGTATTGTGACTGCGACATTATGGCGGACACATCGGACACTTTTGGCGCTATTTTGGGACCATTCACATTTATACAGCGATCAATGCGATTAAAAATGCATTGATTACTGTGTAAATGTGACTGGCAGTGAAGGGGTTAACCACTAGGTGGCGCTGCAGGGGTTAAGTGTGTCCTAGGGAGTGATTCTAACTGTGCGGGGGGCTATGTGTGACACGACACTGATCACTGCTCCAGATTACAGGGAGCTGTGATCAGTGTCAGTGTCACTAGGCAGAGCGTGGAAATGCTTGTTTACATCAGCATTTCCCCGTTCTTCCTCTCTATGAGACGATCGCGGATATCCCCACAGACATAGAGTCCGTGGGACCCGCGATCACACTCACGGAGCTCACGGCGGGCATGTCTGTCTTTATGTGAGAAAGTATCTCAAAGCAAGTGAGAAAGGGGACCTAGTGGATGGAGAGTGTGATGGTGCTGAATCATTATGGGTGGAACTGTATATGGGTGTGCATACTTTGAAAGATAATTTTTGGAATTTCTTATAGATCACCCAGTGTTAATGAGGAGGTGGAGACTCAGCTGTTTGCACAGACAGAAAGAGCTACAAAGGCTGGGACAGTGATAATAATAGGGGATTTAAACTACCCTGGAACTGACTGGAGAAATGGCACTGCTAGAACAGTAAAAGGGTTGAAATTTATAGACCTGTTACAAGACAATTTTATGGTACAGTTCATAGAGGGCCCAACTAGAAATGATGCTTTGCTAGACCTGTTAATCTTAAACACTGCAGAGATTATTACTAATGTTCATATAAAGGAACATACATACCATAACATGATTTCATTTAAAGTTGTAAACATGCACCAAATTTAAGACATAAAAACATTTACCGTATATACTCGAGTATAAGCCGAGTTTTTTCAGCACATTTTTTGTGTGCTGAAAGTGCCCCCCTCGACTTATACTCGAGTCAAGTACTTTTCTGCAGCAGAAAATGACATTTTCCGACCCGACTTTGGGGCCCAGTATCTCGGGGCCACTTGGAGCTAGGAACCCCAAATTTGGTATGCCAACCCAGTGGACCTAGCACTACAACATATCCAATGGGGTTCCTAGCACCAAGTGACCCCGAGATAGGGGGTCCCAAAGTCGGTTCGGAAAATGTCATTCTCTGCTGCAGAAAAGTGCTTGACATTTTCCGACCCGACTTTGGGGCCCCATATCTCGGGGACACTTGGTGCTAGGAACCCCAAATTTGGTATTCAAACCCAATGGAACTAGCACTACAACATATCCAATGGGGTTCCTAGCACCAAGTGACCCCGAGATACAGGGCCCCAAAGTCGTTCAACTGTGTCCATCTGCAGCAATGTCATTTCGGGACCCTTTGGGTCCAGAGACCCCAAATTTTGGCTGCAACTAGGGGGCATTTAGGAACCCATAACTACCGAGTTAGAAGTTTGGGGGACCTATGGCTGCAAATGGACACAGTGAGGCTGCAAATGGGCATTGTTGACCCTCTTTTCCACTTACAGTAGCTGCGCATTTCTCACCCTACGCTTATACTCGAGTCAATAAGTTTTCCCAGTTGTTTGTGGTAAAATTAGGTGCCTCGGCCTATATTCGGGTTGGCTTATACTCAAGTATATATGGTAAGTTTAAGATAGCAAATTTTCCACGGCTGAGGGCTGCTCTCCAAGATTTAGACTGGGAGCGAATGTTGTCATTAAAGAACACAAAATAGAAATAGGAATGCTTCAATTTGACTAGATGCAAAATATATTCCCATGGGCAATACATTTAAAAGGCCTAAAAATAAAACCTATATGGCTCACGTCCAAAGTTAAAATAGCTACATACTGTATATTAAGACATAAGCTTATAAATCTAGAAATATTAAGGAACACTATTCATTATCTAAAATTTACAAAGGATATAACAGAATATGTACAAAGGTAAGCAAGGCTGCACAAATTGAAAATGAATAACAGGTTGCAAAAGGGAGTAGGACAAACCCCAAAACATTCTTTAAATATATTAACTGTAGTCGGTAGTCTGAGCATTTAGGCCCTTTACTAGATAACTTTGAGTTGGGTACTGAGGACATAATGAAGGCTAATTGATTAAATACCTTCTTCAGCTCTGTGTATACAAGGCTCAAGTCCATAATGGGGATAGTATTAACATAGCCCAAAAATCCACAATCAAGACTAGACATGTGCACAACAAAAAAATTTGTTTATTTTCATTTCGTTTTTTTCGTTTCCGTTGATTCGTAACGATTCGTACATTCGTAAGTCGTCGTCGTTCGTATCCGTAACGATTCGTACATTCGTAAGTCGTCGGTGTTCGTATTCGTAACGATTCGTACATTCGTAAGAGTTATTTTTCGTTGATTTGTTTTTTTCGTTAGTTTAATTTTCGTTTATTCGAAATTCGGACGCATTCGTACATTCGTAACATTCATAACATTCGTAGATTTGTAATTCGGAGCATAATTCATAATTTTATGTAATGTGTATGCTATTATTACATTTTAATGATTTACGAATCGAAAAAAAAGTTACGAATCGAAAAAAAAAAGTTACGAATGTACGAATTTTTTCGTTTAATCTATTCGAAGCACGTTAAGCAGCACCATTGTAAGGGACACAGAAAATTACCAATTCAACAAAAAAAGAAAGTTACGAATGTCCAAATTTTTTCGTTCAATCTATTTGAAGCACGTTAAGCAGCACCATTGTAAGGGACACGGAAAATTACCAATTCAACAAAAAAAAGTTACGAATGTACGAATTTTTTCGTTAATTTTCGTTGTTCCTTTTTTTGTTTTTCGGATTTTCTTCATTTGTACATTCGTTGTTTCTGATTTGTTTTTTAGGATTTTTGTTGTTTTTCGGATTCGTTCGATTCGAACAATTCGTTATTCGGATTTGTTCGATTCGTTCATTCGTACGAAAACGAACGAACAAAAAAAAAGAAAAAAAAAAAAAAAAAAAAAAAAAACGAAACGAATTGCACATGTCTAATCAAAATTGACATTGAAATTCTTCATTCATAGGAGGTTCTTCAAGTATAGTAATATAGGGGAACATCCATAGGTCCCGATGCGTTTCGCAGTCTATTGCTTCCTCTTGCTCTCCATTCCTCCTGGCCATTATCAATACTGTGACAAGTCTTTACCCAGGACACAGCCAAGTGGTGACCCACATATATTCAAATAGGTTGGGGGGTCTCTGTGTTCATCCACTTTGTTTGCCCTATATTGTACCACAGCCTGTTGGAAGTATATTGGTCATCTTTGGTTAAGATACAGCATTGCTCTAAAATATACTGTATTGTAGATTATCCCAGCGTCTTCGGAGAAAGCAATAGGCTGTGAAACACGTCGGGACCTATGGATGTTCCCCCATATTCCTGTAGTTGCAGAACCTCCTATAAATGAATTTTTTTATTTCTACATGCATAAATCTGCATACTCAGATTTTTTCGATGATAGTAGGTCTTCTCTGTTAGAGGTATACAATGCAGGGGGAATTAGTATTAATGGTGCACACATTGATATTTATTTTTTATCAATTTGGATTTGAATTATTGTTCATAATAAAAAACCTAAGCTTTTAATGTTGTTGTAAGTCCAATGCCCAGGGGTTTGAGCACCTTAAAATCCCTATTCCTCTTTTTTTTTAGTACTTTTACTGCTACTTGTAATACTAACTCCAATAGCTTTCATAATCTGTTCATCAGGCTATGGTTTTCTCTGTGTCTTGTACAGCAATGATAATTTTTTTTGCTCTCAATAGTTCAGCACTGTCAGTGTCAGATTCCTTAAGAATTTGACAGTTCAGCTCGATTAAATCATTTCAGCTTATAGAGATCAAGATAATTTTTTTTTCATTGTGCATGCAAACAACAGAAATAGCCAGGACATTTTCCCATAAAAACTGACCATTACTTTACAACTTACTCACTTTATCTTTGGAATTTTTAGAACTAATAGAAACTTCTGCTAATTCTTCAATATGAGGAATATCTGCATGAGACTTAAAAAAGAAAAAGAATGTATATCCTTACAACAGTGTGGTACTGTGGATATAACTAATATAATGTGCCACGTCCTATGTAGTATTGCAAAAAAGAGGGAAGATTGGGACTTGGACTTTATAGGCACGGTACAGACAAGTATTGATATAGAAAAAAAAATGTTTTTATTAAAAATTATTTTAACATGAATAAAGATGCATATTTAAAATCAGTTTTTAGCTTTGCCAACAATTGTTTAAATATTCAAATGACCGCAAATAACATCAAAATGGATATGACCCTGTGGGTAAGGAGAGAGACACAACTATCGAAAGTTGAGTAGTAAAGAGATTGATTTGTCCATCCACGAGGGTCGATGCAATAAAGCGATGATGTCATCAGAAAAAATACAGCATACATACAGGCTCTACATGTTTCGTGTACAGTTACGCTTCATCTGGAGCTGGGAATATGAAGGTTGGCAGCTAAATAGAGTCAAAAGAGTGCACAGTAAATATACATACAATTGTTTGAAATTTACATTTGTATAACATAGGAAGGAGTCTGTATCCGTGTAATGAAACCATTGACCTAGTTTAGATAATATTTTAATATAGGTAAAAGCAGTTACTTTTAACCCATCTAGTTAGGTGTATTAAAAGATGAATAATGTATACAGTGGGGACTATCTGTTTATCCCTTTATTCTTGCAATTACTGAGTAAGTCTACTTTCATTACCTAATATCTTTACCTAGCCTTGCTGTTAGTAATTATATTATGCGCGCCCCCACTGTATTGCAACAACCTCTAGACCCATTATGGACCCACTGCGGCCAGCACCCACTATGGATGCGGAACTAGGATCGATAGAATCTTTTATATATATGTATATATTGTCACATACATGTTATACAAATGTAAATTTCAAACAATTGTATGTATATTTACTGTGCACTCTTTTGACTCTATTTAGCTGCCAACCATCATATTCCCAGCTCCAGATGAAGCGTAACTTTACACGAAACATGTAGAGCCTGTATGTATGCTGTATTTTTTCTGATGACATCATCGCTTTATTGCATCGACCCTTGTGGATGGACAAATCAATCTCTTTACTACTAAACTTTCGATAGTTGTGTATCTCTCCTTACCCACAGGGTCATATCCATTTTGATGTTATTTGCGGTCATTTGAATATTTAAACAATTGTTGGCAAAGCTAAAAACTGATTTTAAATATGCATCTTTATTCATGTTAAAATTATTTTTAATAATAAAATTATTTTTTCTATATCAATACTTGTCTGTACCGTGCCTATAAAGTCCAAGTCCGAATATCTGCATGATTCACAGCACAAGAAACTAGCTTCTTTATGCATCAGGCCACAAGTGTGATGAGCAGCCTCACTTAGGGTTACCACCTCATCCCTTTAATCCCGAACACATATTAATTACACAGGTTCTGTGGCTGATTAAGGTGGTAATTAAACTAACTTGGTGCCTTATCTGCATTAAACTAGCCTCAGAACCTGTGTAATTCATATGTGTTCGGGTTTAAAGGGATGAGGTGGCAACTCTAGCCTCACTGGCCAATAGGAAGGTGCATTCAGCTGTAGTCATAATTTGCATAATATAGCACCTTGAATGTGGGGGCTTCTGGATGGCTCTAAAAGTAAGCAGGAGGGGCTTGTGCTACAGGCCAAAGAACAGTTTACAATTTTTGGTGAGGACATGGGTGATAAGCAACTAAGCTGCTAAATAAAAGGACCCTGTTTGTCGCCATTTTATTCTTCACTGATCCTGATGTCTTCTTACTTTACTGGCCATAGATGATGTAACAGCCCATCACAGTACACTGGAGTTACCTCATCCAGATTATCCAGTGCCATTTTTGGCATCTTTTAGCAGCTGGCAGTGTACATTATACTGTGCATGCACCTCAAGCAGTGTACACAGAAAAAATGCTAAGATAAAACGGAAGGAGTTTTTTTTTGGGGAGAATAGATATAGTATTGTCTACCAAAAAAATTTGTTAGGTACATTTATTTTACCTAGATAGGCACTGTAAAATCTAATAAGGCTTTTTGTATAATAAGGACTAGAGTTTTCACTGCTGGTGCTTTTTCTATGTGCCAAACTAGAAAAACTTTAATATCGCTGACTTGATTTCCATCTTTGCCTCATTAGAGATAAATGTATGTATTTTGTATTGCGTAATATGTTAGTACTGTCTCAATGGTGGGTCTATGTAAGTAGATTCCCTGGTGTGTATTCATACTGAAGCCTGGCACTGCTGAACAGAAAACATGGGACTCTTACTGGGACTGTAGCGTGCGATTTTCAATAAATCCATATTTATGAATCTTACATGTAACTATAATTGAAGACAAGTGTCAAATACCATGTCATTTTCACAACTTGAGAGCATGAAAGTATTGACAATGGAAAAAAGAAAATTTGCGAACAAATCCATGAAAATGAAAGTTAAAAGAATGCAGTGTATTAGAGACAATTATACCAAAGCACTGTATTGTGTCTATTTTCTTTAGAAATCCAAGTAGCTCTGACAGATATTATAGAGGCTGCTGAATGAGAACTGCCATAAGATCTCTTCTTGCACATCTTGTTCTGTAGAATCTTGGTATAAAACCAGCAAAATATGAACCCTCTGGCGGGACTTTGAAAGGCAATGACTCCAAAAATTGTGTAAATAGACAATGAATATAAGAATTAATATAAGTTTAATAGTACAAATTCTAAAAACAGATACATAAGGAGTTTGTATCACAAGTTTAACAAGTTTAATAGTATAAATCCACATGAATATATGGAGAACCACTTAATTGATATCACTATGCAACTACAGAGTGAAACGCTACGCGTTTCAAGTTTATACGTCATTCCTCTTCGTCAGGAGAAAGTGGTATAGAAGTTTATGATATCTACAATTCAAAAAATACGAGTACAAAATATGTGTATATATATATATATATATATATATATATATATATATATATATATATATATATACACATACATACATACACACACACACACACAGCTGTTTAGAAAACAAACAGTTTCTTCATTAAAAAATACTTCCCATCTCAAGGTTCATTCATTGATCAATTTGGGTGATCCCATCTACTGGTTTTCATACCGTTAGATGTTGCACCTTTGCGATAGTATGTTATAAGTAAGCATATTTTTCATATATTCATAGTTGACGGATATTGGTGAAAATATACCCTTATATGGGTAGTAGCTATTAAATATCTTATTTATATATATCTTTTAATCATAGGATTATCAAACCTGTCATCATACTATCTACCTTCCCCTCCTTTTTATCCATTCTGAACCCCTTCAGTCCAGGATATCAATCACTCCATAGTGAGGTAAGTCTAGCTACCAGCATCCTTTGAATATATTATGTCCTTTCTGACTAAACTTACATGCCCTGATGTTTATGTGCATGAGTATAGATTTTTACTTTATTCATGTTTTTCATATGTTTATTTAGATTTGGTCTATCTACATTCCTGCCACGGTGCGGTCTAACTGTGGGTCCGGTTTTCTCCCCCTCTCATTTGGCTTCCCCTTTTGATCTTCATCATTGTCTGGCCTGTCCTGCCTCCGCCTTCTGGGTTATAGTTGGGGTCAGCACAGCCAAATTACTTTCCTTTATCTGTTGTCTTCAACCCTTTCTTCGTATCCAAGACCTGCTTCAACATCTCTGGTTAGTAGACATGGTTATCAAACTGTAATTAAGTGCCTTTTTTTAACAAAGACACTGTCTGTTTTCTAAACAGCTGTATATATATATATATATATATATATATATATATATATATATATATATATATATATATATATATATATATATATATATATACACATATTTTGTACTCATTGTATTTTTTGAATTGTAGATATCAAACTTCTATACCGCCTTCTCCTGACGAAAAGGAATGAAGTAATATCTTGAAACGCGTAGAGTTTCACTCTTTATTTGCATAAGAGTTATGTGAATTAAGTGCTTCTCCGTAATTTCTCCATAATTTCCTGTGGATTTATCCTATTGGACTTGTAAACTTGTGATATAAACTCCTTATGTATATGTTTTTAGAATTTGTTCTATTAAACTTATATTCGTTGTCTATATACACAATTTTTGGAGTCTAGTTTCTATGCTTTATTAGGGATGTGGGCAATGTCTCCAATTCCCCACTAGAGCTATTTTATGTAGATTTTGGTAATGTTAGCCAAAGCTAGGGCCCTTATAAATACTAAGTAGCAAGTAACTGCAGTAATTATTAAATAATGTTGTCATAGCGTGCATTATTTTTTATTTAAATGATACATAAAATTATATTAGAAACAAACAAAAAAACTAAACGGAAAGCTCAAGCAAGGAAGCTGTTTGCACAGAGGTCTCCAGAAGTTGTCACTTGCCACATCACTTGCCACCAGATTCAGCTTTTCACATCACCTGCCACGAGATGAAGCTTGTCATGCCACATCGCCTGCCACCAGATGCAGATTGTCACTTGCCACCAAATGCAGATTGTCACTTGCCACAACGCCTGCCACCAGATGCAGCTTGTCCCATTGCCACGTCACCTGCCAACAGATGCCGCTTGTCACCTGCCACCAGATTATCACTTGCCACCGGATGCAGCTTGCCACTTGCCATGTCACCTGCCACCAGATGCAGCTAGTCACGTCACCCGCCACCAGATGCAGATTGTCACTTGCCACGTCACTTGCCATGTCACCTGCCACCAAACGAAAATTGTCACTTGCCATGTTACCTGCCACCAGATGCAGCTTGTCACGTCGTCTGCCACCAGATGCGGATTGTTACTTTCCGTGTCAACTGCCACCAGATGCAGCATATGTGCATTGATTGTGTCCCAGAGAGAGGGCAGGCAGTGATAGAAGAAAAAATCTCTCTGCTGCCAGCAGCTGCACAGTGAGGGCAGAACAGCGGTGGTGATACAGGTCGGGTGGTGGGAGATGATGTCATTTCTCTTCTCTCTCGTCCATCCGCCCACCTACCGGCTCTCCAATGCTGCCCCCCAGCCGTCGGCACCGAATAGGAGGGACCACCAGTGCCACTTGTCAGGGACCACCAGTGCCACTTGTCAGGGACCACCAGTGCCACTTGTCAGGGACCACCAGTGCCACTTGTCAGGGACTGCCAGTGTAAAGCTGGGATGATTATCAGAAATCAGCGGGGATCTCCCACTGGGTTAGGTATTGTATGTGAGAACACTGATCGCTGATGCCATGCCTCCAGCCGTTATTATGATTGACAGCGCACTGTTCCTATAATGGCGGGAGGCAGACATCAGTAATTGGTGTTCTCATATACAATACCGGACACAGTGGGCAATCCCCGCTGTGTCATACAAGTAATTACTGATGATAATCCCTGCTCTGCACGGAGATATATCTAGCTGTGCCTGATAATATTGGGGTATTTTTGATGGCAACCAATGCCTCTTAAGAGAATCAAATCTTTGCCTTCCAAAATAATTAGTACAGGCAGTGGCACGTGCCTGGAAAAACAAAGTGATCTTGGGGTCATGTTCTCGCTCTGTATATCAATTAACCTTTTTATGTACAGGGGGTTGGCTCCACAAGCAATTTAAAATTATCTTTCTCTACAAAAATAGCAAAAGCTTACAGGGATCACAGCAGTTGTGATCCACCATTACTTAAACTGTACCTGAACTAGGGCCGAAACAACTAATCGATTAATCATCAACTAATCCATTATAAAATTAATCGATTACTATTTTCATAATCGATTAATCGGCCAGTAACATAATGGGGTTAAAAAAATAAAATTAGCCCTTTATAGTACAAAAAGAGCAAATAATCGATGTTGTCGGAAAGTCCGACCGTGTGTATGCTCCATCGAACATCTGCTGTTGGAATTTCCACACACAGATGTTTGAGAGCAGGTTCTTAAATTTTCCAAAATTTCTTAAACAAAGGAGAGTCTGATCGCGTGCACACAAGTCCGACGTACAAAAGCCCACGCATGCTCGGAATCAAGCAGAAGGGGCTGCACTGGCTATTGAACTTCCTTTCTATAGTCCCATCATACGTGTTGTATGTTACCGAATTCTTGACATTCGGAATTTCCGACAACATTTATGTGACCGTGTGTATGCAAGACAAGTTGGAGCCAACATCCGTCGGAAAAAAATCCACGTTTTGTTTTCGGAAAATCTGATTGTGTGTACAGGGCATCAGAGTGGACTAGAGATTTTGCTCCGTAACCATATAGTTGGTTATTTATATTTACTACTGCACACAAATATTTAAGTATAAATTGCCTGCTTTTTTTAAAAACTGTACATATTAACTTAACTTAAATTATAAACAATACTTTTTTTAAGGTTATTAACCGATTAATCAAAACAATAAATCGGCCAACTAATCGATTATGAAAATAATCGTTAGTTGCAGCCCTAATCTGAACCAAAGAACACAAATGTAATATATTACAGCTTACTATTCCTTTTATGTAGTGGCTGCAATCATTTTCATTTTTTTTCCTTTGATTTCACCTGGTCATGTTCTGGAGTGACAATGCTAACTCAGGATAGGAATTTTATCTACTTTTGGGTCGAATGGGGAAAGGGTTAGAGCCACTGTCAGGCAATGGGCAAGACACGATGGGCGTTATTTACTAAAACTCTTGATTGTAAAATCTGGTGCAGCTCTGCATATAAGCCAATCAACTCCCAGGTTTTAGGCTACTTTCACACTGGGGCGTTGGGGGCGCTGGCGGTAAAGTGGCGCTATATTTAGCGGTTAGTGGTTTTACCCCCCGCGAGTGGCCGAAAAAGGGTTAATACCGCCCGCAAACCGCCGCTGCAGCGGCGTTTTGCGGGCGGGTTCGGAGCGCTGCCCCATTGTTTTCAATGGGAACGGGCGCTATAGGAGCGGTAAATATACCGCTCTTACAGCGAGCCAAAGATGCGGCTTGCAGGACATTTTCCAGCGTCCTGCAAGCGCACCGCTTCAGTGTGAAAGCCCTCGGACTTTCACACTGAAGACACAGCAACAGCTGTTTCGGGTCGGTTTGCAGGCGCTATTTTTAGCGCAATAACGCCTGCAAACCACCCCAGTGTGAAAGGGGCCTTATAGTCAAAGATAAATTGAACAAGCTGAAGTTAGAAGACGATTGGCTACCATGCACAACTGCACCAGATTCTGAATGCATCAGTATTGCCTGCAGGCTCCCTGCAAGTGATATTTTCCCCTTACTGACTTACCATGCCTTGTTCTGCACTGTGTCTCTGTATAGAGGCACCCATTTTATAGGCTGGGCTTAATCTTCTCATATTAGAGTCTCCAGTCATGAGAACAGTGAGCAGAACAGTAGTGCCGTCATCACATATCATTCCAAAGCTCCTGAACCTAGTAGTCAGAAGCAGAATTGCCACTGATTTCACAATTCAGATATACAGCCTTGAAGCTGTTTGCACAGGAGTGCATAGGCCCCCTCACACACCAAGAAGAGCACGGCTATTTTTCAGGGGAAATAAATAATATAATTTTCAGTTAATTGCTTAGGCACAATTAACAGTGATGTTACCTATAATATATTGTATACTCACTTTGAGTTCAGTTCCACTTTAAAAAGACACTGTCACCTTGTATGGAGGGGAGCATTATGACAGTGTCTATGTAAAGCACTCCATACAACCACCGATAACCACTATGCTAGCACTCTTCCTAGGGCACCAACATCCTTGGGCCCTAAGAGACGTATTAATGACACTCCATTAATTATGTGAGAATGTTTGGCCCTAGTGCAGCCTTTCTCAACCTTTACAACACAGAGGAACCCTTGAAATAGTTCCCTGGTCTCAGGGAACCCCTGCTAAAAAGTAGAAATCTACAACTCATGATACATTAGTGTGATGGTCAATGGGAAGAATGATCCTTACACTTGTGGTCATTGGGAAGAATTACCTCCTTACAGATCAACAAAATTACAAAAAGATCAATGGTGTTAGTGGGAACTTATCTGAGAGTCAGAAATTGCCCAATGCTGAATGAACCCCTAGCAACCTCTGGAGGAACCCTAGAGTTCCACGGAACCCTGGTTGAGAATCACTGCCCTATTGGCTGTACCTGTCACATGTCACTCTTTACCCAGAAACAATGGTTATTTTCATTAGCTGAGACAGTGGAAGGCACAGCAAAGCAGTTATGGTAAGAAGAGTATCAGTGGGTTGTGGGGGGGGGGGGGCTTTAAAGTCACACCATCACTTTGGTCTAAATGGGTATGATGACTGTGTCTCTTTAAGGTGCAATATATCAGTTAATACATTTCCAGTGTTGCAGCATGGCAGCTAAAATCAAACTGTATTTTTTTCCATTCAAATGAATTGCATCTATGTCAGCAATAACCATTATAGCAGATGACTATGATTATGGGAAAATGCTAGCATTTGGGTGAGCATGAAATATAGGGAGAAATACATTTACTGTAACGTTCCCTTCTAGAAATATGGATTTTATTACTCTTTCCTTCCATATTTACACAAGCTAAAACAGTTCAGATACAACACTCTAATATATAACACAGATGTACTTTTCACACAGAGTTAATAGGGACCAATTCATAAAATTATAGGATTCAAGCGACATTTCTCGTAACTCAAAAACAGCAATCTTCAGTGTTTACCATCTGATAGAAAGCCAAGCAAACGGAGGGGAGCCTGTGCATGCTGTTTATAGAGTTAGTGAAGAGTATAGGCCCCCCATAAGGTCGAAACCATATATCTCCTGACTGCGGTAATAATGATCATGGTCTGTAATCCATGACTTGATTGAATGCAGTGACAGAAAAATAAATTAACATAAATCTGATTTCCATCTATAGGTTTGTTGATTTATTATTGCTGTCTATAGGAATATGGGTATGTTTACTATGAAGTGCGCCTTACCTAAGATCACAGATATAAAAGACACAAATATATACATTGCTGTAATCATTAATAAATAATTTAGTATGTATTTTACATTTAACAAATGTAAGTGCCCGAATTTCAATTTTTTTACCACATATCTGCAAGAGACATTTTTACACACGTTAAAATGCACATTTAAGGCTTGAATATTAGTTAAACACCCAAACAGTATATGTTTTCTGAAAGCAAAGATCCTGGAGAAGAAAATGGTGGTAGCTGCAATTTTCTATGTTACATGATATTACCACACATGCTTGTCAAACACAAAATTGTTAGTAAAAAATAAACTCAATTTAATCTTAGTTTTTCCAAAATGTAGCAGAGATCATGGGGATCTCATACACATGCTGTGGAGATGTCCCAAGTTACACAGATACTGGACATCTGTTCTTGCAAGGGTCAATAGAGAATCCCAAACAGACATCCCTTCTGACCCCAGGTGCTGCCTGCTGTGAGTTTTTGATGATATTATACTAGATGCCTTTACTAAGGAAGCTGTTTCCAGAGCCTTGTTTCAGGCACGTAAAATTATTCTCCTCCACTGGAAAAGCACTTACCCTTCAACCCTTAAAGTGGTTGTAAACCCTTACAAACCACTTTGACCTACAGGTACGCCTAGATTAAGGCTTATCTGTAGGTCCAAGAAATATCTCCTAAACCTACATGGTTTAGGAGTTATTTGCCAAAAGACAGGCACCGCTGTCTACAGCGCATGCGCCATAGACAGCGGCGCGCAGGCGCACTGAGCCGCGCCGCTGTCAATGGCGATATGCCGCGAGTGGCGGCTCCCGTGCGTCATCGCTGCTCCATCAAATGACAGCGCCGGAGCCACGAGACCCACCAAGAAGATGGAGGTTCCGTACACAAGGGGACATCGGTAACTTCGCTGGCTCCTGTGTCAGGTAAGTGACACATAATGGACTACTATGCGATGCATAGTAGTCCATTATGCTTTACCTTTGCAGAGAAACAAAGAGGACGTAAACCCATCATGGTTTACTTCCTCTTTAAGGAATGGCTAGACCATATGAGTACTACTTTAAAATATGAAAAGGTTATTTACCAGCACCGTGGATGCCCTGCTAAATTTGAGAGGGTTTGGGGAGGTTGGCTTGATGCACCAGGCTTGGCCCCAGTAGACCTGATTATAGATAGGATATTGGGGTAGAATGCTGTTGGTTACTACTATCTGACTTGGGAGTGTGCAATATTCATGCTCTATTGGCACTGTCATTTCTGTTTTCAGCCACTAGGTGGGGCTGTATGTTCTTTGGTGAGTTCTATGCAATTGGAAGCTGTAATTGCCTATTTGTTTTCTACTGTTTTGTACATTACAACTTTGCATTCTTTTGTGAGTGTTTCTGAAACATGTATGCTTGAATGTGTTCAAATAAAAGGATCTTTTGATTAAAAAAAAATAAATACATTTTAGTGGACACAAATAAAATATAATATCCAATGTTTTTGTAAAATATAAAAGATGAGGCTGTAACAAGTAAATCGATATCCAGCATGTCAAGTCTTAAAACTATGCACACTCATGAAATGACAAACTTTGATACCCAAAACTGTCCATAGTCATTGATTTAAAAGCATTTACAGGTCATTAGTTTAGAGTTAAAGGAGTATGGTCATAGCAAACACTTTCTTTCTATAACATCAGCATTGTAATAATAATACAAACAATAGTTATTTTTGACAATCTAGTGCAGGGGTCGGGAACCTATGGCTCGCAAAACAGATGTGGCACTTTTGATGGCTACATCTGGCTCTCGCTTCTCAATCCGTGGATTTCGTGGTGTGCCGATCCGCGGATTGAGCCCATAGGAAAGGCCGCGGCTTCGGCCTAACTCCCGAGCCGCGGCCATCTTGGTACACCCAGCGGCGGCCTAGGTGAGCAGCGCACTGACGTCATCATCACTGCCCGCCTCATCTGCTCCTGGATCTGCCTGCTAGTGGTAAGCAAGCAGAGTTAGACATAGGGAGATGTGCATATTACAGTGGGAGGAGATGACATGGATATTACAGTGGGGGGAGTTGACATGGATATTACCGCGGGGGGAGATGACGTGGATATTACAGTGGGGGGAGATGACGTGGATATTACAGTGGGGGAGATGACGTGGATATTACAGTGGGGGGAGATGACGTGGATATTACAGTGGGGGGAGATGACGTGGATATTACAGTAGGGGGAGATGACGTGGATATTACAGTGGGGGGAGATGATGTGGATATTACAGTGGGGGAGATGATGTGGATATTACAGTGGGGGGAGATGACGTGGATATTACAGTGGGGGGGAGATGAAGTAGATATTACAGTGGAGGAGATGACGTGGATATTACAGTGGAGGAGATGACGTGGATATTACAGTAGGGGAGATGACGTAGATATTACGGTGGGGGAGATGACGTGGATATTACAGTGGGGGGAGATGTGGACATTACAGTGGGGGGAGATTTGGATCTTACAGTGAGGGAGATGTGCATATTACAGTGGGGGAGATGACAATATTACAGTTATAATTAATCGAAATTAGTCGATTAATCAATTAAAAAAAAAACATTAAGACCAACCTACGATCACATTTAACGGATGGAAGTCTCAAAGCCTACATGAAGCTTAACCTCACCACGTATCAACCAGACTACCAAGCCATCAGAGAAACCATGCAGCACCAGAAGTCGCATTAATGGTAAGAAGTACTTTATTCATCATTGGTTAGCAACAGAATAACAACGTTATTAAAAAGAATTCAGAGGTCATGTCATGTTCGGCAACTTTGCCGTATTTCTTTGTTCTGTGATTTATCTCTTAATAAAGAACACCTGATTGTTTAATTCAGAGACTTATTGTACTTTAAAAGTGTTGGTCTTACATAAAATGCACACATTTACTTGTATTTAGTTTTAAACATATTATATGGCTCTCACGGAATTACATTTTAAAATATGTGGCGTTCATGGCTCTCTCAGCCAAAAAGGTTTCCTACCCCTGATCTAGTGTAAGCTTTCATGTTGTGAGCTGCTTGTCTCTTTCCACAACTTCCTGGATTCCCTGCATGCTTTTTAGCTTCTTTGCTGCTGTTTACTTCAATAATCGGACTACATATCCCATGGTATACTTTGCTTTCTGAAAGCAGTGATTCTTGTAACGACTCCGCCTCCTGAAACCCCTCCTTTCATCACCTCTGTAGTTCAGGAGACAGGCTCTGTGAAATGTGTGACACAGCAGTGCCTACTTACAGGGCATAGTGAATACATGTCCCAGAATTCAAGGAAGTGAATGTGTGGGGATCTTCAAAAAAGTATGATCAAGATTGTTCATATTAATTTTGACCATAGACATGCTTTAACTATGAATGATGGCCCTAGAATTCTGGATCTCACAGGGGACAATCAGGACAATATGTAACATGTGTAGCACAATTGTCATTTTGATACATAGGCACACCTGCCACATTTGTTTATATTCTTATGTATATGTGGAGAAAGCTAAATTTTTTTTAGTTACTTTATTTTTTTTTTCAAATAACTATTGCTATCTTATAGAGGGCCTATCAGCATGTTGTGGGCAGGGTTATTTGTAACATAGAAAAAGGTGACATCTGCTTGGCTGCATTGTGTGGCCGAGCTGTGAAAAATCTCAGGAAAGAATGAACAGAATTAGAAATTCCATTTCCATATTTATTTGTTTGCTGTAGTTAAGCTATTAACTAAAGGTTCCATGATCCATATCCAAATGCTTGAAATGGTAAGCCCAGCTAGGTGTGAAAAATAGCAGAAAAAATCCTTAAGGAAGAGAACTATCAGGGTCCCCTCTGTATAATTAATGAAAAAAAGGGCAGATACATGCCTGAACATATTTTCTTCCATATTAACATACGAATGTATTTGTTATTCAGCCTCTTTTCAACAAATTGTCTAAAAGGGGGCCATAGATGGATCGAAATCTGGGCGTTTCAGTAGGGACTGGACATATTTTGATTTTGGTATGGCCACTACAGTTAAACAAAAACTGATTTACCAATCAAAACCTGTTCAACCGCCCAGTCTGATAAAAGCTACTTGATCAGTGGCTGCAGCACTGATCTGTATATCCTGACAGCTGGCGAGTCTCCCCACCATCAGAATGCAATAGTTCACTGGGTAGGATTGGATGGGGGAATCGGTTCCGTTTTTTTTGTTCAACTCACTGACTGAATGAAAAGAACCATGAATGGCCAGCTTATAGTGATAATAAAGTCACAATTTTTTAAATTGAAAAATAACAAACATATACTTAACTGCTCTGTGTAGTGGTTTTGCACAGAGCAGCCCAGATCCTCCTCTTCTCGGGTCCCTTGCCGGCACTTCTGGTCCCTCTCCCCTGCTAAGTGCCCCCACAGCAAGTGGCTTGCTATGGGGGCACCTGAGCCGGGACGCTGCTCTGTGTATCCATTTGGAGACAGAGCCACGGTTTGGCCCTGCCCCCTCTTTCCCCTCATTGGCTCATTGACTTTGATTGATGGCAGCGGTAGCCAATGGCGCAGCACTGCCGTCTCAGCCAATGGGGAGGGAAAGTTCTGGGCAGCCAAGACACTCCTGCAACATCCCTGGATCGAGATGGGCTTAGGTAAGTATTATGGGGGGGTTGAGGGGAGCTCCTTCACCCTGAAGGTTTTTTTTTTTTTATCTTAATGCATAGAATGCATTAAGATAAAAAAACCTTCTGACTTTTCAACCAGTTTAAGTCTTTATAGAAAAAATACTATTGCAAGAGAGCAATGACAGCTTCCATATTTCTATTGCCACATGTTCACTTTATAGTGACACGATACGGGTTACAGCTTCTAGAGAAGGGGCAATATCCTTGACTGAAATAAAAATTAGGAAAAAGATAGGGCACAATACAATATATCTAAAGCCCAAACATTTGTGTTGAAGTTAAGATTGATGGAAAACAATCATGTCAATTTGTGCTTGCTTTTACCATCTGTATCCTATTGGGAAGATGTCGCTTCCTGTCCTGTAGACACTTAAAGTCAGATGGAAATCCTCTCTTAGTTGTCACTGTCATAAGTGTCCCAGTTGGAAGTTCCTTCTTCTGTTCTGGTGACAACAATTTTCTCACTTTCAATCCCAGTAAAGATGTTCATTTAAGGCTAGATTCACACAGCCGAATATCAGCGGCCAGGGGTAGCCGCCAGTAAGAATCAGTATATTCTTTCTGGTAGTTCTAAATGCTGCCTGCATGCATTCTGTGTGGCCAAATCAAAGGCCAGCACTCCTGCTGTTCACATGTAGCTGCTCATCCAAGCAGTCACATGCGAATAGAGCCTCCAACCAACCCTGGATTTTGATAGTGTGCATCCAGGGCTGTTGTTTATGCATAGTTCTGGCCACACACAAACTGGCTGCAGCTAACCAGTTTGTTTGCATACATAACACAGCCTATTGCTGCATCCAGAGGTGGCATTTATTCACCTCTGAATGCATCAAACTATCCACAGATATGCCCCAGTTTGAATGCAGCCTAAGACAAACACTAAGAGTGAATCCCCTCTGTTGGAACAAAGCAATACAAATCTGACAGGGTTGATTTTTCCCTACTCTAGCAAAACAAGAAAAAAAAATGTGGGCTTTTAAAACACCTTTTAAGTGTTCATGTGTTAAAAACTAGTACTTCATATGAGTCTCCAGAAGCAATAGAAAGTGCTGCCACCACCAAAGCGTCACGTTCCATTTTCCAGTACCCTCCAAGCCATAACTTCCAATTTATGTCTTCTTGATCCAAGGCAGAAAGGTGCCATCCATGAGCATTTTTAGGAACTCCACCTTTAAGACCAAGTTACATGCTACACCCATATTTAGGTGATAACATGTAACATGGTGTAAAGTGAACCCTTCCTACCTACAGTGTGTGGAGGTACTCTTCCCTCTGCAGCAGCTGCCAGATTTGAAATTGATCAAATCAGATATCGGTGAATGAATAAACCTTGGCAGACAGAGTTATAGTTCTCAGTTCTCAGTGAACCACAAGTGCGGTGATTACACTTGTAGTCCATTGCTACTTCCTCGCGCTCTCTAACTGAAGATCCAAACCTCCTTATGGACATAGAGCTTAATAAAAAGTCTGCAGGGGCCTGGTAATATACCCACAATCCACTGATTGGGGTTGCAATGTATTTTTGAAATACATAAATAAATGCAAATTTACTGTATGTTTTCTTTTTGCAATAGATGGATTTATCTTTTAATGAAACTCTGCCTCTACGTTCAAAAATTTAACACAGTCTTCCCTGAAGAGACAGATGGAAAGGGCTGCAAGGGCTGGGACAGTCATAATATTGGGGGATTTTAACTACAGTACCCAGAAATTGACTGGAGAAATGGAACTGCTGGGACAGGTAAAGGGCAAACATTTATAAACCTATTACAAGACAATTTAATGGTCCAGTTTATTGAGGCCCCGACTAGGAATGATGCTCTGCTGGACCTGGTAATCTCAAACCATGCAGAGCTTATTACCAATATTAATATAAAAGAACATCTGGGTAGCAGTGACTATAACATGATTTCATTTCATGTTAGCTGTAAGCAACAAACACATACGGGAAAGATAAAAACACTTAACTTTAAGAGAGCAAATTTTCCAAGGATGAGGACTGCTCTCCAGGACTTAGACTGGGAGGGAATATTGTGGAGAAATGGTGTTTTAAGCTTTCCGCCCTCCTATGCTCAACACCTCTCCGCGCTGTTTGGGTGTATATGTTTACAATCTTTGGGGTAATAACTGGTATAGACCCCGGAGCAGGGTAAATATATAAATAGATAAATAAATATATATTATGTGAGTGAATAAATAAATAAATAAATATTCAGTGTAGCGCTGTGTATAAATAAAATGAAATAAATATGATTATAAAGGTGTGATTATTTGATACTAGATTATAAATAAATACATCAATAGTAGTGGTAAGCAGTTGATTTTAGAAGTGTGCTAAAATGCAATCTGTAGCTGCTGCTTAAATAACAATAGGATAGAAAAAAATATAAGTAAAGAGGTAGACACGTGAATGCTCTATGGCTGTGTCTATCAGATACTTATAGCAGCGCTTGGTGCTAATTTTCAACTAGAGTTGAAAGATTAGTGCATATATGTACATTTAGTGAGTACAAACATAAATAAACAATAAAAAAAATGTCTAAAAGCAGTAAAGCAAAGTGTACCGTAAAAAATCAACTTTACATTACGTTTTAAAGTGCTGAGTGCATAAATCAAATAAATAAATAAATAATAGATTCAAAGTGCACGTGAACAAATAAATAAACGAGTTTGATCGATGAGTGAATTGCACTGCGTTTTTTTCATCAAATGAATATCAACAAAAAAAGTCCGCGTGACGACAAACACGATCCTCCAATCTGATGGATCAGCAATATGGCGAAAGTGACAGTTCAAAATAACATGTGACAGTCGATTTTGTGTTGACTCTCCGTGAGTAATCCGCAAACTTCCACCTTAAGTGACACCGTGTTACAGAGATTAGCCCCTCTTGGGGATGCACTCACCAGAGGTATGCTCAAAATACGCCTGTAGTATTATACCCTGAGGGCCTTCTCCACCAGCATCTGCTACTGCATTCACCCGCGCATGGATACCTCCAGTGCATCAGCCTCTTTCTCCAGTGTGGTTATATACAGTTGTGCATGTAATTAAACAAGGGGCCACATAGCGTAATATTGCTAAATCAACTTCATTTATTAAAAATTAATCTTTTTCCCTAAACAAAAAAACTTCCCCCTAGGGGGTTAAGCGTACCAGAAATAGTTAAAAAATCAGCATTTGGATAAATGTATGAATGTGCGGTACTGTGCCTGCTCTCTAGCGCCGGTTGTGGAGCTTTTCCTGTTTCCTCAGAGACACAGGGTGGCGTCCTTCCTGTCCGGATCTGCTGGAGCGCACCGTGGACCGCAAGCGTGTGACGTCACTTCCTGTTGACCTACGCCCTGACGCGTTTCGTCATTTCCGACTTCTTCTCGAGGGCGTAGGTCACCAGGCAGGAAGTGAGGTATAAATACACCATGGGTTGAGAGAAATGTCCAATCAGCCGGCGGCCCTGTCCCCCAATGGGCGTTACCATTCTCTGGCTCTGTAAACACTAGAGGCCCATTGCGGACAGTCACACCTGACGGCATCTCACCCATAATGTAGTTTGACAACAACTTTGCATTTTAAAAAGTATTTATAAATGCATATTAATGCCGGCCATATCTAGTGGCCAAAACAATAAACTATAATAGTGTTAAACATTGCAGCATGCAGAACGGGTTGTTTGGATGTCTCATGAATCCATTTATAATGATTGAAAGTGTACTGAAATACTTGTATATGGGTACACATCATAAGCACCTGCCAGTGTCTATGTGTGTTCATGCATGAACTTTATTAGTAATTATCTGCATGTAGATTAATATGGATATGCCTGAAATCACATACATTGATATGGATGTGCCTGAAATCACCCACATTAGCCCGTTCTGCACATATAATGTGATGCCAAAGGAACATGAACATTTTGTGCAGCCGGGTTGCGTTGTCAGTACTAGCAGATTTGTGTACATGTGTATATACTCCTATATCAAGGGGGAGGATAGTTTATACTGATAACCCACATCTTAGTTCGGGGTGCTTTATGTGTTCCTGCTAGACTTTTTAGGTGGGACGTACCAACAATCAAATGTTAGTGCGGGCATCTTCACAAATAAAAATTTATATTATAGTTATATGAATCACATCTAGTGCACTACAAGTGAAACCCCTGTTGTGCCCAGAATGTAAAAACGGCTGAATATAAAAATCAATATAAAAGAATGAATAAATAATTAATAGTGCAATAGAGAGCCACTAATTATATATATAAAAAAATATATATATATATACACCAAAATTAATATCTTCCATTGATAAACGTATATATGGGAGAGTATAATAAAAGATTTTGTAATAAATACTTTGTAGATTTAAAATTACTAAAAATTGATTTGCAGATCATTTAAAATTACTAGAAAATGACTAAAAAGTGATGATTTAAAAGTTTAAAAGTTTAAAAGGTGGACAAGGACATGTCATGGATAATGAGTTAGGTCATACATTTTAAATCATAGGGCAATACATATGGGTGGTGCCGTGTGTGAGGGTGATCCCATATCCATCGTGCATATTGTGTTGCCCCATCTATGGTAGTGGGGTATTGTATAATGGGGGACCATATAGATCATGTAATGGGGCACCCCATATGGATCCCCATCTGGGGCGGCCGGTTGTCATACAATATTGTTTTGTTTGCTATGCGGTTAATGTTAATGTTCCTTTAACATCCAGAAAAATTCAATCGCATGACAGACCATCCCAAATGTACCACATGAGCGTTTTGTGGAATGTATGACCTGGGAGGTATATTGAATCTCCTATGTGTGCAGGTTATAAACTGAGTGTGCGATTATGTGTCGCTTATGAAGCAGTTTATGTCCAACTCAATGTTTAAACCTTTTGGGGAGAGTACGTCCACCGAATAGATCCATTGGGTCTCCCGTTTTGAGAGCTCTCGTACCATGTGTATGCCCCTCCAGTGGGGTAATATCTGTTCAACGCCCCAAAATAGTAACCCTTTAGGGTCCATGTCATGTTTCATTTTAAAATGTAATGAGACATTGTGATCTCTGAAGCCAATCTTTATGTTGTGTATATGTTCCGCTATGCGTACTTTTAGTTGTCTCTTTGTACGCCCTATATAGATGAGACCACACGGGCATTTTAGAGCGTACACCACATGAGTGCTATTGCACGTAATAAATTGCTTTATTGTAAAGCTATTATTATTTGATGTGGATGTAAAGTTTTCCAATTTCCTAATCGGATGAGCCACCTCTCGACATGCCTTGCATTTCCTACATGAGAAAAAACCATTTTGGTCCCAAAATGTCGGTGGTTTTTTGGGCGGGTCAATCACTTTTTTTACTATTTTGTCTCCAAAGTTAGTGGCTTTTCTGTAAATAAATTGCGGGGCTGAAGGTAAAGCAGTCATTAATTTCTTGTCTAAGAGCAAAACGTGCCAATGTTTTTTAAAAATGTGTTCAACTTCCTCATACTGGCCATGAAAGCCAGATATGAATGACCACTCCAAATTGTTTTGTTTTGGTACTGCCGATTCCTTTTTCTTCTCTTCCATTATTGAGGCCCTTGGTATTTGATTGACCTCTTCGACAATTTTCTGCAGTTTTTTTGGGTTGTAACCTCTCACTTCAAACCGTTCTGTTAGAATTTTAGATTGCTCCATGTATTGTGTATCCTCAGAGCAATTGCGTCGTACCCGCATTAATTGGCCCTTGGGAATGTTTTTTAACCACAGTGGGTGATGGGCGCTTGTTGTTGGTAAATAACTGTTGCGGGAGGGAATATTGGCATCAATGGACACAGAACAGAAATGGGAAATCTTCAAAAAGTCTGTATGCAAACTCACTGAAAAGTATATTCCCATGGGCAATAAGTTTAAAAGGCTAAAAATAAAACCGATGTGGCTCACAGCCAAAGTTAAAATGGCTATAAATAATAAGAAAATAGCTTTTAAAAAACTTAAAAATTAAAAAAACACTTTCATCGTTTAAATACTACAAAGAATATAACAGAATATGTATAAAAGGAAATCACAGACGCAAAAATTCTAAACGAATGACAGATTTCAAAAGATAGCAGGACAAACCCCCAAAAATACTTCAAATATATTAATAATAAAACGATCAGGTCTGAGCATGTAGGCCCTTTGCAAAATAATCTAGAGTGGGTGACTGGGGACAAAGAGAAGGCAAGTGTATTAAATATTTTCTTCAGCTCTGTGTATACAAAGGAGCATAGGGGAGCTCATGTGCCTAATGGGGGTGGTAGTGACAAAGCCCTAAATGATCCACAATGGCTCAAAAGTGATATGGTCCAGAAACATTTAGACAGAATAAAGGTGGCTAAAGCACCTGGTCCAGATGGCATCCAGCCACGGATCCTAAAAGAATTGAGCGCTGGTATTTCAAAGCCATTGTTTCTAATATTTAGGGACTCGTTAATGACTGGAATGGTTAAGGGAAAGGGTTGACTGAAAGGGTTAAAACCATGGGTTTAAAAGGCGCTTTGCCAGTGGTTCGGCGGCATTGCCGTATTGATTTCAATGGGCAGGGGCACTTTAGGTGTATACACCGCTCCTACAGAGCTGCAAAGATGATCCTTGCAGGACTTTTTTTTTACCATCCTGTGAGCGCAACACTGCAGTGTGAAAGCACTCAGGCTTTCACACGGGAGAGACAGGAGAGGCTCTTTACAGGCGCTATGCAGGCACTATTTTTAGCGCTGTAGTGCCTGTAAAGCGACTCAGTGTGAAAGCAGTCATACAGAAGACTTAAAAGCGCCAGGCTTGGCGTTTGGAATGCTTTTAAGTGCAAAGGAGGGATTTGGGGTCTTATAGACCCTAGTTCTCTCCATAAAGAGTCACTGCCTATTACTGTTACAAGGGATGTTTACATTCCTTGAGACAGCAATAAAGGTGATCAGAAAAAAAAAAAAAAAATAATTTAGGGACAGTGTAAAAAAAATAAATGAAATAAATGAGAAAACATTTTTTAACCACCTGCTTACTGGGCACTTAAACCCCCCTCCTGCCCAGACCAATTTTCAGCTTTTCGGCGCTGACGCACTTTGAATGACAATTGCGCGTTCATACAACACTGTACCCAAATTAAATTTTTATCATTTTTTTCCCACAAATAGAGCTTTCTTTTGGTGGTATTTAATCACAGCTGGGGTTTTTATTTTTTGCTAAACAAACTAAAAAAATGGAAAATTAAAAAAAAATAAAAATAAATCATGTTTAATAGTTTGCTATAAAATTTTGCAAACAGGTAATTTTTCTGCTTCATTGATATGCGCTGATGAGGCGGCACTGGTGAGCACTGATAGGCTGCACTGGTGGGCACAGATAAGGTGGCACTGGTGGGGACAGATAAGTCGGTACTGATGGGCACGGATGGGTGGCACTGATGGGCACTGGTAGGCGACACTGATGTGCAGCACTGTAAAGGCACATTGTGGGCACTGGCACTGTGGGCACTGACAGATGTCACCATGGGCACTGACAGATGGCACTGTGGGCACTGACAGATGGCAATGTGGGCACTGACAGATGGCACCGTGGGCACTGACAGATGGCATTGTGGGCACTGACAGGTGAAGCTGGTGGGCACTGACAGGTGGAGCTAGTGGGTACTGTAGGCGGCACTTTTATAGGGCACAGGTGGGCACCATGGACTTGGGCACATTGCAGTGAGCGGGACTGATGTGCCTCTCACTGCCGCCGGTGATTGGCTGTCAGTGCAAGGAGGAAAAAAGCAGATTACCGGCTCTGTTATTATCACATGATCAGCTGTCATTGGCTGACAGCTGATCACGTGGTAAGGGGTCGGAATCGACCCCTTACTCGGATCTGTGATCCAGAGAGTCTCACAGACTTACTGATCACAGAGCGCTCCACGCGCGCCCTCAGGGGGCGTGCAGGCTGCTCGTGAACGGGACGACGTCAATAGACGTCGTCCCGGCATCCCGTCATTCGGCTATTGTGCGGATCTCAGGTGGTTAAAGCACCCCATCACTCTGTGCTCGTGCGCAGAAGTGATCACATACACAAGTCACATCCGCAAATTTAAATAGTGTTCAAACACCACATGTGAAGTATTGCCGCGATCGATAGAGCAAGAGCAATAATTCTACTACTAGACCTCCTCTGTAACTCTAAACTGGTAATCTGTAGACATTTTTAAACCATCGCCTTTGGAGATTTTATAGTAACGTAGTTTGTCGCCATTCCACGAGTGTGAGCAATTTTAAAGCATGACATGTTGAGTATCTTATTATTATCTTCATTGATTAGCAGGGCATAGCATGTCTGAGGAGTTCTCTACAGGTGGAGAGTGGAGAACAGAAGCTGAAGTCATCTTTTAGCCATCTTATTCACATCTATGCAACAGGGATTTGGTGTCTGTGTGCAGAATGCCACCATTTTGTTGAAGTCTAGTGGAGCCTGAAAAGACGATTCTGTCTGTCTTGCACCAGTCTATTCACATGCTGATCTTGCACAGGTTTAGGGGCATTCAAACGGTACTATATTCGTATAACAAAGTCTTTAGAGAAAATACTAAGGCCTCCCACACTTTTTACCACCCCAGCCATCAAGTGCTGAGCTTTGTGGTTTATTAGTTAGTAAACAAAATAAATCTGTATTATTTAAATGTTATATTATTACATCGTTGTTTGCACTCCTATGCACAATTATTTTATAAACACTAAACTTCTTTCAACTAGCTTTTTTGCAAAGTTCCAAACCCCAAATGGCTTATTATTTTTTTCTGTCAAATGTTTTTTATTGAAGTTTTAACAATAAAAGCTTACAGCAGAAGCAATGCATTGAATAATAAACAGTAAATACAAATATTATTAGAAAATGGTTCCTCTATGGAACCCACAAGTTGAAAGAGCATGCGCATTTATGTGGATGCCACGTACACCTGTATGGTCTAAGCAATAGACCGATAAGTGAACATTACCATAATGATTTATGCATATGCTTGAGCTAATACAAAAAGATTAGAAAAAAGGTAATAAAGTAGGAACAAAAAAAAAAAGAAACCTGTACCACAACATGAGGATTGCTTGGTTACATACATGCTTGTAAAGATTGCCAGTAAAATTAGTTATCATCTGTATAACGTGAAGTTCATAGCGTCCACTGTGATAAGAGCCTAAAGTATTAGAATAGGCTGCAAAGTGTTTTTCATAAAAGTATTGGACATTAACTCTTTGTACTACTTCATTTATATTAGGTGTCATAGTAGATTTCCATTTTGCAGTTAGGCGTGCAGGTATAACAATACGTATTATCAAACTTCTAAATTGGGTTGGTATAAAGAGGTTTGAATCGGGCAAGGTGAGGGGTGGGTATAATCAAAAAGCCAGTTACTGAAGAAATTAATTTAAAAAACACGTTCCAGAAACTGCGCACACTCTTGCACCACATTGTCTCCAACAGGTATTGGATTCAAGGGGGGAAGATGTGGGACGGTCTCACAGGGGTTAAATAGCTTCTGTGAATTATTTTTAGCATTATTTCCCAGAGGTTGGTGCAATGGGAATAACAATAGCCTGATTGGATGGCTTATTATTTTTTTTAGCTGGGAAGACATTCTGGAATTTTCAGCCTTAAAGATACTGTACTAGGCATACAGAGTTAAAATCATAGTACTGGCTACAATGAGCAGACTCTCTGCAAACAATACACACAGAGGTGGAATGCAAAGGAGATCTGCAACCTGTAATGCCCTGTACACATGGTCGGAAAATCCGAAGGAAAAGGTCCGATCGGATTATATTGTTGGAAAATCCGATCGTGCGTGGGCTCTGTCTGACTTTTTCTGTCGGAAATTCCGGCGGAAAAAATTTGAGAGCAGGATCTCAAATTTTCCGACAACAAAATCCGATCGGACTTTGTCCGATCGTTTGTAGAGAATTCCGATCGGACAAAGTGCCATGCATGCTCAGATCAAATTACAAGACCAAAGCTATTGGCTACTAGCCTGAACGTAGTCCCTTTGTAACAAACAAACGTCATCACGTTCGGAATGATCGGGTTTTCCGACAACTTTGTCCGACCGTGCGTATGCAACACCAGTTTCGGAAAAAATCCAACGGATTTTGTGGTCGGAATGGCTGACCGCGTGTACGGGGGCTAACAGCATGATTCTGAAGCATGATCCAGCTGCTCTGGAATGGAGGGATCAAACAACTTCCATAGTGGAAGTTTCCACTTTCCCATTTCAATCTACTGACATTTTAACAATTTTAGTAAATGATGTTCACTAGTGTGCTCTGATAATGTTTGTGGTAGTTTACTATATTTTGTATCTGAATATTACTCTGTGCTCTGCCTGTATAAACAAACCTAAAAAGTCTGATTAACATAACAGGGAAACTTAGATCAATGTTGATGTTTTAAAAACTGCTACATTTATTAGGTAAAAAACTAGAAAAATATCATTTTACAAAACGAATTACACAGCTTGACTACAGAAGAATGTAGTTATTCTCTTTTTCAGGGCAAGCTGGTCACATTCAGTTCTTTTGTTATCATCAAGGACTGATCTAGAAATACAATTTTTTTGGTATTCCACATGTCTTAAAATAAAGTGCTTAAACGAAGGATATATTTGACCTTGGTACTCTTGCTACTGCAAAAAAAATAAGCCTATGGTACATGCCCGTGCTGTTATTTTAACACATAGATTTAGTTTGCTCTCTAACTAAGCATAAAAATATATTTTCAAGTCAGGTCTAAAAGTGTACAGCCTTTCTTGAATCCTGAGTGTTGGTTTAGGATGCCAGTGCTACTTTGTCATTTTTCTTGGACCAGGATGTCGTTGCTTTGTGATCAAACATTTCAGTTATTTTCTGGTATACTTGTGTCAGAATTCAGCTGTATAGGAAGCTTGGCTGCCAGTGAACCCTACTAGAATACAATGCAACTGGCAGTAATAAAATCCCTAAAATGAAATTTCACAATCTCTTATTAGAAATTATCATTATAGCCAGGTTATATATATATATATATATATATATATATATATATATATATATATATATATATATATATATATATAAAGTTATACATAAATCTGTATCTCAAGGCACATCTAGAATTCCATACCTGCCGACTGTCCCTGCAACATAATCCCACCGATTTGGCTGGTTTGTGTCTCAAAGACATGCTCTGAAACTCTTATGCCACGTACACACGAAGGGACTATCCCGCAGGATTGTCCGCTGGACTCAAGTCCACCGGACAATCCCCTCGTGTGTGGGCGCCGGCGGACTTTTTGGCGCCAAAAGTCCGGCGGACTAGGTTTTAAGTTTTGTTTTAAAATTGTCCGCTGGACTTGGCAGTCCGGTGGACAATCCCGCCGTTAGTAGGCTAGTCCGCCGGACTTTTGAAATGAACGGACTTGCCGCTCATTGGAAAGTCCGTTCATTCCCGCGGAATTTTTCCAGCGGATTGTCCGCCGGAGAAGTCCGGGCATGTGTGGGCAAGTCACACGCTCGGAAGTCCGGGCGTGTGTGGGGAAGTCCTGCCGGACTAGGTCCGGCGGACAAAGTCCGAACGTGTGTACGCGGCATTATTTCAACACCTGCTTAGTATCATAAGGCATAGCTAATGAAGGAAAGGGATGTTTCCTCCGTCAGTGTAGGACTAGCAAGCCTTCATGGCCAGCTGAGATAAATAATAATAATAATATATAATAATAAATAATAATTTTCAAGGAATTTCAAGGAACTCATGCTAAAAATATTATATCTACTGCTTAGTGTACATAAGCACGATTAGTAAACTATAGGTATAATAACATAAAAACTTATCATATTTGACACTTAGAACAAACTTTTTTTTTACACTTCTTACTCTATAAAATAAGATACAAAATCATCAAATGGAACAAATAATAAGAGTCATGGCCATAAAAGAAGCATGGAACAATACATGTGTGGTATCCTCTTATATTGGTGGTCAGCAGAGACATTTCCATTTACAGCAGACTTACATTGATAGTCAGTGGAAAAGCCTCCCCTTAGATTGATGGTCAGTAGGAAAAGTTTTCCTTTACACTGGTGAGTAGTAAAAGAGTGCCCCCATAGTCAGAGGAGAAATGCCCCCTTACATTGGTGGTTATTGCAAAATTGCCCCTTTACACAATGGACAGTGGAAAAAAAGCTCCCTTATATTGGAGGTCAGCAGAAATGTGCCCCCTTACATTGAAAGCCAATGGAAACATAGCCCCTTATATTAATGGTAAGTGAAGAAGGGTCCCTTTACATTGGTAGTCAGTAGGCCCCTTACCCTTGTGATTAGTGAAGAAGGGCCTCCATCTCAATGATCTAACATATCTGTATCCTCCAAGTGATTGTCAAGATTCAGTGGCAGAGATGACCAGATCTGTGTGACTACACTCAGAAAACTGGGACCAGACTGTATAAGCCTTAAGTGAGATTTATTTACAGTGAAACAAGGCCATCCAAACTACAGCACACAACAAACAAACGTAATGTGAACAAAAACCCCAGTGACAGAATACCTGACTAGTAGACCTAACAAACAGGAAGCCTAACTAACAGCTAACTATATACAATATATAAAACATAGGTAACAGAGAAAAGCAAGGACAATTGGAGGTGCAGGAGAAGATGAGAAGATGGGAAGGGGGGAACCAAAACTGGGGTCAGGAACAAAAAGGAGAGCCGGTACAAGGTACAGGGCAGGACCAAGATCAGGATTATTGGCAACAAGGTCTCGCAGTAGCAAACACTGAACTGCTGTGTAATAGCAGAATAATACCTATATGCCCTCCCAACAACCAGCATCAGGTGGAGACTGATTACTGGAAACCACTGGCTGCTGGTGGACACTAGAACTGCAAGCTCCCACTCTGGGAAGCACAGTGCCACCAGCAGGTGAACCAGGTCCTGACTGACATTGGTTCCCCAACTATGTAGGCATCAGCAGTTAGGTTACCAATATGTTGCAGTTCAATGCTGGATTAACTCCTAACAACCTCTGAAAGAACCCTATGTTTACAATAAACCCTGGTTGAAAAAGTCTGTATTAGGCTAAACATAGACACTAATTTATGTCTGCATACTAATGTACTGCCTCTTGCTGTCTGTGAAAGTGTCCTTCTATGATTTGTACATGCAATTGTAGCAGTAAGCAGAAAAAGAAAACCGCACCCTACAGCGCAAATCTCAAACTATATTCCTTTTGCTGATACCTAACAATGAGAATCAAAGGTTCTCTGACTTTTCATTTACCCTGTCACCTAAAATGGGATTTTTAGAGATAATCCTGTATAAATAGTCCAACCATGCAATTATCATGTGTCAACATAAGGAAATACATATCGCTTAGTTCAATCACTTACTGTCACAGCTCTCATTGTGCATCCAGTTTGTGAGATACAACTGAACCTTATTTGTCAATGTTTCTGCAGGAATTATGTTAGACAGTTTGGGGTTGATTTACTAAAGATAAAAAGAATGTGCACTTTGCAAAGTACAGTTGCTCCAGAGCTTAGTAAATGAGGTAAAGCTTCACTTTGCAAAGAATACCCAATCACGTACAAGAAAAATAAAAAAAACAGCCTTTTTGCTTACACATGATTGGATGATGGAAGTCAGCAAAGCTTCTGCTCCTTTAATAAGCTCTGGAGCAACTGTACTTGCAGAGTGCAACTTCACTTTGCAAAGTGCGCAGTCTATTTGCCTTTAGTAAATTAGCCCCTTTGTGTTATCGACAACAACCAGTCCCCCATGGTCCTCTACCATTCTGCTCTCAAAGAATAAAAAAGGACAGTCAGTCTTCTTATTGCTCTCTCAGACAATGAGACACAGTTTTCATGAGTTATGGTGGTTATCATGGCCCATATCACACTGTAGTGTATTTTTTTTAAACGAGAGTTGTACATACACTGATATAAAGATCACAAAAAATATGTTTTGGGCATAGGCGTGCGCAGGGGGGTGTGCCAGGTGCCTGGGCACACCCTAATCACCTTGTGCAATGCAGATTCCCCCTGCTGCCTGGGCCCCATGTCCCACCCCCACAGCGCTGCCGGTTTCCCTCCTCTCCTGCCGGCTGCTGCGGGGGATGTGTCAGAATAGGAGAGTGGGGGATGGGGCTGGTATATATGCCATTTACCACCCTCTTCATTTTCTGAATGAATACAGTGGGTGATCAGTACCGATCCCTCCTGTGTCTATTCATAACTGAAGCATAGTAAACTGTGTTTGAATGAATGGGAAGTGCTAAGCTGCTTCCTGTTCATTCTCACTGTATAGTACAGCTGAGGCTGCAGAGAACAGGTACTAGGAAGTCTCTGTCCTCTGTCTCAAAAGCGAGGCATCAGGAGTCTGTTTAGACCCCTGCCATTTCACCAAAGTCCCCCATAAGGGCTGCTAAAATACTAGTAAAAAAAATAAAAAATATATAAAAAATAATTGTAAAAAATAATAATAAAAATAAAAAATTACTGACACCATCCACTGCCCTACTGATACCGTCTACTGCTCTACTGACCTTGTTCATGTTTTATTACATTTTAAAATGTTTTAATACATTCATTTATAATAGTGTGTGTCTGTATGTATGTATGTAAAGTTTGGGGTGCACACCCTAATGCAATAGGCTGCACACACCTATGGTTTTGGGTAAGGGACTCAGAAAATACTAAAGCCAGGCAATTAGCACTTTCAGGTTAGCAATGGCAGACTGCAAAAAAAAAATTCTTCCATATGATGCTTTTTCAACAAAAAAGAGTAATTGATCCTCTGAACAAATGCTGCACTTACAGTAGACTGAATTCATTTGTTTATGTATGTAGCATTCCTTTGAGACTAAGCAAAGCCATTAAATATGCTCTTGCTTGGATTTTAATTTTAGAAAGATTCAGTTTCGCTGCTTGTGTACACCCATCTGTAATTAATATAGTCTACGGACACACCTACACCATTCCTAACACCGTAGACGTGTGCCGAAACCCACTCCGCCAGCAATTTACATTTGTTAATAACCCTACATTGATTTCTTATTTTATGAGGCACACAGCTGACATTTATGCCCAGTGAATGATTTTGCCCTATGACTCTGAAACGTTAAACAACCAAGCATCAGAGACTTGTTTATCTTACACGCTAAGCTATATATGGCTTTCAGTTGTACGTGACTCACACATTGTTGTGAAATTACAGTTCACAGCTGTCAATTGCTGGCTAATCCATAAGTGTAATTAAATCGCACAGCGTTTAGATTACCCAGTACATTTTGATAACTTTCAGGAGCATGTGGATTTGACCCAAACAAAATAAGTTCCCATTTTTGATCATTGGATATTAAAGGATAACTGCAGTTGCAGGATATATTGGCCCAAATAAATAGGCTAATTAAATATATTAAATATGACACTGCTGCATCTACCTGATACCTGTTATTCATGCTAAATAGCACTGTGTGCACTCCAACCTGTGTTAAACACCAATTTTAAAATCCCAATGCCAATCTTCATCAAACATTTAACATAAAGTATGTTCTTAGTGTCCAAAAAATAAATTATAAAAAAAAGTCTCTGTGTCCAAAGAAATCGATTGCTCTTATCTTCCACCTCTGGCGATTCAACACACATACACTATATTGTCAAAAGTTTTGTGATGCCTGCCTTTACACACACATGAGCTTTATTGGCATCCTAGTCATATGCCCCGTACACACGATCGGATTATGTTGTCGAAAAATCTGATCGTGTGTGGTCCGACGGAAAAAATTTGAGAGCAGGATCTCAACTTTTCCGACAACAAAATCTGATCAAACTTTTTCCGATCGTGTGTAGAGAATTCAGACGGACAAAGTGCCACGCATGCTCAGCTCAAATTACGAGACCAAAGCTATTGGCTACTAGCCTCTACGTAGTTCCATCGTACGCAAAGAACGTCACCACATTCGGAACCATCGGATTTTCCGATATTGGATGAGAAGGCCTGGCTCACAGTCTTCACTCTAATTCATCCCAAAGGTGTTCTATCGGGTTGAGGTCAGGACCCAAACTTGCTCATCCATGTCTTTATGGACCTTGCTTTGTGCACTGGTCCAAGTCATTTGGTGGAGAGGGGATGGTGGTGTGGGGTTGTTTTTCAGGGGTTGGGCTTGGCCCCTTAGGTCCAGTGAAGGGAACATGTACATGCTCCCAACTTTGTGGGAACATTTTGGGGGTGGCCCCTTCCTGTTCCAACATGACTTTGCACCAGTGTACAATGCAAGGTCCATAAAGACATGGATGAGCAAGTTTGGGTCCTGACCTCAACCCGATAGAACACCTTTGGGATGAATTAGAGTGAAGACTGTGAGCCAGGCCTTCTCATCCAATATCAGTGCCTGACCCCACAAATGTGCTTCTGGAAGAATGGTCAAACATTCCCATAGACACACTCCTAAACCTTGTGGACAGCCTTCCCAGAAGATTTGAAGTTGTTATAGCTGCAAAGGGTGGGCCAACTCAATACTAAACCCTACAGACTAAGACTGGGATGTAGTGGTGATTAGGAACACTGTTGCTGACTTTGACACTGGCTCTGGTGACACTGTGATTGGTGTGGCCAACAGATCAAGGACACCTCTGACTAGCTGCGCTTGGCTGGTGAAAATGTGACTGGTGTGAATCATGATCAGGGGCACTGTGACTGGCTCTGGTGCACTGTAAAAAATGCTGCTGTCAAGTTCCTCTACCCCAAACTCACTCATCCATGTCTTTATGGACCTTGCTTTGTGCACTGGTGCACAATCACATTGGAACAGGAAGAGGCCATCCCCAAACTGTTCCCACAAAGTTGGGAGCATGAAACTGTCCAAAATGTCTTGGTATGCTGACACCCTAAGAGTTCCCTTCACTGACTAAGGGACTAAGCCAACCCCTGAAAAACAACCCCACACCATAATCCTCCCTCCACCAAATGATTTGGACCCATGCACAAATCTAGGTCCATAAAGACATGGATGAGGGAGTTTGGGGTGGAGGAACTTGACTGGCCTGCACAAAGTCCTGACCTCAACCCGAGAGAACACCTTTGGGATGAATTAGAGCAGAGAGACTGCGAGCCAGGCCTCATCCAACATCAGTGCCTGACCTCACAAATGCACTTCTGGAAGAATGGTCAAACATTCCCATAGACACACTCCTAAACCTTATGGACAGCCTTCCCAGAAGAGCTGAAGCTGTTATAGCTGCAAAGGGTGGGCCAACTCAACATTGAACCCTACTGACTAGACTGAGATGCAATTAAAGTTCATGTGCATGTAAAGGCAGGCATCCCAATACTTTTGACAATATAGAGTATATGCACTGTTGAGCTATGCGCTCACCTTTTGTAGTGGACCTGTCAGGTCAAAAACACCTTTCCCTCTTGGGGCTTGTTGCAAACCCCACTGGATTGTATTCACACTTCAGATACTACACACCACATCCACTTTACCAAGGTGCATGCCCCTTTAAAAGAATGTGTTGCCTTCCTGCAATGGGCTCACAAAGCAAAAGGGAAACAGTTTTATTAAAATAGTATTGCACTTACATTAGTTACAAGTAAAATCACATTTATAAAACAGCTGGGCCACGGCCCCAGCGTCACTTCCTGTTTTGGCTGTCAGTCACCCAACTTGGCCCAACGCGTATTGTCACCGTCATGGAACTTCCTCAGGGGTCCCCTGGACACTAAAGGCCTTCTTTATATTTTCAATGTTTTATGAATATTGGAGCAGTATTGTATTATAAGTCGGCATTGGGATTTTAAAATTGGTGTTTAACACAGGTTGGAGTGCACAAAGTGCTATTTAGCACAAATAACACTATAGATGTATTAGGAAGGCGCAGCAGTCTCATATTTAATTTATTTAAATGTAGGGCGTGGGAATGCACATTACGGCTAGCAGCCGCATAAATATTGTTCCATATTAATTTTTCATTAGATTTTTTGTTGGTTTTAGACAACAACACACTATTTTATTTAAATTTTGTTCACTAAGCACATAAAGCGTAACGTGGGATCGACACATTACACATTTATATAGGCTAATTGTTGCATATGGGTATAAGTAGAAGAGTGCCTGCAGCAGAAGTATCGGTTTAAAAGCAGCCAGCTTGGGGCATCTTCAGCAATTCCATTTTCCCAGGCCCACCATCCCTTGAGGTGCACATGGGATATGGATAGGCAGGGCCTGTGATGAGCTGTATATCATTCTCTATGAGCCCAGCACACCACAGATGGGATGTTCCACTTCAAATCCCAAATGCACGTTATTTTTAGGCAAGCCAAGGAAAATAATGCAACTACCTGGTTGGCAAGAGCTGAGAAAGCTGTAGGTTTCATACCAGCACTGCCGTACTGCCTTACCTGTGCACAACATTCTGTACATTATAAATGCAGGTACACATTGGCAATACTTTTTAAAGTGCAGCTGTGCCAAGACTATGGACGTTCAATTATTTACAAATGTTTTAACAGTAAAAGGATTTCCATCCCTGACATCACAAGACAAACATGTCCATATCTCTTCATCTCCAATACATGGGGGTAGGGTGATTGGTAGATTATAGAAGATAGCTAGGAAGGAAGATAATCTTTAGTGCAACTCACTGGAAGTGACAAGGACATGGCACTTCTGGCAAAACCAACAGCAATTTTCTGTGTTTGCTAAAATTTTCTTAGCTTTAAAAAATAAAATAAAACGAACGCAGCCACTACATCTAAAGACTGTAAGCTGAAATATATACAATTTTTATTCTTGGGTTTAGTATTCACATAGATAACAACAAAGTTGAGTTTGAAGCTGATCGTTTCCTGTCACTTTAAATAGTTTGTTTAGACCAAGCTGGTCCAAACTATTTCCTTCACTAAGTACTGCACTGGTTCTAAGCACTGTATCAACTCTATGTAGCTTAAGCTACATATCATACACAGAGCTGGGATGTTTGACAAAGACTTCCCATCTCACACCCAGGACAAAATAAGGCTGGGTTCACACTTATCCGAATTGGATATGGGTTTCCCTGCATCCAATTCGCAAAACAGGAGAGTGTGCCCGGCTTTCAATGGAGCCAGTTCACATATCTCCGGGGCAGCCGTGGTCCGCATTGAAGAAGGGTCCCATGTGTCTTTGGTTCTGAATCAGGTGTGAATTCAGGCAGAAATTCGAACCTGATTCGCACCTGAATCGGTGTACAGGACGCACTGGACACCCTGCTGTGAGCTGCGGTCGCAGCAGCTGTGAACCCAGCCAAAGAGTCAGTCTGAGTGATGCACAGCCAGATGCAGAGAGCCTAGTGGCTACAGAGAGTTTTGTTTGGAAATAGTAAGAAATGTTTAACTAGTAGAACCCTTAAGGACAGGGCTGCTGTTAGAAATCACAGGGTCCTGTACAGCCTACCTGACAGGGCACAACTGCCCCCCCCCCCCCCCCCCAAAAAAAAATCATCATTAGCGGACATAACTTAACGTACAAAATTACAGCTAAATTTAAAAAAGATAAGTTAAGTTTGCATTGAGTTAATAAAGTACGATGTGTAAATGAGGTCTTGGGGCTCATTCACACATGTGCTGTGGCTACAGTGTAAATCAGTGTTTTTATTTTATTTTTTTAATGTGGCTATTGCTGTGTGCAGGCAGCCTATGTTACGCTATGGGAATGCAGCAGCTGTACCAACACAGCCTCAGGTTCTAATTTGACATGCGTGTGGACACACTTATCAAATTAGGACCTGCAGATGTGTTCATACAGCCGCTGTACCCTTATAGGGTAACAGACAGCTCTAGCTGCACAAACAGCTCATTCACACTGTATTGGCCAGAGAACCTGTGTGAATGAGCCCTTTATTATTTATTTTAATTTTATTTATTTTGTTTTATTTATTTTTAATTTTACATTTTTTTACATTTTTTTTATTTTTAAAATTTTAAAAATAATTTTTTTACAATTTTAAAAAATAATTTTGTTTTACAATTTTTAAAAATGATTTTTATACAATTTATTCTGTTTTACAATTTAATAAAAAAAAATGTTTACAATTTTTTAAAACATTTTTTTTACAATTTTTTTTTTTTTACAATGATGTTGGGGGGTGCTTTGGTGAGATATCAGGGTCCAAACAGCCCCCTGACATCTATTTGAGAGACAGAGAAAACAATTGAGGACACAGATTCTTTAAATCCTTTCTCTGTAGCCACTGAAGATGAATGGACAGGAGACAGAGGCTCCTGTCTATTCATAAACTGAAGCATAGTAAGCACAGTTTAATATGCTTCAGTTATAAATGAACAGAGTGAGTGATCAGTACCAATCACTCACTTTGTCAATTCAGAAAAGGAAGGGGCTGGTAAATGACATATTCATCAGCTCCTTCCCCCGCTGCCCATTCTGACTGTGACATATCCCCCTATGTACCAGCAGTAGCCAGCAGGACAGGGAAGCCAGAAGAACTGCAGGAGCTGGGCCTGGACACTCGGGGGGGGGGAGATGTGGACAGGACAGGGAGGGGGATCAGTGTGGAGGAGGGCAATTACAGAATGATGCCCTGTATCTGTGTCTCTCTCCCTCTGCAGCAGCTAAAAGCCAGCAGGAAGGAGAGAACCGACTTTCAGCTGCTGCAGAAAGCCAAACCCCACCCAGCTATACCAATTCCCCCTGCTGCCAAGGTCGCCCTGTGTGCCCGGGCCCCTTACAAGATGACTGGTTGTGGTACACACCCCCCTCCCCCCTCTATCAGCAACCCTGTTCATCGATCCAAACAGGCCTCTCAGGGGCAGTAGGAGAAGGTTAAAAAATTATATTTGCAAATGTACCAAATGTGTACAAAAAGGAAACACATGTGTACTAAAATTACACATATTCTTTGACATCAGTAGGTTTTGCTCACTGCTCACTAAGAATAATTTATCAAAATTATTGATGAACTGCCTTATATGCCAGATATCATATTGACAAACATGAAATGCTTATTATGCTAGTCACTGACGTTGGACAACTTATTTAACATGTAGCTTGTATGCACTTAGGCATCTTTTCCTTTTGCATTCATTTTAAATAATTTTTCTTCTAAAAGCAAGAAGGAGAATGTGGCATCAATGTGTTGCCTGTCTGAATATATATATATATACTTTAGCATTACATTTAGATTTTTGGGTGTTTTCATTCCTACTTTAAAACTGAAAATGCAAAGAGAGGCATCTGTCTATTTGTTTCCCTGTCCTTGATGCCAGTTTGTTTTGACTGAGATTTTACATTAACAAAAAGAAAAAAAAATACATTTGTGTGGCAAGATTTTGCAGTACTCTCTGGTATTGTTCTGAAACAAAAGTTATTGACTCATGAGACATATTTATATAAAAGCAACATAAGAACTAAATACAGTGTATTTTTAAGGGACACCACACATTATTTTTTAATTATACAAACACGAAGAATATGGTGCAATTCTAAACTTTGCATAACATAAAAGAGAACATTTGGATGGATAAAAACATCATCTACAGTAGGTGTATATAAAAAGCATTGACCTACCAGAACTCGTGGGTGGAGAGCCTACCTACCCCTAACGGTTAATGTGACAGAGGCACCCTTGGTAGTGTTGGGTGGTGGTCATGGAAGGGTCAAAGTCATCAGGAGTATTGAATGGACATTTTTTGATAGCACTAAAGATGCGTTTCATGGCTAACATGTCACTTCATCAGTTTATGTGGTGTTTCACAGAGGACTAACTTTGACCCTTCCATGACCACCACCCCACACTACCAAGGGTGCCTGTGCCATATAAATCCTAAGGGTTTTTTTCTCTCCACCCACAAGTTCTAAAGTTCTACACACCACTCTAACATCTCTGCTAAGGAAAAAAGGGATGGGCCCCCAGAGGCATAGAGTGCAACTTTCCACTTCCTGCAGACAGGGTTATTCTCCACACGCTAAACTGGAAGGTTGCATTTACCATAAATCATGTCTACTCACAACCTTACCAAATGTGAGTGTTTTTCATGTTTGTGAAATCTATATATTTACTACACTTTGATTTACTAAAGGCAAATAAACTGCACTTTTCAAAGTGCAGTTGCACTCTGCAAGAACAGTTGCTTGAGGAGGAGGAGGAGCTCTGCTGACTTCCATCATCCAATCATGTACAAGCAAAAATAGATTATTATTTTCCTTGCATGTGATTGGGTATTCTTTGCAAAGTGAAGCTTTACCTCATTTACCAAGCTATAGAGTAACTGTCCTTGCAGAGTGCAACTGCACTTTGTAAAGTGCATAGTCTATTTGCCTTTAGTAAATCAACCCCTTTATGTCTACTTACAACCTTGCCTAATGTAAGTGCCTTTCATCTTAATTAAATCTATATATTTACTACACTTTAAGGGCACTCCTGTCCCTCTTTCCGTTTCCTCTTTTTTCTGGTAAACGCAGCAGAGTATTCTCTCCCGCCACAGCTCCTACGGACGATTACCATCCTTAAATGGTGGTCAACGTTACAAAGTGATTTCTTTAGAAACACACTTCACAATACAATGACTACATTATGATAATACAAAAAGCAAAATATGTTACAGGCTTCTCTAAGAAAGTACAATTATTCAGATTAGACCAGGTTTTTTTAATTCCATAAGCAGAATATCACTAATATGGAATCCCAACCACGACACTACCTGCCTGGAGTTTGCTTGTTCTTCCTGTGCCTGCATGGGTTTCCTCCGGATACTCGAGTTTCCTCCCACACTCCAAAGACATGCTGGTAGGTTAATTGGCTTCTGTCCAAAATTGGCCCTAGTATATGAATGTGGGTTGGGGACCTTGAATTGTGGGCTCCTTGAGGGTAGGGACCGATGTGAGTATGTGTGGAGTGCTGCGTAAATTGACGGCGCTATAGGGGTACCTTAAATAAATAGGGATAATTGTAGACACGCACCCACACTCACTCAGGTTGAACTGGATGGACTGGTGTCTTTATTCAACCTTACTATGTAACTAATACCAAAAACTGGTTTAGATGTCCAGAGTGCCTACATGATCACATAGATGCTTTCTACAGGATGCTAAAAACTACCTTTCCTCCTATGTGCAAGAGTGCCTGCAATTGCCCCCTGTCACCTCAAGGAAAATATTCACAATTCAGACAATACCACAACAAGGTCCTCTAGCAGTCATGGTTAGTAATCCCTAACAGTTTGTCCAGTTCCCAGCATAAATCAGTTTACCAATGAGCACCCCTTTATATAGTCTATGTGCAGATCTATAAATTCCCCATGTTTTGGACTTGTACCTGTATATGCAGTGAGCCCTGGGGTTAAGTTGCTTGCAGGCTGCCAAAGAATGAGTTTTCCTAAAAGCAGGCAGAAAGAAGAGGAAAGTATACCTCTTTTTCCATCTTGGAAACCAACTGGCAGCCATTAATGTGAGGGCTCAGCATCCAAGAATCCAGAGATCAAGGTCATGGCCTCAGCAGAAGCTCTTTTGCACCTATGCAGGAAATAAGCATCTCAATAACAGCATGCAATATTCCCAAATGTGAGAATCGCTTGTGTTTAACGGGCTGTTTTTGTACTTCAAGAGGGCAGATACTCTGGAAATGATTTGGGGCAATGTACTACTTTATCAGCATAGATTGTAGGTCCAGCCTCTTTGCAACTCCACTTCCTGGAGCACCCAAGCCAGCCAACTCTTCCGCCTACACATCAACCCTGGCTATGGCTATAATGACAACATAACAAACACAGATACAGTAATTTAAGTAGGTGTCCTTAGCTCCATTAACATAAGCACTCTTACAAAGATTTGATCATGTTTTTATTGCAATAAGTTAAATAGTAATACTAGCTATAAAACTGGTCCATTTAGTTAAGCCACCAACAGTGTCTGTATGGTCACAGAGATGTTTTCTTCAGGATTCTAAATCCAGCTTTCCTCTCTGTACCAAACAAGCTCAATTAAAAAGAGTTGCAAGAGAAAAAAAAAATAGAAACCCTAAAACAAAAGCTGAAGAAAAAGCATGCTATTATTCCAAATCTCATTTCTGTTAACACTTAAATAAAGTTAAATAATGAAGCAACAGTGTAAGAATACTGCGGGTTACCGTAATGGTTTTTATTATTTATGTGTGCTGCAGAGGATAATGGAAAGGCTTTTTCTCATGATGAATACCCTTGGTCCCCAAATGCAATTACATAAGCTATTAAAAAATAAATTATACTCAAAACACAAGATCCATAACAAGAATTAAATGAGATTTCAAAAGGAATTCACCTGCAATGAGGGCTGACATACCTCACTCATACTTAGGGAGCTGCAGATGAAAGACAACCTTAGAATTTTAATCACACATAGCAAGTAATATCTACTTGGCAACATAATTCAATTCAAATAAAATTCAACTAAGGAGAGACTATAACAAGGTACTGTATCCCAGAGATGAACAGCCTGTTTCTGCGTACAGGGTTGTTAAGACTGGCACATTTATTTTCAGTCGGCGTGGAAAAGTCTGCTGGAGGAAAAATAAAGCATCGCTGAAGTGTTACACTACAGTAAAGGTATTACACTAAATATTACTAGACCATGAGTACAGGGCAAGTCTATAGGGTCTTTACAAACAAGCAATGGTTGAAAACTCCTCTTTATATAGTTTATACAGGATAGAGAATAGTGTCTTTAACTTCTGAGCAAATGTTTTATTACGGACTGTAAACTTAACATGTTATTTTAGTCCTTTAAAGTGGAATTCTAGCCACATAAATATACAGTATATACATATATACAATATATATTTATTTATTTATTAGGGCTGTGAAAATCAAAAATTAATTCCTCGATTAATCATACATTTTTTTGATCGGTACTCACCTCTCCCCCGGCTTCCGGGTCTTCAGGGAGTTCCGTCGGAGATCCAGTGACGTCATGGACATTGACATCACCGAACTCCTCCCCCCTTCTGCAAGTGCCTCCGTCTGCTAACGAAGGGAAGGGGGCGGAGTCTGGTGACGTTGAAGTTCTGATTGAACATAACGTGTACGGGGAGGAGCTATGCATGACGTCACCCGCTGCTGCCCTACGGAACTAACACGATTGTCGGCTTTACATGCTGTGTTTTTATCATCATTATGTGAGTAGTTTGTTTTTGAACACAAAAATTTAATCGTATACTTAAGTGGTGAGCACTTAGATCTTTTCTTTCTACCCATGACCTGGCATCCTTGCTGAGATCTAAGGAGACTTGAGAGAAGTTTATGGTCCGTGTTAACCCTTTTGATGCCCGCTTGCATGACCACCTGTTTGCACAGGGGTCCATGCCATAAGGTGAGAGTGATTAGTTAGACTGGAGGTGGAGGGATTGTCACGCTACTGTGGAAAAAAATTACTTACGTCAGTGCTACAGTTTGAATTTAAAGCGTATTTGTGTGAACTGTGAAGTTAAGTCATGGATTGTGGAAACTAACCAGTGTCGGGTGATTGTATATAGTGTATACCACATTTACCACTGACTAATGCAGAGTTTCAATGCAAGGGGATCAGCTAAAAGTAGTTGGATCTGTATGTGCGTTATAATTAACCAAAATTAGTCAATTAATAAAATAGATTAATCGAACACGAAAATTTTAATCAGTAACAGCCTATATATATATATATATATATATATATATATATATATATATATATATTGTGACGATCCGGGGTGATTAGGTACAAGTGGTGCATGCGATTTTTCAGAAACGTGCCACTCCAGACTTGTGTTTTAAGGGCATGGCAGCCCACTTTTATTTAAAGGAAACTAAAAAGTTCAAACCAACAGAAATCTTCCCTCGCAGGGGGTTCCACCATCACTGCATAACCAAACGATAGCCTCCTGGCTTACTCCCTGTCAGCTTCGTGCTGCTTTAGTCACAGGCTACACCTGCTTGCTTCAGACTGCCACCTGCAGTCTTAGACTCCTGTCTCTTTCTCCTGGAACTCTCCCGACCTCCTGGCCAGACTTCCTGTCTGCTGGGCGGAGCCGTCTCCAAGTCTGAGCACTGACTTCTCTTCCCGGGATGCTTTTGAACTCAGCCCACAGGTGTGTAATCAGCATTCCTGCCAAAATCAGGCATATACTGCTTATTTGCACCTGTGAGATGGGGTCGCATCTTCACAATCCAGAAGAGGTAGGACTTCTTAATCATGGTCTTTCTTTTTCCCCGAAAAGTCACCTTGATCAGTTCGAATTAGATCAGGATCTATATAGGCTTTTTCGGAACATAAGGTGGAAAGTTCACTTTATACATAAACCGTTCATTTATAATGAACCTATGGGTGATGCTCTTGACTGTAAAACCTTTAATCTAATCACCAAATCAAAATCTGTTCCCCCCACATCATATGCACCTGTGGAAATGTTTATCAAAGAGGTTACCCGTGATGTGAAGGATCTTGTTCACAGGACGGACTATAGGGACCATATACCCAACAATTTGTCATGTGAAGAGAAATTGGCCCTTAGGAATCTTAGCAAACGTGATGATATCGTATGTAAACCTGCTGATAAGGGGGGTTCTGTGGTCATCATGGATACTGCCATGTATGAATCTGAGGTCCTCCGCCAGCTCAGTGATCCGCTGGTGTACAAGAAGGTGTCCACAGACCCTACCTGGGGTATAAAGAAAAAGCTGGAAACCCTTTTGAAAGCAGCGCTAAAAGATAGTTTGATATCTCGTGATCTTTTTGAGTTTTTACTTCCTTCACACACTAGGATTCCGGTCTTGTATATGCTGCCTAAAATCCATAAGAACAGCCAATCTCCCCCTGGTCGCCCGATTGTGTCGGGTAGGGATTCAATCTTTGTCCCGACAGCACGTCTTCTGGACAGGGTCCTATCCCCTCTTGTCAGGAATACAAGATCCTATATTAGAGACACACAGGATTTCCTATCGAAAATTAGAAAATTACCGTTATGCCAGGGTGATGAGATACTTGTAACCTGGGATGTAACTAGTCTGTATACCTGTATCCCACATAGGGAAGGAATTGATGCAGCTATTGGGCTTATTAGATGTAGCGACATTTATTCTGAGGCTCAAGTCACACTTTTTGAAAATTTATTTAACATTTTGCTATTGAATAACTATTTTTTGTTTAAAGATCAATTTTACGTTCAGCAGAATGGTGTTGCCATGGGATCCAATGTTGCCCCGCCATACGCTTGCTCATTCATGAATGATTTCGAGCATAAATATGTGTTTGTAAATGAGTTGTTCCAGCAGCATTGCGCCACCTGGTGGCGGTATATAGACGATGTCTTTGCAGTGTGGCGGGGCAACATTGAATCCCTTATGGCCTTTGATGAGATATTGAATGAATTTTCTCCGGATATCCAGTTCAAAATAAATGTTGGAGGGCTCTCCATTCCGTTTTTGGATACTAGGATATATATTTATCAAAGCCGTATTGAGTCGGCTCTATATGTCAAACCAACTGATAGGAACCAACTCTTAATGTTTAACAGCTATCATCCACCCCATGTTTTTAGATCTATTATTAAAAGCCAACTATTGAGGGTGAAACGGATAGTGAGTGATGACAATACTAGAAGAACTAGACTTGATGAGATGTGTTGTAAATTCAAAGAACGGGGGTATCCAGACAATCTAATTAGACAGGAGCTTACAAAGGTAATTAATGATGTGGTAGTGGTCAGGAATCGGCACTGCAATATGGACAAACCCAGACTCCCTTTCAGTTTTCAGTTCAATAGCTATAGTGAAAAGATATTTAATATTATTAAAAAACATTGGCCCCTATTGAGAAGATCCTATCCCCAGATTGAAATTTTACAGCAAATCCCCATGCGGGCATATCGCCGAAACAGAACTATAAGGGACTGGCTGGTTAAATCAGAATTCAGAGATGAAAAAAAGATGTCCAAAATGACATTTCTTGGCAGCAAAAGGAAGGGATGCTTCCCCTGTTTGAAATGCATTCAGTGCAATTTGCTTGTTAAAGGTGATCATTTTATACATCCGACCCATGGTGATAAAATCACCATTAATGGTTTTTATACTTGCCAGTCCTCTTATGTCATTTATATCTTAATATGTCCCTGCGGGTTACTATATGTTGGGGAGACCACCCAAAAAATCAAGGACAGGATCGCACAGCATCGCAGTACGATCCGACTAAAACAGCCGACGTTTCCTGTATCCAAGCATTTCTTGGAGAAAGGGCACTGCGATTCTGATTTGTGATATATGGTACTTGAGGAAGTTATGAGGGACAAGAGAGGGGGTGATCGAATTCTGAAGCTGAGAAAACGGGAAGTTTGGTGGATTAACCGATTAAAATCTCTAAGTCCGCATGGAATGAACAGAGATTATGATTTGTATCTATTCCTATGACACACGATGCGTGATTGGTGACGCTGCATATAATTTTATTTTAATTGTCTCACTGCTTTGATCGTTTTATCGATGCTTGATACTGATATTGGATACTTTTTGTGGTCATGGTGCTATGCAATGTGATGCAATTCTGATACCAATGAACCTCTTCTCTTTCCTGCAGGAAATATTGAGAGTTTTATTACTGTATGCTCCACTGGAAACTGGTGAAGATGAATCTTTGCAGAAATACGAGATTATTGCTCTTTCATGGCATCATGACCATTTACCGAATTGGAACAACCCGATTGCTTGTATAATGTATGATGATCTTAATTGGTTGGATGCTTTATCTTGCTGATAGGGTTAATTTTGAAATCTTCAATTAACAGTGATTAGTGATCTGTGACATACACCTGTGTGTTGTACTCCTGAATGTGGTATATATATGCTTAGTTTGAGATAGTGTGCTACACAAGCCAGAGAAAGCCTGACGAAGAGCTGGTGCTCGTAACTGTACAGTGGCTGTGCTTTTGAAATAAGATGTACCTTTGAAATATCGAAGTAAAGGATTTTCGCAATTGAAGTACGTGTCCCGTCTTGATTTTCACATGAATATTGGTGGATTATTGGAGGTACCACTTGACGCCTGCTTCTAATACTCCCATTACTGAAGAAAAAGTAACCTGCCCATATCTAACTATATATATATATATATATATATATATATATATATATATACACACACAGACACACACACAGTATCTCACAAAAGTGAGTATTACCCCTCACATTTTTGTAAAGATTTTATTATATCTTTACATGTGACAACATTGAAAAAATAACACATTGCTACAATGTAAAGTAGTGAGTGTACAGCTTGTATAACAGTGTAAATTTGATGTCCCCTCAAAATAACTCAACACACAGCCATAAATGTCTAAACTGCTGGCAACAAAAGTGAGTACACCCCTAAGTGAAAATGTCCAAATTGGACCCAATTAGCCATTTCCCCTCCCCGGTGCCATGTGACTCATTAGTGTTACAAGGTCTCAGGTATGAATGGGGAGCAGGTGTGTTAAATTTGGTGTTATCGCTCTCACTCTCTCATACTGGTCACTGAAAGTTCAACATGGCACCTCATGGCAAAGAACTCTCTAAGGATCTGAAAAAAAATAATTATTGCTCTGCATAAAGATTTGAGCAGAGAGCAAATTTACATTGTTATACAAGCTGCACATTCACTACTTTACATTGTAGCAAAGTGTCATTTCTTCAGTGTTTTCACATAAAAGATATAATAAAATATTTACAAAAATGTGAGGGGTGTACTCACTTTTGTGAGATACTGTATTTCTGGTCAATGGGAGTATTAAAAAAATTGCAATTGTATGTTTAAGATTGTGGGTTAAAAAAGGATGGCAAGCCAGAAGCCTCATTGACTCTTGTTTACCTAAGATTTACTGCAGGAGAAACAGCCTTCCATAGTTAACAATCTTATAAAAATTCCATAGGAATGCCCTGTGCACACGCCAATAATTGTCAATGTAATTCTTTTGCTTCAGTGCAGCACATCAATGCTTTTTTATTCTCCCACTGGCAGACCGTTCTAGCCAGAGTAATATAAATGTGCAGACTAAAGATGACCATACACTGAGCAAATTTTGAACAGCTTCTGATGAAGCATCCAAAATTCGATCCGTGGGTGGCCCTGTTGGCACCTTCCTGTACAACATCATTTGATCTGAAAATCAAAGGAGCTGGATGAAAAATTGTTCAATGAAAAGAATCTGCATTCAATCAGATGCAGCCACTGTTCAAATATCCCAATAGCCATAGGTGCAGAATGGACTTATACAATAGCTGGCAGGGCAGATTCCTCCATCCACAGTGCTTAGCATGGGTGGAGGAAGAGAAAATGCCTACAGAGCTGAACAAGAGCAATCTTACACAGTGTATGGCAAGGTTAACAACCCTATTCATCAAAAGTGGCCATTCATCACATACCTTAAATGCAAGGAAATGTCTCAAGGCTTCTGTTAAAATTAGTAAAAATTACTTAAGGAGCTGTGCCCAGTATCAAGCAACACTGCAAAATGGGTCAAACGCTTTTGAACTAGTCACGACTGGATAAGTGCAACATCATGAATATCAAAGCAAAGCTCCATGAAATATCTTTTGAAAGGTAGAAGAGAGTAAGTTGTCTTTTCCTCTATTTAAACTGTGCCCAGGATACAGTGCTACCAATAGCTCAATACTTCCAGTCAATTCACTTTCTTTTTGTGATCCTGAAAAAACTCTTTAGGATTAGAACTTAACCACTTATGGACTGGAAGATTTGCCTCCTTAATGACCGGGCCATTTTTTGCGATACGGCACTGTGTCGCTTTAACTGACATTTGCGCAGTTGTGCAATGCTGTAACCAAACAAAATTGATCCTTTTATTCCCACAAATAGAGCTTTCTTTTGGTGGTATTTCATTACCTCTGTGGTTTTTATTTTCTTTGCGCTATAAACAAAAATAGAGCAACAATTGTGAAAAAAACAATATTTTTTACTTTTTGCTATAATAAACAAATGTCTTCATCAGTTTAGGCCAATATGTATTCTTCTACATATTTTTGGTAAAAATAAAAAAAATCGCAATAAGCGTATATTGATTGGTTTGTGCAAAAGTCTACAAAATAGGGGATATATTTATGGCATTTTTATTGTTTATTTTTTCTAGTAATGGTAGTGATCTGCGATTTTTAGCGGGACTGCGACATTGCGGCGGACAGAGCGGACACTTTTGACTCTTTTTTGGGACCATTGACATCTTTACAGCAAATAGAGCTAAAAATAGCCACTGATTACTGTATAAATGTCACTGGCATGGGAGGGGGTTAACATTAGGGGGCGATCAAGGGGTTAAGTGTTCCCTAGGGAGGTGTTTATAACTGTATGGGGGCTGGGCTGACTGAAGAGGAGACAGATCGTTGTTCCTAATCACGAGGAACAGATGATCTCTCTCTCCTCCCCTGACAGAATGGTGATCTGTTTGTTTACACTGACAGATCCCCGTTCTGCCTGTCTCTGAAGTGATTGTGGGTGGCCAGTGGACATCGAGTCTGCTGTACCCGCTGGTTGGCTGCCCCGCGGCGCACGCGCCCACAAATTACCTTGTACGCGCCCGACGTACAATGACACCGAACCGCACAGGGGAGCCAACTTGCCGCAGTACAACTGCAGTGGACAGTCGCTAACTAGTACATTTTATCAGTTGAAAAATGATGGCGTATTGTATTTTGAAAATGTTTAAATGTACTGTGATTTTGTGAAATTATATCTAATAACTGTTATGTAAAGGTAAGTTTAGCATTAAATATTTGCTAATCTAAACCCAGTGGCACCATTCCAAAGAAGCATGTTTTAGGGAAAAGGAAGGAAGTGGGTCAGGAGAAAAGGTAGGCCAACATCCCACAACAAACTGAAGAGCAAAAGGAAACCCCCTGACAGGAGTTTTTAGGCCAAATACATGAATGTAGCCACATGACAGCAGTATAAAATCACAATGTAAATGTTATTAGACATAAACATAAAACAAGAAAGGCGGCTGGTGTATTGGTTGATGCATCTACAACAGGGGTCTGAAACTGTCTGCACTCCAGCTGTTGCGACACTACAAGTCCCATCATGCCTCTGCCTGTGGGAGTCATGCTTGTAACTGTCAGCCTTGCAATGCCTCAAGGTACTTGTAGTTTTGCAACAGCTGGGGAGCCGCCAGGTTCAGACCCCTGATCTACAATATACAGACCATAAAAACATGTAACTAAAGTTCTACAATGTCCTGATGGGTGTCATTATATATATATATATATATATATATATATACTGAGACAAAACACAAACAGGATCAACTGACGTGTTTCAGAAACATTCTTTCTTTCTTCAGGGGTGGATATTATTAGAACAGAGTTACTTCTATAAGGTACGAGTACATTGTTGTCATAACAAAATACAGATCTCAGTTAGTTAGTATAATAGTGTCTATTGCACTTACATGTTATGTAGAAATGCATTGTTTACCAACAGCAGTGGTGTCCATCCTAAAAACAAGAGAGAAGTGACAAGTCTGCAGTCCCACCAAAAGAGATCAGACAAGGACCACCAGGGAATACACACCAGTTCTCTCTTCGAATTTTTCTTAGACAGTATGTTGGGTGCCACAGCAAAGGAGCCCGTCCATGCTCCTGATCCAGAGAAAATAATAGAAAGCAGGTCACACACCGATTACATCACTGCTTTGTGAAAACTTTATTATACCACAGACAACACGCAGCATGTACCTGCAATGATAACTGCCCCAGCTCAGATGAGATATGCTGCATGATCTCTGTGGCATAATAAAGCTTTCATTAAGTGTGATGCCATCGGTGTGCAACCTGCTTTCTATTAAATATTTGCAGTTTAAAGACATAGGCCACCTTTTGCAAAAATGTAATAAATGCATCAACATTATTAAAATAAAAAATTTATTTTAATTACATTTTTGCATTGAAGCTTTCAGAGCACTTAAACTACAATCACTTTGCTGTGGGTGCAATGCACAGGTGCCTGCATTATTTAGATCCTAGCCCCAGATCCATACAGAGTTATGGATCTTCAGTTGTGATAAACAATAGGATAACAAACCCAGTGATGTCACCATGCTTGTGCGGGCACGATCTGCAAGTCCCTCTGCAGCAGTTACAGAGCTCTAAAGCCTTAAAACAACAGGATACTTTGGGGAGGAGCACCACCATGAGGGTATGGGATTGGGGATTGCTGTCACCAGAACAAATGTCTGCACTGGAAGATTTCCCCTTCATTCACGTCGTGGTGACAACCTAAAATTTTGAATTTTCTCTTTTAGTCACAGTGACAATGGTGACCAGGACAAATAGAGAGGGTGGCCTCTCTAGTGGGGACAAACACAGCAATATTATGTGACAGAGATTGTAACCCTTCATTACTCTAAAATAAGATAAAACGTTTTGGCCTTAGATACACTTTAAACCATAAATGGCAGCACAAATTTTTTCTAGAAATATTAAAAAACCTTTCTAAAATCTCAGAGGCGCTTCAGCCTAGGTGGTGGGGACATATGCTCTGTCCTTCTCGCAACCTTCTGGGAAATCTGCATCACTAGATGTTGGAGGTGGACTCGAGCCTTCCTCAAAATCCTGTGAAAAACGTTTCCTGTGCAAAAAATGCTACTACAAGGTACCAAACCTAATGTGTACGAGCACGCTCTGCAATGTGCGTCATCGGTACACCAGCTAAAGGATGCAGGGAGAAGTTGGCTCCTAATGACACACATTAGAAGATATTACCACCAATGAGGTAATAGTGAGAAATTGTACCTTTTTCTGATCATGAGCTTCAATAACACGTCACTCACACGATTCTTAATAAAAGTGATTTCACTGCAGATAAAAGTAACTTCTTTCAATCAAAGGAAGTGGATAAGGGGGATTCATCCAAAGTGCATTGTGATTAGCTCATACTACGTTGTCTGAGTAAGGAAGTGGGATGCCCAATGAGACAAGTTACAATTCCTGATAAAAGTGAAAACTTTAACAAAATATTTTTTCTTTGAAACAGAATACACCACAACTAAAGTAAAACCATCTTCTTTTACATTTTTTGTTATAGCTACAATATCAAAATAAATACATTTTTTCACAGCATACATTATAACCACCCACCACTATGTATTAAAGCTGACCATGAGTACAATGCTGATAATACAGCCATTCTGAAAGAATTTCTATGCTCTTTAGCTCTATTCAGCAGGGCTGAGCCACCGTGTCTGAAAAAAATAAAAACTTGTTTCAAGACAGATTTTGTGCCAGATTATATTTTTATTAAAAATAAAACCGCAAATTGGAGATCATCAATATCAATTTTGCTCTGTAGCGTCTAATACTCATGGGAATTAGTTCGAAAATTGCAACCCTGTACTGAATGCAAATAGGAAAATCTGATGAAATGCTGGGGCCCTATGTGAACAGATAAACTTTTATTTATGAACATGAAAAAAAATTGCTAAAATGGCTAGGAAAAAAAAGGGCTTAATTTATTCCAGTTGTATTTCAACCCATGCAATGCATATCTTCAAGAAAAAGTATATTTTCCACGCCTGCAGTTTATTTCAAATCAGGTTTTTTTTTTGTTTTGTTTCCTCTGTTTACCGTCCTTAAGAAAATAAATGTACAAATGTAAAACATTAAGGGCCCTTTTTCGATTGCATGAGTTTGACATCAGTTTAAGACATATCTGAGAACATTCAGAAATCATTTGACCTGTTGGTGACCTCCTTCTGGCTAGTTTCAAGTGGGCTTTGCAGTGCCATAGACATTTATGGGAATGCAAAACTCGTATGATGTGAACAAAAGCTTATTGGCACAGGCGGCAATTCTGTCCTACCTTGCATGGGAACATCCTTTTACCTCATTACTGAAGGATTGTTACATAGTTACATAGTAGGTGAGGTTGAAAAAAAGACACAAGTCCAACCTATGTGTGTTATTTACTTGTCAGTATTACATTGTATATCCCTGTATGTTGCGGTCATTCAGGTGCTTATCTAATAGTTTTTTGACACTATTGATGTGGAAGGGAATACCACATCCTTGCCACTCTTACAGTAAAGAACCCTCTACGTAGATTAAGGTTAAACCTCTTTTCTTCTAATTTTAATGAGTGGCCACGTGTCTTGTTAAACTCCCTTCCGTGAAAAAGTTGTATCCCTATTGTGGGGTCACCAGTATGGTATTTGTGAATTGAAATCATATCCCCTCTCAAGCGTCTCTTCTCCAGAGAGAATAAGTTCAGTGCTTCATAACTAATGTCCTCCAGACCCTTTATTAGCTTTGTTGCCCTTCTTTGTACTCGCTCCATTTCCAGTACATCCTTCCTGAGGACTGGTGCCCAGAACTGGACAGCATACTCCAGATGCAGCCAGACCAGAGTCTTGTAGAGTGTGAGAATTATCGCTTTATCCCTGGAGTTAATCCCTTTTTTAATGCATGCCAATATTCTGTTTGCTTTGTTAGCAGCAGTTTGGCATTGCATGCCATTGCTGAGCCTATCATCTACTAGGACCCCCAGGTCCTTTTCCATCCTAGATTCTCCCAGAGGTTCACCCCCTAGTTTACAGATTGCATTCATATTTTTGCCACCCAAATGCATTATTTTACATTTTTCTACATTAAACCTCATTTGCCTTGTAGTTGCTCACCCCATTAATTTGTTCAGATCTTCTTGCAAGGTCTCCACATCCTGAGGATAAGTTATTGCCCTGCTTAGCTTAGGATCGTCCACAAATACAGAGATTGAACTGTTTAACCCATCCTCCAAGGTCGTTTATGAAGAAATCAAATAGGATTGGTCCCAGCACAGAACCCTGTGGGACCTCACTACCCACCCCTGACCATTCCGAGTATTCCCCATTTATCACCACCCTCTGAACTTGCCCCTATAGCCAGTTTTCAGTCCATGTACTCACCCTATAGTCCATGCCAACGGACCTTATTTTGTACAGTAAACATTTATGGGGAACTCTCTCAAATGCTTTGCAAAATCCAGATACACCATGTCTTCCTTTATCTAGATGGCAACTCACCTCCTCATAGAAGGATGATAGATTTGTTTGGCAAGAACGATTCTTCATGAATCCATGCTGATTACTGCTAATGATACCGTTCTCATTAGGAAAATCTTGTATCCCTTATCATCCCCTCCAAGAGCTTGCATACTACTGATGTTAGGCTAACTGGTCTGTAATTCCCAGGGATGTATTTTGGGCCCTTTTTAAAAATTGGTGCTACTCTGTCTTACTTGCCCCTAGATCCAGAGGCGGGTTGGGAGCCCCAGACCTTCTCAAATATTATTTTGCTACTCATCTAAAACCGATCATAGTTTGGTCTCATAGAATGGCATCCAATGTCTGGTCGGAAATTGAAATAAGCATTACTAGCCCAGTTCACCCCTGCTCCATGATTTGGTCGAATCTAGAGACCTCCATAACCCAACTTAAAAACTTATGCTTGCACCCGAAGATTTTCACTCTTTCCATATGGAAGAAATGCTCTCATCAGTTCTCCCTTTCATCCCCATGCCCACCCCTGTTAAATGTGTTTAACCCTGACATACCTGACAGTTTGTCCTATATTCGAATGTTCCCATGGTCACAGGCTGGAATCTTCCAGCTCCGGAATATCGTATACCCAGTCACCCACACACTCCTGTCCTTCGATGAACTTCAACGGAAATACCAAATTCCCAAACGTCTATTTTATTCCTATCTCCAAATCAAACACTATTTCAGCTCCAAATCCACCACCCTCACCTTAAATAGACCCACCCCATTCGAAATCCTATGTGCCCAGGGCCCATATCAAACCCATCTTATTTCAGAAATCTACAAATATCTACACGAGTTCCCTCCACTCACCGCCACTCATCACTCCTACATGCAGAAATGGTCCCAGATCCTTAAACAACCCATCCCTATCCCTCAATGGCAGAAAATATGGGAATCTACTTCTAAATCTTCTCGCTGCGTAGAACAGAGAGAGACGACCTATAAGATTTTACTATTTTGGTACAGAACCCTGGAGGTTCTACACAGATATGACCCCGGGGTTCCCCGGGTGTGTTGGAGGTGCCGGGGTGACATTGGCTCCCACTTTCATATCTTTTGGGAATGTCCCACTATTCAGCCCCTTTGGTCCTCTATACATACGTACTTACAAAATCTTCTTGAAACCAACCTTCCTTTAAATCCAATCCAATTTCTTCTAGGTTTACCTTTCCCCGGCATCTCCAAATATACTCAAAAATTAGCTGGCTTTATCCTTTTACTTTCCAATAACATAGGACCTTCTTAAATATGTATGTAGAATGTCTTACTACCTTGACTCCGCTAACATATTCCCTTAAAGTTTCCATGGTGCCCCCCCTCCCTTCCCCTCCTTTATGTGGGGATCCCATGGAGCGCCTCTATCTGGCATAGGCGCCCCTGAGATCCCACCAACCCTAGACCCAACGAGCAACAACTTCCAAGGTGTGATATACCAGTACACTTGAATTGCCCACTCCTTGGGTCCTCCCCCCAATCCCGCCCTTTCTTCTTCTTTGCCTCCCTCCTCTGACCTACACAACGCCTATATTTTTAAACTTGCAAAATTGGCAGCAATGTAACCTTACCTTTAAGGCCCTGGCCTATGTTTGATACTATTTGAATGAATGTACTTATTTTGTACTAACAATTGTTTGAAGTTGACTTCTCTTCTGTATTTTTGAAATCCTTCAATAAAAAATACAATTTAAAATAAAAATTGGTGCTACATTGGCTTTTCTCTAATACCGTGGTACCATTTCAGGTCAGGAGACTGTCAGTAAAAATTAGGAACAATGGTCTGGCAATTACTTGACTGAGTTTCTCAAGTACCCTTGGGTGCAAGCCCCGGTGATTTATTAATGTTGAGTTTCCCAAGACGAATTCTAATTCTGTCCTCTGGTAGCCATGAGAGTGTTTCCTGTGATGTGTCACAAGGATGAACACTGCAGTTTTGGTTACTGAAGCCCACCGATTCCCTTGTGAAGACTGAGGAGAAGAATAAATGCAATACATTTGCCATCTCCCCATCCTTTGTAACCAGATGTCCTTACTAATTCTTTATGGGGCCATTTGGTCTGTCCTCCCTTTTTTACTGTTTACATACTTAAAGAATTTCTTGGGATTTTTTTGCTCTCCTCCGCTATGCGTCTTTCGTGTTCTATCTTAGCCGACCTAATTGCACCCTTACATTTCTTGTTGCATTCTTTATAAAGTTTGAATGCTGATGATGATCCCCCAACCTTGTTTTATTTGAAGGCCTTCTCTTTTGCTTTTATATGCATTTTTACATTGGCGTTAAGCCATCCAGGACATTTGTTCGCTCTTTTAAATTTATTACCCAATGGGATGCACTGGCTAATGCCCTTATTCAATATGCTCTTAAAGCAAACCCATCTCTCCTCCATGTTCTTGTTCCTAAGATTTTATCCCAATTTATATCTTCTAGCAAGGTTCGTAGTTTAAGGAAGTTGGCTCTTTTGAAATTTAGTGTCTTTGTATTTCCCTTATGTTTCCTATTTGTGTGATTTATACTGAAGCCAATTGACCTGTTATTACTGTTTCCTAAATTTCCCTGTATTTCCACATCCGTGATCAGGTCTGTATTGTGGGTAATCAGTAGATCTAATAACGCATGTATTTGCAAATCTATGTGGTAACCACACTGCCTTGTCAAGGCTCCTCTGTGTAGGGTGGTCCATACCTGTCTCATAGCAGCACTCTCTTTCTGGACAAACACAGCAGAGGTTTTAACCCTCCCCTACCCTATGCAAAATAACAAAAACAGTTTTGGTTTTCATTATACTTTGGCTATGAGACAGGAAATGAAGGGGAATATCCCCAATGGGGCAGAGCTGGCAAAAATTAGATCGACAGGGGTTATAACCCTACTTTAGCCAAAATAAAAACATTGTCTTTAGTTCTACTGTATGTTTGCACATCACAAACATTCCAGCTAACTGTTAACATATTTACTTTTTTTAAAACAAAGTAAAATATTCTGTATTAAAAAATCCAGAATAAGATAATCCAGTTGTTCATGAAAAGGCAACCTCATTTTAAAAAAAAGTCCCCAAAACACAGTAATTCCTTAAAGTATATCTAAACCCAAGAACAATGATGTAATGTATTTAAGCCTGACATTCTTTAGATGTGGTGTCTGCATTCATTTAAATCTTTTTTCCTAAATATATTTACTGTAAGAACAACAAAATACCAGTTTATCCTGCCAGAAACCCACTGTCCTGGTAACTTCCTGTGCACTTAAATAAAATATCAATTTTAATAATAATAATACTATTATCAGCCTTCCCATTTGTGTCCTGTGAGTTACAGACCACCTCAATGTCATGAGATGAGAGCGGGCAGTGTTTGTAGTCCAAACCAGAACATCATAGAGTGACAACACTTCTCCCCTGTAGATACAGTACATTGAGTAAGCGTTGTCACTCTAAGACAGGAAGTGTGTTACTGGCAGGATCACTAGGTAAAAATAAAGACAAAAATGGTGGAAAATAGAAAACTAACACATCTAAGAACTGGTAAACTGAAATATATTACATTTTTGTTGTAGGGATTATATACATTTTAAAAACGTTGGATCTGGCTTAAAAATAAGAGCCATTCAGTACATAAGTGGGGAAAATTCCACAATGTGAGGATAGATATTGTAGCAATCTGAGTGAACATATCTTTACTTTAGAAAGCAGGATAAAAAAACGATATTCTGTCAATAAAGGAAATAACGCCACACTTCATTAGATGCAAAAGTATGAGGTAGCCAACCAGAACCATAAATCTTCATAAGTACAAAAACAATAGGACAGCAACATTTTCTACATTTCAGGCACAAGGGTACTCATTCATAGCTGACAATCACCGAAGCTGCTACAATCTTTCCTTACATTTTAATAATAATGTAGTTTTAATCTCACTTGTTTCAGGATTACTGGGAACATTGTATGATCCCACTGAGAACACTTTGTTAAGCTCTATAAATTTATCTCCTAAATTATGTTAAAGCATGCACCCCCAGCAACTGGAAACAAACTGACCACCCTACAATATGACAACAGAAAACCTTACATCTACCCTCAAAGATAAGACTACAAAGTTTCTGAAAATCTGGTTCTACTGGATTCACACTAAGGACTATCTTCTAACCACGTGCTATGGCCCCAGTGTAGATACTAATCGGCAATACCTTTTTCATTGGATGCTTTTACCTCTTGACTATTGCACCAGTCTCCCTACCCTTAGGCCCCTTTCACACTGGGGCGGGGAGCCGCGGTGACGGTAAAGCAGCGCTATATTTAGCGCTGCTTTACCGTCGTTTTAACCGCGGTATACGGCTGCTCGCGCAGCGGTTTTACCCCCCGTGAGCGGCCGAAAAAGGGTTAAACACCCCCGCAGAGCGCCGCCGTAGCGGCGCTTTGCGGTGGTATTGCCGCGGTTTTACCACGGTTTCCCATTCAAATCAATGGGAAGGAGCGGTATAGGAGCGGTGAACACACCGCACCTATACCGCTCAAAAGATGCTGCTAGCAGGACTTGTTTTGCCGTCCTGCTAGCGCACCGCTCCAGTGTGAAAGCCCGCCAGGCTTTCACACTGGAGTTAAAGGGGCCGGATTTTTTCAGGCGGTGAACAGGCGCTATTTTTAGCGCTGTACCACATGAAAAACGCCCCAGTGTGAAAGGGGCCTTAGGGCTCTTTCACACGGACGGACCGTATGTCCGTTTTTCATCCATCCGTTTTCGGATGAAAAACGGACATACATGTATCCCTATGGGATAGCGGGTGTCAGCGGATGAGCATCCGCTGACACCCGCTCTCGTCCGTGCCCGCTATGCTCCGTTTCTGCAGACGGAGGAAAACCCCATTCTTTCATCCGTCTGCAGAGTGGATCGGATGACGACGGACTCTACGGTCCGTCGTCACCCGTTCTCCCATAGGGGAGAGCGGCGCTCTGACAGGTCCGTCCCTGCACGGAGTGCAGAGACGGACCTGTCATCTTCCTGCTCAGCGGAGATCGCTCCGGCGATCCCCGCTGAGCAAGCGGCTATCCACGGGGCGGATCAGCACTGATCCGCCCCGTGTGAAAGAGCCCTTATTCCTGGAAAGCAGAGCAATTTGACTGAGAATTTGTCTTTTTCATACAGACTTTATACAATGGATCAATTGACTCAGATGCCTGCTCTTTAAGAATGTGTACAAACTCTAACATCAGGAAGTAACAAGCAGACTTTCAGTTATGTAAGGCCCTTTCTAAAATTGAAAACCTGAGGGACTTGTAATTTCTCCTGATGACTCACATTCTCACAGCCGCTAAACAAGTCTTGGTACAAGTTTGGCTATCACCACGTATTCTTATTTTGGTGGATAAACCCAAGGTGCACTGGACAATAGATAATGGAAAACTGACGGCCTGACTACAGAGCACAATGCCTAAATTCCAATTAATCCGGGATTCCTGGATTTCAACATTTTCCTAGAGAGATTTTCACTGCAGGCTACTAGATTCATGAAAATATATTCTATACAACCATGCTAGTGACAACCCGAGTACCCCTCCCCTCAATCCCCCATGAGCCTTACCCCTTTGCATCTTTTTTTCTGTTTCTCTTGTTTTTTTTATCTTTTTCAACTCCCTAGTTGTCTCTTTTTCTTTCATTCAATCCTCCAAACATCATACTCATTTAGGGTGTCTATGTTTTTGTACAACTCTACTTTGATATTAGATTCTATGGTTTAACTTGATAATTCTTTCACAAACGTATGCATTCCCACCATGGATGCACCTTTACTAGACTTTTTTTGCATTTTCATGCTCAATTTTTTTCCATTGTTAGTGGCTACCGCAGCTTTCTGTATACTTTACACCACTTTGCATCTCTGCTGTTACTCTGTAAGCTTTCGAAAAACTCAATAATTACTATTGAACAAGAAAAATGACTGAGTGAAAGGAGTGTGAAGATCAATGTGAAAAGAAGCTCAAGGTTTACTGATAACTTAATAGCTTGACTTATGACTTGTATGTGTTAATGGAATAATGTGCTTTAAAAAGTACCTTTCACCATGGAGACACATTTTTCCATTGGAAAACTATTTTTATCTTTATAGACCACAAAATCTATTCCTACTGCATGAATAGCAGAAATAAGCCAATTCATGTTTCATGCAAGTTAGACTTGAGATGGACAGCTCTCAATCTCTCCACTCCACATTATTTCAGTGTACTGAACATATAGATCTATGAGCAAAAATAGTCAGGAACCACTAAAACACAGTGTTGATATCAAGTAGCATACACACTATTTTTATTGAAGCACAATTACATCACAAAATAGGCTTTAGATAGAACCTCACTTCATGCAGGGGGTCTTCAGAAGCCTCAAAAAGGAAACATTATGCAGAGAATCTAATATACCCATATGTGTACTCACAGGGTGTGCCAGGTGTGCCTGATATTTCACCAAAAGCCCCCCCAACAGGGCTCCTAAATTTGTAAAAAAAAAAAAAAAAATCAAATAATACAAATAAAAACTACCGACACCATCCGCTGCTCTACACCCTCAGTATATATACACATGCACACACACATATGTGTTTTAGCTTTGAGGTGCACACCCTAATGCAATAGGCTGTGCACACCTATGAATATACCAACGGGGGAAAGCTCAAGAACAAATCAACTTCTATGAGCTTATTGCATCTTTGGTATGTTGTAGTTCTACCACTGAAACCCATAATTCATCCTTTTTCTACTTATCAACATTTTATGAGGTATTTAAACTATGTACGTTGCCCCTATTTTAGGAATAGCTATGAAGATGATGTATCCACCGTTATATGTATATATTTTTTTTAAATGAGGACATGTTAGTAACACTGCAGATACACCATGAACCAGTTCAATCTTTTGTGCAAGGGATTTCACCTGTGCCAAGACTGATAAAGCCTGCAATTTCTCTTCTTGACATGTCTTCCTTCTTTCTTACATTATGCTTGAATGCCATAAGTGGAAAAAAACTTTGTTATTGTCCCAGAGTAATTTATATGTTAAGTGATACCATATATTACATTCCCATTTAAATAACGTAGCATATCATTCAAACCTTCAGAAATGTGGACAGCAGGCTGTACAAATCCTATTATTTTAGAACTCCATTAAATGCTGTTTTTAACACAGCCACCAAACTAAATATCATTACATTTCAAGAAAAAAAATGCAACTCACTAGGGTGCAATTGCACTCTTCTCCAGAGCTTAGTAAATGAGGGAAAACTCTGCTAACGTCCATCATCCAATCATGTACAAGCAAAAATACGGTTTTCCTTTACCTTGCATGTGATTGGGTAACAAATCAAAGTTAAGCTTTACCTAATTTACTAAGCTCTGGAGCCAATGCCCTGGCAATGCACACAGTCTATTTGCATTTAGCAAATCAACCACTTTATGTGCACAAGAACCTTGTATAATGTTCCTATGGTTCTAATTGTCAAAAGGTATAGAAATCTTAAAGTTAGCTTCTAAGTATAGCCACAGCTCTTACGCATGTAACATCTAAACATATGAAATGGAAGTTTTCCCTCCTCTGCTCCTGAGCTGGATTCTTAATAAAAAGCAATACATTTGGGAAGAAAACAGACACATGCTTTGTGACAATGTTAGGATCGAAGGGCCATCAAATCTTATATTAAAGCGGTTCTGCACCCATTTCATTTAGTAAATCTCTTTGCCTTCCAAATCAGGCAAAGAGTACTAAATGAAATGTTTTTTTTTTTTTTTTTTTTTTTTTTACTTACCTTGTAATTGAAGACTTCCGGTCTTCTCTCTCTGCGGCGGCGGGCGGGGTCTCTGCGTCGATCGTCGTCACGGCGCACTGTCTCCTGGGATCTGGTGTCATTGATCCCAGGAGTCAGTGCGGGCATCTTCCGAAATCTCGCGAGATTTCGGCCACATCTTCCGAAATCTCCCGAGATTTCGGCCACATCTGCCGAAATCTCGTGAGATGTCGGCAGATGTGCCGTTACTGCGCACGCGCGAGTAACGGCGGTGCATGCTGGGCCATCTAAAGTTCCTGTGGGTGTTTCACATGCCCACAGGCAAGATGGCCCCCAGCACTAAAGAAGAAGACGAGGAACTTCATCGGACGAAAACCGGCGGCGATCGAGATGGAAGATGGAACAGGTGAGTCCCCTAATAAAGGTAAGCATACTTTATATTACGTCCTAAAAAAAAAAAAATTTTTTTACAGAGTGCAGAACCGCTTTAATGTATTTGCCAATAAAAGCAAGTAGCAGTCAATATATATATATATATATATATATATATATATATTTCATACTTTTAGATAATATAATACTTTGACATCTGACTTTGTTGCGGTCTCACAATCACTTAGCTCTGTGACTTTTGTTAATTGGCAAATATAATTTGTGTTTAAAAAAAATCTACATATTCAACCATATAATTAGAAGGCTGAATTCACACTATGTGCAGTGACTGGCATTCTACTGCATTGTTAAATGCTGGGCACCACAAGGACACACAGAAAACAATTGTTTTTGGTATAGTTTCAATTATATGTGACTTTTTAGGTGCAACACATATATGTAAACATATGTGTGTCTTGTCCTGATGACTCCCCTTTTCACGTTTAAATAAATATTTGAATAATTTTTATGAATTTTTGTATTGTTGTCAGGACTAGGATTTTTTTCCAGTTATATATGCCAACCACCTTTGGAATTTGGGTGACCATATAAAGGCCCAGAGCGCCATCTCTTGGGGGGTACTGTTCCCCCATTGGCGCCCTTTTTTTTTCATGCATTTGCTCACCACCGTGCCCCTGGACCCAGCATTCCAAAGATCTCGCCGGAGCCACAAGGACATACACACATGCTACAGGAAACTAGGTATGTAATTATGTTGAATTTGCATATGGAGCTATGCATGTTTAATGCGCTGCTGTTACCACTGTCCCTGGGCTGTACCCTGCAAGGGGAGAGAGGTGTCTCATCTTAGAGCATTTTTCACCTGCTATGATTGATTCACTGCTTGCTTCCCATTAGTACACATGCAAATGACTTGTTCCTTTGCTTATTTGTTTAGCTTCCTATGTGAGCGCCCTGTGCTGTGGAATCTTTGCCCTTGTGTCACTTTTCTTACAAACTAGACTCTGTAAGTCTATTTCAGTATCTAAAAAAAACACTAAACGCATATGTAGCATTAAATAAATAAATACATACACACACATATATATACATATATATATATATATATATATATATATATATATATATACACACACATATATATATATATATATATATATATATATATATATATATATATATATATATATATATATATATATATATATATATATATATATATATATATATACACACACATATATATATATATATATATATATATATATATATATATATATACACACACACACACACACACACACACACACACACACACACACATATATATATATATATATATATATATATATATATATACACACATATATACATATATATATACATATATACACATACACATTACTGGTCTTAGCTGTATTGTTCTAGCTTGGCCCTAGTCTGCCTCATGTGGTCGCCTGCAGCTCTATGTTGGTTTTGGCATCTCACCTATTTTTGAACCATTAGTGATTCTAGACTTAAGAGATAATTTTTGAACTCCAGAGTAAGCATGGGCAGTCATCTAAACTAGTAATCGGAACTAGCACATACATATGTATTATTTATGCAAATGTAAAACATTATTTGTTGAGTTTCGTTTCGTGATACTTATAGTACATATCTTCTTTTTATTTACTAGAAGGCTTTTACCCCAAGTGGATATCATACCCTGAGGAAGCCCAGTTTCAGGGTGAAACATGTTGGGATCTACATAAATGCCACTATAAAAGGACTATACCATATGGGTCATATTAGTACATGTTTTTATGAGGATATGATACCTTCTTTTAATCTTTTGTTAACCACTTCATTACCCGGCCATTGTCATATGATGTCCACAAGGTGGATCTCCCATCCTGGGTGGACGTCATATGACGTCCTACCATTCCCGGCCGCCTACGGGGCGCACGCGCGCCGGCGTTGCTCGGGACGTGGTGAGCGTGCCCGGCGGCCGCGGGTGCCCGGGAAAACAGCAGGACCGTGGAGCTGTGTGTGTAAACACACAGCTCCACGTCCTGTCAGTGGAGAGGAGACCGATGGTGTGTTCCCAGTACGGAGGAACACCGATCAGTCTCCTCCCCTTGTGAGTCCCCTCCCCCCACAGTTAGAATCACTCACATAGGGGACATATTAACCCCTGTAGCGCCCCCTAGTGTTAACCCCTTCCCTGCCAGTCACATTTACACAGTAATCACTGCAATTTTATAGCAAAGATCGCTGTGTAAATGTGAATGGTCCCAAAAATGTGTCAAAAGTGTCCGAAGTAAAATAAAAGTAAAGTAAAAATAGTGTTTTTTTTCAAAATTGTCGCTCTTCTTTTGTTTATAGCGCAAAAAATAAAAACCGCAGAGGTGACCACCAAAAGAAAGCTCTATTTGTGGGGAAAAAAAGGACGTCAATTTTGTTTGGGTGCAATGTCGCACGACCGTGCAATTGTCAGTTAAAACGACGCAGTGCCGAATCTGGTAAGGAAGGGGGTAAAATCGCCCGGTGCTGAAGTGGTTAAATAAATATTAGTTTTTTAATGACATTTCTGGAATAGTTTTGTGTTACACCTAAATAAGTCCCATAAAATTGCAACTATACTTTAAGCATAGCAGCACATTGTGCTGCTGTACAGTGACATGAATAAAATGTACTTTTGTACACTTCAAGTAAAGTTCAGTGAGAGAAAAAAGAGAGCTGTGTGATGCAATAAATTGGGCACCACTCGACCCCTACCACAGCCAGAACGGACAACTGACAGCTTCTTTAACAGCTTTCCATTCTGTGTGAATTAGCCCTAAGGCTAAGTTTAGATTTGCATCTTAACTGCTTCATCTCTGAAAGGTGATCCACATTCGGAAAGCTTTTCTGAGGCATCTGACAGGTGGTGAGGAGGCGATGTGATGCCCCCCCACCTTGTGTTTTAGCCCTGTAAATGCTGCAACTGCATGAATTGCACATGTTTGCTTGAATGCCTCACAATTGGCAATGATACTGCCCAAAGAAAGCGGGAGAGGTGAACAATTTTGCTGCGGGAATGAAGCAAAGCATTGCAACCGAAGCATGTGAACACCCCGTCTGCTGCCTTTGTAGGTTAGGGGATGCCGTTTGGGCTCAACTGCACATTTTTAATGACCCCCTGACTACAGGTCTAAACAAACCCTAGCATGCAAAGGTGGGCAGGAACATCAAAACTCCCAGTAGATAGGACCAGAATCATGAACTATGTTAGGGAGATTCCAGAGCAAAAACGTCACAATCTGACTCAGCCCCAAAGGCTCCACCTCTGACTGAAATATACCAGTATTTTTGGATGCATTGCCTCTTTTAAACAGTAGACATGTGCACACTAAAATATTTCGTTTCGGAATTTCGTTTTGTCCAAAAAATAAATGTATTTAGTTACTCCCGAAATTCGTTTTTATTTAGTTTCGTTAAAAAATGCATTCGTCTGAAAATCCAAAATAATTAAGGTCGAATCTGTCAGCTTATGGTGTCTGTCGAACGTTCTAAGAAGATTCGACGGAGCAGCTAAACCGTACGACGCCACAATCGTACATTTCCGGTCGAATGTTCCGCCTACAAGCTATAGTAGAATTCTAATGTTGTAGGACACGAGTAATAATTATATTTATTAATTATTACTGGTCAACCAACATTAGAATTCTTCTATAGCCTATGGGCGGAGCATTTGACCATAAATGTCCGCTCGCTGCGACTGCTTCGTCGAATCTTTATGTCGAATCTTTTCTCTCTATGTCGAATAATCTTAGACTAATAGAGTTAGGTTAGGCACATTCAACCTTTTTTGCTATTGTCTCTATAATGTCAAATCTTTTTTTCTCTGTCGAATCTTTTCTCTCTATGTTGAATCTTTTCTCTCTATGTCGAATCTTTTCTCTCTATGTTGAATAATCTTGGACTAATAGAGCTAAGGTTAGGCACTTTCGACCACAGGATCGATGATCACAGATCGCTATTGTCAGCATCATGTCGAATCTCCTATCTATGTCAAACTGTTGTTGCAAGGAAAACGAAAATAAGCATTTGTTTATGTTGGATCTTTCGGTTTTCAAATTCTGCACGTTCGTTATCGTTTATTAAAACGATAACGAGAATGCAATCGGACAAAAACGAATGCACATGTCTATTAAACAGACATGCAGAATCTTGTTAAATTGACCTTTGGCTAAGGTGTACAGTGTATTAAGTATGATTCAGTATATTTCTCAATACTTGGATAATAACGTCTTTTCAACTGACACTGATGTTTAAACGGTGTATTAAAAAAAAGCATGAAAACATCAATAACAGAGGCAAATCTTCTAAGCTGCAGAATATTTGCAGAAAAATCACAGACTTCTAATGACTTGAATTTATGTGTTGTGCAGTGCATTAATGGATATACACCAGATTTCCTTTACAGCTACATATGTCCAATAAAAAAACATTACATCTTAACATCCCTACGGCTTTACATATTTGATCATTGCCTGCACAACAGTAAAGGATCGATAGCTCAGGCAACACAATTGTAGGTTACCGCTGGTTCAAATTGCCCCACTGCTAGTTCTATTTTAATGCAAAAATATGCAAAGCTCAGCAGTGAGCTGATTATTTCTACTGAAAAAATTTGGTGACTTTCCTCTGTCTTGTGCTGCCGGGCACACGCGACACACAATACAGCCACCCCTACAGGAAAGAGAAGAGGCAGCCGACTATGTGCATAAAAGATGAAAATACTTTCACTGCACACGCAGAGAGAAGAAAAAAATCCCCACTATAATTCTTTGCAATGAGATAAAGGAGTGATTTCTCTGCAGAGAATGCAGAAGAACAAAGTCTTAAGACAGCGCTGAAGAATATAATGTATGAATTATCTAAATCGTAGACTTGTAGAACATGGTGTATCAATTATCTAAATTGTACATTTGTAAAATACATCCTATAAATTATCCACACTGCAGACTTGTGGAGCATAGTATATGAATAATATACATTGTAAACTGGCAGGGTAATCTGAATGCTGTGCAGGAAATATGGTACAATAAGAAACGTTGCATTACAGAAAGTATGAACAGCATAAATCAAACAAAAATGCACTAATGATTATAGTCACAAAGAGTCAGTGTGAAGCTGTAAACATAAGCAAAACAAGGCCCTTTTAGGTAGTCATTGGACGCTGTCAAATACAGAAAAATGATGCAGCTTTGCTTGTTTTTCCATCATCCATTTTTTGTGGCATGCAAAGATTAAAGCAAACTGTAGCCTTAATGCATATTACACAAGGTGCTTTCCATTACTTTGTTAGCCAGTAATGCCTCCTCTGTTCTATGTTTGATTTTACCACTAAAGGCCCGACATGGACAACTTAAAAGGGACCCTATCATGTAATGCAATGGGGGTTATTTACTAAAGAAAAATCCACTTTGCACTGCAAGTGCACTTGGAAGTAGAGTCGCTGTAGATCCGAGGGGGATAGGCAAGGAAAATAAAAAACAGCATTTTAGCTTGCACATGATTGGATGATAAAATCAGGAGAGCTTCCACTCATTTCAGATCTACTCCTTAGATTTACAGCGACTGCACTTCCAAGTGCACTTGCAGTGCAAAGTGGATTTGCCTTTCGTAAATAACCCCCCAATGTGTTTAGGAAGCACATACAGTACCTGCAAAGAAATGACTAAATAAGTACCTCTCCTGATATCCTCACTGCTCTGCTGTAGAGAACTGGTCCCCCAAAGTCTGCTGGGAAACTGTCACTAAACCTTATTTTGCGTTTCGTGTTGACTCCAGTGCATTTTGCCAAAATGGCAAAACTTCATCAAATTCTCCTAATTTTAGCAATATTTTATGGGAAATGAAAACTCATCATTCTTGCTTTTTTCTAATAACCATATGGAACTGTAAAATAAATTGTAAACCCATGTGTCTCATTTTGTATGTTTTGTCCACTGCAGCCAACATCATTGACATTATACTAACTCTTCTGCCATATACTCACATTTCTAAGACCCTGATAAGATACTAGCCCACTTATGTACTGCGTACAATTGTAATATTAATGTGATACCTACATTATGTTTATAAAAAAAGAAAAAGACACACAACAGAACAGTTATTTGGAAAGATACTAGGTGGGTCTGTGTTTGTTACCTACTGCAGTAGTTATTATTAATTTGGAACCATTGGTGTTGCCTATCTACATACAAATTTCCAAATCAGATCACCAGAGTGCAGTGAGACCATCAGATCACTATGATTCATGAATGTTATAACTGATTGGTATAAATGAAACATTTTTTGGTATACAGACATGAAGATGTTGCACGATACTCCTACAGCTGTAATATATTTGTTTGTCAGGTGCAATTGAGTGTAACCCTACAGGTCCTTTATTTTTGCAGAGAACAGACCATGATCTCACTAATCACCAGGCCGGGACTGGGCCCAAAAAAAGGCCCGGGCATTTTGGTGACTTGGGGTTTCAGTTTAAACTATTACTCACAGAGCCAGTAATAAATTATTACTCACAGAGCCAGGTGTAGATTATCACTCACAGAGCCAGGTACAAATTATTACTCACAGAGCCAGTAATAAATTATTACTCACAGAGCCAGTAATAAATTATTACTCACAGAGCCAGTAATAAATTATTCCTCACAGAGCCAGTAATAAATTATTCCTCACAAAGCCAGTAATAAATTATTCCTCACAGAGCCAGGTACAAATTATTCCTCACAGAGCCAGGTAAAAATTATTACTAACAGAGCCAGGTAAAAATTATTACTCACAGAGCCAGGTACAAATTATTACTCACAGAGCCAGTAATAAATTATTACTCACAGAGCCAGTAATAAATTATTACTCACAGAGCCAGTAATAAATTATTATCAGAGAAGCCGAGGCCACCACCTCCCCTATATGCGGCCGCAGCATCTTCCTGGCTTTCAACTGCATGAGGCGGATCTCATATCCGCCTCCCACACTTGAAAGCCAGCAAGGTGCTGCGGCCGCATATAGGGGAGGTGGTGGCCTCGGATTCTCTGTCCCTCCTCCTCTCCTTGCGTCCTGGTTGCCAGGTGGCTGGGGGCTGCGGGGCACATGCGTGAACTGAATGGAGAGGCTTTCTGATCCTCCCACCATCAACAGGAATATGCATGTATATCGTCCTGCGGCCAGCCTTGCCTGCTCTTTTTAAGACATGCGGCCTGGCAGCCCAGCAGCCCTCTGGACAAACGCCCGGTCTGCCCTATGGCCAGTCCGGGCCTGCTAATCACCCAGCAGTATGTTCAAACAGAGACCTGGGGAAATGGGGCAAATGGGTATGTTACTGAGAATGGGTTCTTAAAGAGGAATTGAACTCTGGAAGCTGTGCCCAAAAAATGTAGGCAGAGGGTAAAGAACTAGTCACCCAGCATTGCCTGTGGTCTCCCTGCAGCTGATTTCTCCCCATTATTAACTTACAAGGCCTTGTTTTGCACTATGTCTCCAAGACAGTCATTAGTGATGGACTTGGGCGTGTTTGGATCAAACCCGCCAGGAAGCCGTCACTTCACACCGCTAATTATAGGCAGTGAGGCATTTCCCGACCATCAGCTGCACATACACACGCTGCCTATGATTGGCAGTGTGCAGTGCCGGTTTCCTGGTGGGTTCCATCCGAACACGCCCAAGCTCATTCTTAAAAGACATTTTGGTAAAGTTAGGGCTTTGCATTCTCATGTCAGAGGCTCTGGAAAAACAACAGTAAACATCACAGTAATGCCATCACCAAATCTGGTCAGCAGCCGAGTCAGCGGTATCTAAGGTCTCAACACTGCAGATATACAGTATACCTATGAGGTTGTAGGCACAGAAATACCTAGGCTACCTCACATACCAGGAAGTACGCTGCTGATTTTCAGGAGGAATTCCAATAAAAATATATATTTTTCATGTTACTATTAGCATGATTACATTTTACATAAATGTAGTTTTACCCCCCTGAGGGTCGCTTAAAGGATTTGTACCCCACTGGTTGCCCTGACCTTGTAAGTCTCCTGACCTCTCGGACATCCTGTTGTGACCAAAAACACTTAAAGACACAAACACTTAAATGAAAAAGTTGAATCTTGTTTACTGAGATTTTAAGAGGATTTAAAAATCAGTAAAAATAAAATTGCCACTTGCAGAAAGTTTACTATGGCAAATAACCCTAATGGCAGAAAGAACAGTAAAAAAAAACAAAAAATTATTGCAATATATGGGTAATGAGTACTTACACAAGATCAACAGGATCTGCTTGAATTGGGCTCTGTGGTTCCAGGCAGGTTGAGGGCAGGGGAATGGCTGGCTCGTGTCAGACCACTCTCTTCTGTACCCAAACACTACAGGTCCAGAAAAGGTACAACACTATATCTAATTCAATATAAACAATTTAACCTTTAAATCTTAAACCTCACTTAGCAAATAGGGTCCTAGGTAAAAATAGAGCCTTATGGCACCAGGGTGATGTATGTGTGTGCTTCTGGTGTCCTGAAGAAAGATGAACACTGTCACTGCTCGCAGGGAGTAAATGTAGCAAAAGGTCCCACAGGTATAAGCAAAATAACAAGACAATGTTGTCTGCATGCAGTGTCTGTTGTTGAAGGAGGGTGGGGGTAAGTGCCCACTCACCGTTCCTAGTGATCTTCCGTGATGAGAAGTGGTGTGAACACTCCATAGCAGGCCTCTGCAGAGCCTGGCTCAAGGAATGGCGCTCAATCTGGGGTCGCGCTGCTGCCCAGAAGGATCTGGCATGGATGTGATATGAGTGGCTTCTAGGCTGCCGCTGGACGACCAGAGGTGGCTGGCAGTGGATGCTCCTGTACACACGCGTGATGACTCTCTCCCCACTTGTAGCACAAGTCATGACTCAGCCAAAGCACAGTCTAACACTGAGTCCACTTGCTTGCAGATTCAGGCTGAGGTCCAAAGAGAGCAATCTCGGCCTAGCCCAGGATTTTTATTACCTCTGTCAGGGCTGGGCTCAGCCTGGATCTTGCTTGCTGTTCCACTAGTTTGATCCCCAACTTCTGGCTTGGCTGACTATCCATTCCGGTTATTGAACTTTGGCTTTGTTTTGACTACGTTTGTTCTTTTTACTTTTATTATTAAACAAGTGTGATTTAACTGTACTTCTATCTCTGTCTGATTTTTGGTTTCTGACACTCTCCCAGCATTCTCCTCTCCCTCCTTAGCTGGCTGGTACTTAAATTCCATTACAATCCAACTTGAATGCAAACCTTGGTTCATTGGACTACAGGCCCCAAGATACTTTGTTTCACTCTCTGATATTATTCACCCTGCTGGCAGGATTTTGATTACATAAAGTCTAAGCTGAGCACTAGAGAGCAACAGTCTCACTACAATAACTCCTGGCTATATAAACTTTACAAAAATTATACCTATAAACACAGAAAATGTTTATTTCCATAAAGCTGTAGAATGTCATATACTACTGAGAGTGCAAATCTAGTTTGTGAGGGGGCAACTCCTTAGGGGAAGGGAAGTAGTCTCTTAGCAATATCCAGTCCATTTGTATACCTAAAATATAAGGATTCCAAATTTATGAAGATTCAGGTTTTCTTTCACTGTAATGAACCTCTCTTACCAAAAGAAGTTTATACTGGCATTAGCCTGAGTCCAGCATGTAACTGTTTATGGCTATTCAAACACCTACCTTGGCTGGCTCCCTGGAGACTGAAAGTAAAGCAGCAAAAGCATACAACTGTTAGTAGTATTTCATAAATACGCTCAGAGACCAATTATTAATCGATAAAAATAACTTTTATTGCTTTACAAAACCTCTGTCTGCTGTGACAGATGAGGTCAGTAGCCGACACAAGGCAATGCTGATCAGTTCAGGTTCCAAGGTTGCAGTTAACAATGATAAATAGGTCCCTGGTGTGCAATTAACCTGCTGTCTTTTTACAGGTTAAATTCTCTTACAGCATATCCATTACACTATGTTAGTTTAAACACTTCAGCTGTCGCTGTCCCTTAATGTTCCTACGTATGCGAATTTAGTGTATATACTGCAATCGCTTCTCCACAAGGACCTCATGAATAACAGGCAGGTTGCTGCATTGTCCAAGGTTATAGTTTTAATGTATATATATATATTTTTTTTCTAAATGAGCTAATACAATGACAGTGACACTCTACCCTGGCTGCACTCCCAGCTCTGTACTGCCTTTGCACCCAATAAAAGACAACAACTGATAAGTGGAAGTAATTAGCTGTGTAACTAACAGTCGGCCTCCAAAACAGCAGAGAGGGATAATCCCTGCAATTCAGACACTATTACAAATCTGTTATTTTTTAATAAAGAATAGGTAGAGGTATTATGATAAGAAGTTCAGACACGAATAACAGGCACCCTGCACATCAATTCAGTGGAGTGACTTAAAAGTAGCATTACAGCATTGACATTGCATAATCAGGAGATGTGCAATATGCTGCATTATCAAAAGTCACACACATTAATAAAGATAATAAGAAAATATTATCAGCCCACATTGATATCCCATCGTGAGGGGATATGCAGCAAGAAAAACATGGAGATAGGAGGTACTTGGCATAGATTACAATTTTGTAATATATATATATACATACACACACGCACTTTTTTTTTTGTTCCCCCAAAAAAAAGGCAGCACTCGAGGGGCTTGAAATATGTGGCACAAGCTGGAACATTTTTTGGCTGGTACGCTTATCTTTGAATTTGGTGATGTCATCACATATAGGTGGTAATGATGGGAGAGATTTTTAGGGTATGTATGTTGTTCTTTCTCACTTCACTATAGTCTTGAAGAAGCCAAGTCTTAAAAATTTAAATAAATCTTACCACTGAGTGTTCACTTTCCAAGCTCCGTGATTGCCAACCTTAAATTTTGGATTATATGTACTTTTATCTTTGCTGAGCACCCAGGCACACGTTCTCTTGCATATGTGTACAGTGCCGAATAACCTGTCTTTGTTGTGCCTCTCCAGTCAATCTAAGCACTATAAGTGTGATATCTATAACTGATCCAGTTGTGGCAAAATAGCTGAAACTTGCAGTCCCAGTAGAGTTAGCAGACAGTGACTAAATCCGAATGACACCTTGAAGTAGAAAGCTTTAATTGAAAACATGTGCAGATTTTCACAGATGAACATCAGACAGATCAAAATAAACATAGTATGTCTAGCTCCAGCAATTACATGGGCTCAGAACAGAAACTAAGGACACACTGAAAGAGGGTGGTACTAGCTATTGCAACAGTAGGGGATGCTGTCAAGGTAAAATTGATAGTTTCGGGGGACACAGGGTATGCACATTTGCTTGGTGCAAGGCTACAGAGCATAAATGTGGACTGGAGAAAACTGCTTTCTCCAGGTTTTGGTATTCGGTCATGGGGCTCTGTAGTTTGGAGATTCCACAGTGTTTTGGGTGGGACGGGATCTTCAACCCTGTGTTCAGACTTTGTATATTACCAGCAGGGTGTGTGCTCAGGTGAGCACAGCACTTAAAATGAGGGTATGGGAAGACCACATGGCTCCCAGTTGGAGACTGCTCCACACCCAGAGAGACAGGAGGTCTCCAGGAGTCAGAGAGGTTGCAGGAGGCAGTCAGAATATATGACTGCAAGAGGCAGTGCAACGGCCTGAGGACTAAGGCCAGAGTGGAGCTGTGGGCGCTAAAATGAAGCCATCCACATTGAGGAATCCTGTGGTCTGTGTGACCAGGATAAAGAGGTACTGCTAAAGAGCCAGGTGGGCTAGCATTTTCTGTGTGTTTATTTGCTGAAGAAGAACCCCTGTATGGGAAATCTTTATGTCACAGACTTTTATTTGCCTTTTCAATAAAAATGGGCTACCATGCCCTTAAATATAGTTCCTGACTTGTTTGGATCACTGAAAACGCATCTACCACGAGAGTTAATGGTCCCCCATGTTACACTATACAGAGCCTCTCTTAGCTACAGAGGGAGGAAGGGACAAAATTATTTAAAGACAGACAATCAACAATGCATGTGTAACATAATACTCCATCAAATCTATGATTTCCAATATAAAACTGAGAATCAGGCTCAAACATTACGTGATGATTCTATTCCAGGAACACCTAAATACTAAAAAACTTGAAAGTCACTAATGGTGTCTGTAATATGGCACAGCATACAGTTTATGAGTGAATCTTCAGAGGGGAAGGCAGCACCATGCACCAGTCCTTCTTAACGACTGCTGAGCTCTGAGGAAGAAGGGATTTTCCCTTCGAACCGCGTCAGCTGGCAGTGATCCCTGTGATTTCCTCCATGAACTATTCATATTGCAAGAACTCTACAATTGTCTGTGAGTAGTGTTCTTTTATTACTTTTAATAAATACATATCCAAAGGATAATGCACAAGGCTGGCGCATCCCTTCTTTTCTTTTTAAATCTTTGACTATTAGGATTTCCCCCATCCTTGAGGGCAGCAAGGCCTGTGAAATGATATAGTGCCATTGATCTCTCTTCTGGTGACATATGTTAAGGATGCAGAAATGGAACAGTGCGGTACCTGAAGAGGTTCTAGTGCTTTTTAGAACCTATTTCACGATCCCCATCTTTGTTGTTTCCCTCTGGATAATGGGATATCCCAATCTGTGTTTTCAGAAGTAAGCGGTCTTAAAAGTCTCTTATCCGGAATAATAAATGGTGCTTTGAAACCCAGAGGATCATAGATGCTGTTTATAGAAGACAAAACACCTTGTTTCATGAACGACTTGTCACAAGTTGATACTTGGAATGTGAATGTCTTGTTTGACACCCCAAAGCAAGCCAAGGCTTTGTTGCGCAAGAGAAAAATCTGTCCCTAGTTAGAATCACTTTAAACTAACAGTATGGTGATCAGAAGGAAAGGCCTTGTCACTGTTAGAGACAATTTTGTTAAGCCTGTGGCAGTGGCAAGCATTACGTGACTTCTTGAGAAGCTCACTTGCTTCTTCTTCTGAAGGCTGAGATTTGAGCCTGTCGTCTACATAGAAATTTCTTTCCTCAAATTAACGTGCATCAGAACGGACTTATTTTTCACCTTTTTGAGCTGTCCTTCACAGCCCATAAATTGCTACAGCAGGAGAAGGGCTGTTACTGAAAATATCCAGCTTCATTTGCTAACCTATGATCTCATCACTGACATTGTTGTTGCAATACCGTTGGAGCCTGGTGAAGTTTCTGTTCTTTTCTTGAATGATGGGAGAGTGGAACATTTGCTGAATGTCAGCCATAACAGCAACTAGTTATTGTCTGAAGCGAAGCAAAACTCCTATAGGTTTGTAGTTCAGATTAGGCCCAGCAAGAAGAGCATTGTTCAGGGAAACACATTTATATCAAGCACTTGAGACAAAGATCACCCTTATCTAATCTGGCTTGTGAGGATGGTACACATCGAACACACCAAAGCATGGGAGGTGCATTCCTCCCCTTCCTTGAGAGGTAGTGCAGGCTCAGAATGATCTCTTACAAACATCTTCTGCATAACAGTGTTTTTTCACCTCAGGTTTTCTGTTTAGGGTGCATTATATTTATCACTTCAACTGGGCTTTAAGTGCACCTCACCATATTCTATTTATTGCTGTGGTTGAAAAAATTAAACTGTTGTCTTGACTCAAACAGTGGGTGAAGCAATGATTTGGTGCCTGATTTGTGTGTTTATATAGACACCACCCATGCCTTTGTTTCATTTGCATTGATCTTTTTCCAAAGCAAGATGAATAGAGATCAATGGAGAATATATGCATAGTTGAACTCTCTATAGAACTTATCAGGTCCTTGAGCACACTGAAAAATGCCCAAAAATTGATTATTTAGTACTACTTTTGGTAATTATTAATTTAGCATTTACCAATCTGCTGTATAACAATTTCTCTATAGGTCCAATGAACCCTTTGGGTAGTGACATCTAAGCTCCATTCACCTAGACCACATGTAATTTGTTACATACATACTAGACCAAATCACTGATCACACCGACAGAATTGTATGATATGCTTTAATCTTTGCTAATACTTCTAGATCCTATTAACAAAAGATAGTTTTTATTTTCAAAATAAATAAGTATAGTCATTGCTGTGTTATTTTTTTGGACTTTTGGTAAAAAAAATCCAAACAGAATTATGTCTGAATATACAACAGTAAAACAGTAAATACAGGCAAGAATCTTGCCATCATAGACAGATTTAAGCCTGCATTGAAAGTCCATCCTGAAATAATTATGCTATTGTACCCATCCTCCTATTTCTACAATGCGGAAAAGAAATACTTCAAACGAACATCAAGCAGATTCAATATACACAGATTCATTTTTATAATTGTCTCTAAGAGGCGCTTGCATTAAATCCCACTTATGGATATATCTTGAATATTTCATCAAGGCTTAGAACCACTCTGATAAACTCTGCATGCAACTGGGTGCTCCTACTGACATTTTAATCAAGATCTTCTCTTGCATTCTTAACTGAATGGAGGACTGAATTAAACCTGTGTGTGCGTTTTGGAGATAGTTTATATTCTCTGCTTTACAATCCTTGCAGAACATTCAGATGAAATATTTAGCAAGTGTTTTTGCCTGGTTTGATTTATGTTTGCATTATATCTTTCTCACTCCGCCCCAAGCATCCATATACCTGAATGTCTTCACTTGTGCTTTCAACAGGCAAACAATACAATTTGCCAAGCAGTGATTACTAGTATTTATTCAGTGATTACTGAAAAATATTAAAGAAATACTAAAAAGGGAATTAAAAACATTTCTATTTGGTCTATATGCAACCTCAATCACTAAGGGTTATTTTTAACCTCTGGTGGAAGTAGCTTTCTTTAATCCTTTTCTATATAAATATTTCATCCCTCTCCGGAGACCAACAGCAATTGTAAATCAAAGTGCCTGCACTGTCTCCTGAAATGTAAAAGAATGAGTAGAGAAGGTTGAAGGACACAAAATCGTATCCATAGTTTTAATGTTGTCATAGTACATGTACTATGGATGGGTGGATCTAGTGTTAAGAGAGGAAATACAGGTCACATTTGGCCAGGTTTCAGAAGGTAGATTTAAGACTCCTTGAGAAAAAACTGGAAGATAAGAAAATGGATTGAATAAACTAACAATATAGCCTGCAGGAACCCAAACAGGAACTAGTGAAGTCAGTACTCTAAGGTCAGGAACAGTTTGAGAATGATTCAAAAGGCAGAGCTGAGACTCCTTGAGAAATAACTGGAGGATAAGAAAATTTATTGGGCAATGCAACTTTATAGCCTGCAAGTACTTTAACAGGGACTACTGTTTAACAAGCACACAAGTCAGATAGTGTTCCTGCATGTTTAAGGAGACAGACTCTTTAAAAACAAAATAGAGGATAAGGAAACGGATCATAGCAAAGTAATAGTACAGCATTGTCAGATGTCAAAACTGGCTAAAGCCCCAAAAGGAAAAATTACAGGCAACCAGTGCCTGAATATATTGTTTTGCTGACATGTCTCTTTAAATGTGATTGATACACCTACTGTAAGAGACATTCACTATTCTCAAAAGGGTTTTTTAATTCTTCATTATATAACCGTCTACCTGCAGTAATAAACTATCTCCTTGTATAAAAGAATGATTATGCTTATTAGAGTTTTGAATAATGTTTAAATTACATTTTGTTATTGGAGTTAGTGTACCGTTATTCTAAACAATTTGGAAACATGTTCTAGTTATTATATAAAAATAAGGTCAGTAGTTAGAAATTAGAGCAATCTACCAAAATCATACAAATAGAGAAGATACCTTTGGCAACAAGAAATGCACTTTCAAGTCTTTTTGTGCTCAAGCACAACCAGACTGCGTGCACTATGCATTGTGGGCTTGTGTGCAATGTGAAGGCAGGTAGAATGTGTTGTTTAATACATTTTTTTACCTTAGCTAGGATGTCTAAAATGTAATTTCATTCAACTGTAAGCACCTCAGCGGCTTGCAAGGCACTGTAATGAGGAGACATGAGTTGTCCGGTGTTATGCTGCAAAAAATGCAGACATGTTGCTTTTTCTGCAGCACACTGCAACACACCTTAAAGCAGAAATATGATGTAAACAGAACACATGAAAAACATCAGACATGGTGTGAGCAAGCACATACAGTGCCTTAAAAAATATTCATACCCCTTGACATTTTCCTAATTTTGTCATGTGACAACCAAAAACGTAAATGTATTTTATTGGGATTTTATGTGATAGACCAGCACACTGTATCACATAATTGTGAAGTGGATGAAAAATGATAAATGTTTTTCATTTTTTTTTTACAAATACATATCTAAAAAGTATTGCGTGCATTTGTATTCAGCCCCCTTTACTCTGATACCCCTAACTAAAAATGAGTGGAACCAATTGCCTTCAGGATTAGGTTATAAAAAAAATCTCAAGCTTTGAACATCTCACAGAGCACTGTTCAATCCACCAACCAAAAATGGAGAGTATGGCACAACTGTAAACCTACCAAGATATGGCCATCCATATAAACTGACAGGCCGGGCAAGGATAGCATTAATCAGAGAAGCAGCCAAGAGGCCCAGGGTAACTCTGTAGGAGCAGCAGAGATCCACAGATCAGGTTTGAGAATCTGTCCACAGGACAACTATTAGTCGTGCACGCCACAAATCTGGCCTTTATAAAAGAGTGGCAATGAAGAAAGCCATTGTTGAAAGAAAGCCATAAGAAGTCCCATTTGCAGTTTGTGTTCATGTGTTAGAATGGCCCAGTCAAAGTCCAGACCGAAATCCAAATGAGAATCTTTGGCAAGACTTAAAAATTACTGTTCACAGACGCTCTCCATCAAATCTGACAGAGCTTGAGCTATTTTGCAAATAAGAATGGGCAAAAATGTAATTCTCTAGATGTACAAAGCTGGTAGAGACATACCCAAAAAGACTTGCAGCTGTAATTGCAGCAAAAGGAGGTTCTACAAAGTATGGAGGGCTGAATACAAATGCACGCCACACTTTTCACATATTTATTTGTAAAAAAATGTAAAACCATTTATCATTTTCCTTTTACTTCACAATTATGTGCCACTTTGTGTTGGTCTAACACATAAAATTCCAATAAAATACATTTACGTTTTGGGTTGTAACATGACAAAATGTGGAAAAATGTGTATGAATATATTTTCAAGGAACTGTATACTCTATTTAGACTACAAAATTGAAGGCTTGCCTTTGGTTGGTTATGGGCAGCATTTTTAAGTAGATATAAACCTGCTAACTAAAATCTTATACTGGCTTTAATATGTGAATGTAACTCCAATAGTTGAAGGTCCTAGTTTGGGCACATTCGGTTATGGGGTAACAGCTGTCTCCCAATTTTGCTCTGGAATTGTCACCCTGACACATGTGCTTCATGCATTGTACATGCATGTTATATCACTTTCACCATCAGGAAGCCGGTCCTGAGCAATCCCGTATAGCCAACCCGGGAGTGAGTGCACTTAGACAGGAAGTGGGTAAACAAGATTGGATGCAATCAAGAGCACAATAAAAGGTTTAAAAACAATCAAAATAATATTTTTTATATCAACCAAGCAACCAAGAAAAATGTTTGGTAATGCCATGCTAAAATGTAATCATACAGAGATTCACGTGTGGTGGTACTGTCCCAATTTCAAACAATTTGGTCAAGAAACTGTACAGTACATAGTTACATAGTTAGTAAGGTTGAATAAAGACACCAGTCCATCCAGTTCAACCTGAGTGAGCGCCCACAATTGTCCCCATCCCTGCACACTGCGTCCCATCAAGATGCCCGTCCACTATAATTTTTTTTTTTTAATATATATAATTACTAAGCAATGTAAATGTAGCGCCATCAATCTACGCAGCAATCCAAGGTCCCCAACTCACACCTATACACCAGGGACAATTTTGGACAGAAGGCAATTAACCTAACAGCATGTCTTTGGAGTGTGGGAGGAAACCGGAGTACCAAGAGGAAACCCACGCAGGCACAGGGAGAACATGCAAACTCCAGGCAGGTAGTGTTGTGGTTGGGATTCGAACCAGCGACCCTTATTACTGCTAGGCGAGAGTGCTACCACTACACCACTGTGCTGCCTTTCAATAAGTACATTGCTTATTGAATGACACCCCATCCTCTGTTAAGGCCTTAAGAAGAGTGAGACACCCCACCTACTCAATGCTGCTAAATGTCTGATTACCCTATAGTTGAAGCAAACCGTAATATCCTCAGTCAAAGACTGGGTAGCAACAGTTAATTCTACCATGGAGGCTGGGCAATGTATACACATTTTCCAAAATAAATCTGATATTTTTTTTTCAATATATGGGTGACCTGGACACATTTTATGCCCACTCGAGATCATTCCTGATCTCTATGTAATGGGACACTATATATACGGCTTATATACTGCTAACTTTGTATGTTGTTCAAACTGCCAACAAGTTGATTTCTCTGCTGTATATGTGGAAGACATCATCTGTAACGAAACAGCGTAGGGAGGAGCGGCGTGCTGACGTCACCATGAACCACGCTTGTCCCGGAAGCAACGGGCAGCGATCGAGAGCCGGCCGTCTTGCGTACTATTTGAGACGCTTTTATACCCATGGCAAAATTGTAAGTGCAATTTTGTTTTTAAATAATAAATGTTTTTTAAAGAATTACACTATGGAATCCTTTCTATCCTTACATGGGGAATGAGTGAATACCATTCACACTGAGGATATCCTGAGTAGAGTATTTGGAAACATCTTGCTATCCAAGCACAGAGACATGGGGCTGGGGAATAAGACACAGGCATATGTAATCTCCTTAACAAGAGATCTAGCAAGCTGGTAAGTGGCAGTATTATCATTGGTGGAGGATCTTTCCTGTTATACCCTGTCACATCTTCTTGGGTGCGTGGTTTTATGTCACTACGGAATAGAGGGTTGAGGAATCATCATTTAAACTCTCACTTTGAACTATATATTTTGTGGAATACTTGCTCATCAATCCATCTGAGTTAATTGGACATTTAGAGAGTTCTTGTAGCCTTCATTGCTTTGTTTCATGCAAGCCTTATAAGTGTTGTGTTTTTACATTGATACAGCATTGGGTCACATGGAGTATTCAGAATCTTTATTGTGTCTGATGCACTGTTGACATTCATATGTCACTATAGTTTGACCACATCATTCAGTCAGCGCAGCTTTTTTATTTCTCATTTTGTTTATTGTGTGTGTCTCACATTAAGTTGCAGCAGTTTTTTTCACATTTTGATATCACTCTGAGTGATATTAGGATAGTGCAGTAATATATTTTACATTTTGCTGTATATGTGACTAGCAAGAATCCTAAAGTTACCCCCAAATGTTCACCAAGGGTTTGTCTACCTAGTACCTGCAACTAGGAGTTAGCATATATTCAGGATACTTATGCTGGCTTTATTTAAAATAAATGTAATATTTTTTAAGGAATACGTAACGGAATTTAATGTTGGCCTTTTATATTTGCTGGAGTTCAGCTCTAAAGATATTATGCTTTTTATCTGATCATCACTATTTTATAAGTTAAGGTAAAAATTAAATTAACAATTATTTCAGTCTTCCAGGTCTCTAAGATGGTGGTACAGGCTGCTGTGTTGCTGTGTCAGTGAAAATAATGCAAATACTTAATCCTTATATTCAAGGGGCCATGGGAGCCACTTCCCAATACAAAGTAGCACATCAGCACTTTGAGAATTAGCAGTTGTGCTGGAAGAAGTGAGCCGCGCAAGCTGAGGAATAAATCATTCGGCTGGAAGCGACGTTTATACAAATGGGAGAACAAACTGTTTTCATTTAAAAAGTTAACACATTTTACAGCAACGTAAATGGGACTGATTGCTAAGCTAACTGCAATGGGCAGAGGCCATGTTGACTGCGCTATTTAGCTACAGCTACTCAGTAGGCACAGATAACACCCAGGAGGGAGACATATACATGGATTGGCAAAATCATCCAAATAAAGAACAAAGTTACTTTGCTACATTGATCATGAAAGAAAAACTCTAAGTAGTTGTACAGACAAAGATCACCATTATCATTATCATCTCTTTTTCTTTGCACAGTATGTTCAATAGATACAAAGCTAGTACATGTTATACAAAGAGCAATGGTGATGTATTTACCAGTTACAATTCAGTTTAGTGTAGGTAAGGTAATAAACAATACATTTATGTTGGTTGCCATGGATTGCTGCACTGTACCAGTTGCTCTCAGTCTTACTGGATAAGCCAGTGTGAACAGTGGTCAACTTAGTTATGCTTGATGGGTTGTCTCCAGAACCACAGATCCGTAAGACTGCATATTTCTATGTAGCTTGTATGAAATGTGTATCATTTTCACACATTAACTGCTTAAGGACCAGTCACCGCAGTTGTACTGCAGCAATTATTATTATTATTATACAGGATTTATATAGCGCCAACAGTTTGCGCAGTGCTTTACAACATGAGGGCAGACAGTACACTTACAATACAAACAAATACAGGAGGGATCAGAGGGCCCTGCTCGTTAGAGCTTACAATCTAGAAGGGAGGGTAAAGTGGAACAAAAGTTAATAACTGTGGGGGGTGAGCTGATGGAGAAAATGAAAATACAGTTGTTAGGTGTGGGTAGGGTAGGCTTCTCTGAAGAGAAGGGTTTTTAGGAATCATCTAAAAGCTAATAGAGTAGGAGATAAGCAGACATATTGGGGTAAGGCATTTCATAGGATTGGAGAGGCTCTGGAAACGTCCTGGAGGGGAGCATGGGAGGAGGTGATGAGGGAGCTGGAGAACAGAAGATCTTGAGAGGAACAAAGAGAACGAGTAGGTTGGTATTTAGAGACTAGGCTAGTGATGTAGCTGGGGGCTAAATTGTGGATGGCTTTGTAAGTAGTTGTTAGTAGTTTGAATTTAATTTGTTGGGTGAGCGGAAGCCAGTGGAGGGATTGACAGAGAGGAGTAGCAGACGCCGATCGATTGGTAAGGCCGATTGGCAATGTGTCTGCTTCCCGTGAATCGCCGCCATTGTACGTCGGCTCATGCATGGCAATTTGTGAGCACACGCGCGTGCCTTCTGGACAGCGGGGGAGCCAATCAGCAGGTGGGGCGAACACAATGTCCGCCTGCCACCCGCAATCAATTCCCGCAGTGACAGAACAGAGATCTGACTGTGTAAACAAGGCAAATCTCCTTTCTGACAAGGGAGATCATACAGATCCCATCTTTCCCTAGTCACACAGTCCCCAATACAGTTAGTAAACACACTGATGGAACACACTTAACCCCTTGGTCGCCCCCTGATGTTAACTGCCAGTGTCATTAGTACAATAACTATGCATATTTTTAGGACTGATCACTGTAATAATGTCACTGGTTCCCAAAAAAGCTCTTTTTTTGTTTATAGTGCAAAAAATAAAAACCGCAGAGGTGATCAAATACCACCAAAAGAAAGCTCTATTTGTGGGAAAAAAAAGGACAGCGTCGCAGGACTGCACAATCGTCAGTTAAAGTGACGCAGTGCTGTATCGCAAAAAATGGCTTGATCATAAAGGGGGGAAAGCTTCTGGTCCTTAAGTGGTTAAATGAAAAACAAAACCCTAAAAATGATTGATTTTGCCAAAATAGATCTGAGGCTTTTATACAGATCAAAATCTAAGCACATGTTATGATATACATATAATTACATATAATTTGTAAGAGGTTATCAGCATCCCAGCTTTATATATATTTCTTACTAGACTGAAAAAAGCCTGTGAGGAAAACAAAATAACTAAGTTAGGAACAGTACCAGGCAGCTGACCAGATTTACCAACTTTTACCAAAATGTTGTTCTTGCCATGAGAAATTTGAAAACTTATTTGATACAGATTTCCTTTACAAGTCAGTCAAGCCAAGTCTATATTAGCCCGCAGCACAGCATTGAGAGTTGTTGGAGTGAAGTATCCATACCTCCCCCCAACTGTCTTGGATTCTGTGGGACTGTCCTGGGATTTCAACAAAATATCGGTATGGGTTGTGTCCCACACTCTCCCTGAGTGTGACTGCATGTTACATGGACAGCCATTGCAGGACCCTGGACAGCTCCCTCTATACAGTACTACAGCTGATCTGGGTTAGTGTTCCATTGCTAGGTTAACCCCCTGCCAAGCACGGAACGCTGCAGCTACTGACCAGCCTCTGCCTATTTCACTTGGCAAGTTCTGATGTGTGTAGAAGCAATGTGTATGGTAGAAGCAAAGTGTGCAGGGAATAAGGTAATTTGTAAAGAGGTGAGGTGAGGTGATACATCATAGCTCCCAACTGTCCCTGATTTTGAGGGACTGTCCCTGATTTTGAGGGACTGTCCCTGGAGCAATGTCCCTCTGTTCCTCTTTCCTCCTCATTTGTCCCTCATTTTGGTCTGATCTATATAGTTGTACATAAAATGCACTTTTTATCTTTCAAAAAGTGTTTCCCAGTGCTAAACCTTTCATCCAAATTCTAAATTGTTGCATTTGTAAATTTGAAAAGCCAATATAAAGGAATAGTACTAAAAAAAAAAAAACCCTTGTGGATTTAATTAACCTTTTTTATTAGTTAATTCTCCTTTAAGGGTGTGTGGCAGGGGGCATGTCCTATGCCTACATACGTTTGCTAGTAGGTGTCCCTCATTCCCATCTCAAAATGTTAGGAGGTATGGGTGATGTCGAAGGGGGGGGGGGGCAGTAGGGAGGCAGTATGCACAGACAGGGGGGCAAAGTGTGCATGGGAAAAGAGGCCAGTGTCTACAGATAGAGAGACAAGGTGCACAGAGGGGGCAATGTGTACAGAAAGGGCATTGTTTACAGCAATACAGGGAGAGCAAAAGTGTGTACAGTGAATATAGCGTTAGTGTGTGCTGGACAAAAAGGGGGCAGTGTGTATAGGGGGGTGTGCTTGAGAAAAGGGGGGCAGTGTGTGTACGACAAAAAAGGTTAGTGTGTACAGGAGAGAAAGAGAGCCGTGTGTGCAGGGGAAAAGGAGAGGAGTGTGTGCAGAGATGGGGCAGCATGTACAGTAGGTGAACTAATTGGTAATTCCAAGGTGGTGTTTGTTGTTTCTTATCAAATTCTATTATCCACACTCAACCCTCAGCATAATCTAGCCACGTTCACTATTCACCACAGTAGTACATGTGCTGCAGGTCCTCGTCTTCCTAAATTTTTCCCCATTCTTAAGTGCTAAAATAGGGAGGTTTCTTGATATTTATTTTATACCGCAATGTCAAATTCTTGTTTTTTTGTCTATCGCTTATGTTTTTTTTCTAATGCAGATGTTGCTTAATGATAGTTGTATGTAACCCATGACTGGCCTGTCTATTACGCATTAAGTCTCATGTGCCTAGGTGATGCACGCTGCTGTTACTTTTGTGTCTTTTTCCATTTTCTATTGTAACTGACATACTTCAATAAAAATTAATTGACACAAAAAAAAAAAAAACTAGGGAGGTATGAGTATTATGGGTATCATAAAGCTAGAGGTGTGCGATGACAGTTTGGCAGTAGTTTATCTTTCCCTAGAGTCTTGTTGTTAAAAAAAAAAAAAAACAGTGCTCACAGAGTACTATTCTATGAATTCTCATACCACAGTATACGATTTTAGCACATTGCAACTGTTCTTTGCTTGGTGCACATTTAAAAGTGAAACAATTATACTGATGTCTATAACCCATATAACCCCTTCTACTTTCTATGCATGAGTGTCCTAAGCCCTGTCTTATCTAGTCTATTGTTTTAAAAAAAAAATTCACTGTGCTATAAAATGTATAAATGTGTATCGTGACATTGGTAAAAGATAAGTAACCAATTGCCTTCAGTTTCTAAACCAAGAATCATAGAACACAGTGTGAAGGCTGGATATTGCACAGCTCCAAACTATAAGGTCATGCAAAGGCATGAAGTTCTAAACAAATACAACCATTTTGGATGCCCAGCTGTAAATGTTTGTGCAAATATCAGATCAGAGGACAATTGTTGGATGAATGGTTAATTGGACCAGGTGGGAAAAGCAATGAATTTGTCAAGTTTTGAAGCTGCCTACCAACAAAATACAATCAATGAATGGTATAAGTAGGGGGATTGAACAAATTTAAAAGATGCTGTTGGTAATGCGTTGCTCTATATTTATATAGCTGGCAATAACAATAATCAACCGCCACTCTCTGTTACATGGGTGAAAGTAGTCACCCAGACATAAAGTGAGGGAAATCTTCCCAGTAGGGACACTACAGCAATAAAAGTCTAACTGATTCTTTAGCAGGAATTTCTCTTCCATACAATGGAAGTTGGTAGCGTGAGTGGTAGGATAGGTGTGACTATCCTCTTTGCGGCAAACATTTTTTGTGTGCTTTTATTTAGGTTACAGAATTGCTTCAATTAATATTCCTCAAATGAATAGGTATCAATAGAAGCATATTTTTGTGATGCCATATCCCCGGTAGAAAACATCCTGGATCTCTTTATTAGAAAAATGAGACCTGTTTAATCAGCTGCCTTCAGGTACAGGCTATATTAAATATATGCTTCTTTAAAAAATCCTGCGCTTATCCAACCTCCAACAAATGTTGCAAAAATTACTACATGAAAACAAAACAAAAAACAATCCAAATACTCAAAATAATCAGAATAAGAGAGCCGCTACACAGTAGGTCTGAATATAAGACTCAAAAAATAATCTAAAAGTGACTAGGTGCGCTTCTCTATATAACCACCAATTCCCTAATAATCACAAATTCATAAACAGTGTATTCGAAAAAAAAAATTACATGTGAAAAAATAAAATATCAATCAGTTATCCATATAAAAGTCCATCGTGGTGCTTCACATACGCAGAATCCGCAAATAACAGTCCAATTAGATAATAGATATCCCAGTGATTCAGTGTGCAGGGTCAGCAACCAAAAAGTGACAGGGTGCTCATAGAAAGGCCATCCCCACATCCACTCACGCCTCTTACCAGAGACTTTGGATCTCAAATTATAGAGATCTTAATCGCCTTTTAATCTCCACATATCCCTGTGGTTATAGGGAGGATAAAAGGTACCATATCCACGTTTAGCCTCAGCCGTATTACCATCCAAGGGTTTCACCTGATGTTCAATCAAACGTGTTATTTTCAATTCTCAGGCATATATGCGAAGAAAGCACTTCATAGTGTAGTATATTAAAATCACATTTTATTAAAAAACATATATTGCACTTACAGTTAGATGATCAAAAGCCAGCAAAATACAAACAGAAGGCAGTCTTCCACATTTATATATCGTTTACCAACAGTATACAAAATACAAACAGACATGGCTGCGGACCTCGCCAGCTGGCTTGTGCATGATGACATCACAGATGTGGCTCCACCCGACGAGTTTCCCTGTAATAGGCGTCTCCTTTCCTTTCCCAGTTGATGCCTATTACAGGGAAACGCATCGGGTAGAGGCACATCTCTGACGTCCTCACGCACGAGGCCTGAGAACTATCAAGGAACAAATATAACACAAATATAATGTATCAAACTGGTGATTCAATCACATAAAATTGTTTCTGAACAAGCCAGATCAATTAGACAACACAGAAAAGTGGTTGTTTCAATAAAATGCTGTATGTGTTGTTTTATTATGACTATAAGCATGAAAATTGCTTTTGTCAAAAATTTTAGGGATATTTCAAATTAATATGTTAAAGTGGTTGTAAAGTCAGAAGGTTTTTTTTTTCTTAATGCATTCTATGCATTAAGATAAAAAACCTTCTGTGTGCAGCAGCCGCCCCAGCACCCCTTAATACTTACCTGAGCCCCATCTCTCTTTAGTGATGTTCACGAGTGCCTTAGCCTGATTGGTTGAGACACAGCAGCAGCGCCATTGGCTCCCACTTCTGTCAATCAAAGTCAGTTAGCCAATCAGGAGAGAGAGGGGATGGGGTTGAACTGGGGCTCCATGTCTAAATGGACACAGGGAGCTGTGACTCGGCTCGGGTGCCCCCATAACAAGCTGCTTGCTGTGGAGGCACTCAACAGAAGGGGGGCCCTGAGAAGAGGAGGATCTAGGCTGCTCTGTGCAAAACCACTACACAGAGCAGGTAAGTATAACATGTTTGTATTTTTAGAGGGAAAAAAACAGACTTTACAATCACTTTAAGTTAAAATCTGTTTGTAATTGAAAAGTGAATGTTATGGCAAACATTCACAACAGATCTGATGCAAATGATGAAATGTGTTGTTGATCACTGGCTAAACAAATGAGAAACATTTACGAAACAACGTTACGGCCACAGCACTGATAAAATATGCTTAGAGCTCTGCTGGCTTTGGGACTTTAAAGCCAGCAGAATGCTACTCTGCATTGCTCAATACAGTCCCAGCATTATAACAAGCTGAAAACTATTGTTTCCAATAGACCCAGTTTGTGCTGCAAAGGTGTGTGCTGGGTGAAAATGCAACATGCCTCATTTAAGGCTGGATTTACACCACTTCTATTTTGTTTGGTGTGTGTTCACACAGCCAAATTCATATGGGGTGAATGGACCCTAAAGTCAGCGCAAGCATGCTGTAAAAACCCATTAAGGAAAGAAAAATATGTTCGCCCCAGATATGAACCAAACAAAAATAAAACTTCTCATCAATGCAACACATTAAAAAAAAATGTCAACACATGACAACTGATGTATGTTTGATGCAATTTATGTTGTGTGATTCTAGCTCAGCAGTATAACTTTACCAGGGATAACATGGGCAAGGATGACATATGTGGTTAAAATGGTAACAGCTGTGTCTGTGCTGCAAGAGAAGGTCACCTTGTAGTGCCAATGAATGACAGCACATGAGATTACCCTTACTAGAAACTCTGCTTGCACAGGGGTTTTACTCTAATGTAGCAAGAAGTACTGGTTTCTATAGTAATCAACATAGTATCTATTGTAAAAATGCATATATAATAAAAGATCTCCATGCTGTTAATAATCCGATCTATCTAAAATGAGCAGTGTGACCGAGTGTGACCGAGTGTGAAAATGAATGAAACTAGTTTTGTATACAATTTATCTTTTTTTTTCCTCTTTCAGTCTAACTGCAACAGAAAAGTGTTTTTCACACTAGGCCAACATAGCCAAAGCCTCTCTCAAAAGTAGCTTTGGAATAGTAAATACTTAAAGTGGTTCTAAAGCCTAAACATTTTTTACCTTAATGCAAGGAATGAAAAAATGTTTAGATATCAGCATCCCTCCTCCCCCTCTTTTACTTACCTGAGCCCTCATTCGATCCATCGCTGTGCACGTTTGAAGCTCTTCTCTCCCCTTACTAACGGGACTCGCTGGCTTTGCTGGGGCATCAGGAGCCTTTGTATCCAAGTGCTGTCATTCAAAGCAAATGATGAGGGAGTGGGGGGGTGTGTCCTGCTGTCTGTGTCAATGGGCACAGCAGTGGGGCTCGAGAGCGAGCAGGCACGAGTGCCCCCATGGAGAGCAGCTTACCATGGGGGGCACTGGACAGGGAGGAGGGGCCGGGAGCACAGAGGAGGTCTACAGCTGCTCTTTGCAATTCCACTGCACAGAGAAGGTAAGTATATATGTTTGTTATTTATTTATTTTATTGACCTTTACAATCGCTTTAACAACAATAAATAAATAAATAAAAGAAAAGCAAATATATATTTATTTATATTTAAATGGGCTTAAGGAGCAAGAGATTCCTACGCTTGCAGAGAACTGTCCACTGCAAATGTAAAAGGAAGACATTTTATTTCTTTGAGTGACAAATACAACATATCTGCCTTTTTTTCTTTACAAGAACTTGCAGCATCCTTTTAGGGACAAAGAGCCGAAAAAAAAACACTCAATCTTGCATAGGATTGTGTTTATATTGCTCTTTACCTGACACACGATTACAAGGGGATGCTATCCACTCCAAAAATACTATATGCAGAGATCATATAGGTTCCACTAACTGACTGCAAAGAGTCCTGTTTTATACAGTCAGTCCCCGGGTTTACGAACAGGATAGGGTCTGTAGGTTTGTTCTTAAGTTTCATTTGTATGCAACCGGTACATTTAATGTAACTCCAGACAAATAAATAATTTTTACGTTTTTTGGATAGCTTAGGGGACGGTTAACCCCCCTGTAACCTTTGTTTTGCTGTCTGTGCCCCTGTTCAGAAGTTTTAACCTCACTTTCTGTCCCTGTGACAATTGTATTTTGAAAAATTTGGTTTGTCGTGGAAATGAGGATTGGTGATAAACCTTCAGTAGAGACACATTTTTCCCATGATAACTCTTAAAGAAGTGAATTTCCCTTCCTAGGGGTGGATTTTCCCTCACTTCCTGTTTCTCTCTCTGTTCAAAAGTAGGAGTCGTTCATAACTCGGGGACTGCCTGTATTGTACATCTTGGAATTCTTCTGGAGTACCCACTAATGACCACTTTCTGTCCGTGAGCTGCTAAACACAGCCCTTGTACACTTCAGTACATTTATACCTTGGATATGTGATTGATCTACATTTGGTTCCAAATTTGGACAAAAGAGGGTGAGAACACACAAAAGGTGGAACTGAAACAAAGTTGGGGATTAGGATAGCGAGATAGGACTCTGAAGTAGAATAGTAAAGTATCGAACCAGGCAGAACTTAAGCAATGCAGGTTTATTAACAGCTGATAACATACAGGTTTATGTTCAAAGTATTACAAGCTACAGGTCTAATTTATACAGTTTCTTACAATGCAAGCATATTAGATATAGGTATTCTTATCCCTAACCAAATTGAAACAATTGTGAATTGTTCTCACCTTTCACCTGATGTCCCTCACAGAGTTTTGGGTTCCTGGCTCGACTATGTTCTTAAGGGAAATTCCACATGAGACCCCACTCTGGAACAGTTAAGGGAAGTCTTCTCTGACTTGTACTAAAGGAGACAAGTATGACCCGTCTGCCACCCTTGCAATAGGGCTGCATAGAAAAACAGTCAGCCTGATAGGGAGCATTTAATATATTTTACAAGCCTATCTCAGCCATCATTCCTACATGTCGATTGTCGCTCTCCGTCCAATGCAACAACCATTAAAACTGTACACCTGTTCTAGTAACCAGACAAAACTTATTACTCCCAGAATTCTCCTATATGATCATTAAAAAGATTTATAACTGTGTTTGCCCCATTAAAAACACCTGTGTTAGAGACAATAAATCTTTAAAAAGATTTAACTTTACTTCAAGGGTGACAGATTTATGTTGATTTTGGAAGAATGAACTTTCATTGAGTATGAACTTAATTTTGCACAAACCTAATTATTTTAACACCACTACTGTCTGGACTTATATGCAATTTGAGCCACCTCCTATTTCCACATTTTTGGTGGAGGACATTGTATCACAGATATAACAACATACTCGTATACCTTGGATATGTGATTGATCTACATTTGGTTCCAGCACCTCCTACCCTCATTTGTCACATACGATCACGTTGTTAGAAATTACATGGCGATCATGTGGTTTTGTTACTAAATTGTTTATAAAAGCCTTTTCACTGATAACTGGCACTGTATTTCTTCGGGAAGCACCAAGTAAAAAAATTAATTTTAAGCAAATATTCAGTAAAAAATGAAATTTTTGTTTTGCGTTTCTCTGTTCTTTAGTAGCTGCCATTATCCCAGTTAAGAAGGGGGCTTTTATGGCACAGAAGTAGATCCAGCATAATTGAATGGGCCTGACCTGGCCCTCCGGAGGGTAGCTAAAGCCCACTTCAACCTAAACTTCCCAAAGCAACCTTAATTTCACGCTCTCCATCAACTACAATACATAAGCTGAATTGTTTTGCTGAAATTTAAAGAACGTTCACTTTGTTTTAGTGTCCTGTTCTCCAGATTTACTAGATGTACTTTTGTAAGCCTGGCTATGGGGGTTGGAGCTATAAAACGTAACAACATAACTCGTATAATTCTGGCATGACTTTTTAAAAAACCCACACATTTATTTTACATAAGGGCATATTTTTACTTGGCAAAGTATTTGTAGTAATGTCCATCTGGTCTAAAGAATTACACAATCACCTTATCACAATCACACAATTACAAAATCACCTAGCACAGCCAGGTGAATGACAACATTAATAGTTAAAGCGGGGGTCCACCCAAAAGAGGAAGCTTTGCTTGTCCGCACCCCCCCTCCACTGCCACATTGGGGGGGGGGAGCACATACTTGGTTTTGACAGGTACTGACTTCTGGGTTAGATCACTGCGGCCATCTCTGACTATTTTGGGCCCCTCCCCCCCACTGCCTTCTGGGACACACGCAAATCCCAGAAGACAGCAGGACCATCCAGAAAGCACAGCATGACTCACAAATGCGCAGTAGGAAATCACCTGTGAAGCCTGAAGGCTTCACTGCTGGTTTCCCCTACTTACAATGCCAGTGCCTGCACCGATTGACAAATCAACTGGGGGTGCCAACATCGTGGGATCCCTGGATAGGTAAGTGTCCTAATAGTAAAAGTCAGCCACTTTAGTATTTGTAGCTGCTGACCTAAAACATTTTTTTTCCCAGACTGGGTTGCACCGATTAGCAGCACTGATGTGCATTGTGTGGGACTGATGTTCCTGTAACAGAAACTGGATTAACGGCTTCCCTTCTTTCTCCTCACGCTGTCAGCGTGAAGAGAAAAAAAAGCTGATAACCGGCTTCGGTTTACTTCCGTGACCAGCTGTCATTGGCTAAAAGCTGATGAGATTGGCCCTTTACCCCTGTTCTGTGATCAGCCAAGTCCGAAGGACTCGACAATCACAGAACGTGCCACCCATGTGTTGCAGGGGGCACGCAAGCAGCGTGATCATGGCAGGGCGTCTATGGGAGGCACTGGAAGCCTGCGCTGTAGCGGTCTTTCGGCTATAGCGCAGGCAGAAAGTGGTTAAAGGCAATTATATCCCTGCTAAAACATAAACATTGTTGCCATCCCTGCCCCCATTGATGAGATTTTCCATCACTTCCCCTCTCTGACACTGTTTGTGAGTGGGTGCAGCGTGGTGTGGCAATAATAACACACACAAAGTCCAGGGCCTGGTGGGCTCGTACCCAAACTGGAAGATGTCCAATAGATTGTAAACTCAAAGTTTTCCCTCCTTGTCTGGAACTTTTCTCTGCCACTTATACTGTCCCTGACAGACAGGTAACCTTTCCCTACACTACCCACACATGAATGCACACCAAACCCAGGGGCCAGGGTCTTAAACAGACTTGGCCACACCCAAGATGGCCACCACCAGTCTCACTGTCCCGCGCAATGTATCAAGAACATGGCTGCGTGATACAGTCCACGACCCTGTGAAGACGTGCCAATAGCTAATTTAAACAAAATGTTGATTTTCAGAAAAAAGAGAAAGTTGCTATATCTGGGAGCCGTTTTGAGAAAATCTTGTGTTTTCATGTTTGGAAGTCACAATCTGGTAGTGTAATGGAAATAGTGGAGAATCTCGACTCCGACACGTCTCAGGATCCGCAAGGAATGCCTGAGACAAGCAACAGCAACAACTGGATTTTACTCATTAGTGAGAAAATGGGGAGAAGCTATGCTGACTTCAATCATCCAATCATGTGGCAAGCAAAGAATTGAAAAATGCTTGATTATATGTATTTTCCTTTTTCATTTGCCTCATGATGGTTGTCTGAATCACTGGTATTCTTTGTACACACAAAGTAAAACTGTAGAATACATCCTAATTACTAAGCTCTGGACCAACAAATAGAATAAGCGCATGCAAAGTGCACTGTCTCCAATCATTGCTTGTTTTCCTTTTTCTTTTGTAAATCCACTAAGCTCTGGACCCAATGTCTACAATCATGCTAGGTTTGTAAAGAACAACTACATCTTTACCAAAAAAATAAAGAAATACAGTCTGCCTTCCCTCTTTAATGTAACCTAAACATTCCTACCCAGGTGTTTACTGACCTATCTACAACAGTGATGACCTCTTCCAGTATTTCTATTCTTGTGCCAGCATATTTGCCGCTACATTGACCTTGCTTGCACGATAACTTCTTTTTTTTTTTGTTTGTTTTTTTTTTCTTCTTTTTTTTTTCTTTTTTCTTCTTTTTTTTCTTTTTTTTTTTTTTTTCCACCTCAGAAAATCTTTGGGGTAGGACTATGTCAGTGAGGTCTTAACCTCTGTCCCGTCAAGACTTATCATAGGGGCTTAGTCTTTTTAATTCTCTAAACATTATCTTAATCCTACTTCCAATTTTTATTCGACAACTATTATTATGCATTTTTTAAAAGAAAAAAACAAGCCCCCCTTCGTAGTAAACAGACTTGATAGAATATCCTTTTGACATTCCACTCGGAGGGTGGGGGGGGGGGAGACCCTAAGGTCCACCCCTCTCTCCTCCTTTTTTTCCCCTTCCTTTCAATTCCCCCCCTTTTTTTTTTTTTTCCCCTTCCCCTTCCCCCCCCCCCCCCCCCCCCGAATCCCTACCTCTCATCGCTGCCCTTCCCTCTTTTTTTTATTTTTCTATGCTCCGTGTTTGTATCTCACTATATCTGTAACAACTCCGCGTAACTCCAAGTTCTTTTAAATTTTTCCCAGCATTCCCACTTCCCCTTAGGCTGGGTATCCTCCTCAAGATTCTCTTTTAAGCATTCCAGCCTATATGTCGCCTCAACTTCATCTATCCATTCGCCTATAGAGGGGCTTTTCTGTTCTTGCCACTTCCTTGGGATTAATCTTTTTGCGGCATTAAGCAAATGTGGGACCAATGTGCTCCTATATTGCCTCACTCCCTCCTCTGTTGCATGCATCAAGACCACCCATGGATTTTTTTTTACTTCTATTTGGGTGATTTCTTTGATGTAACTCAAGATCCTCTCCCAGTATTCTTGTATTTTCTGACATTCCCACCATAAGTGGCCCCTATTTCCTCTCAGATTACATCCTCTCCAACAGTTGGGGGATCTCCCCTCCTGGAATTTGTTTGTTATGTCGGGAGTCGCGTACCACCTAACTAAACATTTGTAGTTCATTTCAGCTGTTCGCATATCTACTGACGAGCTATGTGTAAGCTTCATTATTTTTTTGACCATCCCCGTGTTAATCTGTGACCCTAGTTCTCTCTCCCATTTTTCGATGAAAGGGGGGACCTCCAGTCTATCCATCTCGATCAACAACTTATATATTTTTGATATAGACTTTTTGGTGTTTTCTGCTGTGCATATTTGCTCTATCTTCGTCAGGTCTCCGCGTGACCTGATTGGTTGTGGAAGTTTTTTCACGAACTGGCATATCTGGAGGTACCGCCACTCATTGATTTTAAATATATCCGCTTTTTTTTTTAGTTCATTTAGTGCCAATGGTTGACCCGCAAATATTACATCCCCTAATTGTGTTTCCTCTTTAATAATCTAATTCCCTCCTATCTCTTTTTTCCCCGGGGGGAAATAATCATTCTCCTTGAGTGCTAATAAAGGTGAGTTATAGTTACCATTCAGCTGCTTGTGTACTTTATCCCAAATTTTAAACGTGTGCCGTGTGATGATGTGTGTGTGGTCATCTAGTGCTCTAAACCCTGGGGGGTTCCAAATAATCCTTCCCAAGTGAACCTTACTCAGTGCCCTTTCCAAGTGAACCCATCTTTTACTTGAGTTTATTTTCCCCCACTCTGGAATTCTAATTAGTGCAATTGCGTGATAATAACTAATTATGTCGGGGACCGCCAGTCCCCCCTGATTCTTACCCTGTTTCAAAAGTTTCAACGACGTGCAGTGTTTCTTATTTTTCCACACAAAATTCATCAGTATTGAGTTAAGCTTCCTTAAGTATTGGTGAGGTAAGGGGAGAGGGAGCATCTGTAGCTTGTACGTTATTACAGGGAGTATCATCATTTTTACTGTATTTATTCGTCCAATCCAGGTCAAGGGCCTACTGATGTATTCATTGCATTTTTTTTTCACTTCATCTAACAGGGGGAGGTAATTAATTCTATAGAGTTTTTCAGTTGAGTTGGCTAAGTCTATACCTAGATATTTTATTTGCTTCTTCCACACAAATTTATGATCTTTCTTTATAATCTGCTGCTCGTTTTTATTTACATTGATATTTAGTATATGAGATTTTGCGGAATTAACCCGGAAATTTGAGAGGGCTCCATATGATTTCAGGGTCTCCAAGAGAATGGGCATCGTCCTCCGAGGGTTACTAACGTAGAACAAAATGTCATCTGCGAAAGCAGCCAGCTTATGGGGCTCCCCCTCCACTCTACATCCCTCTATATCTGGATTTTTTCTTATTAATGACAATAAGGGCTCTAGGGTCAGGACGAAAAGCAGAGGGGACAGGGGACAGCCCTGCCTCGTCCCGTTCCTCATTTCAAAAGGTGCAGAAAGGACTCCATTTACTTTGATATTTGCCTTTGGGCGCCCATATAGGGCTTTGATACGGCTAAGGAATCTCGGACCAAACCCCATGTACTCTAGGGTACTAAACATGAACCCCCAGTCTACCCTGTCAAATGCTTTTTCTGCATCTATAGACAGGAGCAGACTGGGGGTCCCCGAGTCCCTCATCCTCTGGAGGGCCAATAGAGTCCGGACTCCATTGTCCCTCCCTTCCCTCCCTGGGACAAAGCCTACTTGATCCGGATGGATCAATGCCTCAAGATGCCCTTTCACTCTCTCAGCCAGGATTTTGGCATACAATTTAGTGTCTGCGTTCAGCAGAGAGATAGGCCTGTAATTAGAACACTTAGATCCATTCTTCCCCTCTTTAGGAAGTACCGTTATGGTTGCTAACAGAGAGGCTTCTCCCATGGCATATTCTATTCCCAGCCCATTCATATATTGTTGAAGTCTAGGGATCAGGATCTCCTTAAAGGTTTTGTAGTAAGAGATGGAGAAACCATCTGGGCCCGGGCTTTTCCCTATAGAGGAATTCTTCAGGGCCCGCAGTATTTCCGCCTCCGAAATTGGCTGTTCCAGTGCCTCTCTATCCTCCTGCCCCAGAGATTCAAGCCCAGCTCTGCTAAGAAAGTCTAATTTTTTTTTTTTTTTTTTTTTTTTTTATTTGGTCCCCCTTTTTCGCCTCCTTGTGGTCTACAGAATACAGCTCTTCATAATACTCCCTAAAGGAGGAAGCAATGTCCTGGGAAACATATTTAAACTCCCCGTTTTTGGCTTGAATTTTTTCTATGTAGTTTTTTTGTTTTTTGTTTTTGGACTATTCTCGCCAGGTGTTTGCTGGATTTATTCCCCCAGATGTACCGTTCTTTTTTTGTCCTATTGTAAATCTGCTTTGCTTCGTGTTCTATACAGTCTTTTAGTTCTTCCCTCTTTGCTATTAGGTCTTGAAATAATTCCCTATTATGGGCCAAGGCTGCCTTATGTTTTTGTTCCAGGCTATTTAAGTCATTCATCAATTCCTGTACTTTCCTCCTCCTCTCTTTTTCAGACCACGCGGCTTTCCCTATCAGGATCCCTCTGATAAATGCTTTGTGTGCCTCCCATAGATTGGCTCCATTCACTTCCCCGTTATCGTTGTTAGTAAAAAAAAACTTCCAATTCTCTTTTAACGCACTCCACCACTTCCCCGTCTCGCAGTAACTCCTCGTTTAGTTTCCACCCGCCTGATGGGGGTTTATATTCTGGGACTGCAAGGGTCACGGAGGCGGGGGCGTGGTCGGAGAGCGTAATTGTCTCTATTTTTGTTTGTAATACCCTATCTAAGATTCCGTGTTCTACAAATATATAATCCAGTCTAGTGTACGTCCCGTGGACAGGGGAGAAAAACGTATAGTCCCTTGTTTGGGGATGCTGGACCCTCCACACGTCCATCAATTGCTTATTATAAAGTTCATTTTTTATCGAGGATAACTGTTCGTTTCTTGTCCCCTGGCCACCGGACGTACTATCTAGGCTGGAATCCATGATAAAATTAAAATCACCCATAAGAATAACATATCCCTTTCTGAAAACCCCCAACTTTCGCAATATCCCCTTCATAAATTTGATGGGACTAATATTTGGCGCATAAACATTAGCCAGCGTATATGTTGTTCCAAATAAGGTTCCCCTCAGGAACAGATACCTTCCCTCTGGATCTACCCTTCTATCTTCTAGCTTAAAATGCATGTCTCCTGAAAAGCCAATAGCCACCCCTCTTGATCTACTTGAAGAAGTATCGGCGTAAAACCAGGTAGGGTATGTTCTTGAGAAAAGTTTCACATTTGTGTTGTGAGCAAGATGTGTTTCTTGAAGGAAAGCCACATTGGCCCCATATCTCCCTATTTCTTCGAGAATTATATGCCGTTTGCTAGGAGAGTTCAATCCTTTGACGTTATAAGTTAGGAATTTCAAGTCGGGAGTCATTACTCAATTAACACTAAAGTTCACTAGATATAAGGCAGCGATGAGAGTCTCCCTCCCCAAACCCCTTTCCTCCCTCCTGAACCCCTCCCCACCTCCCCCCCTCCTCTCCCCCCCTCCCCCTCCCCGACCCCATCTCGGGTCTCTATTCCGATGGTGACCCATTTCTTAGAGTCCCTCGGAACAGCTAAGGTGAGGTGGGGTTCTCTCCCCGCCCCCTCCCACTTTCTTTTTCCCAGTTGGACTAGGGATATAGTGGGCCAGGTGGATGAAGGAGTATTATTTGCAATCTCATCTATTTTCTAAATTTAGCTCCCCCCTGTTCTTGACAATACAACTATGGCGTTTTCACAATCTTTAAGCGGTGTTGTCACTTCCTCTACTTATGTGTCCGGCACTCTGCTGCTTTAAACTCCCCTTACCCCCGGAATGTTTTGCGGATTGCATACACACACGTTATCTGGCTGAATCCCGGCTCTCAGGAGGTTTAGGGGAGGAGGGGGGGGGTCTATTCCCGCACCTCTAATCAAAGCCAAAACAGATAGAGAAAAAGAAAAAAAATAGAACAAAAGTCCAGGAGAGATCCAGCGCAGGGGAATTATTGACCATGGAGAGAGTTACCCTATGTGAGCATGCGAGTGTAATACCATAGCGCTACTTTGGGAGAGAGATTTTTTTTTCTTCTTTTTTTTTTTTTTTTCTTTCCCCCTTACCAACCGACAGGGAACATAAAGTGCTTTACTGGACCTTTTGCTGGGCTTTTCTAGGCATTAACCAACATTTATCTTCTTCCCTGAAAATATTGTCCCGGCTCTCGGGGGGTTTAGGGGAGGAGGGGGGGGGGGGTCTATTCCCGCACCTCTAGTCAAGGCCAAAACAGAAAGCCAAAAAAAAAAAAAGAAGGTAATAAAACAAAAGTCCTGGAGAAGTCCGACACAGGGCAATTATTGACCATGGAGAGTGTTACACTATGTGAACATGCAAGTGTGATACCATAGAGCTATTATGGGAGAAAGATTTTTTATTTTTTTTTCCCTAACAACCGACCGGGATCATCAAGTGCTTTCCTGGAGCTTAAGCTGGAATTTTCCAGGCATTGACCAACATTTATCTTCTTCCTTTAATATATTAATCTGAGCAGCCTTGGCTTACCTCCGGTTGTTGAGTGGTGCTTCCGGCCAAAATACCTGTATTATACTCACAGATTAAGCTTAGCGTCCACTTGGTTTTTTCCGCCTGTAATGGGCTTTGGGCTCACCTTGCTTCCGACGGACATGTTAGTAAGAGCGAGCGATGGAGCCGGAGGGGCGGCGGGAGAGGAGGGGGGAGGATCCGGGGGAGCGCCAGAGAAACGCCGTGGAAGTCCACCTCAGGTCATTGCGCCCGGCTAGGTCGCTGTAGAGTTAGCTGTTCGGCCGGGTCTCCCCGGCTGGGATGGGTTTAGCCGATGTACGGCACTGAAGCGGTCACGGTCCTCCTACCCGGCGCGCAAGCCCTTTCTCCTGGAGCCTCTCACGCTCCGTGATGACCCTGCACGCTCCTCCGCATCGCCTCTCGAACCTCCACCTGCGGGCTGACCCCTCCCTCCGTGCCTACGTCCTACGTGTGCACGTCCATCCCCCTCCTGCACGATAACTTCTAACAGACTTTAAAGCGGAGTTCCACCCAGAAATTGAACTTCTGCTGATCGGATTCCTTCCCCCCCCCCTCCAGTGTCACATTTGGCACCTTTCAGGAGAAAGGGGAGAGCAGATAACTGTCAAATCCAGGTATCTGCTCCCACTTCCAGGGAAATGTGTGGTAAATTCCTCCCCCCCAGCTGTCTTCTGGGAGACACACAGGTCTCAGAAGACAGCAGGTACCAAATCAGAACATGCGGCATGACTCGCACATGCGCAGTAGGGAACCAGGAGTGAAGCCAAAAAAGTCTTCACTGCCTGGTTCCCTTACCAGAAATGGCGGCGGCAGCACCCAGGAGTTGATCCGAAGACCGGCTGGGGCTCCCTGGACAGGTAAGTATCCCTTATATTAAAAGTCAGCAGCTACAGGCGGAACTCCACTTTAAGGGATTGTAAAGGTAAACAAAAAAAAAAACATACTTATCTGCTCTGTGCAATAGAACCTCCTCTTCTTGGGTCCACATCCAGCACTCCTGGCCCCTCCTCTCAATCCAGTGCTCCCATGGAAAGCCGCTTCCCATAGGGGCACTCATGTGTGCTCGTTCCCAAGCCCTGCTGCTGTGTCCATTGACACAGACAGCCAGACTCGGCCTCACTCCCTTGTCACTGGCTTTGATGGACAGCTCTGGGAGCCAATGGTTCCTGGTGCCCCAGCAAAGCCAGTAAGACCGGAAAGTGAGGGGAGAGAAGAGCTGCAGACGTGCGAAGCCACTGGATCAAATGAGGGCTCAGGTAAGTAAACGGGGGAGGGGTGATGATGACACCTAAACATTTTTTACCTTAATGCAAGGAATGCATTAAGGTAAAAAATGTTTAGGCTTTAGAACCAATTTAAATGGAGCTGCACTACCAGCACCACTGCCATAGAAGAATGTCCCTGTCCTTATGAGGAGTCATTGCACAGGGCAGCAATGGAGATTTTGGGCCCAAGAATGTAAACAAAAGAGAAGGCTTTTGCTGCTGCTGCATAGAGGTACTTGGGCACCTGGGTGGGCTTTCCGGGTTCAATTAGCTTGGGGGTGGGTTTTAGTTTAGTACAGATGTAGCTAGACTTTACAAAGGAATTTCAACTTGTGAGCAGCCATGTGTCATACATTTCACAGAGTCTTCTGCACTGCAGAGGTGATGTGAGAAGGCATTTCAGGAGGTGGAGTCAGTCAGGAAACACTGCTTGCAGGCAGTAAGGTACCATGGAATATGTAGTCCATAGTAAATAAAATTAAAAAGCAGAGGAGAAGCTGCAAAGCATGCAGAAAATCCATGAAGTTGTGAAAAAAAGATGGTCAGCAGACAGGCAGAACTCAGAACATGAAAGGCGATTTTTCAAGTAAGATTATAATGGATTATCAAATATAACTATTGTTTGTGTTGCTGTTACAATCCTAATGTTATGAATGAAATGAAAGTGTATGCTGTGACCATAGATTCCCTTTAAAGCAGAGCCCCAGAAAAAAATGTACAAGTCAGCAGCTACACATACTGTAGCTGCTGACTTTTAATATTAGGACACTTACCTGTCCAGGGGTACCACAATGTCAGCACCCCAGCCGATCTTTCCATCGGCTTTTGGGTGCTGCCGGAGCCATTCGTGGTAAAGGAAACCGGCAGTGAAGCCTTTTGACTTCACAGCTGGTTCCCTACTGCGCATGCCTGAAGCACGCTGCACTTTCTTAATGGCCTGGTGGTGGGGGAAGGAGGAGGGGGGCCAAGCTCTCGGAAGTGGGTACCTGTCAAAAACAGGTACCTGCCCCCCCTCTCCCTCGAAAGATGCTAAATGTAAAAATATAGGTAAAACTTTTTTTTCCCATTATTAATAGAGTATAGATAGAGTTTTTTTTTTTTTTTCAAATCTGTTTTTCATTGATTTCTCTTCACTTTCTGTCCTATAGCCAAACAGGAAAAGAGAGGAAATCCTTGCAAATATGTCAATCCTTTGGGGCCCCCCAGGTCACCAGAATCAGTGTCTCCATTTGAGGAGGTCCTCTTTTCTGGGGACAATCCAAAGTTTGGGATTTTCGTTTTAATTTCCCTTCCAATGATAATGGTAAACAGGACACAGAAAGGGTGGATCTCCATTATGGGGCATAAACGGCAATAAAAACTGCCTGGGATTTTAATCTTTAACCCCTCTCCACTCTATCCAAAACGATAAAGAAAGAAAAAAAGGTTGTGCATTAAGTTATACTTTAAAGCACAAGTCTGTGCAAACTTAGATTTACATTTTTGACAAATGATAAGGGGAATCAACCAGTGGCTTCAGATTCCCGTCACCATGGTACTTATGCAGTGGGGTTGATTCACTACAGGGTAGATGGTGTTCACTTAGCAAAATGAAAGTTCATGGTGCTCAATAAATAAGGTGAAACTGTTTTCATTTCAATCATCCATTTGTTTGCAAAACCCTGTTTTTTTTTTTATTTATTTATACATTTTCCTCTCACGTGATTTGGTGTTGTGAATGCAGGTTCACCAAATTTACCAACATTCACTTTGCAAAGTGAACAGTTTTTCTTTTTTTAGTAAATCAATCTCACAAGGTTTCCAAATTGCCCCCTGTCATGACACTTGCAAAGCCAAACATGAGATTCTCACTCCAACTACTGCATTCTCAGCCCTTTAAAAGAACTTAAGAATGGAGTAGCAACAGTCTCATAATGCCAGCAAGAGAACAGAGCAGGGAATGCCGAGACTGACTGCTGGATTCCCTGAAATATAATAAACCAGCACGTAAGCCAACATGTTTCAAAAGGTTGAATGGAGAAAATGTCACATACAGAGCAATCACACAGCAAGTGACAATGCAATAAAAGAAGGAGGCAGTATGAGGAAGTAAATGGTTTAGATGGATGGAGTGACACAATTATGAATTTCTCAAGCTCATGCATGACAAAAAAAATACCAACATCTTTTTCTGAAAACAGAGGTCTATCTTATTTACTGCATTAATTTTTGCTAATTTTGAAGCAAAGTCAATTACACTTTACAAAGAGTGGAAATATTGTTCCATTATTAGCCTACACAACTGACCCCCAAAGACTTTCTGCATTGACTGGGATGAAAGAGTTCACAATTTGAAGAACAGACCTCTATCCAAAACTAAAAATATGTTTTTTTCTGTTACACTCACCGCTGCTCCAATCCAGCGCTGGGTTTCCTCTCCTGCTTGACCTATCCACCTATTGACCTTGGCCAATCAGGGGACAACTCAAACATAATTTGTGAAGTGATACATGGCTCAGCATTCAAGTAACACGTTGCTGCACCTTAAGCCCCATACACACGCTCGGACAATCCGCGGACCAGGTCAGTCGGACTTTGTCCGACGTACTTTGTCCGATGTTGGCGTTGCGTACACACGGTCGGACTACGTTGTCGGAATATCCGGTCCGGAAGAACGTCGTGACGTAAGTCGTCGTCCACGAGATTACAAAAGGGAAGTTCAGCACCACGTCAGGCACCCGTTGGGCTCCTTCTGCTGATCCCGTGTTTATCGAGAGTTAGTGGAAGTTTGGTGACTTAAGATTCGCGCTTCTCATTTTTCTGACTCAGATCGTTACTGCTCTTCAGTTTGTGCTTGTCGTGCGTATCTGTTTATTAGTGCGTGTAGTCAGTTCGCATTTGTTGGTCATTGCGGCCTATATCTTGATATAGGACGCTTTGATTTGCACTGCTTATTGTCTGCTCGTTGCTGGTATTCACTTCGTTCTTTCAGGCCTTGCTGTTTATCGGTGCTTTCTGTTTGTCCGTTCTGACCAGCCGACCTTTTGTGACCTTCTGAGCGATGTTTCCCGTGCGTACTCGTCGCCGAGTTCGTGCTGTACGCGGAATTGGTGTCGGGCTTTTAGCTTTGACCCAAGACCCGTCCATGAACAGAGTGACGAGGAGTATGTGGACCAAGAATTGGTTGCTTCAGCGTGACCAGTTCTCGCACATGCCTTTGCTTCGTGAGATCCGGGAGAATAATCCTGATGATTTCAGGAACTTTCTCAGGATGACGGACCCCGATTTTCACCGTCTTTTGGCTTTGCTGACCCCCTTTATCAGCCGGCAGGATACCTGCATGAGACAAGCCATTACTCCGGAGCAGAGGCTTGTTGCCACGTTGAGGTACTTGGCGACAGGGAGAAGTCTTCAGGATTTGAAGTTCTCTTCAGGTATCTCTCCCCAGGCCCTGGGAATCATTATTCCAGAGACCTGTTCTGCCATCATTCAGGTCCTGCAGGAGGACTATATTAAGGTAACATTTCTACTTTACTATTCCCTTCTATGTATGCTCTGTTTGCTAATGACTTGTATTTTTGACCTCCTTCCCTAATTACCATGATTGCAATATGTTCTAATATGCTGTGCCCCTTTTCTCCTTCATGCATTTTTCCCTTCACTTACCTCACCAGCATGCTCTTCTGCCCCAATAGACACCTATGGCCTAGTCACTTAAGCAATGTCTTTTGTCTGCTGCATAGTATTGTTTGCCCCAAAACACCCCCTAAAATATGCACAAATGTTTGCTGTGTGGTTTACTTCATGTAGAGCCCCCTTTTTTTGTTCTTTTGGTGGGGGGGGGGGCAAACTCATTAGGAACCCCCTCCCCCAACTGCTCTGTCAGATGGTACCAATCCTTTATCTGCTGGCTTTCCCAAGGTCCATACACACTGTATACCTACCTCTTTATAGTGCGCATCTTTAGGGATGAATTCAGCAAAGCATGTAGTGCAAGGGACTGCCTCCATACATTCCATTTCCTATTTTTTTGTCTTCTTTCCCTCCTATTAGCTTGCTTGGTAATTTAATAATGTCACACTGTGCCTGCCTTTTTTGGGGGGGGGGGGGGGGTTGAAATGTTATTTGATCTTTCCTGTGGCCTGCCAATAGTGTTAAGTACAGAGGGTCTGGCCAAACTAGCCCACATTATTGAGCCATTTGCCAATCAATGAAGTGCAGAGGGTTAGCTGTCCACCACCCCCCCCCCAAAACCCCTAGTTATTGCCAATGGCCCATCAGAAGTGGGGGGATTGATGGGGGGGTGAGTAATCTGTGAAGGGGAGCCTCTACTTTTCTGTGCAAATACTTTCCAGCCTCCAATTTTAGACAATGCTCTTGTTCCAAGATGTTGATTGTCTAATCTGCTTGCAATGTTTAGGTGCAAAGTGACTAATTTTTTTTTTCTTGTTTCACTCCACAGTTCCCTTCCACGCCACAGGAATGGCAGACTGTGGCCTCCCACTTTGCCAGCCGTTGGGACTTTCCTAACTGCGGAGGGGCAATTGATGGGAAACACGTCCGCATCGTCCCACCGCCCAACTCGGGGTCCTACTATTATAATTATAAAGGGTTTAATAGTGTAGTGATGTTGGCGGTGGTGTCGGCAACATACGAGTTTATGTATGTGGACGTGGGGATGAACGGCCGGATATCGGATGGTGGGGCCATTACGCACACGGAGTTCTACTGGCGTCTCCAAAGTGGCAGTCTGTGCTTGCCACCTCCAGAGGAGAATGCCGAAGGACTCCCCTTCGTCTTTGTCGCAGATGAAGCGTTTGCGTTGACTCCCCATGTGATGAGGCCGTTCCCGATGAGGACCCTCACCCCGGACCAGAGGGTCTTCAACTACAGGCTGTCCAGAGCCAGAAGAGTTGTGGAGAACGCTTTTGGCATCCTGGCCAGCCGCTTCCGCCTGTTCCTGACGGCATTTAACTTGGCGGAATACAAACTCAACCACATAGTTCTTGCCTGTTGCATATTGCACAACTTCCTCAAAAGACATAACAGGAACTATGTGGTGCCCGTTGGCCCAGATGTGGAGGGCCCTCCAAATGCCGAACTCACAGCCCTTCGAGTGGCACGTCCAGGCTTGCCCCCTCTAAATGCCCGTGTGGTCCGGGACCAATATATGCAGTACTTTGTGGGTAGGGGGGCCATTGCTCTGCCTGACGATGTGTGAGAGGCATTTTTTAATAAATCTGATATTTTAACCAACCTATGATTTCATGTCATTTCAGTCTTCTTTTTAGCTTATTTTACTTTGACATTTTTTCCCTTTGCCTTCGACAGTGGGAATGCACTTTCTGGGCAAAAGGAGGTAACAGTCTCTTCTTCCCAAAAAGATTATTCTCATGTTGTGTGTTTGCTACCTAATCTTTGGTCTAGAGAAGGTTTGTACTGCATAACTGACACCCAAAATACTCCTTTTCATCACCAGGTCTGACATGTGTGTATTCTCCAAAATGCTGTGCTCCGTGTTTTCGTACAAAGCACTGTGGGTGTCATTTACATAAGTCAAATCCGCTATGCTCTACAAGTGCATTGAAAAAGTTCCCCGGGAAAGAAAATTGGAGTGCAAAGTGGATTTGCCTTTAGTAAATAACACCCATTGCCCCCCATATCCTTTTCATTTTTACATACATAATGCATTGTGTTTTTTAAATAAGGAAGCCACACATTTAGAAAAATAAAAGTTTACTAGGAAAACATTCCCAAGTGCGTTTACAATCTTCACGCCAAAACTGACAACATCTTGGTTATTTACAACATTGTTTACAAACATTCCGCAATTGGTAAAACCAGGCATGGAGCAAAACAGAACCTAGGAACTTGGAAAGTTCAACTTTGTAAAGTGAAGACAAGATCAGACATGACTATATGTTCAAAGTGTGTTTGATCTTGCCTTCATCACATGGGGGGGTCACCCCGAAAAGTGGAAATTTGGAACATGCACACAATTTGGGACTGAAAATGGTCATTAGATGGTAAAACACATGCCTAGAAGCTTCAAAAGTGCCATTTTCCATCATGGGGATGAATGGACGTTTTTTGGGGGTGCAACCCCTTCACCACAACCACTTTCGTAGTTCGTAAAGTGTTTGCACCCCAAAAAAACGTTGCCATTCATCCACCATGGTGGGAGCTAGCACATGTGGACACAATGTGTGCATGTTCCAAATTTCAGACAGTTTTTAAGTTGCAAATGTGTTCTGAAGCTGGCACAAATGTGTGTTAATTACTTGGTGCGTTTTCATATTTTTCCTAAAATATCAATGATGTTCTTCAATTTTTGTTGAACATCATTGATGTTTTGCTTTATGTAATCTAGATCTCTATTGCAGACCATTATCTCTCCGATGAGTACGTGGGCACTCTCTGTGGTAAAGTGCGATTTTTCTTCCACAACATCCACGTCACCTAAAAACCACAAACAAACAAAAATGGGGTGTTGGAAATGAGGCAGCCATACATGGATTAGCTTACCAGTAGCTGTGTTCTCCCACACTCACCTGTTGTGGTGACAATTTCTCCAAGTTCGATGATCTCTCCTTCCTCCTCCTCCTCCTCCTCTGCTTCTGCTCTTTCCCCTTTTTTGGTAGGTGTTGGTTTGGGGGTTTCCTCAGACGGCCCAAGTTTTCGCTCCCCTATGAGAATGTCCAAAAGGAAGATTTAGCAACACAAGCTATTGAGGGCAGAAATAGGAAATGACAAACATTGCTTGAAAGTGACGGACACTATTTTAGTTTGGCCAGTTACAAATGTCAACTACATGAATGAAGTCACTTTGTAAAGGTGCTAAACTGACTAGCTTTTTGGTAGAAGTTTGTGTGATGGAGACCCCCCTCTAGTATCCACTGGAGCACATGTGTGGAAAAGCATAATAAAAAGGGGGTTTGGGTGTCCCAGCACTAGTGCTCTAGAGTCCAGATGGGTAAACAGCTACTGAGTGACCTCTCCTTTACATTGAATAAATTGGCTTTACATTCTTGATGACATTTCTAGTGAGAACAAACTTCCTTTCCCCAAAAAAACACCAAACATCGTATTATAAGTGGCCGAACGATCGAGGTTGCGTACGATCGAATGCACACACACACGACCATGACAGTGGCAGAAAGATCGAGGCTGAGTACGATCGAATGCACAGACGAACCTGAAAGTGGCCATTTTGGAATGTACAACTTGGTAAAAATCAAAACACAATGGAGCAGTATGCAAGCAAGAAATCAAACACAAAACACAACTACTTACTTTTTTGAAGAATTCTCTTGATATTTCTGTACTGATCGGCCTCCCTCAGTTTCAGGTCTGACCAGCGTTTCCTGAGTTGCTCCTTGGATCGTTGTACCCCAAAATTATTGTACAGCCTTCTCACAACTTTAGACATGATCTTGGCCTTGCGGACATTGGGGTTGAGGTAAGGCCCATACTTCCCATCATAGTCGCTCCTCTTTAATATGTCCACCATCTCCAACATTTCTCCAAATGACATATTGGAGGCCTTGAATTTCAGGTTCCGGGATCGGGACGTTTCTGCCTCCGGACTTTCCTCGTCCTCCTCCTCGTTGGTGGGATATTTGTGGCGCACCTGCTGTGTCCCCGCCATGTGCTCTCCCCACTACGCCGTAAAGAGAAGGGGTGGGGAATAGACGAGAAAGATCGTCAGGGGCGGGCGGAGTTTGAAGCATGCGCAGTGTATATAAAACGTCACACGCCTGTGTCGTAGCCACGATCTGGGAGACGAGGGGAGAGAAAACTCACACGAGACGATCGCTACAAACGAAGGTACAATTTAACGTTGGTACATAACTAGCCTAGACTGATTTGAACTTGAGGCTTCTTTATGGAGAAGATTAGGAGAGTTTAGCCTGACATAATTTATAGGGTTTGGTGTGTTGTTGTGTCTTGCAGAGATTGATATGAAGGGATTCAACGACATGAGTTTTCTCCCCCCTCTTCATTGCCAAATACAGGGATTTTCCCATATTGTGGCAGGGTATACACCCACATTACACCAACAAACCAAAGAGGCACGCAGCCCTGGAGGAACTTGTGGAATTTGTCAAGCCAAGGTTCCCCACGGCAACTGTTGATGATATTAGAAAGAAAATTGGCAGCCTGAGGAGTGCGTATATCAGGGAGAGGAAGAAGGTCGTGAAGTCTGAGGAAACTGCAACTTCAGCAGATGAGGTCTATGTCCCCAAGCTCTGGTACTATCAGAGTCTCCATTTTCTGAAGGACCAGGCTGATGTCACGGAGCCAACCTCAACTCCTCCTTCCACGCTTCCTTGCGCACAGCCCACCCCTGATGAGGCTTCCGAGGAGCAACCTGGGCCTTCCAGTCTGGAAGAGGTGGAGGAGCCCAGCTTGTTCCAGGTATAGTAGTTTTGTTACCATTTATGGGAATAATGAATGATGTTCACTTAATTCAGGATCGCCAATTGCTTAGTTCCTAACGTGTTTGACATATCAACAGACAGTGGTGTGGGAGACATTTGGGGCCAGAATCTAAACTGCTGGGCTGAGAATTGTATGGTTTTCTATTTGTAAACATTTTGCACCAGTCACTAGATGAGAATTGTGTGTGTTTGATGAACAAATAAGTGAAACTATGTCCCTTTTTCCTACACAGGAAGACCTCAGCCAGGAGGTGGCTGTGGAAGGTGGCAGTCAGGAGGAGGCAGGGGTTAGTGGCAGCCACCAGCTGGGTAGTGGCAGCCAAGAGGGGGCTAGGCCTCGGAGCCTGACTGACACCCAAACCCCTCCCCTCCGCCCTCCGTACAAAAGGGCGAGAAGGGGGGGTTATGCGGCACAGTCAGCGCTCCGGATGATCAGAGAGGCTTCAGACTCCCTACATGCCACACCCGCCGACGAGGAGACCTTTGGCTCGGTGGTTGTCACAAAAATGATGGGTATGGAGGTGGGGCAACGCAACATGTGTGAGGGGCTCATCCTCCATGTCCTAAATAAGGGTAGGGCTGGGGAGATGACCCCAGTCACACATGTTTGCCATAGTTACCATGCTCCGCCTCCTCCTCCTCCTCCTCCTCCTTCTGCCACCCCACCAGCACGACAGCCACAGCGTGGAAGGAAGCGTGGAAGGAAGACCTGAGAGTGACGACCTGCAATCAGTCTGGTGTGAGAGAAGATGGAGCCTCTTGTAGTACCAGAGCCTGGGGACCTAGATGGCATCTGCTGCAGTTCCGGATACTTTGGACTTCACGACCAGATTGCACTCCCCTTAATATACGTACTCCTCAGGCCCCCAATTTTCTACGCTTGGACAATGATGGTTGCCGTGGGGGGCCAAGACTTTGCAAATTCCCCAAGTTTCACCATGGCTGCGTTCCTCTTTGGTTTGTTGGTGTGACCTAAATAAAGGTTTTTTTGATTTGAAATAATCATTGACTATTGTGTTTTACTTTGCTACAATGACAGTTTTTCTTTGAGTAGGCTGGTACATTTCACTAATCCTAAAGTAGAATTAACAAGGGGCAACAACAACAAACAACCTCCTAGTAAATTTAAGCAAGAAATACAAATGTAAATAATGTGTTTTTGGTAATTTGAGACACACAACCCCCCTCCAAAAAAAAAAAAAAAAACATTCAAATATGTATTCCCCAAAAAAAAAAAAAAAGAAAAAAAATGGTAAAAAAAATAACAAAGATTCTTTTCCGTTCAGAGTAAAAATAAACATGTAGTGTATAAATGCTGCAAAGTAATAAAGAAGTAAGTTTGTGAGAAGTGCGGGTGAATAGGAGCAGCTAAAACATGTCATTCTTGTTGCATTGTAAAGAAAAAGAGAATGCGCTGCATTAAAGACATTTTAACATTGCAGCGTGACGAATGTGCTGTGTCGATTAGGAAAGGTAGTTTTACCTGACCGAGCGCTTCCGTCACAGAATTTCTTCTGAGCATGCGTAGCACTTTGTCCGTCGGACAAGCGTACACACGCTCGGATTTGGTGTGATCGGACCGGGTTGACGGGAAATCTTTCCAGCAGGAGATAAGACTTTGTCCGACGGACAAACCGACGAACACTGTCCGATGGTGCATACACACGGTCTGATTTTTCAACAACCTTGTCCGATCGGACCAAATTGATGAAAAAGTCCGACCGTGTGTATGGGGCTTTAATTGTCCCCCTGCTGCAGTAACCTTAAATGTCCTCCATACCTGCTTCAGCTGCCAGTGTCATCACTGCACCGTGTGCCCCAGTATCTCCAGTAGCGGTTGCATGCCCCAGTGTCTCCAGTAACACCTGTATGCCCCGGTGTCTTCACTGAGCCCTCTTTGTCCTTGTGTCTCCAGTGCATCCTGAGTACCCTAGTGTCCCCAGTGATGCCTCTGTGTCACTATGTCTCCACATGCACCCCAAAGCATCTTGTGTCATCCTCTGATTCTTGTGCACCTCTGACTCTAAGTGCACCCCAGAGCATTCTGTATCATCTAGGGACTCCTAGTGTGCCCTGTGAACCTTCGTGACACCTGTATCTCTGCACAGTCTCTAGCACGTTCTGCAGTTGTCTGGCCCACTACACATACAATCTATGCCCAACCTTCAGTACTCTCTGCTGCCCCTCTACTCTTAGGTACAATCCTGTAAATAATACTGACTGTCTTTCTCTTATGCCCTGTACACACGGTCAGACATTCCGACAACAAAATCCGTTGGATTTTTTTCTGACGGATTTGGCCCAAACTTGTCTTGCATACACACGGTCGCACAAAGTTGTCGGAAAAGCCGATCGTTCAGAATGAGGTGACGTACAACACGTACGACGGGACTATAAAGAGGCCAGTAGCCAATAGCTGTGGATTGTATTTTGTTGTCGGAAAATTTTAGATCCAGATCTCAAACTTTGTGTGTCGAAATTCCGACGGAAAAAAGTCAGATGGAGCCCACACACAATCGGAATTTACGACAACACAATCCGATCGCACATTTTCCGTCAGGAAAGTCCGACCGTGTGTACAGGGCATAAGTGTATTTGGACCTGCGTGACATTTACTGCAGAGAAAACCTAAATGCAAAGTAAAAAGGCACTAATGTAGCAATGTGAAGTTCCTCTAAAAATGTCCTTCCCCTGATGTGCCCTGTCGGAAAGTGGAAGGTTTCTGTACTACAGTCATTATTATCAGATCCTGATTTAGACTTACAAGAATGCAGTATTTTCAAGGGAAGAAGGTGGCTCCTATTTCGAGGTTTGTAGTAGCCTTGTACTTAAAGAGACACTGCAACTTGCCCATTCACTGAAGAGCGACAGTGCCTTCTAAGAGGCCAATCCTCTATTTAGGTATACTTATCGATTCTGGCTCCCTTGCTACTTCCCTTATGCCTAAAAGTCCACCAAGAGTTCAGTATTCAGTTAGAATTTACATCTAATTTAACTGCTGTGTCAACCTGCTGTTTTCGGAAAGTTTTTGGGAGTCACAGCTCCTACCAAATGTTCTCTTACCATAGCCGTATCATTCTAAACTGTTGATGCTTTATGTACTTTATATGAACAAGCCCAAAGCTGATACAGTACCTGGGCACATTACATGATATATATGCATTATCATCATCAATAAAAAAAAAAAAAAGACTTGACAAGAATGAATCTGCTTAATGACACAACTAGTTAAGGAACATAAATGATTGTAGCACTGTAAGTATATGGTGAGAAGGGCACCATACTGGTGTCTGCCTCGGGAAGCAGTATGGTTAGGCCCACCCATGGAAATGATTACAGTCTGCTTGAGTTATAAATCCATACAGGATACTAATGAGACACAGGCAGGATCTTGCACAATATGCTGTATTAATCAGTGGTGCAGTGCTATCTTCTGCAACATAAGGGATCTCAGTATGACAGTTCAGGCAGATGTGCGCTACAGAACTATAGGGTGTTTAGCTACTACAAACATCTCTGTTTGATTTAGCAAATTAGCGTCCGCTTCCTATGAAAGAGCTCTCTGAATTTCATCTTCCATGAAAGAATGACATAGACAAACAGTGTCTGCACATCTGACTTGTTTTCTCTTCTAGCTGCTGGCTTAAACAAGTTAAACATTTGCACAGGATCTGTGTCATGGAGTGCAGGCTCTGTGCCGAAAGAGGTGAAGTATTCTAATATTCCATGTAAACAATAAGCAGGCTGGAAATATTTCCGTTTAAAATTATTTTAATTTCAAGCCTTTGTGGGCTTGGAGTCTTTCAATAAATGGATATAATGTCAATATGTATTTTGCATTGGCCTAATCAAGACTTGGACAAGGCAGAGAAAAAGATTCTCACATAACAGGCATATCTACTATTACAATCAATTTACCTGATATTTATAAATTGCATCTCCAATTAGAAGCTAATCAGGCATTAGCCTGCCAAAAGATTTATGTTTAACAAAATGGTACACCTGCCTTTCCATTTCTACTGATATATGTATTTAAAAGTTCACAAGTAGACAGCTGTAGAAAATGCAAAGGGAAGTAGAAAAGGCAGTTACTTGTGTCTCGTTTATTTGGAAAGGCCATATAAAACCTTACTTAGGTACCAACAAACCCTGTTACCCACAACAATAAATCTCACCTGTTTTGTATAGGGTAGCTCTAGGGAGGATAGAATGTGGAAGGAGGGTTTGGTGTCATAGTAACAATGTACTGTGAATTCGAATAGAGCCTTTAGGTAGTGCTGGCATGGTAGTAGGCCAATAATATGAATGGAAACAGGGCTACAGAAGACCTTAAACGAAAACATGTACAGGGCCTTGCAAAAGTATTCATACCCCTTGCAATTTTCCACATTTTGTCATGTTACAACCAAAAACGTAAATGTATTTTATTGGGATTTTATGTGATAGACCAACACAAAGTGGCACATAATTGTGAAGTGGAAGGAAAACGATAAATGGTTTTCAAAATGTTTTACAAATAAATATCTAAAAAGTGTGGCATGCATTTGTATTCAGCCCCCTTTACTCTGATACCCCTAACTAAAATCTAGTGGAACCAATTGCCTTCAGAAGTCACCTAATTAGTGTTACACCTGTGTGTAATTTAATCTCAATAAATACAGCTTTCTGTTAAGCCCTCAGAGGTTTGTTAGAGAACCTTAGTGAACAAACAGCATCATGAAGGTCAAGGAACAAACCAGACAGGTCAGGGATAAAGTTGTGGAGAAGTTTAAAGCAGGGTTATGTTATAAAAGAATATCCCAAGCTTTGAACATCTCACGTAGTACTGTTTAAATCCATCATCCGAAAATGGAAAGAGTATGGCACAGCTGCAATCCTAACAAGACATGGCTGTCCACCTACACTGACAGGCCGGGCAAGGAATGAATTAATCAGAGAAGCAACCAAGAGGCCCATGGCAACTCTGAAGGAGCTGCAGAGATCCACAGCTCAGGTAGGAGGAGTGGCAAGAAGAAAGCCATTGTTGAAAGAAAGCCAAAAGAAGTCCCATTTGCAGTTTGCGAGAAGCCATGTGTGGGACACAGAAAACTTGTAGAAAAAGGTGCTCTGGTCAGATGAGACCAAAAGGTAAACTATATGGCCTAAAAGCAAAACGCTATGTGTGGTGGAAAACGAACACTGCACATCACCTTGAACACACCATCCCCCCCGTGAAACATGGTGGTGGCAGTATCCTGTTGTGGGGATGCTTTTTTTCAGCAGGGACAGGAAAGCTGGTCAGAGTTGATGAGAAGATGGATGGAGCCAAATACAGGACAATCTTAGAAGAAAACCTGTTTGAGTCTGCAAAAGTCTTGAGACTGGGGTGGAGGTTCACCTTTTAGCTGGACAACGACCCTAAACATATAGCCAGAGCTATGATGGAATGGTTTAGATCAAAGCATATTCATGTGTTACAATGGCCCAGTGAAAGTCCAGAGCTAAATTCAATTGAGAATCAGTGGTAAGACTTGAAAATTGCTGATCACAGATGCTCTTTATCAAATCTGACAGAACGTAAGCTATTTTGCAAAGAAGAATGGGAAAAAAATGTGTAAAGCTTTATGTAAAGCTGGTAGAGACATACCCAAAAAGACTTGCAGCTGTAATTGCAGCGATCTACAAAGTATTGACTCAGGGAGGCTAAACAGAAATGCATGCCACACTTTTCAGATATTTTTTTTGAAGTTTGAAAAAAATTTATAATTTTCCTTCCACTTCACAATTATGTGCCACTTTGTATTGGTCCATCACATAAAATCCAAATAAAATACATTTACATTTTTGGTTGTAACATGATAAAATGTGAAAAATGGGGTATGAATACTTTTTTTAGGCACTGTACCAATATGTAGGCTGTCATTCCAGAGTTCTCCTCTTTGAAGCCAAGACAATATGTAGGCTACCATTACTGAGCTCCCCTCCCCTGGCTAATATATTCATTTAATAGTTTTAATACTTCATGAGGTTATTAGTATTTTCAAAAGGAAGTCAGCAATAGCAGCCACCGCCCAGCATCATTCAACCCCTTCCTGTGAGTGCAGGCTGTCATGGACATACCCCCCAGTGTATGTCATCATCAAGTAACTTGAGCTCACAATATATTACTGCATACAATGGCATTCAAATTTCACAACACTGTGCTGTATGAAGCATTAAAGCTCACTCATCACTCATGAAAGAAAGGAATAGACACAGACATGTCTTGGTAACACTGGGTCTTGCACGTGTTCCCGACAGAGGTGCTAACCCTCCCTACGTATCTAAAAAAAAAATTAATAAAAAAGTTTGCCTTTAAATACAATTATACACTATAAATAAAAAATACAATTGTCTCATTAGAACAGACTAGAGTGGAATGTAGAGGCTTTCAGTTCTTTAACAGCCAAAGAACTATGGCTTGCTGTAGGTAGTAATTGTACTACCGCACACAGCGTACATTTCTGATAGAAGCAGCATGGTGAATTAACCTGCTAATTAGCTCCCTTGCTTATATCACTCTGGGAGGTGTATCATAAGACTGATCTCCACTGGAAGGACATTCAATTATTTCACGTTTTTGTTCCTTTCTCATCTGAAGAACGAACAAAAAGCAGCAATACCGATACAGCTGTCAGCTTTTTTTCCCATTAAACAAAAGAAGTCCCAGTGAATCAAGAGCTGATCATTGTCTTCCTGCCAGGAGGTGGGAAATGAAAGCTAGTAAGTTCAAGTGACAGTCTGATGTAAACATTTGTTCCATTACTTGTCAGTGTACTATTCATTATCACTAATACATCACCCTACATTTCTTGCGCTCTAAATCATAGCATTCTGTCATAATCATAGTTATTTGCCTTCAAGGTTAATTCTGAGACAGAAGTAATTCAGGTGCTTGAAATAAAAGTATAAATTATAACTTGGACTGGAGTAAAATAACAAACGTAAAAGAAGGTGTACTGTACTTACAAAATGCTAAATAATCACATTTAAACAATATTTTCAGATTCTTTACCATAGTAGTATTGCATCAATGGCACAAACAATTTGATTGGTTGTCACGGGTTATAGGAAAGGTTTGTATAAATGAAGCCACATTTTTCTTGGTGTATTGTGTATCTTGTGGATTATCAAAGGCTAGAATTAATGTGTGTTTTCTATATTTCCAGCTAAGGGCAATGTTAGACAAGACATTTTAAGTGCATAATGCAACGGATCCAGGCACTAACTGTAACAGGTACACTATTATTCTATCAGTACCAAGCATTTGTGGGCATTATACTTATTACCGCACACAAAGACCATCCAACACAGTAGAAAATCTCTTAACATTTATCATTCTCATGAGAATTGTAAACAGTCCCCTTATATTCATCTACTGTTTATGGTTTCAGCAGTGTTGTTCATCTTACTTTAAAAAAGTAATTAGTTAAGTTACAAATTACTTCTCCCAAAAAGTAATTGTGTTAGTAACTCAGTTACTACATTGGAAAAGTAATTAGTTACGCAGCAAAGTAACTGACTTTTTTTTATATTCTATACGTGTAACTAAGGGGCGGGTCTAGTATTACTGTAAGCAAGGGGCGCATTTATTATTATTGTTATATATATCGTGTAACCAAGGGGCTGCTCTATTATTACTCTAACCAAGGGGCAGATCTGTTATAGCATGTAAGCAAGGGGCGGGTCTATTATTATTATATTGTGTAAGGGGCGGATGGCTACACAAGAGGGCGAATGTTAAATTAATGGGCAGAGCTCGATATATAACAATAATAATAAATGCGCCCCTTGGTTACAGTAATACTAGACCCGCCCCTTAGTTACACACGATAGACGCCCCTTGCAGAGTAGCATGAGCATCGGGAGCATGCGACATCGCCTCGTACAATTACATGTTAACTGCGTCTGCGCGGTGTAGAGTTCACTCAGAGCTGTTTAGGTTCAGCAATTTTCGTACTGTACTTCGTACTTCATACTTCGTACTGCACAAGCGCTGCGTACAGGGGGTCCTTATCCGGCAGGGGAACTTTTTCGACAGGACACTGGAATTACACTACTGCCATCTAGTGGCGGTAGATGTAATTGCAGTAACTCCGCCCAAGTAATTGGAACTGCGTTACCATGAGGGGAAAAGTAATCCGTTAGATTACTCGTTACCCTCTAAAGTAACTGCGTTAAGTAACTCCGTTTAACTCAGTTACTTACATCACTGGGTTTCAGTCTACATTAGAATAAGATTTTCAGCCAATCATGCTATTGCTGCAAAGGTAGGGTATTAAGCACAGGCCTCTCACTATTCATGCCAGATGTGCACATATATGGCCAAACAGTTGACTAATACGGCACATGTAACCCAACTGAATTGTTTACTAATTGGCTAGAAATCATGGGTCTTACCCCAAAGACTCATGTCAAACTTGTGTTTATGTCGCTGACTAGAATTTAGAAAAAGTAATATTAAAAGAAAAGGAGAAAGTTCTGCCATGGTAATAGGAACACAACTTTGTGCCCTACTTGAGGCCTCCTCAGGGTAAGTTCTACCTTCGGGGAATTTCTCTTCTCTTCCTCCTTTCCCTTCTTGCCTACTCTTTCTCTTGATTTCTCCATCTCTTTTGTCCTTTAGCCCACATTGTGTGTGATCTGTATAATCTATTTATAATGATATAACCAGGCTGCTACATAGCAGCCAGGTGAACACGGTTTTCCACACTTCATTGACTGTCCAATGTTGGGATCGTTCAGACAGAGTTTGTAAATCTTAGATGGTCCTCCATTAAATATGTGTATGGACCACAATTATCGTGTTCTAGAGTTTTACTTTGTGGCATATTAGCAAATAGGCCATGTTCAGCTAGTGACCATTTCTGTACCTGATTTATACCTACTCTATCACAATGGTCTACCCTTGTATACTGTACGTTATGCTTCTTGTTATATTTTTTTCAATACACTTTTTGAACAAAGAAAAAAAGGAGAAAGATACAAAAAGCTGATTATATTCAATACTGGATTCAGTTATAGTGAGGGCATTCCATCCATAACCAAGCATAATGACAGCAGATTTGGGTATGGTTTACTTAGTTTGGAGATGAGCCTGTTTTACTTTGACTAATAGAAAAAACATGCACTCTAAAACGCTTTATATACATGCCTTGGAAATTGCTGTCTTTTTGACTGGAGTCTTGAAAAGGTATTAGACTTCTGAATGTCCAACTCCCAGACTGTTATTTCTGGTCTTTCTCTGCAGACTGACAGTGGTAATATACGCATCCCTTTTTGCAATAAGTACGAAGATTGAAATACTGTTAGTGTAAAGACAGAAAGTGCAGAAGTTGGTGGTTTTGGTTGTCTCCAATTGCTGTACAGAACAAGGTAGTGAAATAACCTGGGAGGAAGGTGGGTTATTTACAGTGGTCCATTGAGTCTGTCCCATATTTTTTTTAATTATATATGTTTTTGTCTTGTTAACTTTTTTGTCTGACATAGATTATGTTTTTTCCAAGCATGTTTGAATCCACTTACTACTGACTGACTCACTGATTTTGCTTAAAGTCTATTCATAGCATTAAAAAGGTTGTACCCATAAAAAAAAAAAAAAAAAGATCCAGTTCCCTTAAAGCAGGCTCAACAGCATAGTGCTTGCGTTAATCTATCCCTTTCTATGCTGTAAAAAACCTGGTTGATCCTGCCTGTTCTTCTGTGCCCCTATGCAAACTGACCGTGGTAATCATGGCTGCTGATCTATGATACCTTGGTCCATTTACATGCCTCCATTATCCCGCAGTCTCTCCTCACTCCCTCTCCTTGCCTGTCAGCTCCTGTGTGTGAGCGATCTCCTCTCCAACCCTTCTGCAGCTATTAGTGGTTTGCAGTAATGTCAGAGTAGGATTACTGCCAACCCCTCCTTTATACAAAGGTATACTACACAAAGTAAATGTTTGTTTAAAATCATGCCACTAAATAAATACCTTCTTTCAGATCGCCTCTGTGCGGTATTGAAAATACTGCCCACCTGTACCTTTTTCAGCCCCCTGATGTATTTTAGACCCCTTTCACACTTAGCCCTGGCCGCGGCCACGATAGCGGTAAAGCGCTGCTAGTTTTAGCAGCGCTTTACCGTTGTTTTAGCGGTGCTTTAAAGGGTTTAAAAGCACCAGTGTTGCTGCGCTGCCGAAGCGATTTGCAGCGCTACCTATTAATTTCAATGGGCAGAGCGTTTTGGGAGCGGTGTATACACCGCTCCCAAACCGGCCAAAGATGCTGCTTGCAGGACTTTTTCTAATTTCCCACAAGCGTACCGCCCCAGTGTGAAAGCACTCGGGCTTTCACACATGGGAGGCATTTTTCAGGTGCTTTACAGGCGCTATTTTTTCCGCTTAAATGCCTGAAAAATGCCTTCAGTGTGAAAGGGGTCTAAAGGTTTTAATCATGTCTCCCCTTTCCCTTCTTTCCTCCAGACTGTACATATTAAAGTGGTTGTAAGGTCACATTCATAAAATTACTTGTATCCCCTTTGTTTCAGGATAATATGAAGTGCAGTGTGTCAATTTTTTTTTTTTTTTTTTAATTATAATGCTGAATACCTTCATGCACAGCTCCACTGTGCTGTCACATGTCCTCTCTCAGCTCTGCTTCCTGATCCAAGAAATACAGCAGGAGGGGCTGAGATTCCCCTTGGTCATATGCAAGCTAGCGGTGCTACCTGAATGACTGGAACCCCCTCTCTCCAAAATCCTGCGCAACAAATGTGGAAGGAGAGGGATCGGAGGGAAAGCATAAACCAGGGAGTATTGGCTCCATGGAACTACCAGAGCATCTGGTAGTAGGACTGGATCAGTAGATACTGGTTCAGGGATCTTAGGACCAAAATGGGCCTTGTGTCCCCATTTGGTTTTTTAACCGTAAACAGGTTTGAGTAAAACCCCATGACCCTTTCGGATACAGGAATCTCTACAATCACTCCTTGATGCACTAAATGATGTAGTGCCTGAAGCAATAAGTCTCTTTTTGGAGGATCCGAGGGTATGCTTAGAAACCTCTGAGGGGGAACCCCGCAACTCCAGCTTGTAACCGTGGGATATAGTTGAGGTGACCCACTCGTCCAGAACTATTGTTCTCCAAATGTCCGCAAAGTGCAGCAGCCTTCCCCCCACCCGATAGAGTGGGGGTGTCCCCTCAAAAAGAGGGCTTTGTGCTGGGTTTAGAAAAGTTTTGGACCCAGGGCTTTTTCTGGCCCTGGCCTTGCAGCTTACACCTCGCTCTATCGCCGTGTTGGCGGCGGAACTGCCTTGGCGCTGAGACACTTGAGGAAGCAGTCCCTGAGGTTTAAAACGAGGGGCGCCTGGTGCTTTTCTGCACAGGAAGTAGAGAACTCTTCCTTCTGGAAATCTTTTGGATATACTTGTTCAAATGATCACCAAATAAACATTACCCATGAAAGTGGAAACCTGCTAAAAAAGGAAGCACGGCTGACCAGTTCTTAAGCCACAAAAGTCTGTGCATATGTACAGACAAGAGAGCCAAACGAGAAACCTGCTGTATTGAATCCTGTAAGGCGTCAACAGCAAAACACAACCCTCAAGGAATATCTGTCTTATTTTTAGCCAGATCATCCTCCCGGTTAGGCCTGTCAGGCCGTCTGACCTGATGCTTTACGAACTGGCAGATACCAATTGCTGCAACAGCTGACTGAATAGCTGAACTGGCCAAAGAAAAGGAAGCTTTTAATAATGACTCCAATTTCTTGTCAACGGGGTCTTTCAAGCCCTATGCGTTATCTACCGGACAAGTTAAGTTCTTGTTTAAGGAAGAGACTGCTGCATCTACGACTGGCATGCTACACATCTTAATGAACCTTTCATCCATGGGATATAAAAGGGAAAACCTCTTAAGAGGAACAAAAATCCTGTAAGGGTGATCCCAATAAGCAAACACCACCTGTTCCAACAGAGTGTGCAAGGGGGAAGCCTGTGTGGCATGAAGAGGCCACAGGGACCCCAAAGAGGACCAAAGGGGCTCAATAACCTCTGTAAGAGGCAACTGTAAGGCAGAACGAACCATATCGGTAAGAGTCTGGATCAAAAGCCTCTGTGACTGAGAGGCAGCCATCAACTGGATATCTTCTTGTCCAGATTTCTCAGAAGCAGACTCATCCACCAGGGCCTCCACAGAATCCTGAGCTTTTGGCTCTTCCCCATCCTCAAACCATTCCTGCTCCAAACTAGGAGGCTCCAGGGAGGGGGGATCAGTCACACTTCTTGCCACCCTGCGGGATGGAGGCAATCATGCCAGCATTCTTGTGCTTTAACCCTGCTAGGGCCGAGGACAGTTCATCGTTGATGATAAAGGGTGAAGCAGCAGCGTTGACTGTAGGCACAATACCAGATAGGCGCATCGGCTAAGATTGCCCGGAAGCCTCTGGTCTTTCAGGGGATACAACACTAGGGATACGACTAGGTTCCTCAGGAACTACTGACGGCATAGGTGTGCTCTTCCCTGCAGTGTTAGTCCCGCTCCTCTTTTTTGAAGACATTTACTAGCCACAAAAAGAAAGTACCTGGGTGTAGTATTAGCACACCTCAGAAGGGAGACCCTTTAATAGGGCTCACCAAGCCCCTATGCAACAATCCTGCTAAGCACCTTTAGTCTGCCAAGCAACACCTGGTGACTCACGTGACCCTTGTAAGGAGAAATGAACCACTGCAAATGCCTGGTTCAGAGCCTGCCCTGTGTCCCACAGCTGCCTCCTGGAAGCACCACATGCTTGGCATACACAGCTGAAATAAGCTGGCTGTGCGCCGGACCGTTCTGTGCATGGTGTCCAGGATTCCACTTTTCAGGGTCCAGTGCCCAGAGGTCACATTACAGGAAAAACCTTGCAGGACCCTGAGTCTTCTTTGCGAGGCTTGGGTACCATTTATCTAAGCATATAGAGCCTGTGTTAAATGGATCTAATCAGTCAATCCCTTGATTCATTTAAGAAACGTTTGTGGGACTAGAGACCTGGCGCTCAGAGAGCTCAGAGAGATCAAACAACCGTGCCATCCACCTTGCAGACACTGGTAAAAAACTGAAGTACTTCTTGTATGGGAGGGGTTACATAGGGGATCACTTTCTGTCTAAAGACCTTTGATCTACCAGTGTCCATTCACCTGGAGATGAAGTATAACCCAGTAGGTAATGAATATTAGCTCTGTGTCCCATGTATTAAATAGAAATATGGTGTACTCCTACCTTCCATTTTGACATGACAAAACAGCATGTGTTTTGTCCTGTCCACTTCATTTCTGATAGATTACACTAAAAAAAGACAAAGCCCTCTCCTCATCTCCTACCTATCTTCATCCCCATAGACCCTCATTGTGCGCAGGCAGAGAGCACAAGAAGGTACCAGCTTACAAGATTTCAGGCATAATCAACAGGTCATTTTTGCATTTATCAACAGATATAAGAAAATACTTTCAATGATATATTTAGTAGACCGAAAACGGAGCAAAAAGGAGGCATTTATTGTTAGGGTTTACACTTTAGGACATTTCAAAAGTTTTGGGTTCTGATGATACAGTCATTTACAGGTAAAATGTAGGACCAGTTGGGCTAGGAGAGAATAATCTATCAATGTTATCAATATTTCCTGGTGTAAATTTACTGACAGGTGGGATATGAAACTCCATGCAGTTAGGGAATAGGTTGGGCTCTGTGTTCAGAACTTCAGACCTGCAAGATGCCAACCACTGTGCCACAAATGTTGCAAATTGCTGAGTAAAAATCCCATACACACATGTGTAATACATATTTAGCACTAATACTATTGTGTGGAATACAAAACTTTAGGTTAAATGTAATTTATATAAGGAGATAGTAAAAAATCTGACAGAGATTCCTGTAAAATAAAATATAAAAACTTTAGGTTAAATGTAATTTATATAAGGAGATAGTAAAAAATCTGACAGAGATTCCTGTAAAATAAAATACTAAAACAGCGCTAAAAGATATATGACATTTAAAAGATAATGAGATCGCTTCCTCAGCATAGGTACCACCAGGGTATTGATAAAATATCACCAGGATTTCAAGGGTTAAACAGCTCACAATGGTATGTCATAAAAAACGAAGAGAATGGCATACATAGTGTAATTCCATTTAATTGAATTATTAAAAGCAAATCCCCTTACAATCCCCAATGGTAATAAGCGTACATTTAGATTTCTTTATAAACAGCATATAGAGAAGTGTCACTTGCGTATGTCTAGTAGAGGCAATACTCCAAAACGTCCACAGAGGCAGCAGCCAATTCCTCCTGAAGCGGCCTGTGTGTCTCCTGCTGACACAGGCTTCACTTCCGGTCGGTGGTTAGCGGTGCTGGAGCGCAAACGTGACTTCCGGTCGAGCGTCGTGTAGGCCACGCCCTGACGCGTTTCGTCACTTCCTGACTTCAACAGAATTTGTAATTTGTTTAATCTTTAGAATATATTTTGCATATATGACACTACTACTTGCAAATAATCACTTAAAAGCATAGTCTACCCAAAAGAAAACAGGTATAAAGGCGCTGCAACCTTCCCACATAAAAGCTCCAACCGGTGATCATACCTTGAGGTTGCTGACACCTCCAACGTACCAGAATTAAGGAAAGGGATGGCCGGCACTTAAGATGACATCCAAAATAGTATTTTTTTATTAAATGCATGTACAAAGATGAAAAACATCCTACACGTTTCAGACGTTAGTCCGAAGTTATGGCTCTGACTAAGGACCTAGTTTGAAACGTATAGGCTGTTCCTATAGTTTACCCAAAACTACAATTTCAGTATGTAATAGATGATGTAGAGATACACCACCTGACAGTGTCCAGTATGTCTATTGACAGATCTCTGCTCTTGAATTTATAGGAATGCGCATTTCTAAAGTCCTAAGCTCTCTGTAGAATAGACACTAGAGGGTTGATTTACCAAAGGCAAATAGGTTGTTCACTTTCTCATTCCAATGGAATGTGGTAGAAATTCACTTTTGCAAAAAATAACCAATCACGTGCAAAAAAAAAAAGAAAAAGTACTTTTGTTTGCACATGATTGGATAATGGAAGTCAGGAAAGCTTTACTTCACTCACCAAGTTAAGTGAAAATTCCCCTGTATAGTAAATATTCTATGATAGCCTCAAACATATTCGGTCTTATGTTACCAATACACCCTACATAGGTAAACGCTAACATAGCCCGCCTGGACCCTAGCAACCCTAGGCCTCTACTACAAGTACAAGGGGAGTCCCGTTGAGTCCGTTAACTTCTATGTTGTCATTGTATACGACATACACCGATCTTACTGTTGAGCATTCTGTATGGACAAATACAGGTCTAAGTTAGACTCTCCGAGTCGGACTTACTTATCTTCCCCTTTTTTTTGGCTGTTCTTTTTACTTATCCATCACTTAGGGTGCTTGTTCTTTGTTTATTTGAACTACTTACTATGGACGCCTTGTTTCATGCATTCTCGAATTAGTTGATTTAACCAATATTCTTAATCAAAATGGATCAATAATATTGTTCAATCGAGTTAACTCCCATCATTAGACACAGCTTGTTCCCGGATGGGGTGTCTAAGTGAGAGTTTGCTCTTCCTTTTGTTCCCTGCTATTTCTTTGTAGAGATAATTCTAAACATGACCTATGTTTTTCATTGTAATTCTTCACGCATCCTTTAATGTATACTGTATAATTCGACAAGAATATGTTGTATACCTGTTACTTGTTTCTGTAACTTGGTTCAAAAAACCCAATAAAAACTTTTGGAAAAAAAAAAAAATAATAATATTCTATTTCCTTTTAGCAAATCAACCCCATTACAGTGGTGTGAAAAAGTGTTTGCCCCCTTCCTCATTTCCTGTTCCTTTGCATGTTTGTCACACTTAAGTGTTTCGGAACATCAAACCAATTTAAAAAATAGTCAAGGACAACACAAGTAAACACAAAATGCAATTTGTAAATGAAGGTGTTTATTATTTAAGGTGAAAAAAAAAAATCCAAACCATCATGGCCCTGTGTGAAAAAGTGATTGCCCCCTAAACCTAATAACTGGTTGGGCCACCCTTAGCAGCAACAACTGCAACCAAGCGTTTGCGATAACGTGCAATGAGGCTTTTACAGCGTCCTGGAGGAATTTTGGCCCACTCATCTTTGCAGAATTGTCCTAATTCAGTTACATTAGAGGGTTTTCGAGCATGAACGGCCTTTTTAAGGTCATACCACAACATCTCAATAGGATTCAGGTCTGGACTTTGGCTAGGCCACTCCAAAGTCTTCATTTTGTTTTTCTTCAGCCATTCGGTGGTGAACTTGCTGGTGTGTTTAGGATCATTGTCCTGCTGCAGAACCCAAGTTCGTTTCAGCTTGGGTACACAAACAGATGGTCGGACATTCTCCTTCAGGATCTCTTGGTAGACAGCAGAATTCATAGTTCCTTTTATCACGGCAAGTCTTCCAGGTCCTGAAGCAGCAAAACAGCCCCAGACCATCACACTACCACCACCATATTTTACTGTTGGTATAATGTTCTTTTTCTGAAATGCAGTGTTCCTTCTACGCCAGATATACTTGGACACACACCTTCCAAAGAGTTCCACTTTTGTCTCATCGGTCCACAGAATGTTGTCCCAAAAGTCTTGGGGATCATCAAGATGTGTTGTGGAGAAATTGAGACGAGCTTTGATGTTCTTTTTGCTCAGCAGTGGTTTTCTCCTTGGAACTCTGCCATGCAGGCCATTTTTGCCCAGTCTTTTCCTGATGGTGGAGGCATGAACGCTGACCTTAACTGAGGCAAGTGAGGCCTGCAGTTCCTTGGACGTTGTTGTGGGGTCTTTTGTGACCTCTTGGATGAGTCGTCGCTGCGCTCTTGGGGTAATTTTGGGCGGCGGCCACTCCTGGGAAGGTTCACCACTGTTCCATGTCTTCGCCATTTGTGGATAATGGCTCTCACTGTGGTTCGCTGGATTCCCAAAGCTTTGGAAATGGCTTTATAACCCTTTCCAGACTGATAGATCTCAATTACTTTCTTTCTCAATTTTGTCACACCACTGTATGTCTACACAACATAATATTTTCTTTTTAACAGGAAATGAGGAAGGGGGCACACTTTTTCACACCACTGTATGTCTACACAACATAATATTTTCTTTTAACATCACAAAAGGCACAGCATTGCACACTTTGTAAAAGCAATTGCCTACTTGAATAGACTTATGTATGTAGCATCCAACTTTTCCTTTGCTGTTAAAGGTCACAGTATAAAGCCAACAATGGCAATCTGATTTATGTTATTTCTCTCCTATATGTTATACTATTTCATGGTGAACAAAAGTAAAACATCATACCAATATCATTACAATCTTACAGCCCATTCTGTGACCAAAAAGGATTATGTATCTTTTAGCTGTTTATTTTTTATTTTTTACATATATTTGCCTTTGTTACCATAGCAGGCACTTGTTAGCATTTTAATGGAGACAAGAGGCTTATTAGCTCTAGGTAAAGACTGACAGATAGAACATGGGCTGATCTTAAATTCATGACTATTGTCAGCATTCCAGGGTCTACTTATTCCCAGAGCCAATTAAAATGCAAACAGTAGACGTACAAGGCTTTAGTTTGATAACAAGCTGAGGGACAGGTGAAGCATGGGGCAATGCTCAAATATAACGCTATAATATAAGCATATTAGCAGCAATAATTAAATTTCTGAAATTCCAGGATTTCCCGTCAAGCCTCTATATAATCCATTAAACACAAAGCTATACTTTGCCACCATTTCAGTGTTAAATCCTTGTCTCATTTGCGATGCAGAGTCAAGGTTTACCAATGTAATGTAACGATTAAAGGGGAGGGTGCAAATGATGACAGAGCCACCAAAACTCATAGGCCCTCCACTTCTCTGCTGTAGTCTCGTATTTGTTTACATCACTTACAATCAATTTTAATAAAATAGTGCAAAAATCTATTTATTTATAGGCAAATTGCAAAAACTCATTTTTGGTTGCTGTGGACTGCTGCAGTTTACACATTATCCTACTTGTCAACCTTGCTGGAGAAACCTATTTGCCATTCTTAATTTCATTCCTTCAGCAGTTGCCACATAAAATGTTTCAAGCCAAGACACCACGTGATTATTTTAATAAATGTAAATAGGCTGCTGTTCACTTTGCAAGGACATTTTTCATTGTGCAAGTGAATTTTCCTTTAGCTTAGTGAACTTGATGTATGTACTCGATGTATGTATTGGATGTACATGATTGGATGATGGAAGTCAGAAGAGCTTTTTCCCATCCACAAAGCTAAATGAAATTTCCCTTACAAAGTGAAAATTCCTTTGCAAAGTATTGCCTTTGGTAAATCAACTACCATGTCTCTGAAGAAAATAATCTATTTTAAAGTAGGAGTATTTTACCTGATGTCTTTTCATGAGTTATAAAGGTAGATTGTGAAATTGCACAGCAGTACAGGTAACAGTTTAGTGACCAGGTTTTAATAGAGGGTGGAAATGCAAAATGGCAACTTTCAATACTGAGATCCCAGGGCTGAGATCTTTTGGTACAGGAAGGGTTGGTTTTCTGTGCAGGGGATGCTCATGCTGAAGAGTTGAGTATTTAAAGAGGTAGCTGAATTTAAGGAAGTTAGCGTTAAAGGGGTTAGGTTAAGTTAGGGTTACTGTGAGGGTTAGTGTTAAGGTTAAGTTAGGGTTAAGTGAGGGTTAGTTTTAAGATTATTGAGAGGGTTAGGGTTAGTGCTGGAACCAAAGATACTGGTTTATAAATATACTTATATATTATATATATATATATATATATATATATATATATATATATATATATATATTAGGGCTGTTACTGTCACATTCCGGGTACGGCGGGGAACAGGAGGTGGATCCCCTATGCCAATGGGGCGATAGCACGGGTTGTATTGGAGGACCGGTTCTAATGTTGCTACTGGTTTTCACCAGAGCCCGCCGCAAGGCGGGATGGACTTGTAGCGGCGGTAGCAACCAGGTCGTGTCTTCCAATAGCAACTCGACCCCACTGACAGCTGAGACAGGCGCGGTACACAAGGATTAGGCAGAGGCAAGGTCAAACGTAGCAAAGGGTCAAGGCAGGTGGCAAAGGTTCGTAGTCGGGGGCAACAGCAAAGGTCTGGATACACAGTAGGAGCAAAACACACAAACGCTTTCACTGGGCACTAAGGCAACACAAGATCCGGCCAGGACAGGAAGGGGAAGTGGGTTTATAAGGTGTTTGGGGTGTAACTGTAATTTGGGCCAGGCACCAATTACTTGTGCGCTGGCCCTTTAAGAACAAGCCGAGTTGCGCGCGCGCGTGCCTGGGGAGAGGGGACACGGGCGCAGGGAGACACAGGCGGGGGCAGGTGAGGAGAGAGAGATGCGATCCCCGGGCGGACGGAGGCCGCCGCGAGGATCGCATCCCATCGGCAGAGCAGCGCCTGCGGTCAGAGGAGCTGACCGAGGCGCTGCAGGACAACGGGCGCCGTGAGCGCTCCGGGATGGAGGGGACACCCGGAGCGCTCAGCGTAACAGTACCCCCCCCTCCTTGGGTCTCCCCCTCTTCTTGGGTCTCCCCCTCCTCCTGGAGCCCCAGAAGCTGAGGATGAGATCTTTGTCTATGATGTTACCCTCAGGTTCCCAGGACCTCTCCTCAGGACCACAATTCTCCCAGTCAACAAGATAGAACCGCTTACCTCGGACGGTTCTAGAGGCGAGGATCTCTTTAACGGAGAAGATGTCGGAGGACCCGGAGACAGAAGCAGGAGCGATGACCTTGGTGGAAAAGCGATTAATGATAAAGGGTTTGAGGAGGGAAACATGGAAAGAGTTGGGGATGCGGAGGGAAGGGGGAAGATGCAATTTGTAGGACACGGAATTGATCCGAGCCTTGACCTTGAATGGACCGAGGTAGCGGGGACCCAACTTGTAACTGGGGATGCGGAACCTGATGTACCTGGAGGAGAGCCACACCCTATCACCAGGGGAGAAGACAGGAGGGGGTCTTCTTTTACTGTCAGCATGTTTCTTCATGCGAGAAGAGGCCAGGGCAAGCGACTTTTGAGTCTCTTTCCAGATGGACGACAGCTCTTGGGTGACTTCGTCTACAGCAGGGACTCCGGAAGAGGTGGGGAAGGATAGGGGGGGTAGAGGATGACGGCCGTATACTACAAAGAAGGGTGATCTAGAGGAGGACTCAGACTCCTTCAGGTTGTAAGAAAATTCAGCCCAGGGCAAGAGGTCAGCCCAGTCGTCTTGACGAGCAGAGACAAAGTGTCGCAGGTAGGCCCCAAGGATTTGGTTGACTCTCTCCACTTGTCCATTGGACTGTGGATGGTAGGCAGAGGAAAAGTCCAGTTTGATTTTCAATTGACTGCAGAGGGCTCTCCAGAATTTAGACACGAACTGAACGCCTCTATCCGAGACGATGTGAGATGGAAGTCCATGAAGACGAAAAATCTGGAGGAAGAAATGTTTAGCAAGTATAGGTGCAGAAGGGAGACCTGGAAGCGGGACAAAATGCGCCATTTTGGAGAAGCGATCAACGACCACCCATATGGCTGTATGGCCGTGGGAAGGAGGAAGGTCCGTGATGAAGTCCATAGCTATGTGGGCCCAAGGTTGTTCCGGCACAGGCAAAGGATGAAGAAGACCAGCAGGCTTTTGGTGAGGGGTCTTGTTTCGAGCACATATAGTACAGGCTTGTACAAAGTCCGTCACATCCTTTTTTAAGGAGGGCCACCAGTAATACCTGGAAATCAGTTGGGAGGACTTCTTGACTCCAGGATGACCAGCTAGCTGAGAGGAGTGGCCCCATTTGAGAATCTGAAGACGAAGACGTGGGGGGACCAAGGTTTTCCCAGGAGGAACTTGCACCAAAGAGGCAGGGGCAGAAGAGATCAGACACTCAGGGGGTATAATGTGTTGTACCGGAGACTCGGACTCATAAGTATCGGTGGAACGTGATAGGGCGTCAGCCCTGACATTTTTGTTCACGGGACGGAAATGGATCTCAAAATTGAAGCGAGCAAAAAACAACGACCACCTAGCTTGACGTGGGTTTAATCGCTGGGCAGACTGGAGATAAGAGAGATTTTTGTGATCCGTGAAGATCGTGATGGGGTGAACGGATCCCTCAAGGATATGTCTCCATTCCTCAAGTGCCAGCTTAATGGCCAGTAATTCACGGTCTCCGATGGCGTAGTTCTTTTCGGGGGGAGTAAAGGTCTTAGAAAAAAACCCACAGGTTATGTTCTTGCCCTTAGAATCTTTCTGAAGAAGCACAGCTCCAGCTCCCACAGAGGAGGCATCGACTTCCAGGAGAAACGGTTTGAGAGGGTCAGGCCTGGACAAAACGGGTGCAGAGGCAAAGGCAGACTTAAGGCGGTTAAATGCCTCATCAGCTTGAGGAGGCCAGGACCTAGGATTCGCAGCCTTTTTGGTTAGCGCCACAATAGGCGCGACAATGGTGGAGAAGTGAGGAATAAACTGGCGATAATAATTGGCGAATCCGAGGAACCGCTGGATGGCCTGCAGTCCAGTAGGACGTGGCCAGTTTAGGACAGCGGAAAGCTTCTCAGGGTCCATTTGGAGACCTTGTCCAGAGACTAAGTAACCCAGGAAGGGAAGACTGCAGCATTCAAAGAGACATTTCTCTAGTTTGGCGTAAAGATGGTTATCTCGGAGCCGTTGGAGTACTTGACGGACATGAAGACGATGCACCTCCAAGCTAGAGGAGAAAATCGGGATATCGTCCAGATAGACAACAACACAAGAGTACAGCAAATCCCTGAAAATCTCATTTACAAAGTCTTGGAAAACCGCAGGAGCATTGCATAAACCAAAAGGCATGACGAGATATTCAAAGTGTCCGTCACGGGTGTTAAAGGCGGTTTTCCATTCATCGCCTTTACGGATACGGATGAGATTATATGCGCCCTGGAGGTCCAGCTTGGTAAAAATTCTTGCTCCGCGCAAACGGTCGAAAAGTTCAGAGATAAGGGGCAGCGGGTAACGATTTTTTACCATGATCTTATTAAGATTACGATAGTCAATGCAGGGACGTAAGGACCCGTCCTTTTTGGCGACAAAGAAGAATCCTGCTCCAGCAGGGGAAGAAGACTTGCGGATGAAACCTCTTTTGAGGTTTTCCTGGATGTAGTCTGTCATAGCTTGTGTCTCCGGGATGGGGAGAGGGTAGATCCTGCCCCGGGGCGGAGTGGTGCCAGGAAGAAGATCAATAGGGCAATCAAAGGGTCTATGTGGCGGCAGGACCTCAGCTTGTTTCTTGCAAAATACATCGGCAAAGTCCCGGTAGGGTTGGGGGAGACTAGGCAGAGAGGTAGCGACGAAAACTTGTTTAGTGGGCACCGCTTTGAGGCAATGCCTGTGGCAGGAGGGACCCCAACTTTTGATGTCCCCCGAGGCCCAGTCGAGGGTAGGAGAATGTAGCTGGAGCCAGGGTAGGCCCAAAAGGATCTCAGAGGTACAGTTGGGTAACACAAAGAAGCTAATCTTTTCGTGATGGAGAACTCCAATCTTCATGAGGAGAGGTTCAGTGCGATAGCGCACGATACAGTTCAGGTTTTGACCATTTACAGAGGTGATGAAAAAAAGCTTGACGAGACGGGTAACTGGAACATTAAATTTGTTGATGAGTGAAGCTTCAATGAAGTTTCCTGCCGAACCAGAGTCCAGAAAGGCCACAGCGGAGAAAGAGGATCTCTTGGTCAGAGAAATCCTCACCGGAATGGTCAGACGTGGAGAGGAAGAATCCACACCTAGCAGCGCCTCTCCCACGTTAGCTAGGTGCAAGCGTTTCCCTGACGCTGAGGGCGGATAGAGCAGTCCTTTAAGAAATGGTCGGGACTGGCGCAATACAGGCACAGATTATGGTCTCGGCGGCGAGTCCTCTCTTGTGTGGTCAAGCGTGACCGATCCACTTGCATAGCCTCCTCAGCAGGAGGAGCAGGAACGGGTTGCAGAGGATTCTGGAAGAGAGGTGCCAGGCGAGGAAACCGCCTGACGCGACCAAAGTCCTTTTCCTGGCGTAGCTCTAGGCGTCTTTCGGTATAACGCATGTCAATGCGGGTGGCTAGCTGGATGAGTTCAGACAGGGTAGCAGGAATCTCTCGTGCGGCCAGCACATCTTTGACATGACTGGATAGACCTTTTTTGAAGGTCGCGCAGAGGGCCTCATTGTTCCAGGAGAGTTCAGATGCCAGGGTGCGGAACTGAATGGCGTAATCGCCCACTGAAGAATTCCCCTGGACGAGGTTCAGGAGAGCCGTCTCGGCAGAGGAGGCCCGGGCTGGTTCTTCGAAGACACTGCGGACTTCAGAGAAGAAGGCTGGAATAGAAGCTGTGGCAGGATCGCCACGGTCCCAAAGTGGTGTAGCCCAGGCTAGGGCCTTATCAGACAGTAGGCTAACCACGAACGCCACCTTTGACCGTTCTGTGGGGAACTGGTCCGACAACATCTCCAGATGGAGGGAACACTGGGATAGGAACCCTCGGCACAGCTTGGGATCCCCATTGAATTTGTCAGGAAGGGACAGGCGGACTCTAGCAGCAGCAACTCATGGCGGAGGAGATGCAGGAGGTGGTGGTGGAGATGGCAGAAGCTGCTGTAGCATAGCAGTCAACTGCGCCAATTGCTGTCCTTGTTGAGCGACCACCGTGGTCAGATCCGAGAGGCTTGGCAGCGGGACCTCAGCGGGATCCATGGCCGGATCTACTGTCACGTTCCGGGTACGGCGGGGAACAGGAGGTGGATCCCCTATGCCAATGGGGCGATAGCCCGGGTTGTATTGGAGGACCGGTTCTAATGTTGCTACTGGTTTTCACCAGAGCCCGCCGCAAGGCGGGATGGACTTGTAGCGGCGGTAGCAACCAGGTCGTGTCTTCCAATAGCAACTCGACCCCACTGACAGCTGAGACAGGCGCGGTACACAAGGATTAGGCAGAGGCAAGGTCAAACGTAGCAAAGGGTCAAGGCAGGTGGCAAAGGTTCGTAGTCGGGGGCAACAGCAAAGGTCTGGATACACAGTAGGAGCAAAACACACAAACGCTTTCACTGGGCACTAAGGCAACACAAGATCCGGCCAGGACAGGAAGGGGAAGTGGGTTTATAAGGTGTTTTGGGTGTAACTGTAATTTGGGCCAGGCACCAATTACTTGTGCGCTGGCCCTTTAAGAAACAGCCGAGTTGCGCGCGCGCGCCTGGGGAGAGGGGACGCGCGCGCAGGGAGACACAGGCGGGGGCAGATGAGGAGAGAGAGATGCGATCCCCGGGCGGACGGAGGCCGCCGCGAGGATCGCATCCCATCGGCAGAGCAGCGCCTGCGGTCAGAGGAGCTGACCGAGGCGCTGCAGGACAACGGGCGCCGTGAGCGCTCCGGGATGGAGGGGACACCCGGAGCGCTCGGCGTAACAGATCCAACTACTTTTAGCTGATCTCCTTGCATTGCAACTCTGCATTAGTCAGTGGTAAATGTGGTATACACTATATACAATCACCCGACACTAGTTAGTTTCCACAATCCATGACTTAACTTCAGAGTTCACACAAATTCAAACAGTAGCACTGACGTAAGTATTTTTTTTTCCCACAGTAGCGCGACAATCCCTCCACCTACGGTTTATCTAATCACTCTCACCTTATGGCATGGACCCCTGTGCAAACAGGTGGTCATGCAAGCGGGTATCAAAAGGGTTAACACGGACAATAAACTTCTCTCACGTCTCCTTAGATCTCAGCAAGGACGCCAGGTCATGGGTAGAAAGAAAAGATCTAAGTGCTCACCGCTTAAGTATAAGATTAAATTTTTGTGTTCAAACACAAACTACTCACATAAAGATGATAAAAACACAGCATGTAAAGCCGACAATCGTGTTAGTTACGTAGGGCAGCAGCGGGTGACGTCATGTGTAGCTTCTCCCTGGTACACGTTAGGTTCAATCAGAACTTCAACGTCACTGGACTCCTCCCCCCTTCCCTTCATTAGCAGACGGAGGCACTTGGGGAAGGGGGGGGGGAGTCCAGTGACTTCGATGTCCGTAATGTCATCGGATCTCCGACGGAACTCCCTGAAGGCCCGGAAGCTGGCGGAGAGGTGAGTACCGATCAAAAGAATTTTGATCGACCAAAAAAATGAATCGATTAATCAAGGAATTAATCTTTAAATTTCCACAGCCCTAATTTTATATATATATATATATATATATATATATATATATATATATATATATATATATATATATATATATATATATATACACACACACACACACAGTATCTCATAAAAGTGAGTACAGCCCTCACATTTTTGTAAATATTTTAATTGTATCTTTTCATATGACAACACTGAGGAAATTGTTGCTACAATGTAAAGTACATTGTCATATGTTGTTACATAAATTGTTACATTGCTACAATGTAAAGTAATGAGTGTACAGCTTGTATAACAGTGTCAATTTCCTGTCCCCTCAAAATAACCCAACACACACCCAGTAATGTCTAAACCACTGGCAACAAAAATGAGTACACCCCTAAAGGAAAATGTCCAAATTGGGACCAATTATTCATTTTTCATCCCCGGTGTCATGTGACTCGTTAGTGTTACAAGGTCTTAGGTGTGAATGGGGAGCGGGTGTGTTAAATTTGGTGTTATCGCTCTCACGCTCTCATACTGGTCACTGGAAGTTCAACATGGCACCTCATGGCAAAGAACTCTGAGGATCTGAAAAAAAAATATTTTTCTCTACCTAAAGATGGCCTAGGCTATAAGAAGATTACCAAGACCCTGAAACTTAGCTGCAGCACGGTGGCCAAGACAATACAGCGGTATAACAGGACAGGTTCCACTCAGAACAGGCCTCGCCATGGTCAACCAAAGAAGTTGAGTGCACGTGCTCAGTGTCATAACCAGTGGTTGTCTTTGGGAAATAAACCTATGAGTGCTGCCAGTGTTGTTGCAGAGGCTGAAGGGGTGGGGGGTTAGCATGTCAGTGCTCAGAATATATGCCGCACACTGCATCAAATTGGTCTGCATGGCTGTCGTCCCAGAAGGAAGCCTCTTCTAAAGATGATGCACAAGAAAGCCTGCAACAAGTTTGCTGAAGACAAGCATACTAAGAACATGGATTACTGGAACCATGTCCTGTGGTCTGATGAGACCAAGATAAACTTATTTGGTTCAGATGGTGTCAAGTGTGTGGGGAGGCAAACCAGGTGAGGAGTACAAAGACAAGTGTGTCTTGCCTACAGTCAAGCATGGTGGTTGGAGTGTCTTGGTCTGGGCTGCATGAGTGCTGCCAGCACTGGGGAGCTACAGTTCGTTGAGGGAACCATGAATGCCAACATGTACTGTGACATACTGAAGCAGAGCATAATCCCCTCCATTCAGAGACTGGGCCATAGGGCAGTATTCCAACATTATAATGACCCCAAACACACCTCCAAGGCAACCACTGCCTTGCTAAAGAAGCTGCGGGTAAATGTGATGTACTGGCCAAGCATGTCTCTAGACCTAAACCCTATTGAGTATCTGTGGGGCATCCTCAAATGGAAGGTAGAGGAGCGCAAGGTCTCGAACATCCACCAGCTCCGTGATGTTGTCATGGAGGAGTGGAAGAGGACTCCAGTGGCAACATGTGGATTTCTGGTGAACTCCATGCCCAAGAGGGTTAACACAGTGCTGGAAAATAATGGTGGCCACACAAAATATTGATAGTTTGGGCCCAATATGGACATTTTCATTTAGGGGTGTTATCTTGAGGGGACAGCAAATTTACACTGTTATACAAAGCTGTACAATTTAAAAAGTGTATAGCAAAAGTGTAATTTCTTCAGTGTTGTCACATGAAAAGATATAATAAAATATTTACAAAAATGTGATGGGTGTACTCACTTTTGTGAGATACTGTGTGTATATATATATATATATATATATACACACATACATACATACACACACAATATATATAAAAATATATACACACACAGTATATACAGTTGTGCTCATACGTTTATTAAGAATTTATGATTTTTTTGGCCATTTTTCAGAGAGTATAAATGAGAACACAAAAACTTTTCTTTCACCCATGGTAAGTGTTTGGCTGAAGCCATTTATTATCAATCAGTTGTGTTTACTTAAATCATAATCACAACAGAAACTACCCAAATGACCCTGATCAAAAGTTAACATATCCCAGTTCTTAATACCGTGTATTGCCCCCTTTACCATCAATGACAGCTTGAAGTCTTGTGTGGTATTTGTGGATGAGGCTCTTTATCTTTTCAGATGGTAAAGTTGCCCATTTCTCTTGGCAAAAAGCCTCAAGTTCCTGTAAATTCTTGGGCAGTCTTGCATGAGCTGCACGTTTGAGATCTCCCCAGAGTTGCTCAGTGATATTGAGGTCAGGAGACTGAGATGGCCACTCCAGAACCTTAACTTTATTCTTCTGTAGCCAATGACAGGTTGACTTGGCCTTGGATTTCGTATCATTATGTTGGAATGTCCAAGTACGTCCCATGCGCAGCTTCCTGGCCGATTAATACAAATGTTCCTCCAGTACCTTTTAATAACATACTGCATTCATCTTGCCATAAATTTTGACCAAATTTCTTGTGTCTTTGTAGCTCACACATCCCAAAAAGATCAGCGTTCCATCCTCTGTGTTTCAAAGTAGGAAGGGTGTACCTTTCATCATAGGCCTTGTCGACTCCTCTCCAAATGTACTGTTTATGGTTGTGGCCAAAAAGCTCAATTCTGGTCTCATCACATGACTTTGTGCAAGAAGGTTTGAGGCTTGTCTCTGTGCTGTTTGGAATTTCCAACAGAAAAAGTCTGACAGGAGCTTTTCATCGTATATTCCGACTGTGTGTATGCCCCATCTGACTTTTTACGTCGAAAGTTCAGACGGACTTGGATAGAGAACCTTTCTATGTTTTTCCGACAGAACAAATTCCTATCGGGAAAACCGCTCATCTGTATGCTGTTCCGACGTATCAAAAATTACGCATGTTCTGAAGCAAGTACGAGACGCTGTACGTGCTGTCCCGTTGTACGTGTTCTATGTCACGCCGTTCTTGATGGTCGGAATTTGGTGTGACCGTGTGTATGCAAGTCAGCTTGAGAGGAATTCTGTCAGAAAAACCTTCTGGAGTTTATTCCGACTGCAAAACCGGTCATGTGTACAGGGCATTATTGTGCATCTTGAAACAGCCACACCACATGTTTCAGAGAGTCCTGTACTTCACCTGAAGTTATTTGTGGGTTTTTCTTTGAATCCCGAAGTGTGCACTAGGACGACATGGCGACGCACCTACACTCACATAATATTGCATACCCCCTTAATTGAATGTGTTATGTTCTCATACAGACACATATATATTTTTTTTTGTGCTAGACTTGTCCCCACATCTGCGGTCAATCCTCGTGGGCCCTGGCATTTTCTATGCCAGCAGGGATGCTTCTCATCTCACTCACACCACACAACTCAATCATTTTGGCACCAGCAACCGTACATCATCGGGGGTGTGGGGACGCATACCCAGAGCATTCTCTTATGCGATGGGGCATTCTATGGATTGAAGCCCCTCTTTCATGTGAATCCTGATGTGCAAATTAATTTGCTAAAGATAGTTATATTGTAAGTATCACTTGCTTTATTACTTGCCATATATATATATATATATGCCATGCTATTACCTATTGTATTTTCACATTTGTTAATTTTCTCATCTTTTTCATATCTTTTCATATCTTTTCATATCTTTGTTATTTCATTATCATTTCATTGTTTTTAATAAGCCACTGAAGAAGGAATTTATTGCTCATACCTGTATTCTGAAACATGTTCGGATTTCTATACACATGCACTCCACTTGACCTCCTACCATGAGATCAACTGTGTGTTTTGGCATATAGCTGTTATGTAACTATCCAGTCTGACTAATTTGCTTTTAGGTTTATATACCATATGTACCTACTTTACTACTGTTTTGAATTTAATAAATGTTGTATATTTTTATACGCTTGTTACTCCTTTTTCTGGTTAACATCCTTTGCCCATAAAATCCCCTGGGGGACCCCCTTTTTGCAATTTTCTCTTTTGTACTGAGATGTGGTGAAAGTTTCCAGCATTATACCTATAGGTGGTTTTCTTTTATCTATGCTTTTTATACCAACAGACTTCATTAGATTATGACAATTTTAGATGAAACCTGGCTAAAGATTATTGATCAGCTGATTGATTAAGATAGAGCTATGAGCTGACAAGTACAAAATAACCAAACGACAATCTAAGTAGGACAACTTTGAAAGGTAGATCTATATATTGTACATCTCAAGCACACAAAACCAATACATCAAAACAGCTTTGTTCTGTGGTCAGTAAGGTAGAAAGATATCGATAAAAGTCGATGGCCTTGTTAATGGTATCCTACTGTATCAATTACCATGTGTCCAGTTGGAATGTAAAATAAGAATAAAAAAAGAAGGAAAAACAAAGACAGTTCGTCATACAGTTCACACTTTAACAGTCTGGGGTAGCACCCAGAATCTGTAATGGCATGAAACACACAACACTCAGCTAGTCTGACATGATGAATACGATTGCCTCTGACTCTAATGACCTACGGGATCCTCAGCATGCATGCTGCATACTTACTACTCAGGCATAAATTAATAAATTAACTGATAAATTCACAGTTCTCTTTCCTTGTCCAGGATTTCAAAGCCGGCCCAATTACTATTCTGTGCTGGTCCTGCTTGATTATCTTGTGACTAGCAGCAGAGTGTCCACATGCAAATTTGCCTTTGTGATGCTAATGCAGCATGCAGAGAAGCAGTGTGTCTGGTATGCTTTTCAGTGATCACTGTTAGGAATAGAAAATTCAGGACAGCCACAAGAGCCTGTGGAATGTATGAATTTCATGTACACGCAGTGTCACATTCCCATGTACATATCGATAGATATTTAGCTAAAGTGTAGAACGTGAGAAAATAAAAATGCAGTACATCTCTGCAACACCTGCACATGCCCCATGTTTTGGGCTTTTAAAAATGTTGCAAGTAAAAAAAAGATACCTAGGGATCCGCAAGAGATTAAAGAATGTGCTATGTGTCATATTCCTGATATGTACATGTTTTACACAGTGTAGGGGGACACAATTCTAGTATCTGTATGCAAGGGTAGCTCCATATTAGGGTCGCCACCTGTCCGGGATTCACCAGAACAGTCCAGGTTTTGAATCATGAGTCTGGGTTTCATTCCACTTGAAACCTGGACACATTATTCAGACAGGAATGTGGCTCAAAACAGGGCTTGACAAGAGGGTGAGGGTGCACCATGTGCGCCGCATTACTATTCTCATTGGGATGCCCAAAGGTGTCCCAGGTCTGTTACAATCCTATAGTGTACACTAAAACAATTCATCTTACTGTGTGCCACTAAAGTGTTCGGGTTTGGCTTGAAGAAAAAGTGTTAACCCTACTCCATAGGATCCATTAAAATCACTTTAAGAGCCCACCGAGTTTCTGTTGGAAGATCTCTAGGTATTTTTATGTACTTGCAGCAAATTTAACATGGGGAAATGTGTACAGTAAGTATTGCAGAGATATACTAAATATGTTTCCTAATATTTTGCCCAGACCTACACTTTAAACTCTTAGAGGAAGTTGTGTTGGAAGAAAATGAATTGCATCTGCAGCTATAAAAACTGTAAGCGCTGCACCAGTACAAGTGAAATAATCTGTGACCTTTTCACCAGCCAGTTGTTCTGTAATGTGACAGTGCCAGAGCCTTGAAATCAGCCCCAGGTGTAATGCTGTATTAGTGTATATGGCTTTCAAACAGATAGGTATAAAGTGGAATCAATGTACTCATCTGTTTTGACCTTTGTCTTTGCTAGCAATTAAATGGTTGTAACCTATTCACTGTCAAAGTGGTCTGTAAATAATTGAGATCTTTGCACTGTGAAGATATCAAAAAATGCAATTGATTAAAGGAGCATATGTCTGCTCTATAGTAATTGTATTATCTGGAGACAGGCAAGACTTCCTCCCTGGCTGCTCCAGGTCAGTATGACATTCCCCAAGTGGCTAAGAAAAGAAATCGTATGGACTATATACAGATGAAGATAGTGGAACCTTCAGGCCCCATTCACACTGTGTACTGTTTACATCTGTGCAACTTAAAGTCAAAGCAACTTTAAAGTAGTTCCTGCACTACTTTGGTCTGACTTCATGCAACTTGAGGGTCGTAGACTTCAATGTAAACCCTTAAAAGTCACATGAAAGGTGCACCTGCATGGTATACATGTGACTTGTGTGCAAATTGTAAAAAAAATAGTGCCAACTATGCCAAAAAAAAAAAAAAACAATCTGGGCTCCCCCCAGAATCCATACCAGACCCTTAGCCAAGCATGCAGCCTGGCAGGTCAGAAAAGGGGGGTAGAGGGCACGCCCTCACCTCCTGAACCATACCAGGCCACATGCTCTCAACATGGGGGGGGTACTTTACCCCAAAGCACCTTGTTTTTCTTTTTTCAGGTGGGTGGCGGCAGTGGGCGGCGTGATTGAGGATGGATCTACACTGGGGGACATTTTGTTTTTGATTTTTTAATAAAGGAATTGTCAAAAACTTGTGTTGCATTTTTATTTACTTTTTTACACGTTTTTGGTGGATGAGTAGGGGTACCAAAAGAAGGTTCTATTTGTGTGAAAAAAACTATATCAATTTCATTTGGGTACAGCGTTGCATGACCACGCAATTGCCAGTTAAAGTAGTGCAGTGCCAAATAGCAAAAATTGGCCTGGTCAAAAATGGCCTGGTAAAATCTTCTGGACCTTGTAAAAAAAAAAGGGGTTATCACAATTTACCTGTAAATACACTTTAAATATCCACTGTTACATATACAGTAGGAATGGGCCAAACAAAAATGGATTTTAACAAGATTTCACTATTTTGGTTACCGTAAATGCTTTGATGTCAATAAGGAGGCAAAATGAAGGTGCCATTTAGTATGTTTTAGGGGTGCAATGAGCTTCAAATGGTTCCTGGGGGTTATAGAGATTATTTTCAACTATCCTGGACGTGTTCTTGTGCCAAAAAGTGGCTCCTCATTATCTTCATTGGTTTACTGTTTGTTTTTCTCAAAGAAAGAGAAAAACATCAAAAAAATAAAAATTTAAATCTGAGAGTAACAGAATACAAATAAAGGCCACATACACAAAGCAAAAAGAAAAAAAAAAACACAAATACAAAGAACACTAAATTAAATAAACTACCCTAAACTTACCCCCTCTCCAAAAAAAATTTGACATCGACAAAATTGGTAATTTTGTTGAAATCACTGCATTCATCCCAAGTTACAGATGTTAAACATATTCATAGTTAACATGTGTGCTTTGCCCCCCAACTGACTTACTTAAAGTGTAACATCAAAAAGATAATTTCAGGTTCTAAATCATATGCATCACATACATGTCCTAGCATGCTTTTATAGCTGTAAGACTCCTCTGTGCAAATAATTTACAGACCGTTTGTCCTGCAAACATAATATAATGGAACCTCGGGTTGCGGTAACGCGTTTTACGAGCGTTTCGCAATATGAGCTGTTTTTTTTTTCCCTTTGCTCGCAAGTGGGATTCACTTGGCCAGAGGTGTGGGGACGCTGGTGACGCTTGTAGAAGCTCGGAGACACTCAGAAACACTCCATTCCCTAGTGTCTTCTAGTGTCTCCGATGCCCCCACACCTCTGGCCACATGCGGTACTGTATAGACAAGCAGTGGCTGTGGAACGGATTATCTGAGTTTCCATTATTTAATATGGGGAAACTCGCTTTGATATACGGGTGCTTTGGATTGCAAGCATTCTTCTGGAACTAATTATGCTCGTAATCCAAGGTATTACTGTAATGGTACTCACCCATCTGACTGGCGACTATAAGAATAAGTTGGGGCTAATGTTCTTCAGCCTAGGCTAGACATACTTGCATAGATTGCTCGCCTCCATGTACACTAAACAGTGTGGATGGATGAATCTCCCTGCCTGCTTTTGTATTCTATTTGCCCCCATGGCGGTCAGAATACTTGAACAGTATACTATTTGGCCAACAATATTCTACCTGGCTCCTATGACAAAAGTGAATTAAACTATTGCATTTTGTTGAGCAGGTAGTGCTGACAGGACCAGTCGCACATCACATTTTAATTGAGCTGTCTATTTTATCCTTAAGGGCAATGTCACAATGGAAATATGTCACAAAATGCCAGAATTGGAGCTGCAACCGACACCATCTCCAATGGATGATGTTCCATTGCTGGTTAAAAAGCTGAAGAACCTTGCTTCCTAGTAGTAGCAACTATGGAGTGATGACTTGCCAGATAGACCACGAGGACCCTTTACAAAATACAAGACATTCTGCGAATGGCCTACAGGAGAGGAGATGCAGATAGACTACACTAGAGCTTCTGTGTAGGAGAGCCACAGCTCTTATAGTCACAACAGGTTGAAGATTAGATATGTTGCAATGAAAATTATGACTTGTCAGTCCAGAACTGATGGAAGCAAGACAATGTTTTCTATTTTGTCTGGAGGTCTCTTTTAATAATGCAGTGCAAAGAGTATAGATTATGAACAGTGTACAATAACCAATAGCTACAGTGCCTTGAAAAAGTATTCATACCCCTTGAAATATTCCACATTTTGTCATGTTACAACAAAAAATGTAAATGTATTTTATTGGGATTTTATGTGATAGACCAACACAAAGTGGCACATAATTGTGAAGTGGAAGAAAATGATAAATGGTTTTCTAAATTTTTTACAAATAAATATGTGAAAAGTGTGGCGTGCATTTGTATTCATCCCCTTTTACTCTGATACTTTTTGGCCTTTGTCATAGTAAATAATATAACCAAGTATTGAATAGTGTCAATACAACTATAGTTAGCTCATTCTTGCTCAGCTGCTATCACTGAACAACTATGTGCAATTCCCAGTCCCAGGTATTCTTCTATTGAAATGCCAGTCTCTTCTCATCTCTCTCGTCACTTGTTTGCGCTCACTAAACTTCCCTGATGATGTAATTGCAGATTTATACTAGCTAAATATCATAGAACAGGTCAAAGAACCACTTCAGCATTTAGTGCTATGTGCATGCAGTTGAGAGTTTTACATAAAAAGAGGTGTACCACCTAATTAAAGTTTGTAGTATGGAAATTCTATAATTACTATGTAGGACTATGACAGTTTGAATGCCAAGTTATTTAATAGTTACATTCAAACAACTGTCACAAACCTGGGCAAATCAAACTGACCATTAGATGAAAAAAATGCATAATTACAGATTACCTTCAGGGCTCATGCACACAGTCGGTCAGGGGCTGTACAGTCCAGAGCCTGCATAAACACTTTCCCAAGACTTGTGGAGTCATTCTTGTTCCAGGTTAATGACTCAGATGTGTTGAATCCAGATACAAGGAAGGAAGTCTATATAATTTGAAAGCTCAAATACCCTTTAACCTACATATAATGTAGTCATGAAACAGATTATAGAATGATAGACCACTACTGCTCAATACTCTTTGCCTGGATCAGTACTCCGGGCAACTCAAGGTACAAGACATACACTGTTGGTGTACTGTTGGTGTATTGGAACACTCAGGGAGTACGCAATGCCAGTGACCTCACATGGTGTTGTCAATAATGCAAAACAAAAACTTAACAGTGCGGTTATAGAGCCTCCATATGCCCTTAGACACTTGCTGACAATTCAAGTACCTAGCACATCACTGGACCTCAAGTGGTTATACCAGGATGATCCCTGTACTGTTTTTCTCTTGTAAAAGCAATCCTAGCAATCAAAAAGCTGCTCGATTAGTTTCACAAGCAGTGAGAGGAAATGTCCCCTGATACCTTGTGTTTTTTCCGGGATCTCCCAATTGTCCAGCTGGCGCACACATTGGCTGATCATAGAGCCAAGCATAGACTGATCAGCTTTGTTGGGCTTTATGATATAGTAACCCGGAAGCAATAACCTGACATCCCTTCTGGTTTATCCGGACGTAAACGGCACCATTTTCAAAAATCAAAAGCATTCAAACACACCGATCTGTGTGTTCAAATGCTTTTAAGGGCAGAGGAGGGATCTGGGGTCTTATAGACCCCAGGTCTTTCCATAAAGAATACATGTCATATGCCTGTTGTCATAAAGGATATCTACATTCCTTGTGACAGAAATAAAAGTGACAGTGTAAAAATAAAAATGAATAATTTAAAAAACGTTAAACCACTTTAGCCCCTTAATAACCAGGCCATTTTTTGCGATACGGCACTGCGTTGTTTTAACTGACAACTGCACGGTCGTACGACACTGTACCCAAACAAATAGAGCTTTCTTTTGGTGGTATTTGATCACCTCTGCGGTTTTTAATTTTGAAAAGAAAACTATATTTTTTACTTTCTGCTATAATACATATGCAAAATAATGTATTCATTAGTTTAGGCCAATATGTATTCTGCTACATATTTTTGGTTAAAAAAAGTGTATATTGATTGTTTTGCGCAAAAATTATAGCGTTTACAAAATAGGGGAAAGATTTAGGGACTTTTTTCTTTTTTTTAAATTGTTTTTACTAGTAATGATGGGGATCAGCGATTTTTAGCAGGACTGTAACATTGCGGTGGACACATCTGACCCTAAGTGACACTTTTGGTGACCAGTGACACCAATACAGTGATCAATGCTATAAAAATGCACTGAGCACTGTATAAATGGCACTGGCGGGGAAGGGGTGATCAAAGGTTTAAGTGTTTCCTAGGGAGGTGCGTTCTAACTGTCAGGGGGATGAACTGAGCGGGAGTAGAGAGAGATCGCTGTTCTTGAGCACTAGGAACAGCTGATCTCTCTCTCCTCCCCTGTCAGAAGGGGGATCCGCCTTGCTTACACATCAAGTCCGCCGGACCCGCGGGCGAGCTCCTGCAGTGCACGGTGGGTATGTGCCCACTGTATCTAATGCACAGACCGACATACAGGTACGCTGGTTCATGCAGCCGGGCTGCCCTGCCTCAGTACCCATGTGCGGTGGGCGGTCCGCAAGTGGTTAAAGTGCCCCTGTTCCCCGTGTTCGCATGCAAAGAAGAATGCACGCATCATTCCCGCATGCACGCAAACAGGGATCGTCCCATACATATGAGGTATCACCGCGAACCTCAGATTATGGGCAGTAATTCTAGTACCAGACCTCCTGTGTAAATCGAAAGTAAAGGCTTTTAAAGCATCACCTTTGGATAGTAAAATTGACATTGACATTGACATTGTTGGTCACCATAAAGCGTGACATGTTTGTTATCTATTTACGCAGCCTAATATCAGCTTTTATATTTTACAAAATTTGAGTTATGTATTGTATTTCTTTGCATTTAAATTCAAAAGCTGCATTTGAAAAACTGCTGCGCGAATACTGTGTGACATAAAATAAAAAACCTTCAAAAACCACCAATTTATTCTCTAGGGCCTTTGCTTTAAAAAAAATATATAATGCTTGGGGGTTCTAAGAATTTTTTCTGCAAAAAATATTGATTGTTAAATGTGAACAAAAAGTATCAGAAAAGGACTGGTCTTCAAATGGTTAAGCAAGCCCCTGCAGCACAATAATCTACATATTTAGTTTAACCCCTTGCCAATCAGCTGCCACAGTTGTACTGTGGCAACATGGCTCGGCTGTGCGAATCGCCGCAATGGTACGTCTGTACCACAGGCGGTCACTAGGGGCGTGTGCGCTCCCTGTTCACCCACAGAGCCTTTGCGAGTGCCTGACGGTCGTAATCACCGCCGGGCTCCCGCCATCGCTCGGGGCACATGGAGAACCGGGATCTGTGTGTGTAAACACACAGATTCCGGTTCTCTGAGGGGAGAACAGACAGATCATCTGTTCATACAGAGTATAAACAGACAATCTGTCATGTCCCCTGCAGTGTCTCATCCCCCTCCAGTTAGAATACACACTAGGACACACTTAAAGTGGTGGGACACCCTGAAAACAAAAACTTTTAAAAATGTTAGTAACAATTTCAAATGAAAGAAAAAAAATTTTTTTTTTTACTTACCAGAAATGGCTGTTGCTAGGCAGATTGTCCTAATCTGCCTCCTCCAGCACCGCAGTGATCTTCTCTCCTTCCGTCTTCTAGTGAATGGGGCGCGGTGTGTTATGGGAATGGTGTCCCACAACACATTGCGTTCCCCATTCACAAATCCCACTCGCGCATGCGCAGTAGGCCGCGCGCCGACTCGCGCATGCGCAGTAGGCCGTGCAAAGCCGTTTCCCTTACTGAGGATGGCGGCGCTGGATCCGGAACGCCGAGGGACATCTCGGCCTCCACGAACGGCATCGCGGGCGCCCTGGGAGGGTAAGTGTACTTATTAAAAGTCAGCAGCGACTTTTTTTTTAGCTGCTGACTTTTAAAAAAAAATGTTTAAGCTGAAACACCGCTTTAACCCCTTCACTGCCCCCTAGTGGTTAACCAATTCACTGCCAGTGACATTTTTACAGTAATCAATGCAATTTTATAGCACTGATCGCTGTAAAAATGGCAATGGTCCAAAAAATGTGTCAAAATTGTCCGACGTGTTCGCCATGATGACGCAGTCCTGATAAAAATTGCAGATCGCCGCCATTACTAGTAAAAAAAAAAGATAATAATAAAAAAAAAACATAAAACTATCCCCTATTTTGTAGATGCTATAACTTTTGCACAAACCAATCAATATACGCTTATTGCAATTTTTTTACCAAAAATATGTAGAAGAATACGTATCAGCCTAAACTGAGGAAAAAAATAGCTTTTTTATATATTTTTGGGGAATATTTATTATAGCAAGTAGTAAAAAATATTGCATTTTTTTTCAAAATTGTCGCTCTTTTTTTGTTTATAGCGCAAAAAATAAAAACAGCAGAGGTGATCAAATACCACCAAAAGTAATCTCTATTTGTGGGAAAAAAAGGATGTAAATTTTGTTTGGGAGCCACGTCGCACGACCACACAATCGTTAGTTAAAGCGACGAAGTGCCGAATCGCAAAAAGTGCTCTGGTCTTTGGCCAGCCAAATGGTCCGGGGCTTAAGTGGTTAAATGCTTTAGCATTCAGACTTTTCAAAATATAAAAAAGTAAGCCATTTGGGTGGGAGATCTTTTACTTTCAATACATTTTTATTAATTTTACAAGTCTTACAGATTTTAGGCTTGACATTTGTATCGCCCAAGGTAGGTCGGGTGGGAGATCTTTTATCAGCTGGATCATTACCATCCCAACACTATTTACAGAAACCTTTAGACTTATAATAAAGAGGCATCTATTGAACATCAGAACCCATCAGCATTCCTCTCCAAGTGGAGGTACGTTGATGCCAAGTGTTGGTAGTAATAGCTTTGTGTGCAAGACTTGTCTAATGCAGCCAATTGTAGGTATACAATATAGTGACTTAGTGGTTAGACCTCCTGCCTTGCAGCACTAGGGTCATTGGTTCAAATCCCAACCAGGACATTACCTACATTGATTTTGCATGTTCCCCCTGTGTCATCAGTTTGCGTTTCCTCCCACACTCCAAAGACAGGTTAGTTGGCTCCGGGCTACAATGACCACAGTATGTGTATGTATGCATGTGAGGTAGGGATCTTAGCTTATAAGCTCCATGAGGGCAGAGGCTGATGTGAAAGTACAATTATATAAAGCACTGCATACATTGTCGACACTATAAAAAAAACCTGCAATGAATAAAAAAAAAGTCTGCATCAATTTCATTAGTTCAGCTATACTTGAGTTGCAAAAAACATAGGAACATTCTGTCAGGGCTTGGGCTGTCACTGGACACCCATGTAGCAGTGGGGGTGCGTGCATAGAGGGCGCAGGAGCGCCGCCCCCCCTCTCCTGCACCGCTCTATCACCAATAGATAGATTCATACATTGCATGAATCTATCTATTGTCACCGCTGCCGCCCCCTATTCAGGTGTCCGGCCCCTTGTCGGGCGCCGGGCATCTGAATTACAGCGGGGGGGTGTTTCTGGAAGCGCCCTATTAGAGCTGTAAGCTCTAATAGGGGACCTGATTAGAGCGGTGTGCTCTAATAGGCTTCCATAAGTGTAAACAGCGGGCGCACTGCTGTGCATTCGCTGATTACACAGTATTGTGTTAGAGAAGCGAATACATTGCTTCCCTAACACAGACCCGCCTCTCAGCCAATCAGGTTGCCGGGTCTGTTACCTGTCACCTGATTGGCTGAAGTCACAGGCGCTGTGATTGGACGCTAGGCGTCCAATCATAGCAGAAGACAGGAGGAGCGTGGGAGAAGACATCGGAAGATGAGGGGAAGATGAGGGGACACCGCGCGCTGCACACCAAGACAAGGTAAGTGCAGAGGGCAGGCAGGGGGAACAGTGGCAGCACTTGAGGGGCACAGTGGCAGCACTTGAGGGGCACAATGGCAGCACTTGAGGGGCACAGGGGCAGCGTTTGATGGGCACAGTGGCAGCGTTTGATGGGCACAGTGGCAGCGTTTGATGGGCACAGTGGCAGCGTTTGATGGGCACAGTGAGGCTGTTTGTTTGCGCCCCCCAAAAAATTTTGAGCACCAGCCGCCACTGCCATGTAGAGGTAGTTTAAGGGAAACTTGGAGCATGTAAGGAATATATGTAATAAGTTCCAAATTCATACAGTTATCAGACTTTCAAAGTACTCTAGGTCACTACTGGAAAGCAGAGATACTGACATCCTTGATCTCAGTATAATTACTGATGTCAGATAAAAAGCTTACACAAATTCAAGCAAAAGGTTTACTAATTGCTCATGCAGTGGCATTCTTAATCCATGAAGGGGTTAAATGGAGACACATCCTACAAAGAACCTGTTTATTTAAGCGCTATATCACAATAGGAATCGCATATCCAAAATAGCAGCACAGCAATACAGCGCCTCTGAAGTAGAACACAGAAAAATCACACACTTCAAGTTGTCAGCAAGTGACATTAACTAGGAACATCGTGTTTCAGGAGGTAAACGGCGCTGTCCTACTTAGCAATGACAATTACAGGCTTAACATAGCAGGACTAGGTGCTGACATCAAGCTTGTAAAGTTGCTGCCAAAGTGAAAGAGTTTTAAGCAATGATTTGTGCCAGTCAGTAGTGTTAAACTGACAATTAATCACTCTCAACAAGAACAAAGACAACATGCTTTATGCCATCGGGGTGATCGTGAATGCACAGCATGGACCAGCTAACTCATAAAGCAGGTGAGTTTACTGTATATGGAGAATAAGGTTTTATCAAGTCACGTTACGCTTTTTTTGCTCACAAGTTATGCGAACTTAGGGCCGCACATGACTTTTGCAATGCAAAATTATTTTAAAGCATTTTAGTATTATTAAAAATAATTTAAAGGATCGATACACATTCTTTCCCATCCCTCCCCCAGCAGATTCAGCATAGGATATACTGTACCTACATCACTGTATGTATATGGTCTTCCCAGTGCTACCCAGTGCTGCCCAGTGTCAAATAGCCACTGGTTGATTTTTATTGCACCTATCCTTTCCCGCTCTTATGTCCCCAACAGTCTGACCACAGCATATACCTGCAACTGAGCAGTCTAGTGCCATACAGCTGTGCTGTACTTGTACATTTGCACCACTGTCTCCATTCATCTATCTGCTGCCTGACAAGATGACAGACAGGCTTTGCATTGAAGTGAATGGTGACTGCAATGTGCATGTGCCATACAATACAGAAAATGACAGATTTCACTGAGACACTGTGCAGTACAAAGTGGGCCACACAAAGATGAGCTCGGACTAGAAGTGATGTAGCGTATTCTATGCTTAAACTGCTCAGGAGTAAATTGATAGAAAGGGAAAAGTTCACCTAAAGATACTCGGTCACTGGGGAGTGGCTAACCACTGAATTGCTGCACCAACAGCCACATAGTCCTACACCATTCTAACTTCTTATGGACCAACAGCCTTCTTTTTGTGAAGCACATTGCAGAGAACTCTACCTTCTGCTGAAATTAGCATAAATAAGCAAACGACAGAAAAAAGTTGCTCAGTCAGTCTGACAAGATGGAAATCAAAGCCCTCTGCATGACAAATCCAGCTCATGGAGTTCTACTGATTCCACCATGTTTGTGATCAAGAACAGTGATACATATTCCAAACCATCCTTGAAACAGGTAAATTAACAAGTTTGTCTGCTGTTACGACCTTAACTGGGAAAGTTGAGGAACATAAGATCAATAGTTAAGATCGATAGGGGCAAGATCTACAAAATATATGGGAAAGGCTTTATGAAACTGAAAGATTCAGTTCTTCCTTAGAAGATGCCCTCAACCCTATTCCCATATGTTTTTATGCAACTGACAAAAGGATGAAAACTGCCTGAGGAACAACATGAAAACAGAGGAACAACATATGTACAGTATTGTAGGTCTTCCTCAAACGTCTGAGGAACAGATGCCAGATGTCTTTATTGAGAAATGGCTACAAAATATCTTTCCTGATATCTAATTCTCTGCTGTATTTGCTGTTGAAAGAGCACACATAAAACCACCTCCTCCAGCAGCAACTCCAAGACCAAGGACTGTGGCTTAATTCTTTTAAAGACTAGACCAAAAGGCAATATTACCTATCAGGACTGTCCATTTATTATTTTTCCAGATTTCTCAATGGAAACGCAAAACAGAAAGCAAGATTTAGTTGAAGCTAAAGAAAACGACATGGTAATGTCTAATGCGGCGTACACACGGTCAGAATTTCCGATGGAAACAGTCCGATGGGAGCTTTTCAACGGATTTTCCGACCGTGTGTATGCCCATCGGTCTTTTTCTGTCGGAATTTCCGACGGACTTTGGATTGAGAACCTGTTCTCAATTTTTCAGACGGAAAACCTTTCTATCGGATTTTCCGATCGTGTGTATGCAATTCCGACACGTAAAATTCCGACGCATGCTCGGAAACAATTCGACGCATGCTCGGAAGCATTAAACTTCCCTTTTATAGTGCTGTCGAACGTGTTTTATGCCGCTGTGTTACAGACCGTCGGAATTTGGTGTGACCGTGTGTAGGCAAGACAGTTTGAGCGAAGAGCTTTTTCCGACGAGAATTCCGACCGTGTGTACGCGGCATAACTATTCTATGGCATATCCCACAAAACTACATGTTACAGATAATGGCAAAGTACATTTTAATTTTATCAACCTAGAGGATGCTATCCACTGTCTCCAAACCAAACAAACAAACCAAACTCCTACTTAAATGCTCGCTTTTGCTATTAATATGGAACGAATTAATGATTGCTATTCTCAACCAATGAACCAAGTTGGGTACTTGCTGTATCTATTCTCATTCACTGCATGGGTACAATTTGTTCCTGATTACTTAGAGAGAGAGTGCTTTCCATATTTTACCCACAGATACACCCTGGTTTACCCATGAAAGCTTTGTGTTGGTGATACCACAGTAATTATTGTTTTGCTACTCCTAGCAATAAACATTCCAGTACCTACTCCAATTGTTCTACTATAAACTAACAGATGGGCATCTTTTTCTTAACCACTTAAGGACCGCCGCCGGTGCACTCGTAACCCGGTCCTGAGCTCCGTGACCATGGCCGCGGGACCCGCGGACCCGATCGCTGCCGGTGTCTCGTGATCGGGTCACAGAGCTGAAGAACAGGGAGAGGTAAGTGTAAACAAACCTCTCCCCGTGCTTCCTAGTGAGGCTGTCACTGATTGTCTGTTCCCTGTCATAAGGAAAGACGATCAGTGATGTCACACGCCAAGCCACGCCCCCATACAGTAAGAAAAAAAAAACACATAGGTCACACTTAACCCCTACACTGCCCCTAGTGGTTAACCCCTTCACTGCCAGCAACATTTTTACAGTAACCAATGCATTTTTAATCACACTGATCTCTGTAATTAATGCCAATGATGTGTCAAAATCCAAAAAAATGTGTCAAAATTGTCCGATATGTCCGCCATAATGTCGCAGTCACAATAAAAGTCGCTGATCACCGCCATTACTAGTAAAAAAGAATTAATCCTTAATAAAAATGCCATAAAACTATCCTCTATTTTGTAGACGCTATAACTTTTGCGCAAACCAATCAAACGCTTATTGCGATGTTTTTTACCAAAAATATGTAGAAGAATACGTATCGGCCTAAACTGAGGAAAAACATTTTTTTATTATATTTTTTGGGGATATTTATTATAGCAAAAAGTAAAAAATATTGAATTTTTTTCAAAATTGTTGCTCTATTTTTGTTTATAGCTCAAAAAATACAAAGTGCAGAGGTGATAAAATACCACCAATAGAAAGCTCTATTTGTGGTAAAAAAGAACGCCAATTGTGTTTGGGAGCCACGTCGCACGACCGCGCAATTGTCAGTTAAAGCGACACAGTGCCGAATCGCAAAAAGGGGCCTGGTCCTTTAGCTGCAAATTGGTCTGGGGCTTAAGTGGTTAATTACTGTCTACAGACAAAGGAACACTCAGTCGTCTTAATGTTCATTCGTAATTTCCATTCATATCATCTCTACATTTCGACATAACGAAGCATTGTTCCTAAATTTTTTGGGCCACTAGATGAGGCATAAGATGGAGAATCGTGTCTCCTGGTACTCCTGGACCTTAGTGCAGCATTTGACACACTGGATCACAGCACTTTACTCACCCGCCTCAAAGAAGTAGCAGGAGTCACAGACTCAGACTTACTATGGTTCACTTCCTTCTTAAGAAATCGGTCACAGACAGTGAAACTTGGAGCCTTCACCAGTGAATCTCGCGCAGTCTCCTATGGAGTCCCTCAAGGATCACCTTTATCACCCGTGCTCTTTAACATTTACATCCGTCCACTTCTTAAAATCATCAGAAAATCAGACCTATGCTTCCACTCATACGCAGATGATACTCAACTCTACCTTCGGATCCCCGGACAAAAAGACCAATATCAGGAATTGGAAAAATGCCTCGCATCAATAGACGACTGGATGTCCACTAACTCCCTCAAACTTAACGGAACCAAAACAGAACTCCTTCTCCTAAATGCAAACCGGAAAACTAAATCTACGACACCATGGACTCCGCCCACCATCCTTGGACAGACCATCCCTCTAAGCTTAAAAGCCAAAAGTCTCGGAGTCACTTTCGATTCAGAAATGTCAATGGATGCACAAATAGGATCAGTAGTCAGCGGATCCTACCACCTTCTACGCCTGCTGCGGAGACTCATCCCCTTCATCCCAGGAAAGGACAAAGCCATAGTGGTAGGAACAATCATCAACTCTCGACTCGACTACGCAAACTCCCTCTACATAGGACTACCTAAATTCCAGATTGCACGCCTACAAGTCGTTCAAAACATGGCAGCAAGACTAGTCACAGGAAAAAAACCATGCCTGAGGACCCTCCATTGGCTAACCGTAAAGGATAGGATCACATTCAAGACCCTCTGCCTGACCCACAAATGCACACAAGGAGATGCTCCTCAATACTTATGCGAAAAAATACAACACTACACTCCCAATCGCAACCTCCGATCTAACGACCAAAATCTCCTCCTTGTCCCCAAGTCCCGGTACAAATCAAGGGGAGAACGAAGATTTGCAGTCCAAGGACCACAGCTATGGAACGCTCTACCTACGAACATCCGCTTAGAAAAAGACCATCGGACCTTCAGGAAAAAACTTAAGACCCACCTCTTCTAAGAAGGAATCATCCCAGTTCGGATCAAGCGTCTCGAGGCGATTCAGTTCGCAGTTGCAGCGCTATACAAATCTTTCATTCATTCATTCATAAGTTATTGCTGACTTACTTCGACATATCCGTTGAGGACATTTACTACCTGAATAAGTTTATAGCAAATATTCTCTTACCTAACTTTTCTCTGCTAAAGAGTGTCTCCAGCTACGTCAGATTCAGACATTTCCAAATACTAGGCATTCAAAACCATACATAGATCAGCCATAACATTCTAACCTCCCACTTCATGTTAAATAGGTCTCCAAAATAGCCCTGACCCATCAAGGCATAGATTCCACCGGATATCACACCCAAATTTCACCTTTTTGGTTTACAGGAGTAAGTAGTAGTGTCCATGCTACACTGACAACTTTCACAGAGAATGTTGTTAATAGTCCTTAAAACTATTATGCCGCGTACACACGATCGGAATTCTCGTCGGAAAAAACTCTGACGGAATTCCGCTCAAGCTGTGTTGCCTACACACGATCACACCAAATTCCGACGGTCAATAACACAGCGGCATAACACACGTTCGACAGCACTATAAAAGGGAAGTCTAATGCTTCCGAGCATGCGTCGAATTGTTTCTGAGCATGCATCGGGATTTTGCGTGTCGGAATTGCATACACGCGATCGAAAAATCCGATAGAAAGGTTTTCCGTCGGAAAAATTGAGAACAGGTTCTCAATTCAAAGTCCGTCGGAAATTCCGACAGAAAAAGACCGTTGGGCATACACACGGTCGGAAAATCCGATGAAAAGCTCCCATCGGACTGTTTCCATCGGAAATTCCGACCGCGTGTATGCCGCATTACTCTGCATTGGGTGGATTTATCTTCCCCTTGCACACCATAGTAGAAAGCAGAACTTCAAAACAGTAAGCAGTTTTCTGGATTCTTAAAGTAACATAGTCTCTTTAAAGAGCACTTAACTTTTTTTTTTTTTTTTGTGCTTTATAATCTTATAAATATTAAATGCAGTATTAAAATGTTTTCCAAGTGTGTGAAGGAAGGCCATTTTATTTAGATTCACGTCTTCTTTCATAATGTTTCCAAATAAAACATGTTGGTGCATTGCTAATAGCGAATATAAACACCAGGCACCAATATCAACACCAGTAAATATATTATGAGTTTCATTGCAGTAAAAGCAGCAGTCCATATGACTAGGCTGAGTTGAAATTCTAATCTGTGAGCAGAATATGTACACATTCAATAGAAAGCTGTCATTTCTGAAATAAAAAGATATCTCAGTACTGTTTGCGTTTAAATACACCACATAATAAAACAACACACACAAAAAAACACTTTCTGTGGGAAGAAAATATGTATGGAAACTCCGTCAGAGATAAATAAACATCTTAAAGTGGGCTGTTCATGAAAAAGTAAGATCCACTTTATTCACAGCCCCATTAACCCCCCAATCCCCCCCCCCCCCCCCAATACAAATGACTTTAAAAAAACATAGTGAAAAGATATACTTTAATAAAGAAAAACGTTTGCTGTCTTCCAATGCTCCAGAGCCATGGGTGACATCACCATGCACGTCCCGGGAAAGCTGGCTACTTGAAATGTGCTTCAGCCCACCTGATGTAAATTCAGTGTTGTAATGGAAAAACTGCAGCATAAAAATTCTCTAGTAAAACACAAAATATATAGAGGATGTCAAAATTTTAACCTCAGTGTAGGGGGCATGGCCTGATGCGGACCCTGATGGCTGCCTTAAGTCCGAGCTCCGCCCAACGGCCTGAATACCATCAACTCGCGGCAACCTTGCTTCCTACCTTCCACATAATCTGCAAGGGGAAGGGCAGAGGGCACTCCAGGGTATGTCCAGAAGGTGAAAAAAGACACCTGACAGAATATTACCCGCCCATGCGGCTATGCAGAAAGCCCAAAATGGCGCCGGCTCCAGAAACCGACACCACACTGACACAGCCAGTCTACTTGTCAGCGCCACACCGCCGCTACCATGAACAGAAGACCCCTCCAGCAACACTCTCAGGGACACCCCCGAATGACACTATAGGGGTACAGCAAACAGACAGAGGTAAGCAACCGGCAATCTCCCCTGCTAACTCCCCATGCAAAGAGTCCCAGGCTAAAAAACAGCTATGGTAAGATGTTGTTGCAGGCACGCACAACACAGGGCAAGCTCCCTCCTTAGCCTCTATCGCTGTCATAGACAACCCTGTCTCCAAGGCAATGCTTAAGTCCATGCTACTCACTTTGCAAAAGGACTTGCATAGAGAGCTACAAATCTCTGTGTGTCAGATGCATGACATAATATAAATTCACCACATTAGGATGAAATTAGCAAATTTAGAAGACTGCTCTAGGTGAAATAATATCAAATTCAGAGAAATTCAAGAATCGATCAAAACGAATGAAATAACTCCCTATTTACAGCAACTTATCTCAACATTGCTCTATCGCCTCAACGCCCGTGATATTCTGATTGACCAGGCTCGTAGAATTTCTAAACCATCACATTTGCCAGATGACATCCCAAGGAATGTGTTAGCCCGGATCCACTTTTTTCACATTAAGGAACAAATCCTCTCTACTGCCAGAGCCTCAAAACTTCTGACAGCCCCATATACCAATTTCAAGCTGTTCACTGACCTCTCTCCTGCCGCAATGGAAATGTGCAGAGCTTTTACACCCATCACATCTATTCTCCAACAAAAAAAAATAATCTATGAGATGGGGCTTCCCAACAAAATTGCTGGTCACACACCAACAACTAATTATCCCCATCCTCACTCCCAAAGATGAATACAAAAAATTGACAAACTGGGGTTTCCTTCCCATTGCTTACAGTGACACAGGTTAAAGAGGTCCCCCTCTCACGTCATCTGATTCCAGAAACCTGACACCCAAAATGGACTGAAATGACTAGATCATAACCATTCCTAGTCCTCTTATCTACTTTGATCCACTCACCTTTTTATTTTCTCCACCCGCAGATTATAGTGTGCTAAGCACACCAAATTTACTACTTGTTGCTTGTACGGTTTACTCAAGCACTGTTTATCACTTTTTTTATCGCCATCTTCACTGTGTTCTGAATATTACACTTTATACCGTGTATAGTTTTCTATTGCATAAACTGTTAGTCTTTATATTGTACCTATTTGATACAACCAGAAGGTATAGTCCCTCTTCCTCTGCTTACATCCCCAGACATAACTGGCCATCATGGCCATTATGCTAACATCCATAAATGCCAAATGCCTAAACTCCCCTTTCAAACGCTTCTTTGGAAAGAAGCCTTAGCTCACCATGCAGATATTCTCTGTGTACAAGAGACCCACTTCTCAAAGCTTAAACAACCTTCATGCAGTCATAAACGTTACCCTCATTGTTTTTTTGCAAATGCTCCAACAAAAAAAAAAAAAAGAGGTGTGATGATTGCCATAAGTGCAGCAGTAAATTTTGTGCTACATCATAGCGAAGCTGACGAGGATGGCAGATATCTAATCCTCTCAACTACAATTGACAACCGCCCCCTCACTATAGTAAACATATATGCCCACAACACAGCCCAGAAAAAGTTCTACACACCCATCTTTTCTAAACTGGCCCCATACAGATTCTCATCCTTAATCATATGTGGAGATTTTATTGACATTGTTGACTCTGCATTGGATACATCTAATCCAACGAAATGCAGACCCTCGGCACTCTCTGTTCTACTCAAGAGAGAAGACCTATAGGACTCCTGGAGGTGCTTGCATGATTTAAAAAGAGACTATACCTTCTTTTCTCCCCCACATCAATCTTACTCTCGGATTAAATTACCGTATATACTCGAGTATAAGCCGAGTTTTTCAGCACATTTTTTTGTGCTGAAAATGCCCCCCTCGGCTTATACTCGAGTCAAGCACTTTTCTGCAGCAGAGAATGACATTTTTCGACCCGAATTTGGGGCCCCATATCTCGGGGACACATGATGCTAGGAACCCCAAATTTGGTATTCAAACCCAGTGGAACTAGCACTACAACATATCCAAGTGCTAGTGCTAGTTCCACTGGGTTTGAATATCAAATTTGGGGTTCCTAGCACCAAGTGACCCCAAGATACAGGGCCCCAAAGTCGATGAACTGTGTCCATCTGCAGCAATGTCATTTCAGAGACCCCAAATTTTGGCTGCAGCTAGGGGGCATTTAGGAACCCTTAACTACCAAGTTTGAAGTTTGGGGGACCTATGGCTGCAAATGGGCACAGTGAGGCATGCAAATGGGCACAGTAAGGCTGCAAATGGGCATTGTTGACCCTCTTTTCCACTTACAGTAGCTGCGCATTTCTCACCCTAGGCTTATACTCGAGTCAATACGTTTTCCTAGTTGTTTGTGGTAAAATTAGGTGCCTCGGCTTATATTCGGGTCGGCTTATACTCGAGTAAAATACGGTAATCATTACAGATAAACACCTGCTACAATCCATAACTGAATCACATATAGGAACAATATCTTGGTCTGATGATGCACCAGTCACAATCAAATTATCTCCGCTTTCTCAATCACCCAGACACACAAACTGGAGACTAAATACCTCCCTTCTTAACAATCCCTTAAAGGAATTACAAATACAATCCGAGATTGAGAATTACTTCCTGAACAATGACAAATCTGTAGCTGATCACGCTATAACGTGGAATGCCCACAAACTTTGCCTACGAGGTACTTTTTATAAAACTTGGAGCGCACTACAAAAAAATTCAGTCTTCCATCACAGAATCCCTGCTAAAACAGATTCACACTCTAGAATTTGCGAATAAACAATGCCCCTCAGATAATATATCTTCAGACCTAAAAAAACCTCAGGAATCAACTCAGCGAACATCTTCAAGCTAAATTTGACTAGTACATTAAGCGTCTCAGATTACAATCTTACACCTCAATAACCAATAAACCAGGTGCTTTCATGGCTAAACAATTTAAAAGACAACTCTCCAAGAAAAACATCTAATTCCTCACAAACTCTTAAGGCAAACACATAACTAACCCACTCAATATCGCTAATGAGTTTAGTCATTTCTACTGGTACTAGATGCTTTATCGACCTCATACAGTGGGCGGAACATAATAAAGCGCCTTCTCTCTTCCTTTCTCTGGATGCAGAGAAGGCATTTGGTAGAGTCCATTGGCCTTACATGGAAGAAGTACTCCGTAAATTTGGAATATCAGGAACATTTCTATCGGCTATATTAGGCCTATACACTCAACCGAGTGCACGCGTCTGGACCTCTGGTGTTGTGTCAAGCCCCTTTAAAATCACCAGCGGCACGAGACAGGGCTGCTCGCTATCTCCCTTGATATTTGCCATGATAATGGAACCACTAGCGCAAGCCATGACATATGACCCAGCAATTTCAGGGATCAAGATTGGAAACACAGAACATAAAATTGGCCTTTATGCCGATGATGTCATTATAGCTCTGACAAATCCCAAAGTATCCCTTCCTGCAGTCCAACACATAATTTAGCTCAATATCCCTACACAAACTAAATCACAGTAAATCCTTCATGCACAACCTAGGCTTAGATCACCAAACTACTAATACCATCTCTGACGAAACCCCTTTCGCGTGGGCCCACAACTCCTTCTTATCCTACTTGGGAATTCAACTAACATTCCCGAGCCGTATCTTACTACGAACTAACTTTAAGGACCTCTTAGGTAAACTCATGCGACTGTCTAAAGAATTGCTCCGTATTCCTGCCTCCTGGGCTGGCAGGATTGCTCAAGTAAAAATGTATTTACTCCCACATATCTTGTATCTATTTCGGACAATTCCTCACCCCATTGTGCAAGCCCAAATAAGAAAACTTTAAGGGATTATCAATACCCTTATCTGGCAACAAAAAAGCCCTAAGGTGAAAAGATCTATATTCCTGACCCCTGTCCAACAAGGAGGTTTGGGAGAACCTGACATCTAAGCATACTACCGTGCAACAATCTTAGACCAACTAAAATCCTGGAGGTCAGCAGACCACTACACAACTTGCAAACAAATAGAATCCACTGCACTCTCTATGAACCTCAAACTCATCCTAGCTGCCACCTGGCTCAACCTCAAACCAACGTGCCAGCCACTTGGCACTATCACTGCTCTGAGGGTGTGGATGGCAATTTCTCAAATCAACAAGGGACTTCCAACATACTGTCATTAATGCCTACTGAATCTATACAACTTTTAGCACTGGACCTATCCCTCTAAGAATGGATACACTCCAGTATCTCCAACCTAGGAATGCTACTCTCATCATCAGAATCACACTCCTTTTCCTACCTACAACAAAAGTTTGGCTTATCCCCCAAAACGTTCTTCTCTTACCTCCAGATAAGATAAATTTTACCTAAAATACGTTGATCAACAACAGACTCTCTCTTACATGCTTTGCTGAAATTTTACAACTCAAACTATACCAAAACAAAAGGAATCTCCCTAGCCTACAAAATGCTTACCATACCAACCTCGTAATTACTCTCTTCATCCATTAGATACTGGACCACATACATAGACCATCCACCTCAAATTTAACAATGGCAAAAAGCCCTTATAACCCTCCTTCGTCTATACCATTGCTTCTCCCACTGGGAATCTCTACAGAAACTGTTCCATAAATGGTACTACATGCCTGACAGATTGGCAAAGATCCCACTGCCTCTCCTAAATGTTGGAGAGGTTGCGACAATATAGGATTGTTACAACATATCTGGTGGGACTGTCCACCCATCAAGGTCTACTGGAAAAAAAGTAGCGAGTTTAATCTTATCCTTGTGTGACATATCCATCCCAATGTATCCACTGGACCTATGCCTAGGATTGTCACTTCCTTTTTGGCCCAGACACCTGCAAACGTTAGTGACACATATCCTAATACCAGCCCACCTGACACTGGCAAAAACATGGATATCAATCCACCCTCCTGTCTTGAAAGACACCTTTCGCTTGCTCAACATGCATTTTTAAATGGAATTTTTGTTCGCTAAAGCTACTCCATCTACAAAATCCTTCTCCAAATCCTAGGAAGAATGGATTACCGACCAGAGAAGTGTGCCCTTGTTTTAAAAATACAGGTTCGACCAACCTCCAGATATTATCAAAAATTGAACTAATGTTCCCCCATCAGCTTCACAATTTGGACCAGCTTCTTACACCTATTCAGTTGCTCTACTAAAACTAGCTCCCCCTAACCCAACTATCCTCACAAAGACCTCACACAGTACTCTTTTGTTTGCATAATAAGAATAAGTCTCTTGATTGTTAACAGCTGAAGACCTCCAGTTCTAGTTCACATGGTCAAGATAGTGCTTTACTTTATATCTCTATGTATACTTGATTTATTTTGTTATAGTATTTCAATCGCTTAACAAAATTTTTAAGTTTAGTAACTTTTGTACTTACATCAAGCCAGGGTATGCCCAATTGGCATTGTTTTGTAAGTAAACTTTGATATTAATAATAAATAATAATAAAAACAAAAAGTTAAAAAACGATTTTAACCTCAGTGTAGCCTGAGTAAAATGGTGAGTCAATCACACTGTCAGGAAATTAAATTTGTTGTTAGCATTCTGCACACCAGTGGTTTACAGCAGCCTTTTTCAACCAGGGTGCCTTCTGAGTTCTTCAGGGGTGCCTTGGCAAAATGCCAAAAAATTGCCCCAAATTGTCCAAAAATTGTCAACAAGTGGGTAGATCGGGTCTGCCTTTTTGTTAAACAAAGCCTCAAGTTTTAATTGTGCAGCAACAGAACCTTGGGCACTGTTTGGGCAAGATGCCTGCGTCTAAGAACCAATGACATCATAGGTTAATAAGGTAAACTTCAGGCGTCTGAGGACACCAATAGTTTGCCCCTTCTCTGCTTCTCTCTATCTGGGGTCAAGTTAGCTAAGTGGGGGAGAGAAACTGAGGGAGAAGAGAAACACTAAGGCCTGATTCACACTTGTGTAGGTTGCAGTTTGCATATGCAGGTGCATTTTGCTGTTAAACCATTGAAGTCTATGGCACCAAAAAAACAGAAAAACAACCCTGGCCTTTTCCATAAAATGCACAGGTGCGAACAACATCCATAAAAAACATGTTAAATGAACTGTAGTGTGTTTTTGCAAAACTGAAAATGCACTAAAAAATGCATAGGTGTGAACCAGACCTAAATACTAGTCAGTACCAGGTGTATTTGCTTTGCAAGAATATTTCACTTTGAATGTTGGGTGTCCTACATGCGTGTATGTTGCTGCATTATGCAAAACTAGAAGTTACATTTTTACCATTTTAGAATGGGGTGCCTCAACCTTGACTGAAAAAAGGTTGAGAAACGCTGGTTTACAGAACACCTGCCATATTAGTAGTGGCAACTGATGTTTAATTACAATTTTAGAAAATGCCAGCATCTGCAGAAATAAATGGAAAACATTTGGAATTAGTTATACCCTTGAATAAGTACCACTTATGTTATCCCCCTCCCCAAGGTATTAAGGCAGAACTGAAGTTTGCCTGTAAGAAACAACGAACAGGCAGGCTTTTACTGCAGAAAAGACATGCATTGTCTCTTCTGCAATAAAATGCCCCTACCTACCCAGCTCAGCTTACAGTGCCAGATTGGTCTCTGAGTGCCGTGATGACTACAGTAGGTCCTGCGCAGGAGTGACGTCATTCTCCACCGGCCAATGAACAGGCCCAAAGAATGGCACTCAGAAGGAGATATCGGCACCATTGGACAGGAAAGTAGCCTTTTATCTTGCTTTGAGCTGGCCATACACTAGTAAAATTTTATTTGAACATTTTCATTTTAAGAATGTTCACTCAAATTCTATCGACATTCGTTTTCTTCCACAGTGATGACAACATTTGAAGGAGCAAATTTCTAACAGTTAATGTGGTTTTAATTCAGGAAAGTCCATTCACTGCAAAATCGAATGTTAAAAACAATTTTTTCAAACGTACTTTTGAACAACATTCCTTGAAATCTACTAGTGTATGGCCAGATATATACTAATCTTTTCCTACTCATTCCAGATTGATGCTGTGCAAGTCCCATTTGGAGGGGGGGGGGGGGCAGGGCACACAGCCACTGGTACAAACTATCTAGCTGATCTGTCAATTTGTATGCACTGTGAAGAGGATATCCTAGTCATTCTTTAAGCAATACCATCTATTACAGCTATCTATTATGTATTGCCTCTTCATTGGAAGGAAAGAGATTTCTTTTGTATGTGCAGAGGAAGAGAGGAGTGTACAGTATGCATGGATGGCAAGGAGATGGTTGACTAAAAGGATAACTATACAAACAAAAAGTTTGTAACTATACAAACACGAGCGGATTTTCGGTTGGAAAAAACTTGGATGTTTTTTCCAACGGAATTCCACTCAAGCTTGGCTTACGTACACACGGTCAAACAAAAGTTCTCTGAACTTTCGACCGTTAAGAACATGGTGATGTACAACACTACGATGAGCTGAGAAAATTAAGTTCAATGCTTCTGAGCATACGCCAAATTGTTTCCGAGCATGCGTCGGAATTTTGTGCTTCGGAATTTGTACACACGAACAGAATTTCCGATCTGAACTTTTTCCGACCGAAAAATAGAGAACCTGTTCTCAATCTTCTGCTGGCTGGAATTCTGCCAGCAAAAGTCAGATGGAGCATACACATGGTCGGAATTTCTGACAAAAAGCTCACATCTGACTTTTGCTGGCAGACTTTCTGATCGTGTGTATGAGGCATTATTGTTGAGGGCCCTCAAAACCACTTGCATTGCAGTAAAGCAAATAAGTGTTGTGGTATTGTGGAGTTTATACTCATGTGGTATGTGCTTTTCCAATGAGTTGTGCCAGTCCAAACCGTATTTTAGGGCATGGCAGCCCACTTTTATTAAATAAAACAGAAAGTTCATATATGCATCAGTTGCCCATGCAGGGGTTCTTCCACATTAATATGAACAGTCAAATGAAAATACCGAGCCACCTGGCTCACTTGTTGGCAGCATCACTGTTCTGTCACAGTGTGTGCATTATTGCAACATGCAGCACAGAGTTCATATAGCGCCTATTTTTTCATGTGTTGAGGTACATTGCAGCCCATACATTTTTGGCATTAAATAACTTTATTCAAAAAACTTTTTGAGATACAGACGTATATTAGCACATTTGATTGCAATAATCAAAAATGTACCACATATTTACCCAGCGTATCTTGAATAAAGACACTGTGAATAAGCATAAAGCACACATGGTAATTGGTAACAATTGTGAAAATGACTTTTCATGTACAAAAATTCAAGGTAAAATATCTATTGAATGCCTGAGGTACAGGGAAGTGGGAAGTGAAAAGTATGAGTGATGAGGAGAGGTTTGGGAGTTACAAAGATACTCAAATAAACCGTAGAAGAATTGGACAAATTACTTGAGTCTAAAGCTAGAAAAGTGGGTGAATCACTGTAGGCCCACCAGCACGTCCATGTGGTGTGCACTTTCACTAAATCATGGCTGTCTTCTGATACCACATCTGTTGAAGATTTTAGCCCATTCCAGGAGTTGGGAGGGAGAAGTAGTTTTTAAATGATGGGATATACATTAGGTACCTGAGCTGCTAGCCGGCAGTGCCGTAGGATGCTCTTTTTGTTCTTGAAATGGACTTGGGAATCATTGACAATAAGGCATTTGCAGGGGATGCCTGAACATCAGAAATACACATAGAATTGAAGGAAGTGAATATGTTCAGTAAAAATGGTGAGATCAGGCGACAGCCCCACCAAATAAGAAGATAGGAGCCTGCGGCATTTAGGCATCTTCAACAGACTAGAGGCCATGGGTACTTATGGTGTAAGTCAAATAGGGTCCAGTACCATAAGGACACTATCTTATAGCTCTTCTCCTGAAAATAAGAAGATACACATAGAATTGAAAGAAGTGAACATGTTCTGTAAAAATGGTGAGATCAGGCGACAGCCCCACCAAATATGAAGATATGAGCCTGCGGCATTTAGACATCTTCAACAGACTAGAGGCCATGGGTACTTATGGTTTAAGTCAAACGGGGTCCAGTACCATAGTGCAGTGACATATAGCTGCTCTTCTGAAAATAAGAAGATATGGAGATTTTATGAGTGAAAATAAAACATTTTCTCAAATGATCTTGGGAGAATGAGGTGCTGAGATATTTTTCCCATTTTAGTGTAAATGAGAATTCCCCCTTTGAAAGTCATTGACAATAGGGCATTTGCAGGGGATGCCTGAACATCAGAAATACACATAGAATTGAAAGAAGTGAACATGTTCTGTAAAAATGGTGAGATCAGGCGACAGCCCCACCAAATATGAAGATAGGAGCCTGCGGCATTTAGACATCTTCAACAGACTAGAGGCCATGGGTACTTATGGTTTAAGTCAAACGGGGTCCAGTACCATAGTGCAGTGACATATAGCTGCTCTTCTGAAAATAAGAAGATATGGAGATTTTATGAGTGAAAATAAAACATTTTCTCAAATGATCTTGGGAGAATGAGGTGCTGAGATATTTTTTCCTAATTTAGTGTGAATGAGAATTCCCCCTTTGGATGCCCCTTCTTATAATATTTCATATGACTGAGATATGTTGTGGTCTGGGGTTGTGTCTTGGGAAAAAAAAGGTCTTTCATTGGAATGATGTCTGTAACTAGGTGGACTCCATCCTGAATCTACAGAGAAAGCCTTTAAGCCCATATGTATTTAATTGGCTGGGTAATGCAGTATATAGCAATGTGCGTCAACACATGAAAATGCATGATCTGCAACACACTGCCTTGTGGTGTAAATTGACCCTTAAGTGAGCCATAGATTGTCTGCCATAGGTAGATTGTCACAACACGAACATTTAGCTACAATAAGCTACCCACACATGGAACAATTTTTAGAAGACCAGGCAGGTTGGAATTTTTCATTGGATATCACATTTGTGAGCAGAGATGACTAGAGATAACCTAGCATTGACTCAAACAATAATTAGTTGTGGCTAGCATACAGCGAATAACCAAAAGAGATACTGGTTGAACACGGGTTTGCTGTTGGTTTGAACACTGCTTTCAGAACAATCAGATTCCTCTGTATATAGCCTCTTATGCACAATGCCAACATTGTTTTCCCTCCCTGTCCCAAAGGGGGTCTGAGAATCTTTCATGTTTTTTTTCCAGATTACATAGTGCACAAGTTACTACATAAAGGGCTGTTGTCAAGCACTGATAGATTCTCTTTAAAGTCATGTTAAAAGAACAGGTCACCTCTTCTCATTAAATGTTAAAAATTTCCTGTCAGTATGCTCTTAAAAAATACAATACATACAAGTTGATTGTCTTTAGAATTTTACTGTAATTTCTGAACCAAGACACGGTGTAAAGACATCGCCCTGCTTAGATGCGAGAATGGAGATGTGTCAACACCAATATTCTGAATTCTGGTCCCATTCTAAAACCCGTCTCTTCTGCATAATGTGCTCACAGAGGATGTGTGATAAAAAAGATTAGCATTGAAAAGCTTTAAATATTTAAGCAGGAGAATAAGGGATGCTGGTCGCTGAATTTATGCTCTCAATTCATGAGTGGCTTCTTAGAGCTGCAATACCTGTGCTAAGACAGAATGAGAGTGACAACACTTTCTGGTGGTCTGTTGATACACAAACCTCTAATCAAAAGACCTTATTTTGGTTCTGTATTTGCGTGGATGGCTACATTGTGGTGTAAAAGAAAGCTATTTATTTGCAATATTTAAAAAACATAAAACATAGACAAGTTTGATTTTAATGAATATAACATCAATAGACTATATATTAGGAAACCTTCACGCTATGAAGACAAGCTCTGTATAGTCAGCTATTGTAGGTATCATAAATCATTTAAAAGTTTTACTGCGCATATATGTCTTGCTGCATATTATGACAATGGCACTCTCATGCTGCGTACACACGAGTGGGTTTTCGGTTGGAAAAATTTTGGATGGTTTTTCCGACGGAATTCCGCTCAAGCTTGGCTTGCATACACACGGTCACACAAAAGTTCACTAAACTTTCGACCGTCAAGAACGCGGTGACGGACAACACTATGACGAGCCGAGAAAACTAAGTTCAATGCTTCCGAACATGCATCGAATTGTTTCCGAGCATGCGTAGGAATTTTGTGTGTCGGAATTGGTATAGATGATCGGAATCTCTGATCGAGACTTTTTCCGACCGAAAAATTTAGAACCTGCTCTCAATCTTTTGTTGGCGGGAATTCGGCCAGCAAAATTCCAATGGAGCATACACACGGTCGCATTTTCCGACCAAAAGCTCTCATCGGTCTTTTGCTGGACGAATTTCCGATCGTGTGTACGGGGCATCAGACCTACCCTGCAAAATAAATGTTTCAAGCTCTTGGGTCAACAATTTAAGTGGCAGCAGGCAGAGTGATTGGCTCTGGGGTTGATAACCTCTGCAGTTAACCCATTACACACACAAACCGCAACTGCCCTCCCATGGTTTAACAGAAACACGCACCATTCTGAGTATGTGACTTTTACATCTTTGACACTCACAGCCATGCAGACAGAAAGGTAAAAAAAAATGTAATATAGAAACGCTTGTCAAAGAGACAAGGGTTTGTTTGGTTTCTTGTTTAGAGCATTTAGAGAATCAGCTTAACATTTAAAAAAAAAAAAATGGTTTTAATGATAGGAAGGAAAATAGTGCACAAAAAGTTTACAGAAAAAAAGTATATATAAAAAAAAAAAAAAAAATAGACAATACTGTGGCGATAGTACAATCAACAGGATAAAAAGTGAAAGGTACTTGAGAAGGTTTGACTGGTCTTGGTCGAGTCATTGGCCCTCAGAGATGACTCTCAGCATATGTGCACAGTTTTGAAGGAAAATTGGGAGCGCACAAGCTGCAGATACAGGCATCCTTTCTGCCCCCCAAGGAACGCATTAACAGAACTGAAATAACCACTGAAGGGTCTGAGGAGTGGGCTGAGGGGGCATTTAAATGTTTTATGATAGTTCAGCAGACATGTCCTCAATGCCAGTTTTTTTTTATTGTAACCCTGTCTCCTGATGGCAGTGAACATAATTTAGCATAGAACAAAATTACTATTTGAAAAAGATCAACATGATGATAAGTTATATATATATATATAAAAATTTGACTTGTTTGCCTGCTGCACTATATAGCATCTTCACGGGTGGCATCAAACTCACTGTTAAGTGCGTATTTGTTTGTGAAGACACTTGTTGTAACTGTATTTTTTTTCAGATTCGGATTTATGGAGTATGACTATATTTTGAGGGCTGACAGTTAACAAAACTCAGACAGAAATGTGTATTTCCTTAATTGCCTGCTAAATTTAAAACTGGCATTAAGGCTCTTTTATGACCTAGCAATTTAATCAACCCCTTCCCACCGGGCTATAGCTGAAAGATGGCTACAGCATGGCTCTCCAATTCTAGGAGGGGTTCCATGGAATACCTGCCAGAACCACACTTTCCGCATCAGGTGCTTTGGACACAGCTGATTACAGATCAATGTTAAGGGCCAATCACAGCGGCCCTTTATCATCTGATCAGCTGTGTCCAATCACATCTGGTGACGTGTACACAGACTTGCCAGTTATCAGCATTCCTTTCCTCACATGCTGTTCTCTGTGTGAGGCAAGGAGAGCCAATAACTGACAAGGCTGACAGGGCACAGTGAGTACATTGTTTACACTGATAATCTAGGCTCTGATTATTAGTGCAGCCGATCAGTGCCAATCAGTGCAGGTTATTAGTGCCCATCAATGCCATCCAATGCCCATCAGCGCTTGCCATCAGTGTCGCCATATCAGTGCCGCCTCATCAGTGTATATCATTGAAGTAAAGAAAGAAAGCTTTATTGGTCTCAAAAAATTCAAAACATTTAATTTGGGTACAGTGTTGTATGAGTGTTCTATGCGCAATTGTCATTCAAAGTGTGACAGCACTTAAAGCTAAAAATTGGCCTGGGCAGGCCAGGGTATACGTCACTACATCTATAAGACATATGAATAGGAGTAATAGTATCGGATTCAGCATTTAAAGTAGTATTGTGATAACAAATTAATTTATATAAGTTAGGCATAATAACCTAAAGGGGTAGCGCTGTGGGTGGTACTTTCAGTAGTTTGAGGTTTATGCCTTAGTAACAGCAGCAAACCCATCTTTAGACAAACATTATATATACACATATGCTACTAATGGGATTTAATTTTCCACAGGTTTTTTGAATTTAATAATCCAATTAGAGCTATAATTTTCAATCTAACACATTGAAATAAAGGTGTAGTGCTGTAACCATTTGGATATAAATTCCCAAATATTTGCAAATGTATGCAAACTGAGATTTCTTGCTAAAAGCTAATTTCATGAGTTTTTTTATTGCTAGCTAATAGGTCTGCGTGTTTGGGACCTTTTGCATTTGGGATTTCATTTAGCGTTTATCAAAAACCCAAACCTAGTTTTTGCTTTTGGACAGGGAGGGGTTACCAAACTTGTCAGTTTTTTGTGTCCGTGGTAAGGAGATTCACCCTGTTTGTCCTAGTGATCAATGTCACTGGAACTTTTGAGTTGTCACAGGAGCAGGAATAAAGGGAATGTCATTCAATAGGGATACTTGTCTTAGTGACAACTGTCTGAAAAGGGATTTTGTTTACTTTGCAAAGATTTCCTTTCACTTCCTGATGTGTCTTCAGTACAGGAATTTAAGGGGATCCCCCCAAAAGGCCAGAGATGGCAAAATAAATAAATACATACATACTGTAAGACGTCAGGGTGATTAAGCTCTAGTGGTGCATACAAATTGAAAAAATCGTGCCAGTCCCGACTGCATTTTCAAGGGCATGGCAGCCCATTTTTATGCAAAAGAAAGTTCAAAAATAAACAGCATGTTCCCTCACAGGGGTATTCAGCATTACAGTCCTGCTTCAGAACTACAAGCATTCAGCCTTCCTGGCTAAAAACGCAGCACTCCTGCTCAGGTCTTACACCTTAGGCCTTGGTCTGTCTCCCCCAGACCTGACGCTCAGCACCTCTGTGCTTGCAGCTTCGTGCTGCACTGGCTCCCTCCTGACTCCTGTCTTCCGGGCGGAGCTGTCTCCAAGGATGAGCAATGACCTCTATTCCCGCGATGTTTTATGAACCCAGCCCACAGGTGTGTAATTAGTATTCCTGCCCAAATCAGGCATACGCTGCTCATATGCACCTGTGACATGGGGTCACATCAACACAATACATACATTAAAAAAGAAACTACCAGGGGACTGCCAGAAACCTGTCCCATATCTAAAACATATTAAATCAAAGTGTTGGCTTTAAATATATTTTGCTGAAGATGTGTTATCAAAAGGACCCCCATCTAAAAATAAATACATATACAATATTTGCAATCAGCATTCCACAGAATATAATTGCTTCAGCCAGAGTGCAGTGACCTTCTCCATCCAAATGTAGTGCTTGAAAACTGCATGAGAATTCACTCACTGCATACATCAGAGAAGATAATGTACCATTACCTGCTCTGGAAATAGTTAATACTAATATACGTTATCTCACAAAAGTGAGTACACCCCTCACATTTTTGTGACAACACTAAAGAAATAACATTTTTCTACAATGTAAAGTAGTGAGTGTACAGTTTAAATTTGCTGTCCCCTCAAAATAACTTAACGCACCCATTAATGTCTAAACCGCTGGCAACAAAAGTGAGTACCCCCTTACGTGAAAATGTCCAAATTGGGACCAATTAGCTATTTTCCCTCCCCGTTGTCATGTGACTCGTTAGTGTTACAAGGTCTCAGGTGTGAATGGGCAGCAGGTGTGTTAAATTTGGTGTTATCGCTCTCAGTCTCTCATACTGGTCACTGGAAGTTCAACATGGCACCTTATGGCAAAGAACTCTCTGAGGATCTGAAAAAAAGAAGTGTTGCTCTACATAAAGATGGCCTAGGCTATAAGAAGTTTGCCAAGACCCTAAAGCTGAGCTACAGCACAGTGACCAAAACCACACGGCGGTTTAACAGGACAGGTTACACTCATTCAGAACAGGCCTCGCCATGGTCAAACAAAGAAATTGAGTGCATGTGCTCATTGTCATATCCAGAGGTTGTCTTTGGGAAATAAACGAATGAGTGCTTGACCTTTTGACATATAGGACAACAGTGTCATCTAGGAGGTTAAATTGGGAAAGGTTTCACCCAAAGGACATTAATAAAAAATGATGAGAAAGGGGCCACACCAATGTGGGATTGTCTACCTAGACTTTCTAAATACATGTTTAACCACTTCAGCCCCAGACGATTTTACCTCCTTAATGACCAGAGCATTTTTTGAGATATGGCACTGCTTTGCTTTAACTGACAATTGTGCGGTCATGCGACGCTGTACTCAATTTTTTTTTCCCCCACAAATAGAGCTTTCTTTTGGTGGTATTTGATCACCTCTGCGGTATAAACAAAAAGGGCAACAATTTTGAAAGTAAGCAATATTTATTACTTTTTGCTATAATAAAAATATCCCCAAAAAATATATAAAAAAACAAATTTCTTTCTCAGTTTAGGCCGATATGTATTCTTCTACATATTTTTGGTAAAAAAATCCCAACAAAGGTATATTGATTGGTTTGCGCAAAAGTTATAGCGTCTTCAAAAAAGAGTATAGCTTTATGGCATTTTTATTATACATTTTTTTATTAGTAATGTGATTTGTGATTTTTATCGGGACTGCGACATTGCGGCGGGCAGATTAGACACTTTTGACACTATTTTCAGGCCATTGACATTTATACAGTGATCAGAGCTAAAAATAGACACTGATTACTGTATAAATGTCACTGGCAGAGAAGGGGTTAAATACTAGGGAGCGATCAAGGGGTTAAGTGTGTTCCCTCAGCATATTCTAACTGTAGGGGAGATGGGCTACCACTGACATGACAGAGATCACTGTTCCCGATGACAGGGAACAGAAGATCTCTGTCATGATACTAGGCAGAACAGGGAAGTGTTTTATTTACATAGGCACTTCCCCGTTCTGCCTCTCCTCACCGCGATTGCGGGCCGCCGGCAGACATCTAGTCTGCGGAACCCACGGGCACGCTCCCACGGTGTGCGTGCGCGCGTCCGCTATCCTGCTTTTGCTGACTGATGTACAAGTGCATCAGTTTGCGCAGGAGTGCCGATGTATATCGGTGCGAGACGGTCGGCAAGTGGTTAACAATATAAGCTGATAGGAGGACTCCATAGTGACATAACACCAAGGAAGGTCTGTGCTTGAAGAAACTTTACATGTTGATGCGATTTCCAGCTTCTCTGCAATCACACATATACTGACGTTCTGGTTGCCTATGGAGTTTGTGAAGCTACTAGAACCTAAGTAACTTTTTGCATATTCCTATTGTATACAGACCATAGTCATGATTATTTGCTAGGAAGTAGGTAGCATTGGTTTTATGTATATCTGTCAGTTTTGTATTATATTCCCATAATTGTAATAGATTGTATGTACAGCATTAATACACTATAGAGGTAAAATACGCAAAGCAAAACATGGCTGTCCAGTGCAGACCCAATGGACCTGGTGTGAATGGGCCCTAAAGACGAGGCATCAGATACTTAGCAAACAAGAAGCATTCGAAGTCACACTTAAAGTGACACTAATTTCAGTTTATTTATTTTTTTTAAATAACAAACATGTCATACTTACCTCCATGTGCAGTTCATTTTGCACAGAGTGGCCCAAATACACCTGTTCTGGGGTCCCACGGCGGCTCTCGCAGCTCCTCCCCGCAATAGCTTACCCCCTCTGGGAAGCTCTCTCCCGTGTCATACACTCTGCGTCCCGCATCATTGGATTTGATTGACAGCCAATTGGGATTGGGAGCCAATGGCTGCGCTGCCATCAGTCTATCCAATGAAGAGCAGAGAAGCCGTGGAAAGAGCGACGCAGGATCGCGCCCACCTCAGGTAAGTAAAACGGGGGGGGGGGGCTGGGGGGCCATACACTGCAAGGTGTTTTTTCACCTTAATGCATAGGATGCATTAAGATGAAAAAACACAAGCCTTTACAACCCCTTAAAAGTAAAAGTAATTACATACGAATACAATGAATCTTTAAAGTGATACTAAACACACGGTTTAATTTGCATTGTCCCTTCTATTTCTGTATGTGGATGATGGCACTGTAATTATTTTAATAAAAAAAAAAAAAACAATCTAAGTACCTTTTTCCCAATTAATATACAGCTGTCACATGACCCAGATCTTACCCAGATCTGCAAGGAAACATAAGCAGAAAAGGCTTCTAGTCCTCTTCTGCTGGTCACACGTCCAGAAAAAAATAAAAAAAACATTTGGAATGCGGAGTAAAAATAAATAATTAATATCAATAAACTGTTTAAAACTGTCATACAAATAGTGTATATATTTGAAATCAAATCTTTATTATGTCTTGGCAATAACGTAGTGTGGGTGGATTTCTGCCAGTCACAGGCTGTGTCACACCCCTTCAGCCTGTGTCTTACAAAAAGAGGGAGGTGAAGTCTCCAGCAATCTGCATGTAATATCCCTCCCCCATTGTGTTTAGCTGATTAGTGAGCATGGAGGAAGTGGGCGGGAGTAGACGGTCATTTACCACTGTGTAAACACCCACATGTGTGATTCTATAGTCACATGGGCTGTTCAGATGTGACAGGGAGGACATGTTCAGCATAGAAACTCACTGAAAACTGAGCATGTGCAGAGCTGCCAATACTGCTCTGCAAAATCCCTTGCTGAATTGGGACATGGACAGAAGAGGGAGACAGAGAACAGCAGGATCAACCAAGTTTTTTTTTACAAATCCAGAAAACAAATTTCATAGGGAGTATGAACAGCATGTAATACAGAATTTGATAGTTTTTTTACTGTGGATTTAGTGAAACTTTAATTAATACTACAGTGCAAAAAATATTTAAGAAAAATGGCTACCAAACCAGCCCATGTAGAAATTGACACATGGGTGCAATAAGCAATAAAGCATAGTACTAAAGCCTATTAGAAAAAAAAATAATTCTACTCAAAAATAATGACTAAACTTTTAGTGAGCCATACGTGCATTATTTTTGCTTTGCTCATTTAGTGTGGATCAATGAATAGTATGGATCTAAAGCACCAAGGAGATCTTAACATACATATAATTTAAAAGAAATGTTTGTAGATGTACGGGCCATGTAATTATTGAACAAAATGTTACTATAATCCATCAATACATGCAAGTATATGAATGCCCAGTATGATTATGTAGGAAATTCATGTCCTTAGCTAATTACACAAAACCCTTACATGAGCTCTACATGAGGGTGAACCCTACAGGACTTACACAATATAAGTAAATGACATTTCTTGTCATTTGATGCTAATTAAGTTTGTCACCATTCAGTCCGTGAATTTACAAAGCTGGCTTACACTTAAGAGGGAGAGATAGCGTAACCGACTGTAGTGAACAGTAATACTGTAATTCAACAAATGTGCAAGCAGAATAATGAAAGGAGCCTCAAGGTTATCTTGGGGTCTTTATACTTCATTTGTCATAGTAAATGTGTCTCTATAGGAGATGTGTGGATGCCTAGTATATGCCCAAGCTTACTATACATATTGAGAAAAAACATCTATCAAATCAGTAAGTTATTTGCAAGTACGTTTGTCAATCTAAAGCTGTGAGCTTGTTTATTAGCTGCAGTTTTTTTTTTTTTTTTTTCTTATTCTTTAGAAATAATTTTATTTACCCAGCCATTATACAAAAAGGTGAAGATATGAGTTCAGCTTAAGCCCCCCCTGACTACATGCCCAACCATGGGGGCTTATTTTATATATATATATATATATTGGAATTTGTCTATGCGGTATATATATTTATTACGGTATATATATATATATATAGTAACCTAGTGTACAGGTAGCAGGTACAAAGCTCTCTGGGATAAGCAGTCTTTCAGGCACAGATACCAAATACAGTGAGGTAGTGACAAACAGTGCAGTGTTTATTGGTGATATATACAAGTCTTTTATAGTGTTTCAGAAAAACAAACAGGAAAAAAATAGCCAAACAAAAACTTAGCCGTGTCTCGGCACTAACTATACAAAATACAGGCCCTCACTACCAGGCTGAGCAAGCCCACAGCGTGTCAGCTTCCACATAAACTGCTCAATAGCTTTCACCAACTTGTTGCTCTCACAGACCAAATTTGTCTGCTATTCCCAGGCAGACAGCAAAGGCTGTGTGTCTCAGGGGAACTTAAATTAGCCTGGGGGGAAGAGGACCAAGATCCGAACAGGACCATGGATCAGAGATCCCTGAATGTGTATGAGAGGAGCCTGGGAGACGTATAAACCCCCGAACAGGGCTTTTCGTGGCTCTCTCTGGGATGCTCTGCTATAATAATAATAATAATAATATATATATATATATATATATATATATATATATATATATATATATATATATATATATATATATATATATACACACACACACATATACACACACACACACACACAGTATCTCACAAAAGTGAGAACACCCCTCACATTTTTGTAAATATTTTATATTTAGTTATTTTTATTATATCTTTTAATGAGACAACACTGAAGAAATTACACTTTGCTACAATGTCAAGTAGTGATTGTACAGCTTTTATAACAGTGTAAATGTTCTGTCCCCTCAAAATAACTTAACACACAGCCATTAATGTCTAAACCGCTGGCAACAAAGGGGAGTACACCCCTAAGTGAAAATTTCCAAATTGGGCCCAAAGTATGAATATTTTGTGTGGCCATCATTATTTTCCAGCACTGCCTTAACCCTCTTGGGCATAGAGTTCACCAGAGCTTCACAGGTTGCCACTGGAGTCCTCATCCACTCCTCCATGATGACATCACGGAGCTGGTGGATGTTAGAGACCTTGTGCTCCTCCACCTTACATTTGAGGATGCCCCATAGATGCTCAATAGGGTTTAGGTCTGGAGACATACTTGGCCAGTCCATCACCTTTACCCTCAGCTCCTTTAGCAAGGCAGTGGTTTTCTTGGAGATGTGTTTGAGGTCATTATCATGTTGGAATACTGCCCTGTTGCCCAGTCTCTGAAGGAAGGGGATCATGCTCTGCTTCAGTATGTCACAGTACACGTTGACTGACATTCATAGTTCCCTCAATGAACTGTAGCCCCCCAGTGCCAGCAGCACTCATGCAGCCCCAGACCATGACACTCCCACCACCATGCTTGACTGTAGGCAAGACACACTTGCCTTTGTACTCCTCCCCTGGTTGCCACTACACACACGCTTGACACCATCTGAGCCAAAAAAATTGATCTTAGTCTCATCAGACCACAGAAAATGGTTCCAGTAATCCAGGACATTAGTCTGCTCGTCTTCAGCAAACTGTTTGCAGGCTTTCTTGTGCATCATCTTTAGAAGAAGCTTCCTTCTGGGACGACAGCCATGCAGACCGATTTGATGCAATATGCGGTGTATGGTCTGAGCACTGACAGGCTGATCCCCCTTCCCTTCAACCTCTGCAGCAATGCTGGCAGCACTCATACATCTATTTCCCAAAGACAACCTCTGGATATGATGCTGAGCATGTGTACTCGACTGCTTTGGTCGACCATGACGAGGCCTGTCCTGTTAAACCCCTGTATGGTCTTGGCCACCATGCTGCAGCTCAGTTTCAGGGTCTTAACAATCTTCTTATAGCCTAGGCCAGGGATATGCAATTAGCGGACCTCCAGCTGTTGCAAAACTACGAGTTCCATCAAGCCTCTGCCTCTGGGTGCCATGCTTGTGGCTGTCAGAGTCTTGCAATGCCTCATGGGGCTTGTAGTTCTGCAACAGCTGGAGGTCCACTAATTGCATATCCCTGGCCTAGGCCATCTTTATGTAGAGCAACAATTCTTTTTTCAGATCCTCAGAGTTCTTTGTATGAAAGAGTGAGAGCAATAACACCAAATTTAACACCTGCTCCCCATTCACACCTGACACCTTGTAACAATAACGAGTCACATGACACCAGAGAGGGAAAGTGGATAATTGGACCCAATTTGGACATTTTCGCTTAGGGGTGTACTCACTTTTGTTGCCAGTGGTTTAGACATTAATGGCTGTGTGTTGAGTTATTTTGAGGGGACAGCAAATTCACACTGTTATACAAGCTGTACACTCACTACTACTAAAGATTATATACAATATTTACAAAAATGTGAGGGGTGTACTCACTTTTGTGAGATACTGTGTATATATATATATATATATATATATATATATATATATATATATATATATATATCTGTGACTGCTGCCCCTCTCTGCCATTTCCTTCACTGGCTTCCCCTACCCCACCATATAAAATTTGAAATGCTAACCACAACATACAAGGCCATCCACAACATCACCCCCAGCTACATCACCAACCTCATCTGCAGATATCGCCCAAATCGTCCCCTCTGCTCCTCCCAGGACCTCCTGTTCTCTAGCTCCCTTGTTACCCCCTCTCATGCTCGCCTTCAGGACTTCTCCACAGCCTCTCCCATCCTCTGGAACCCCCTGCCCCAGTATATCCGATCAGCCCCTAACCTGTCCACCTTTAGAAGATCCCACACCCACCTAACAACTGTCCCCGAGCCACCCCCATCTATTACCTTTTGTACCACCACCCCCTCCCTGTAGAATGTAAGGTCTACGAGCAGGGCCCTCCTGTACTGAACTGTACTGTAATTGTGCTGTCCCCCCCTCTACATTGTAAAGCTCTGTGTAAACTGTTGGCGCTATATAAATCATGTATAATAAAATAATAATAATATATATATAATTTGTTTATTGCGACATTGCGAGGCTCTGTCACTGGGAACATGGTTGGCAAAAGGACACAATGTTCTCTCTGCATTGATTTTGATCTGAGAAAACTTTTTTTTACAGTTTTCTCTGGATTTTGGTATTCCTGGATTGGGCTCCATAGTTTGGAGATTTCAAAGTGCCTTGGGAGAGAAGAAATCTCCAATCTAGAATGCAGGTCCTGTTGAAGACCAATGGGGTGTGCGTGCAAATGGGAGGTTTGCTCCCATCTGAAAACAGGAGTGTGTTCCTGTCTGGAGACAGAGGCAATCTACCTGAGAGACAGGGATAGTTGGGACAGCCGAGAGAGTCTGTGTGACTAAGGGAGCTGAGGCAAAAAGGAGAGAGTCCAGGGGACGGAAGAAATCTAAATCTTGGAGGAGTGAGAGAGTCCGGGGTGTCAGGAGAACCCCTAACTAAAGACCAGGAGTGGGCCCGTGCAGCTGTGTGCATTAGAGAGAGGAGCTATGTGCATTGAAGAGCTGAGAGAACCAGGTGGCTTGGTATTTTCATTACCGGTTTGTGCTGTGTGCAACCGAAATCCCTGCGTTGGCAAGTTTGTGGACTTCACATTAATCATTTTTTAATAAAAGTGGGCTACCAGACCCTTAAAACACATTTCAGACTGGCATGGACTTCACTAAAAAAATCAACCCCCATGTCACAATATATACACTCAAACATACACACATATGGCTCACCATATGTCCTATGCACACACATATAGGTGCACAGTCCAGAGAGTGGATAGTCTTCATCATTGCCCACCCTGCAGTGGGTTAAAATCTGGTTTGTGGCCCTTTGAATTATGCAACTGGCGCCTGCTTAGAGGGAGTACCACATCCGGGAAAAGAATTTGTAGACAAGTAAAGGCTAGAAGCTGAGAAGACACCAATCAGGCCTAGCCAAAAAGGAGCAGACAGAAGGTCAGGACAGGTACAATAACAGGAAAGAAGTAGAGCCCAGAGAAATAAACAATCTTCAACGAGAAAAGAGCAAACAAAAGTAGATATCAGGGAAGTAGCAGAGCTACATCCAGGAGCAAGATATCAGCAGCAGGTGTCAGAGGTCTTGCTGAGCTTTAGTTGTTTTAGAAGGAGAAAGCTTCTCAAAGACCTGGCAAGGCACTGTGCCAGTGTGCTCAGGCACTGTGCCAGTGGCACAGGATAGATTTACACCTAATGCTGAATGACATCAACTCACTGCTGCAGTAAGTTCCAGTTGCAATGCTGGATATCTCCTATCAAGGAGTGCAGTTAAGTCATTGACCAAGCTGCCAGCAAGAAGAAGAGGGGACAAGATTGAGCAGAGTGAAGTGGTCATTAGTTGCTGTGGAAGTTTAGCAGCTGTTAGTGGCTTGTGACAGAAACCAAACATTCATACATCAAGATCCTCATGTACAGTGCCTTAAAAAAAATATTCATACCCCTTGACATTTTCCAAATTTTGTCATGTTACAACAAAAAACGTAAATATATTTTATTGGGATTTTATGTAATAGACCAACACAAAGTGGCACATAATTGTGTAGTGGAAGGAAAAGGCTAAATGGCGTGTATTTGTATTCAGTCCCTTAACTAAAATCTAGTGGAACCAATTGCCTTCAGAAGTCACCTAATTAGTAAATAGAGTCCACCTATGTGTAATTTGATCTCAGTTTAAATGCAGCTGTTTTGTGAAGCCCTCAGTGTATTGTTAGAGAAGCTTAGTGAACAAATAGCATCATGAAGGAACACACCAGACAGGTCAGGGATAACATTGTGGAGAAGTTTAAAGAAGGGTTAGGTTATAAAAAAAAAATATCCCAAGCTTTGAACATTTCACGGAGCACTGTTCAATCTATCATCCAAAAATGGAAAGAGTATAGCACAACTGCAAACCTACCAAGACCTGGCCGTCAACCGAAACTGACAGGCAAGGAGAGCATTAATCAGAGAAGCAGCCAAGAGCCCCATGGTAACTCTGGAGGAGCTGCAGAGATCCACAGCTCAGGTGAGAGAATCTGTCCACAGGGCAACTATTAGTCGTGCACTCCACAAATCTGACCTTTACGGAAGCATGTAAAGAAGAAAGCCATTGTTGAAAAAAAGCCATAGGAAGTCCCATTTTCAGTTTGCGAGAAGCCATGTGGGGGACACAGCAAACATGTGGAAAAAGGTGCTCTGGTCAGATGAGACCAAAATTTAACTTTTTGGACTAAAAGCAAAACGCTATGCGTGGCAGAAAACTAAAACTGCACATCACCCTAAACACATGCTTTTCTTGAGCAGGGAAGCTGGTCAGAGTTCATGGGAAGATGGATGGAGCCAATTACAGGGAAATCTTAGAAGAAAACCTGTTATGCCCCGTACACACAGTCGGAAATTCCGATGGAAAATATCCAATCGGACCATGTTGTCAGAAAATCCGCCCATATGTGGGCTCCATCGGACTTTTTCAGTCGGAATTTCGGACGGAAAAAAATTTGAGATCCTGCTCTCAAATTTTTCCGACAACAAAATCCGATCAGACTTTTTCCGATCGTGTGTAGAGAATTCCGACGGACAAAGTGCTACGCATGCTCAGATCAAATTACGAGACCAAAGCTATTGGCTAATAGCCTCTGCGTAGTTCCGTTGTACGCAACGAACGTCACCACGTTCAGAATGATCGGATTTTCCGCCAACTTTGTCCGACCGTGTGTATGCAACACCAGTGTCTGAAAAAATAAGACGGATTTTGTGGTCGGAAATTCCGACCGTGTGTACGGGGGCTTAGAGTCTCCAATAGTCTTTAGACAGAGTGGAGGTTCACTTTCCAGCAGGACAACGACCCTAAACATACAGCCAGAGATACAATGGAAGGGTTTAGATCAAAGCCTATTCATGCGTTAGAATGGGCCAGTCAAAGTCCAGACCTAAATCCAATTGAGAATCTGTAGCAAGACTTGAAAATTGTTGTTCACAGACGCGCTCCATCCAATATGACAGAGCTTGAGCTATTTTACAAAGAAGAATGGGCAAACATATCTAGATGTGCAAAGCTGGTAGAGACATACCCAAAAAGACTTGCAGCTGTCTTTTTCAGGGGCTGAATACAAATGCACGCCACATTCTTTAAGATAATTATTTGTAAAAAGGTTTGAAAACCATTGATCATTTTCCTTCCACTTCACAATTATGTGCCACTTTGTGTTGGTCTATAACATAAAATCCCCAAAAAATACATTTACGTTTTTTTGGTTGTAACATGACAAAATGTGGAAAATTTCAAGGGGTATGAATATTTTTTCAAAGCACTGTATATGCCCCTATATAGAAACAACTGCTAGATACAGATGAATAATAGCGAATGGTCTTTTCCATGTGTGTAGGTTATTTTCTATAGAATATACATACAGTGCATACTATACCCTCTGCAGTTCATATTGAGGAGAACACAATTATTTAGTTTCCTCATGTACGTTGCAGACAGCAGAAGAAAATAAAAAACATTTAACAGAGTGAGTAACCTCCCTGGCTGGAAAAAATGCACATATTAATTAAGTCTTAATTCCTTGACATTGATACATTAAATACTGTGTTCTTCCTGGTAGGATAACAGTTTCAGATGAGATTAAAATGTAAAGCAAGAAGAACAGGAGTGCAGTCAATTATGTCGGGAACTAAACATTATGACACAAACTTATTAGTGGCCTAATAGGAAGCAGCCTGCCATGGACACTCACTTTATAAGCTATATTATAACAAAGACAGATGCTAGTGTGGTCCTAAACAGGTTTGTTACGAGTGTCAGCAATATAAATAGGTGCTTGGAAGATTCAAGACAAAATCAATGTGTGTTCGGATTTCCTGATGGGAGAAGGGAGCTTTTCCAATATGGTCGAGCCTTTGATACCATCAGATATTTAGTGTATGTGTTCATGCTTGGACTGTTAAAATACTTAATTGATTGCCAAGGATTTTACATTAGATGCATTTATGTGATACTTGCAGCTACCACCATATATTTAAGCTATTCTTCACACACTGCGAAATTGTGTGTTATTTCATTAACATGCATTATAATAAGAAAATTGTATTGTGTACTTTACATTCAGAAAAAGGAAGAGCTAATATTTTTATTGAGGCTGCCAATTTGTAGCAAGATTACCTCTACCTATGCACGGGCAGCATGAAATACCAGAACCTATTGAAACAACAGTGAAAATGAAACATATTCTGGACTTTATTCATATGTTCCTCTGTTGATGTATTAGCAAATTAGCATAGGATTGCAGCTTTTACATTTTTTTTTTGTATGCAAATGTATATACAGCATGTATTGCAGATATACAATAAGGGTCCATCATTCACACCACAATTAGCGCATGTAAACTCATGTGTGTTGCAAAGGGTTCACAATGCGGTGCAATATACTGTTTTTTTTATTTATTTTTTTAAAGTTCCCTAGCTTTTTTTTATTTTTTTTTAAGAAAACTTCATCTGACTGTTCTGACTCCTACATTTATGTTTGTTGTGGTCAGGGCTGGTGCAAAGATTTTTGACACCCTAGGCGAAATCTCATTTTGCTGCCCCCCCAGCCTCACCCCCTTTTCCCTGCCCATGTAAACTCCTCCTTTTTAATGAAGCACCCATCAAATGCAGCCTCACCAGCACCCATCAAATGCAGCCTCACCAGTGCCCATCAATGCAGCCTACTAGCGCCCATCAATGCAGCCTACTAGCGCCCATCAATGCAGCCTCACCAGTGCCCATCAATGCAGCCTACTAGTGCCAATCGATGCAGCCTCACCAGCGCCCATCAATGCAGCCTATTGGCGCCCATCAATGCAGCCTCACCAGCGCCCATCAATGCAGCCTACTAGCACCCATCAATGCAGCCTCACCAGTGCCCATCAATGCAACCTCACCAGCGCCCATCAATGCAGCCTACTAGCGCCCATCAATGCAGCCTACCAGTGCCCATCAATGAATGTTTGCTTGCTTCCATTCATTAAGGAGTTGGGATACAGATACAGGCCACTGCTGCACCTCTGACAATATATGCGAATGAAACGGCAGTAGCCTGCTGATGCTGAGAATTAGTTGCTTGCTGCAGAGAGAAGAGAGTGTGAACACCAGTGGCTAGGCGCCCTAGGCAGCAGGGCGCCCTAGGCAGCTGCCTAGTTTGCCTAGTGGTAGCACCGGCCCTGGTTGTGGTGTGCTTACAGGCATTTACATGCGCTGCTTTGTGCTACATAGGGGCCTTTTCTACTTATTCACAGAATTGGGGCAATCAGCACTACACACTGGTTGGAACTGCTTCTATGAAAATACCTTGCTTTTACAAAGTACATGCCCTGGCACGCATTGCTCAAAGCATGTCAGCACTTCTGGTGTGAAAAGGACCCTTAAAACGATTTTTTTTTCTTAGTACAAATGAGATACAAAGCCTACCTCCAGCTTTCCTATCTTTATTTTGGGTCAAACTGACCTAAGGGAACTTATTCCATTACAAATACATGTGGCCACTGTCAGTGCTGTATAAACTGTATGTAGCAACAACGTTGTGTTCAGGCAGCAGAACAGGGACTTTTTTTAAATAAATACCAGCTTCCTCTCATTGGCCAAGGTGGAGAGGTAGGTTGATGATGTCATAATCTCTACCTTAGCCATTCAGAGGAAGCCTTGTATTTATTGATCAAATATAAGGCTCCCAACTCTGTTTTGTTTCAGGAGTGGGATACAAATTCCCTGTACTGCTGACAGAACACAACACTGTACACTGTATATACTGTAGCTGCTACATAAAGGTTATACAATGTTGACAGCAGCCACATGTATTATTGTAAGGTACCTGTGATAGATAGTGTCCGAAGTGGAGCTTGTGTGCTGAGGATTCAGGCGAAAACTTAGTCAGGCCGATCAGGTTGGCAACAGATCAGGCAAAGCGGTACACAACCGAAATCCAGAGAGTTGTCAGGCAGGCAAAGGTCATACATGTCCTGGCGGTGAAGTACAAAATCAGCAGGCTAGAGAGTAGTCAGGAATTCAGGCAGAAGTTCAGAGTCACAACACCCAGGGAGCTAGTCCACACAAACGGGCACTGAGAGATAGGAAGTGTTGCTATTTATGAGCTGCTTTGATTGTAGATTGTCCACAGCTGGCAGCAGGTGGGGCTATTGAGTCCAAGGTAATGCGTCAAACTGAGAGAACATAGCCATAACTCCAGAGCTAGTCTGTGGCACAACAAATAAGACTGCAGCTGTGGGACAAGGAACATCCTGGTTCGAATACACCCAGGTACATGACAATTATTTAGTAAAGGAAATGGTTTATTTTGGCCAGCTTGGCCCAAACTCACTATTTAAAGTGATATCTGGAGTTAAGCTATAAAGTGAATCCACAATTTGCCCACTGAAAATAAAGTAAAAAGTTTGTTCTATAGGAGGCACTTAATGGGTCTGTGTCAAAGGGCTTTTATTCACATTAGAATTACCCTCTACTTGTTATTGTTCCTTGGTGAACTGAGTTGTAGTCGGCGTAGGGTCTGATTCACTTTGTTACATTCTGTTTCTGACAATCTAAATAATATACCTTCTATATTAGATATTTCAAACAAGTTTAAAGTAAATTTAAAAAGATTTACATGAACATATTCTCAGGTAGAGAAAAACATGAAATAATTGGGGTGAAAGGGAACATCAAACACAAGCGCTGTGAAGGCCCCACAATGGTGTATTATGGCTTGTGCTGTAATTATTCACATAATGTCTGAAAAGTGCTTGGGGTCATCATATGTAAAATTGACAGACAAGCTCAATTGTTGATAATTATAGCTAGAACAACAGGAAGAAAAAACTTTTTTCACCAAGACAGTGTGTAATCATGAGCACTGATGTTGAAGGTGCATAATTAAAATAATTTAATGGGGCATTTTACAGCAATGTCACATACGAAAACATAGTAATTTGGTCACTAACTAGTTAGTGTTGGTCTATTTAAAATTGGTATTCAGTGGAAGCTGTACTAGCTCTACTATTAAATGTCACTCACATGTTGTGAAGTAGCTTGACAAGTATAGGGTGGGCCAACCATTTAAATGACTTTATGGTAAGATCTGAACACTTTGGGTGTATTGTATCAAGACTATTTTAATTGACAACAAGTGTATCTTTATTTATCCATGATCGATAATTAGGATCCCCTTATCAAGGTGGGGAAATTAGTTATGATGTAGCAAGAAAAGTCTCAGTGGGAAATCCCCCATGTTGTTAGAATCAGGTTAAAATATCCCAAACTCAGTGTGTCAGGATAAAATGCCAAAAAAAATAAATGTAGTAACATCTCTCCAGTACATGCACATGTTTTATCCACACCTGTGGGACATAATTTCTCACAACCAGACCACACTATGGAAGATATGAATGTTTTGGTTTTGATGGAAACTTCAAAACTACTCAGGAAAGGATAACTTTTGAACTAAGAATGATTCTATTTGACACAAAAGATAAACTAAATGTGGACCCCAGTTTTCTAAATTACTATCTGATGGTTTTATGGCCTCTCTCACCTCTGTGACTCTTCCCTGCTCCCATTCCATAGCTCTCTCCCTGCCTTATCTCACCAACTATCCAGGTTTGATTATCATTGCTGTGTATGTTTGCTTGTGTGTTTTTTTTCTTGAGAGATTGTCTTATTAAGGCCCCTTTACACTTATACGACTTGTCCCATGATTTGGGACTGCAAAGTAGCATGACAAGTCATTCCCCATGATTTCCAATGACAGCCATTTATATTAGTACAACTTCAAGTCGTTCCAACTTCAAAGTAGTCCCTGCACTACTTTGGTCCGATTTTGATGCCACTTACATAGGCATTCCTTGAAATCGTGGCAAAATCACGGCAAAAGTCACACAAATGTGAAAGGGGCCTAACACGCTGCTAAAACTTTGGGTATTAGTACTGCTTGGACCTTAAGGCTGGGTTCACGCCAGTGCAAATTGGATGCAGGTTCCCCACATCCAATTCACAATAGCAGTCTTTGATTGGCTCTCTATGGAGCCGGTTCACATATGTCTGCTGCGGCTCTGCTGTGAATTTGCACAGGAGACCTGTGTGTCTTTTGGTCCATTTCAGGTCCAAATTCAGCCAAAAATTTGGGCTGAAATCGGACCTGAAACGTTGAATGGGGACGCACAGGACCATTGCACTGGGAGCCACATCGGTATTAGGTGTGAACCCAGCCTCAAGAAAAGGGATTCAGAAGCTTGTCCTGAAAATTTGAATGTTAGTGCAAATTAAAATAAAAGAATCATGGACAGCACACAATTGTTTTCATATAATACATTACTGTACTGAAATCCCACATAAAAAAATTCAGCCATGCCTGCTGGACTAAACAACTCTGTACAGGGAAAAGGCCCTTGGCATATACAGTAGGGGTATGTCTCTTTTACAATTCTGGTAATGATGTCACAAGAAGGAAAAAAAGTGGTTGCATGCTACAGAAAATTGTTAAAAAAATAAAAAAATTCTGAAAAATGCTCTAGAGAGGAAAGGGGTAGGGGGTTGGAGGTACATTTGTGTAAATTTTGGACACACTCTTTAGGTTACTTCATAGAAAACCTTGTTTTTGTGTATTGTACCTGAGAATAAGAACTGGTAATTTAAAAGGCTACAAGTATAACTTTATTTGGCCATAGCAGTATTTTGGGGACAAGGAGGAGCCCTTTATCATGGTAAGGACATTTGTTATGTAGCAGAACAAGTATTAGTGTGAGAGCCCCCATGCTGTCAGGATCAGGTTGACACATGCAGCGATCTCAACTACTGGAACAGATTTGATAAATCTAAAATAAATCTTACAGGGATTATACATGAGAATATATAGTTTATGGTATAAGCTTTGTGGAAATACTGTATCTTTTTCATGAATAAGCTAAACTAAATAATGAGCACTGTACACTTTGGTCTATTAGGTGTTTTCAAGCTTGATTTTACAGCCCAATCATCATTCTACAGTGATAGTAACCAATGTGTTCCCCCATCTTGACGGTAAGCAGAATGTAATTGAATAAATACTACATTCAAATCCCAAATCTTATTTTGCTAAGCCTACCCTTGCTGTTAGCAATCGTTTTTTTACCTAAATATAAAAAAAAAATTAATAGAAATGCACCCATGTAAGCTGTAATAGCACAGTCTACAGAATTATTGGACAAACGTCAGCACATTTCATTGAGTAGCTGCAGGCACTCGCAGATATATTTAAATTGCATTTTCTTACCAAAATGGGAGTGGTTTGACTTCAAAGGCCATGCACATATGCAATTATGCATATCATAGTGAATGTTTCACATTAACTCTTAAATGTGCTAATCCTTTGGCTGTACAGGAGCTGAAAGACCAATATCTACAGTATTTCCTATACAAGCGGCTAAGTTCCCTGGCTCTTTATCTCCTGCAACCAGTTAACCATTTTATGAAGTGTTTATAGAGAGCCATAAAGGATGATGAGAATAAAAATATGAAGGGCTATTATCACAACAGTAATTCTAACATTTCCTCCCTAATTCAGTATTCAGCTTTTATGTATCTGATGTGTAGTGCAGTATCCTGGGTAAATTCTACAGTGGCAGAGGCTGCCAACACTGACATAACTCTGACAGTAACCATATTAATAACGATAAAACCAAACTAGAAGTAAAGCTAACATTGTCATTATAAATAATGAATGCTGCAATGCTAAACAATCAAAAACTATACAGTAAACATAATGAAAATTTTACACACAAGAATGGTTTTTAAATGGCAGCATTGCATATGTAGCACCATAACCCCTGCGGGGCGGCTATGAATTTCTGGGCTTACCGATTACCTCCTCCTTGTAGCTCGTCGTTCTTGTCTAGGGGTTCCCAGGGTTGATACCCAGTAATTGCTGAGACTGACAATCAAAGTCCTTTTGAGGATTTTTATTTGCATAAAACGTTGAAACAGAACACAGTCTCTCAATTAGGAATAGAGGGTATGTGTGATAAAGCTCAGGCACTTTAGAACTGCTGACATTCAGATAAATGTCTCTCTAGAAGATCCAGGCAGTAGCCAGTCGCAACTGGATAATTCACTGTCGGATAAACCCTTGCTTGTAGATCTAGCAGCTAACAAGTGATTCGGAATTAGCAAAGTCTCCGACACAGATTTGGTTGTGAAACTTTAAGTGAACATGTATAAATCTCTGCCCCAGACTTGGTTGCAACTGAAGGATGGGTTAGGAACTTTTCATATGGTACCAGTATCTTTCAGCTGATCCGGCGATACCGTAGGAAATGCGGATTCAACTAGTGTCCATACATCTCAGCTTCCAGGCTGTTACCGAGCAGCCAGCTTCGTGTGTGGCCCTCCTCCGAAAAGTCCTCCCTGGTCGCTTGTCGAGTTGCTGGGCCTCTCCAATCCTGAGAGGGCACCGGGACACTTCAGAATCCTCCTTCAGTTACTGTGCCTCGAACTAGCCAGTTCCGAGGCTCAGAAACGGATGGATCCCCACCCCAGACCATGAGGGCCTCTGGGGCTGGTCAGGATGACCAGGCTTACGGGGTCAGTAGACACTCCTGGACCGAGAACCCTCACGGGGCTGGTCAGGACTGGAACCAGACCCGGAACAGAGCCCCACCCCCCCCCCTACACGTGACTTCAGCACCTAAAAGTACCCCTTCCCAGAATACACAGCGGGGCTAGACGCGACCACTGATTGACTCTGGAAAAAGATTGGTACCTAATGCGTCCAACCAGACTGCGTTCTCAGCTAGTCAGAGGTGCTCACTTCACCTATGACCAGGCAGAACTCTAGTACAGCCCAGCCAAACTGATGCCAACGTATAACCTAGAATAATTAACCCCAAACTCAATTACAGTTCTGGGAAAAACTCAATTTACAAGAATAGCGCACACTTTAAAAAAGTGTCGGCGCTACACATACTTAAAGTAATCCATCTCCTATACATACACACACATATATACACATTATATATATATATATTGTGGGGGAATTAGCTCGTGGGATCACCTTTTTCTGAATGACAGTCAGCAAAAGAGGCACTTTCTTCAAAATCTGGCAGATGCCAGGTTTATTTGCAGGAGGTTTGAAAAATAAAAACAAACAGTAAATTAAATCCTTGCTGTCCGGCGCTAACTAGACAAATGGTCTCCTCTCTATGCAGTGCGGGGCTGGTCCCCGTCACCCCAAAAAAAACATGCGAAAAAGCAAACCTTTTAGTCCAACATCCAGAGCTCCTCTCACTCAGGTTCCTTCCTGAGTCTCAATACCAGAGCGACCTGCTGTGCTCTTCCTGGATATTTAAAGTCCAGCTGACTGTGGACTCCAGCGGACCCCAAACATCCGGACCGGAACCCAGCCTGCCACAGAGGCTGGAAAAACCGGGCCGGATTCCGGTTCAGTCCCTTACGATGGAACGAATGTGAGGTCAAATGTACCTATTATCGTGTATCTCACCTCACCTCATATCTCACCACCTGTTACAGCCTCATTCCAAAATGGATGAAGTTCATTATTTTACTCAAAATTTTACAAACAATACCCCATAATGTCAATGTGAAAAAAGTTTGTTTGAAATCTTTGCAAATTTAATAAAAAAAAAATTTTAAAAAAAAAACCTCCTCTGTCTGCCAGGGGGGAGCCCAGATCTATGGTCAGGTCACTACTAAAAGCCCTGTGCACACCTTTGCTGATCACAAAGATCTCCAAAACATTTCCAGACTCCAAGTCCCAAAACGGACTTTATGAAACAATGAGGAAACTAAAAAGCCAGTTTACTCTGCATTTAGCAAACCCCCTAGAGCCTCTCAACCTGCCTGGTTTAGAATCCTGGGTTATAATATCTATCTACTGTGTGTATGTATGTATATATATCACACACACACACACATATATATATATATATATATATATGTGGTAAGGCTGGCCGAAGGGCCAGCCTGTATTTGTGGGAGGAGTCGGAGAGACTATTTAAGCCTCCTCCTCTTCTAGGGCCTGGGTCGTCGGCGTTCTGGGTTGGAAGCACGTCACTTCCGGTCGCCTGTCGGAGCAGCGGTCGGTGGTGTCGGTTCCTCTCCTGGGCACCATTGGGACCACTTACCGTCCCCCCCTTCATCCCTGGGTTTCCACCGTTTTGTGGATGCCACCCATGTCACTTCAGTGCAGGGGGCCACCCGCTTTTCCCGGCACTCATGTTGGGGGTAGGGGGGGCCGCCCTTCTATCCTCCACCTCTCCCGCAGCTCCAGCGTGCAGCCCACCCGCCCGCTCTCCCGGCTCTCATGCCTGGAGGAGCGGGGGGGGCGCCCGTTCTTCAACCGTCCTCCACTCCCCACAGCGTGCAGCCCGCCCTACCGGCCCTCATGCCGGTGGGAGCGGGGGTGTCCGTCCGTTTTTTCTTACAGTCCTCTATAGCTCCCCAGACCGCCCGTCCTCCCGGCGCTCATGCCGTGTGGAGCGGGGGCGTCCATCTGTCCTTTCTGCAGCGCAGCCCGCCCGCTCTCCCTATGCGGGGGGAGCGGGAGTTCCACGGCTCTCTTTCTGCCCAGGCTGCCGCTCGCTTGATGGGGGGGATGTACGGCCGCCGCCGACTCCTCTCCCCATACAGGTCCACGTGGGACACGTCTGCCTGGAGGAAGGGGGGGGGAGTTCGGCCGCCGCCGACTTCTCTCCCCGCTTAGGTGCACGAGGGACATGTCTGGTTGGTGGGGGGTGGGGGTGTGCGGCCGCCGCCGACTCCTCTCCCCACACATGTCCAGGCAGGAGGGAGCCGCCGGAGGGCATTCGGCCACCGCTGGCTCTTCTCACCCTGCTGTTCAGTCTGCACTGGGGGATCGCTCCTGTTTCTCCCGGTGCAGATGGGGGGAGGGGTGTCCTGCCATCAATTCCTCTCTCCCCACATAGGTCAGTTTCCATGGGGGGGGGATGGGCGACCACCCGCCCGCGCCCGTCGCTCCTCTCTTCCACAACTGACATTTGCAGCCATGACACTCTGTCTTAGTGTTTCTGCCCGCCATTTCTGTCATAGCGCTTTCTGCCTGGCGTTTCTGTCATAGCGTTTTCTGCCCGTCATTTCTGTCATAGCGTTTTCTGCCCGTCATTTCTGTCATAGCGTTTTCTGCCCGTCACTTCTGTCATATCGTTTTCTGCCCGTCACTTCTGTCATAGCGTTTTCTGCCCGTCATTTCTGTCATATCGTTTTCTGCCCGTCATTTCTGTCATAGCATTTTCTGCCCGTCATTTCTGTCATAGCGTTTTCTGTCATAGCGTTTTCTGCCCGTCATTTCTGTCATAGCGTTTTCTGCCCGTCATTTCTGTCATAGCGTTTTTCTGCCCGTCATTTCTGTCATAGCGTTTTCTGCCCGTCATTTCTGTCATAGCGTTTTCTGCCCGTCATTTCTGTCATAGCGTTTTCTGCCCGTCATTTCTGTCATAGCGTTTTCTGCCCGTCATTTCTGTCATAGCGTTTTCTGCCCGTCATTTCTGTCATAGCGTTTTCTGCCCGTCATTTCTGTCATAGCGTTTTTCTGCCCGTCATTTCTGTCATGGCGTTTTCTGCCCCTGCATTTCTGTCATTGCGTTCCGCCCCTGCATTTCTGTCATTGCGTTCCGCCCATGCATTTCTGTCATTGCGTTCCGCCCCTGCATTTCTGTCATTGCGTTCCGCCCCTGCATTTCTGTCATTGCGTTCCGCCCCTGCATTTTCCGTCATTGCGTTCCGCCCCTGCATTTTCCGTCATTGCGTTCTGCCCCTGCATTTTCCGTCATTGCGTTCTGTCCCTGCATTTTCCGTCATTGCGTTCTGCCCCTGCATTTTCCGTCATTGCGTTCTGCCCCTGCATTTTCCGTCATTGCGTTCTGCCCCTGCATTTTCCGTCATTGCGTTCTGCCCCTGCATTTTCCGTCATTGCGTTCTGCCCCTGCATTTTCCGTCATTTCGTTCCTGCCCCCGGATTGCTGTCATTGCGTTCCTGCCCCTGCGATTGCTGTCATTGCGTTCTGCCCCTGCGATTGCTGTCATTGCGTTTCTGCCCCTGCGATTGCTGTCATTTCGTTTCTGCCCCTGCGATTGCTGTCATTTCGTTTCTGCCCCTGCGATTGCTGTCATTTCGTTTCTGCCCCTGGATTGCTGTCATTTCGTTTCTGCCCTGGATTGCTGTCATTTCGTTTCTGCCCCTGGATTGCTGTCATTTCGTTTCTGCCCCTGGATTGCTGTCATTTCGTTTCTGCCCCTGGATTGCTGTCATTTCGTTTTCTGCCCCTGGATTGCTGTCATTTCGTTTCTGCCCCTGGATTGCTGTCATTTCGTTTCTGCCCCTGGATTGCTGTCATTTCGCTTCTGCCCCTGGATTGCTGTCATTTCGCTTCTGCCCCTGGATTGCTGTCATTGCGTTTCTGCCCCTGGATTTCTGTCATTGCGTTTCTGCCCCTGGATTTCTGTCATTGCGTTTCTGCCCCTGGATTTCTGTCATTGCGTTTCTGCCCCTGGATTTCTGTCATTGCGTTTCTGCCCCTGGATTTCTGTCATTGCGTTTCTGCCCCTGGATGTCTGTCATTTCATCTCTGCCTCAGTGTTCAGTCTCAGCGTGTTTTTCTGTCATTTGCGTTTTGTCATGGCATTTCTGCATCAGCTTTTTGTCATAGCAGTCTGCCCCTGGATTGCTGTCATTGCATTTCAGTCTCAGCATTTGTCATCGCGTTCCTGCCCCAGGTTTCTGTCATGGCATTCTGCCTCAGCGCTTCTGTCATTACATTTCTGCCTCAACGTTCTGTCATAGCTTGCCCAGGATTCTGTCATTACGTTCTGCCCTGGATTCATGTCATTGCGTTTTTCTGCCCCTGGATTCATGTCATTGCGTTTCTGCCCCTGGATTCATGTCACTGCGTTTCTGCCCCTGGATTCATGTCATTGCGTTTCTGCCCCTGGTTTCATGTCATTGCGTTTCTGCCTCTGGTTTCATGTCATTGCGTTTCTGCCCCTGGATTCATGTCATTGCGTTTCTGCCCCTGGATTCATGTCACTGCGTTTCTGCCCCTGGATTCATGTCATTGCGTTTCTGCCCCTGGTTTCATGTCATTGCGTTTCTGCCCCTGGATTCATGTCATTGCGTTTCTGCCCCTGGTTTCATGTCATTGCCTTTCTGCCCCTGGTTTCATGTCATTGCGTTTCTGCCTCTGGTTTCATGTCATTGCGTTTCTGCCCCTGGATTCATGTCATTGCGTTTCTGCCCCTGGATTCATGTCATTGCGTTTCTGCCCCTGGATTCATGTCATTGCGTTTCTGCCCTGGATTCATGTCATTGCGTTTCTGCCCCTGGATTCATGTCATTGCGTTTCTGCCCCTGGATTCATGTCATTGCGTTTCTGCCCCTGGATTCATGTCATTGCGTCTCTGCCCCTGGATTCTTGTCATTGCGTTTCTGCCTCAACATTCAGCTTCAGCGTTCTGTCATAGCGTTGCTGTCATCACGTTTCTGCCTCAAGCATTTGTCACCACGTTTCTGCCTCAGCATTTCTGTCACCACGCTTGCCTCAGCAGCAGTTCTGTCATCACGTTTCTGCCTCACCATTTCCGTCATTTCATTTCCGTCATTTCGTTGCCGCCCTGGCATTTCTGTCATTGTGTTTCAGCCTCAGTGTTTCTCAGCCTCTGCGTTTCTCAGAGGGGCGTTGTTCACCCTGGGCATACTCCGGTAGTTGTTTTGTTTGTTGGTTGTCATGTCTCATCGTATCTGTGTCCATGTTGTATCGGGGTCAGTTAGTTAGGGCTCACACGTCAGGATCTGTCACGTCTACAGATCCATACGGGCTGAGGTTTCGTTTGATAAATTGATTGTTGTCCTCAATCTTCTCGCCCGTATACCACACGTCATACGATGCATGTTCATTCACCACACTCATACGACTACCCACCACGGTCCGTGGGTACACCAGCCCTGAGTTCTTTAGTCAATTACCTGTCTCTGCGCTGCAGGTTACTCGGGCTCATACACCACTCACACGAGGAGGGGGGTCCATCGTCAGTTTCATCACGCACAGTGGTCTCGACATTTCTGCTCACGTTTCTCATTCGTAGGTAGGCACAGAGGGGTGTTGTTGTTCTCATGTCTGGTTGTTTGTCATTTCTCCAGGTTGTGTTCTCAGGTTGGGCCGTCTTGGCTGCAGCACAACGTGTTCGTATCAGATAGGACCAGTGTTTTGTATCTGGCATGGTTGCGCCATGTTGGCGATGCTCATTGTTATAGCGCCTACCCCATCACATCCATCAGGCATCCAGGTTTGCACTCCTGTCAGGGGTATTTTTGCCCTCTCTTTCTCACATCCTCATACCATAGTAGGGGTAGGCCAGGGGTTGGGGGGGGCATTTCACTGAGCTACTTCGCTGGTGTCCATGCTTCTCGGCCATCATTTGCAGGGGTTCCTCGGGCCAGCCCTTGCTTCCTTTTCCCTACGTATCCTCTCATGCACAAGCAGTTAATTCGCATGTCTGGGTTGTCTTGGGCATCAGACTCATTCCATCCTTCACAGGACGTTCAGGTGGGTTCTGCGTAGCTTCGCAGGTTCTTCAGGGGGTTCTTTTCATATATATATATCAATATATATATATATATATATATATATAAATATATATATATATCCACACAGTGTACCTTGTAGGCATACTGAATGACTGTCCACAAGCCTCTCACATTGACTTGAAAATTGACTCTCACATTGACTTGGAAATATGTGACCACTCCTCCATGCAAAATTTCTTCAGATGAAAGATGTATGTGGGTTTTCTTGCATTAAGTGTCCAATTCAAATCTTCTCCTCCACATTTCAAAGGAATTAAAATCAAGGGTTTTACCTGCTCAGCCCTTTCAACTTTTAGACAATTAGCCTCATATTCTCATCAGGCATGCTTTGACATGATGTAGAATCATTGATTTGATGACTGCTGCCCAGGCTTTGAAGCAGCAAAGCATTTCCAGTTAAGGTTGGTTCTTTTTCAAAAATGGGATCTCCTATTTGTATAAAACATGTCTACTCTCTTTGATTTATGGGTACACAGCACATTTGTGCACACCCTTATATCCAATGGCAAACTGTAGTCTTGCTGTAATAGTTTTTTTTTGTTTTTGGACAGAAAAGGTTTTTTTTAATTGACACACCTCCCATGTAGATCAAAGTCTCCTCCTTATTGTAGATACATGCACTTTGACAACTGTTGCAAAAGTTAGAAGAAAAACAGCAGGGGAGTATACACCTATAAATACAGCGCAAAAGTTACTTGCAAATCCCACAATTAAATTTGAGGGTTTTATGGACACTTCTTGCAGCAAACAGTCAGCTCTCATGCCAGCCAAAGCTTGACAAACGAGCATTCATCTAAAATTTACTGAATGTGTAGATTTTGCTTACAGAGAAATTACTGACTTCAAATAATTTGGTGCTCTTTATAAATCCCTTGCCAGACACATAGGCATCTAAAAATATCTAAGGGCTAGACAGCTCTGCTAATCTTGGCATGATGGCACCACAAACATCAATAGCAAAGAGAACACCACACACTAAATAGCTGAGGTTTAAAAAGACAGGTTGCACCAGCATACCCAGTGTCTAAGTTCACCGTTTCCATTAAAGTTACCTCGCAGACAAGGGGCCCCAGTAGGTTGAAAAAAACTGACCAACTTTCTTTTTAAAATGAATTACTGTTGATGTCTTACCTGTAGGCAATTTTCTATCACCTTAAAGCCTAGTAGAAATACCCCCATCTGTGCTTACATTTCCAACCCAGCTAGTTTCCGGGAAGCTGCAGCTGTTGGACACTTACTCCCAGTATCACAGGAGGGAGCATCTTTCTGTTTCAAAAGCCACACATGCACAGTGCGCTCTACTACCCCTACTCATTCACCAAAAATGTGCTCAAAAGGTAAATAAAAAGGCAGACACAGCTTTTGACAAATTCTTTATTTAAAAAAAAATCCCCTTGTATAGATCCATCGTCAATCCCAATCACTGCCACCACCGTCGACCAGAAAGAAAAAAAGAGGTCCACGCCTGACGTAGGCTCCCACCATCTTACAGCTCAGCCGCTAAATAAACTGAGGGGCGGGGTCACCCAGCGATGTCACCAGAAGACTCCACCTCCTTGTGACGCCATCAACTGGGGCATGCTATTACACCCAGGGAGATTCTGGCACTCTTAACCACTTGTCGACCAGCTGCTGCAGTTATACTGCGGTAGGTTGGCTCGGCTGCGCAAATTGCCATAGGTGTATGTCAGGCTCATACATGGCGATCTGGGGGTGCACGCACGTGCCCATTGGCCAGCAGGGGAGCCGATCAGTGGGGGAGCCAATCAGCAGGTCCGGCGGACTCTATGTCCGCCCACGATCGTTCCCTGCATTGACAGAACGGGGATCTGCCATAGTAAACAAGGCAGATCTCCATTCTGAACGGGCATGGCACACAGATCCTGTCTTTCTGCTATGCAGGAAGATGGATCTATGTGTTGTTCCAGGCAGCCCATTCCCCATACAGTTAGAACACACAGTAAGGGAACACATTTAAACCCTTCTTTTTTTTTTTTCACCACAAATATGTAGCAGAATACAAATTGGCCTAAATCGATGAAGAAATTCGATTTTTTTTTTTTATTTATTGGGTGTGTTTTATAGCAGGAAATAAAAAATATTGTTAGTTTTTTTCAAAATTGTCGGTATTTTCCTGTTTATAGCGCAAAAAATAAAAAGTGCAGAGGTGATCAAATACCACCTAAAGAAAGCTCTTGCTCTATCGAAAAAATGGCCTGGTCAGGAAGTGGGTAAATCCTTCCGGGGCTGAAGTCGTTAAAAAAGCTGAATCTGATACTTTATTTCCATTATGTATTTTGTTTCCAGTGCTCTATTTTTTTCATTCTTTCTCATCTAACTGATCGTAAATGTAAACCTGTGGCATATTCTTTTATTGTATACTGTATTTGCAAAATTTTTGTGAAATAAAAAAGTTCAACCTGACCAAGGTTCAGCTAATTTTGTCTGAAACTGGGCTTAAAGCTGAACTCCAGGATAAGAAAATATTGTTTAAATACAAGAGCCACACATATTAATAAAATTTGGAGTGCTTTGTATATTTTCAGATGATCGCAGTCAGTAATTTAGTGTTAAACTTTGTCTCTGTTCAGGGGTTTCTAGTAATAAGGATCAGTCACTGCTGCTTTCTATCCTTCTGCAAGGTGACTGGTCTTATATCCACCCCTCTTCTGTAGTATTATAGTAGAAGGACCTGCTGGGTCCTTCCATAAGCTCTGTTCTCTGTATACGCTATACCAGTAATAGCGAACCTTGGCACCCCAGATGTTTTGGAACTACATTTCCCATGATGCTAATGCACTCTACAGTGTGTTTGAGCGTCATGGGAAATGTAGTTCCAAAACATCTGGGGTGCCAAGGTTCGCTATCACTGCGTTGTACCAATACTATGCTTACAAGGTAATACATGGGGTTTTATAGGGATTTGGTGCACAAAAAGTGTATTTATATAATTTGTGGTAAATAAAAAATATACTTAATTTCAAGGTTTTGGTGCTCTGTGCTCAGCTTTAAAAAAAAAAAATGCAATTAAACTTAGCTATAAATAAAATAAAATTAAAACATTGCCACTTTTTATACTATTTACATTAAAAGAGTGTTCATAACAGGCCTATTATTGAAACTGAAAATGTTAAGGATAAGGAGAAAAATGCAAATATGAGCAACTAGTAAAAATAAAGAGGAGTTGAGAAGATAGCAGTCATATTCGGGTCACATGATTCTATAGTTCCTAAGTTCCAGACTCTATATTGCATAAAGTTATCTACTAAGGCAGAATACTGTCTTCTATGCATCGAGTGATCAATGATTTGTCCCCTATATAGCTGTTACAGCAAAAGAAGCTGTGGAAACCTCTTTAATTCTCTCATTTCATTCTGTTAGCACAGCAATGGAAGGGAGGTGTTCATTCACAAAGTAGCAATAGAGAGGACAGTGGGGATGCAGACAGATGGGCTCATTTAAGCAGAATCGACATTTTCACAGGTAACTGCTTCCTCCTGGAGGAGATAGATGAGACCCAATGGGCCGTCTCTTCGTTGCTTTGCCTAATTTTGCCTGACACTTTGACCATTTCACAAGCCTGCAAAAAAAAAGCACTGTTGGCCTGCTATCAAAAATAAATGATTAGACCAAATGCTCATTGTGACCCTCAGAGGAGAGAAACAATATATCCCATGTAAAAGAAATCACCTTTTGGTGGCTCTGCCTGCTTTATGATTGCAGCCACATCTGCTCTCTGCAGCTCCAATGCCTTGGAACACTTCCATTATCCCAGGAGCTGCCTGTGCTACCCAGATGAATGCAAGAAGCAGATGAATATAGAGCTGCTTAGGAAAAAGTTTACTGCACAGTAAAATCAGAAATCATTGTACTTGTGACTTTACAGTATTACTCCTACTTGTCATTTAAGGACACACAAAAACTCTATATTTGTTCTGAGTGCTTTAGCATTATAGTATCTTCTAAAATCAGGCATAGCCAAGCACATATTTTGCAGTTTCCAAAAAATTGTCTAGAAATATTATTTAATGTTTAAAGGGAATTTATATAGGCAACATTAGAAAGACAAACATTCATTTTTAAGATGTGTATTATTGCAACCCATGAGTAAGACATTGTCCTCCAAGATTGTAAATCCCATGCCTATTTCCTTAAAAAATTAATATAATTTATTTTTAATATGGTAGCAAAATACGAGTTAGATATTTACCCAAATATTTCAACTTGTCTCACTGCCACTGGAAAGGTTTATATAAACCCAACGAGAAATCCTCAAAGGTGGGAAGATCAATAATTCAAATTTCAGATTTATTTACGGTAATCTTGAAATTTGAATTTAGGAGTCTATAAGCTGGTTACGATTGGAAATAGATGCTTGTGCTCCTGGTGATTAATTTGGACAACATTTATGTCAAAATTCAATCTAACTATGTAGAGGAAATGGTTCCAATGAAATAACAAATAATACTGGAGAGAATGCACATTCCTGCCTCGTCCTATTATACAAATTAAAAGGCAATGGGAGCAGGCCATTGATCTTAGCTTTGGCTGAAGGTTGATTGTAAAGTGTCCTAACAATGTTAAGCATTGACATGAAAACATAATACGACAGAGTTGTCTTCAGGAATCTCCAGTCCAGGCTGAATGCTGTCAGTGGAAAATAGCAAGGAAGGCTGGGGGGGGGTCCTGTTCACATAATGAAGAATTGAGAAGGCCCTCAATGCATTCGCTTTAGCTTCCCTTCCCAGAATGAAACCTGTCTGGTCTGTATTTATCAGCAGAAAAAAGATTGGTGTAGTCCTTGGGGCCAATACCTTAGCATAAAGCTTTATATATGCATTTAAAAGTGAAATTGATCTGAAGCTTGGCGGTAAAGTAGGATCTGTATCTTGTTTAGGAATCAATTTAATATGTGTGCCAAAGGTTTCATGGCAAGGGATTTTGCTGTCAGATAAATAGCAAGCATATATACATAATTGAGGAAAGAGGAGATCCTTAGGTTCTTTATAACAAGAATTCTGCCTTTGTAATATCTTGTTCCAACAAGTGGCACTTAGGTTCTGGGAGTTTTGGTATATTTGCTTTACAAAGATAATCTTGATTTGTATTCATGCATAGTGGTTTATCAGAATCGTTCCTGACATCATACAATTTAAAAAAAAATCATTAAAGACTTCTGCTATGTCTTTTGGAAGTATACATCAATGCATCACTATGATTTGAAATCTTAGATATACATTAACCGCTTCCCGACCGGCGTACGGCGATGTACGTCGACAGAATGGCACGGACAGGCATAAGGGCGTACAGGTACGTCCCCTTTAAGATGGCGCCGTGCCATCGAGCGCTCACCGCTGGCGGCGCGTGCTCGCGCCGGTCAGGACCCCCGTGAGGCCGGTCGCGGGACCCGCGGACTCGATCGCCGTGGGGGTTCCCGCGATCGTCTCACGGGAAGGCTGAACGGGGAGTTGCGGAAATAAACAGCATCTCCCCGTTCTGCCTAGCAACTAGTGACGCCGATCTCTGCTCCCTGTGATTGGAGCAGAGATCAGCATTGACTAGCTGACAGCCACACCCCCCCCACAGTTAGAAACACGCCTCTAGGAACATGTAACCCCTCCCCGCCCACTAGTGGTTAACCCCTTCACTGCCAGTGTCATTTACACAGGAATCAATGCATTTAAATAGCACGGATTGCTGTTTTCAATCCGGGCTCTGCGAATTAGACCTATAATTTCCTATATATAAACAACCAGTTTATGCAATAATATGTACTTCATCACATAACTGTTTAGTTTGATGTACACTGTGCTGTCCCACATCATCTCTCTCAACTGTACCAACAAATATGTACTCTATACTGTAATATGTATATTCCAATGTACACCTTGGCATGTCATGTATCTTTGTCTCCTATTCTATCCTATATACGTGCCCAGTTATAATCATGTTGTAACACCCTTTTTATACTGTCTTTATAGGTGGTGGCAACTATACTGTGGATCTGGACTCACATGCACGAGATCATAATCCTAACTCTTTGCCCTGATGAGAATGAAGTTTTTGGCCACATTGCATAATATTTCTTATACTCATTCCCTTCAACACACACACAGACATCGGCTGCGCTTGCCCAGTTCCGCTGCCCGGCGCGGATAAGACAATGCGCATGCGCATATTTCTCTCCTGCGCCTGCACGTGTTGTGCTCTCTCTGGGCGCCCACCTATTGTGCACCTTCCTGTTTGCGTTCCATCTGGAGCGCGGACGGGGAGGGAGCCCTTGCCCACGTCGGTGACATCACGACGCTGGACGCGTTCCCGCCCTTTCGGGCGGGGCCACGCTCAGCGCTGTCCCGTCTGGGATCTCTCAGGGGATACACATACAGCCACACTGGCTGTTTTCTCCGCTGCACTAACCTATTATCATTCAGCTACATAGGCACGTCATTCTTTGGCGCCCACACACAGCTGCAATCAATCTCTATATCTGATATAAATAGCCAGCAATGGCAGCTGTAGACATGCCGATCCCTTGCTGGCGTTTGGAGACGACTATACTTGCTAGTCAGGTAACATACTTTTATATTTTTTATTACTACTTTATTACTCAGTTTGGTCTATACCATATGACCTATCTGACATTTATACTCTTTAATTGTTTAATTCATTTCAGCTCTTCATACTCTTTGGTTACATGCCCACAGGCCACGGGATAATCACCTGTGCCCTGTCAGAGATCTTGCAGCTACCTGGGCTCCCAGCAGTCAATCGCCTTGCCACATGGCAATATCCTTTGCTTTTACCAGCACAGATATTCTACCAATGCATACATTTATCATATGAATACTACACTTGGCCCTTCAAATCCTGGCTAGGAGTGATCTCCTGCTTTGCATGTGAGTACCATACCCACAGGAATGTAACAGTATGTCGATCTATGGCAAAACAACAATATGTCTACCTCTCTATAATTTTTGTACTAATGCCTATTTATTCACATATTATAGATGTGAAATCACAGGATATTAAACTGCCTTTGAAAAAGGACCAAAGTCCGAAACACGTTTTCCTAGACCACATTTGTATCGCAAGTCATCTTGTAAAATCATTATATGTATATGCACAATATGGTAAAATTGTATATGGTATATGTATGCTCTGTTTGACCCAATATCTGTATATTCTAATTTGTTAAACTTAAGTGCTTTTCGCCTCAAATAAAATCTACTCTAATTTTGATTGCATACATCTCTCTGAGTCTATCCATTTAAGCATCCCTCAGGGGTATTGGCTGTATAAATGACAATGGTCCCAAAAATGTGTAAAAAATGGCCGATGTGTCCGCCATAATGTCGCAGTCACAATAAAAATCGCTGATCGCCGCCATTACTAGTAAAAAAAAAAATTATTAATAAAAATGCTATAAAACTGTCCCCTATTTTGTAAACTCTATAACTTCTGCGCAAACAAATCAATAATCACTTATTGCGATTTTTTTACCAAAAATATGTAGTGGAATACGTATCGGCCTAAACTGATGGAAAAAACATTTTTTTTATATATTTTTGGGGGATATTTATTATAGCAAAAAGTAAAAAAGAATGCGTTTTTTTCAAAATTGTCGCTGTTTTTTTGTTTATAGCGCAAAAAAAAAAAGCAGGGGCGGTCAAATACCACCAAAAGAAATCTCTATTTGTGGGAAAAAAAGGACGTCAATTTTGTTTGGGAGCCACGTCGCACAACCGCGCAATTGTCAGTTAAAGCGACACAGTGCCGAATTGCAAAAAGGGGCCTGGTCCTTTGGCTGCAAATTGGTCCGGTCTGAAAGTGGTTAAAGCAGATTTTCACTGCATCTGAGCACCACAAAAACTATTTAACTATTTTTAATATTCAAAGCAAACACCCCCATCCATCCATGTTTCCAAAGTTTATTTTGTTGAGAAATTAATTTGAAAAGCGAGTATAAAGAAGGGTAACAAATATTGGTTATGAAGAAAGGTTGCGAGCACTGAACTTATTCTCTCTGGAGAAGAGACGCTTGAGAGGGGATTTGATTTCAATGTACCAATACCATACCGGTGACCCCACAATAGGGATAAAACTTTTTTGCGGAAGGGAGTTTAATAAGACATGTGGCCACTCACTAAAATTAGAAGAAAATAGGTTTAACCTTTAACTGCATAGAGGGTTCTTTACTGTTAGAGCGGGAAGGATGTGGAAGGCGTTGGTTTCAGTGGTGGGGTATCGATAGTTTCAAAAAACTATTATATAAGCACCTGAACGACTGCAACATACAGGAATATACAATGCAATACTGGCCTATAATCACACACATAGGTTGGACTTGATGGACTTGTGTCTTTTTTCAACCTCACCTACTATGTAACTATGTAAAAACACCCCCCTGGCTCTTCTGGCTGTGGCCTTCTTGAGTAAGAGCAGATGAATCATGTAGCTTACTTCCTGGAATCCCTTAGCCCAGGCATGATTGCAGGAGAATGTGCTTATCTGAGAAAATCCCTCCTCCCCTCCTGAAGACTCCTGGGATGTATACCATAATTTGCCTAGGCAATATATATATTATATATTATCCTTTTGTATCTATTTATTAATGCTAGCAGCACGAGGATTAAAAATAATTAATGTTGATTGGGAGAGTGAAGTTCCACTTTAAACAGATTTCTTTTATTTCTATGCACTAACAATCTGCCCAGTTTATTTTTCCATTTGTAATAATTTCAAGAGATTTAAAACTACATGTATTTTGTTTTCTGCAACATAATAGATTTACTGTAAGTTTGTCTCTTTTCAATATTAAACTTTAAATATTAAACTTTGAAGGTGACACATCTGCAATGATTTTTTATGTAATCGTTCCAATTGCGAGATTTGTGATGTTAATTTTGTTATTCTATTGTTACTTTCCTCTTCTTCCTCACACCATATACTATAAGTACACCACAAATAAAGACTTAATGTGTGTCCCACGATGTTGCTATTGATATATCCAGTGTATTGTCATTCTGAAAGTAAGAGCTCAGGTTATTAGCAATAGAGCTACAAACTAATGAATATCTCAATAAAAAGTTATTTAAAGGGTAACTCCAGTTTAGTGGGGGAAAAAATAGCAAATAAAGAAAAAAAATATATAGCATATAGAGTTGCGACACAAGTCATACTGTAATTGAAGGTTAATAAAATGTACCTTTAGCTTTTAATCTGCAGCTCTGTCATTTTCTGTACAATGCAATGCAATGCAATATGGCTACCTGGAGGTGTTCGGTACACAGAATGTCTACTGACCACCCCCCCAGAAACATAATTTCCTGCTTGTATGATTGGCTCACTGATTTTCCTAGAAGTCTGCCTAAGACACAAGTCAGATTTCAGGCATCCCTGCAACAAAAATTAAATTTTTGGTGAGATACTCCCAATAGGAAATCATGTGTAAAGGGATGCAGGCCCAGCAGCTTTTCTCATTAGTGCCCTGCAGGTGCTATAGGCTGATTGATAAAGGGTTTGGTGACTTAAATTTAAAGTCAGTCCTAGCATACAATTTGTTTGTATGCCATCAACATGAATAATTGTTTTCTTTAGGATGAAGTATTACCTATACATCCATTGGATATATACAATGCAAATATTTTCTAATAGTATTTAATTGCTGGTATTAGACTGCGGTACAACCTATAGAAGAATTCATTAATGTTCTAATGCCACGTACACGCGATCGGAAATTCCGCCAGCAAAAGTCTGACCGTGTGTATGCTCCATCTGACTTTTGCTGGCGGAATTCCAGCCAGCAAAAGATTTAGAGCAGGTTCTCAATTTTTCGGTTGGAAACAGTTTTGACCCGAAATTCCGATCGTCTGTACCAATCCCGACGAGCAAAATTCCTACGCATGCTCAGAAGCATTGAACTTAATTTTCTTGGCTCGTCGTAGAGTTGTACGTCACCGCGTTCTTGACGGTCGAAAGTTCAGCAAACATTTGTGTGACCGTGTGTATGCAAGCCAAGCTTGATCGGAATTCCGTCGGAAAAAACATCCAAGATTTGTACGTGTATGTGTACGTGTGTACGCAGCATTAGGGTTATATTAAAATTGCCTGTTAAACTAAGATCTCCTTATCAAAGTCATACAACTCTTCAAAGAGTGATAAATGACACTCTTTGAAGAAATTGGACCTAATTCTGATTGGGGCGTTATAAAGTAGCTATAGCATGAATACTGTCATTTATAGTCTTCTTTATGAAGAGAAACCTTCTTTCTAAATCTGCAGTCATATCAGTAAGCTTAAAATCAACATGCTTACCCAAACCAATTGTAACCCCCATGATCCATTAATTGTTTAAAAAACTATGGAGAAAACCAATGCACTGAAAGTTGACTTTAGTTGATGCCTTTAGATTGAGTTTCCAGGAGGCAGACAATGGATACAGAATAGTATAATGCAAAATCGTGTGTGTCTCTTTATTTGGGTATTCAAGCCCTTATTATTGTATGTATGATGCTATCTTTATAGAAACCATGGGATTAATAAAATCCTATTTAAATTCCTAAGGCATGTGGAATCAATGTTCAAAAAGTAAATAACTAAAGGGTCACATCAAAAGTAAATAAGAAACCAATCTCTTCCTCCGTGGTAACCAAACGCTTACAACAGAACTGAGGCCCCACCTTCCTATCAGCTTTTGCACACATTAGGCCACATTGTGTTAAAAGGACACAAGGGGGGTTATTTACTAAAGCAAAATCCATTTTGCACTGCACTTGAAAGTGCACTGAAAGTGCACTTGGAAGTAAAGTCGCTGTAGATCCGAGGGGGACATGCAAGGAAAATAAAAAAACAGCATGATTGGATGATAAAATCAGCAGAGCTTCCACTCATTTCAGATCTACCCCTTTAGATTTAGGGCGACTGCACTTCCAAGTGCACTTTCAGTGCAAAGCGGATTGCCTTTCGTAAATAACCCCCAAGGTCTTTTGCAGGTGAGGCATGAGTGTGCAGGAGCAGTGTCAAGAACCAGGTATTAATCAATAGCCCTAGCATACATCATAGGTAGGGGTTTAAAAAAAAAAAAAAACCTCTGGAGAGTAGGTGGAAATGTGGATCTGGCTTAATGCTATAAATAAACCTCTTCTCCCTTTTCTCCCCTTCCCTATCCACACATTTGCTCCTCTCTCCCTCTTTACTACTTTCCTGTGTAAATCTAATCTTGATCAATTCTCCTCCTCACATATAACATCAATGAAATACTGAAACACTAAGCATCAAATCATCTTTTTTATCCAATATGTGGAATCCACAGACTGCATGCTCAGCCTCTTTTACAAAAAAAAAATAAAAAAAAAATAGTACTATTTTCCAGAAATGGACACAACCCCATTACCCTTGATTAACAGGCGCATCTGACCATTGGATCACAAAATAAAACTTTTTTTTACAACTGCTTAGTCATTACCTAAATAAGCTTGTAATGCAGTTGATCTTCCTGAAATATTCCATATAAATGAACATAAAACATGTACAGTACATTATAAAAGTTTTAATTACTGCTGCAGAAAAGCTAGTTTAGAACTGTTATGTGTACTAAATCATTTAAGCTCAAGCCATAACACATATGAGCATCTTGGATACAGGAAGCTGGAAAAAAATTAAGTGTTGTGGCCAGTAGGCATGCATGCAGGCACCACAAGTTTCCTGTACTCTAGCAGTATTCAAAGTTTACATACTTTGGTCAATACTTTAGTCAACATTATAGATTCAGTTTAAGCTATATGTGCTGCAGAAAAAGGAAAAACAAATAAACTTTTCCAATAATCAAGACAGTATAATCTTCCTGCAGAAGCTCATTATGCCAATGGAATTCATTTATACATTGTAATTACCGAATATAAACTTAATTAGGGCATGATGTGGCAGAATGTTCATTCAAATAATAAAGGGAACTCTGTAATTAATATTATGAGCTTCATCAGTTAAGTAATAGAATCTCCTAGCTGAACAAAAAAACTTATATTGGGCATCTCCTTAACACACAGGTTTTAGAACATAGTATTTGGATGGAATTCATTGTCTGTATTGCTGTGAAATTTGTGACAATCAAAATGACTGTTCTATGCCCAGTCTGGAAAAGGTCAGGGATCAATCCTTCAGCAGCAAGCAGACATTTCCGAGTAGAATGAATTGTGCCTTTAATCAATTCAAAAGAGTGACACATGGAACATTTTGAGCCAATTAATTGGGCATTTTAGATGTGGAGAGAGATGCTTGGCACAGTCCATTTGTTTTATTATCTAATGTAGGTGCCATTAAAACAAAGAACATATCTGCAGCTATACTTTAAAGTTATGTTTTCCCCTAGGATCCAGTCTTCCCTGCACAATTCCTCTCACTCTGCACTACAAAAAAAAACAGGATGTACTCCAAATTACTAGGAGTCTTCAAAGTGGTCAGGTGATGAGCCGGGGTCCCTCTTCAACGTTAGTGGTAGGCAGTACTCTGCTGCTAGTTTTCACATTGTGACGGGTAAATGCTATTCTATTCATTGTTCCACTCTGAGGTATTTAAAGTGACATAAGCTGCAGAACCGAACTACAAACTACTTACTTTTTCAGGTATACCTGGTTCTGCAACTGCAAATAATGAATAAAGCCAAAAAGGAATAGCCCATTTAAGCAAAAACATAACAAACAACTTTTGCTACATTATTCACCTTCAATTCAGAGATTTTCCCAATAGGGCTTTTTTTCTGACATTAGATGTCCTCATTCCAATAGCCACCAATATTTAACCCACGTCCTCTGAGCCCCTGTACTGGACCCATCCCAGCCTGTGACTAGACAGTGAAAGGAGCAGCACAGTGATGACGGCTTTCTATGCATGCTTCTTGTCAGCACATAAACTGATAAGCTCCTTGTACTGCTTCCTTCTCCTGCACTTCAGACCTGCTCTACAAAGACTGCAAGAGGTTGATGCTAGTTTAAATGTAGGTACTTATCTTGCTTTCAATTAAATATATATTTAACTATGTATTAATGATTACATAGTTGCATTAATTTAGCTCTTGTACATCTGCCTAGAGTTCAGCTTTAATGACGTCCTCCCAAGGGTTGTCAAATTACCAAATAAAAGAGTACACTTTAATTTATTTGTCTGCACTAAAAAAAAAAAAGCCAATGTGTTTCAGGGGTCAGGAAAAAACTTCCCCTTGATTCAGTTAAAATGAGAGACTTAAAATTACTTAAATAGGAATCTACTGCCCTTTCCCCTTCAGACGCGTACGCGGATATCAACTTCCTCAACACATAAAAAAAAAAACACCCAATAATAGCTACAACAATAAAGATGATCCAAAAAATGAAATAGAAAGTTTTCTCTTTAACACAATTATCACTTATGATTCCAATTTGTGGAAATCTTGAATTTCCTCAGGGGATACAGGACCCAAGCTTCTGGCCCTTTATCCAAAACAATGTGTTCAGGTTAAAATACTTGTTAGTAGGAAACCGGTGGAAATCGGTGACCAACATAGAAGCCACGGCCTCTCCTCAGCTGCCTGTTTTTCTGGCCCTACAGGTCAAACCAAACATTTATTTACCTCTTTGGGCAGTAAACCTACAGACCTCCCCAAGTTGTTGACATTTGTAGGGACTCATTTCAAATACAACATGACCTCTCTATCATTTACTTCATTTTTGTTACACCTACAGAAAATTTTGTTCCTCCTTTTTGATGAAATGGTAATGGGATTTGAACTAACAATTTACAGATGAACAATTTTATTTGCACATAATGTAAATCCTCAAAATATGTAATATATATATATATATATATATATATAATATATATAATATATATATATATATATATAACATATTACAATTTCAGGAGTCTGGTTACAAGCTACACATAAGATGGTTGTACCCAGAAGCTAATCCACAATGCTGGAGAAGTGGGGAAACAGAAGGTACATTCTTGCATATATTCTAGTATTGTCTGCAAATCCACCCCTTCTGGTTGGAGGTGTGTAAATTGATTTATGAACTCACTGGTTTGTCCTTAGGAGATAATCTGCCAACCTGATTATTATACCCAAGTTCCCTCCCTAAGAAAAAATACTAACATTCATTAGGGATTCGCTTGATTAATGTGGCGATGACTTGAATTCCAGTTGGAAAGATTCTTCCCCTCCCACACTAGGACAGTGGATCACAATGGTAAATGAAACCATGAAGGTGGAAGAGAACAATTTTGCAAGACATGGTGTATTTGCATACAGTTACAACTCTCCTCCAAAAGCGTCCCTGGTTGCTAGGACACCAGTCCTGAGGCCCTAAAGCGGGGGAAGAAGGGGGGAATGCGTGCTGTTTGGTGGTAGCTGACAGAGGGGAGGGGGGGTAGCTGACAGAGGAGAGGGGGGTAGCTGACAGAGGAGAGGGGGGTAGCTGACAGAGGGAGGAGGGGGGTAGCTGACAGAGGGGGGAGGGGGGGGTAGCTGACAGAGGAGAGGGGGGTAGCTGACAGAGGGGAGGGGGGTACCTGACAGAGGGGAGGGGGGTACCTGACAGAGGGGAGGGGGGTAGCTGACAGAGGGGGGAGGGGGGTAGCTGACAGAGGAGGGGGGGTAGCTGACAGAGGAGGGGGGGGTAGCTGACAGAGGAGGGGGGGTAGCTAACAGAGGAGGGGGGGTAGCTGACTGAGCGGAGGGGGTAGCTGACTGAGGGGAGGGGGTAGCTGACTGAGGGGAGGGGGGGTAGCTGACTGAGGGGAGGGGGGTAGCTGACAGAGGGGGGGAGGGGGTACCTGACAGAGGGGAGGGTGGTAGCTGACAGAGGAGGGGGGGTAGCTGACAGAGGAGGGGGGGGGGGTAGCTGACAGAGGAGGGGGGGTAGCTGACTGAGCGGAGGGGGTAGCTGACTGAGGGGAGGGGGTAGCTGACTGAGGGGAGGGGGGTAGCTGACAGAGGGGAGGGGGGTAGCTGACAGAGGGGAGGGGGGTAGCTGACAGAGGGGAGGGGGTAGCTGACTGAGGGGAGGGGGTAGCTGACAGAGGGGAGGGGGGTAGCTGACAGAGGGGAGGGGGGTAGCTGA